>QCXZ01000138.1:10791471-11991471 GCA_025024175.1 Rhyzopertha dominica
TTCTGCAATTTTGAACATTTTTCAATTTTTTCTTCGTTGTTGGTCACTACACAAAAAAAAACACTTTATAAAATGAGCAGGCGATCCTAACTGAAACCAGTAGTTTCAATACGTTTCGGTGCCAGAAGTTTATTTGGCCCCGTTCATCAGTAGGGGTGAGAAAGCGTACGAAGGTAGCTGTTTCCTAGCTAGCACTTTTATTTTGTCCTGAGCTTACAACTGCAAATAGGTTGTCTATTTTTTTAAGTATCTTACGTGTATTTATGATCAAAATAGCATTCGAGATATGGCAAAATTCTGCAAATTTTACTATTTTTTTATGTACTTATTTTACCATTTCCATAAAATCAATTTTAAGAGTAAACAAGCGCATAACCATAGATCTGGTACATTATTTATTTTCAGTTTGTCATCCTAACGCGAAAACTTGACACTAGATCATAATAATAGGATTTTACTTAACCATATTATTGGGCGAAGTCTAGCGTAGCCATTCCACACAATCCAAAAGAAGAAATAAACAAACTAGAAACACAGACAACTATAGTACCATGCGTTGACTATAATTACAAGCAAATGACTTAACCTATACATCATTTGTTTTTTGAAACTTTCTACAGAGCATATTTTAGTAAACAAATCATAGTGTTCATTATAGCATTTTACAGCATTATAAGTAAAAGACCGCGTGTATAGGGAGGTTCGGAAACTAGGCAATGATAAATGATGGACATATCCAAGAGATAAATCAGTGCTATGCAAGCTGCGACGACTATGAAACTTATCACTCAAGTATTTTGGCGAAGAGAATCGAAAGACACGAAAAAAGAAAGTTGCAAGGTGGTAATGAAAAAGTTCATAAGTTTTTAACCATTTAAGTTGCTGTATGCACTTACTGATATGAGCCATTTTTTAGTCCAAATATGAATCTGCAGCAGTTATTCTGCACCTTATGAAGCCTGTATTTGTTAACGGCATCAAGACAAGGAAAGTATACCATAAAACAATAAAGTAGGTGAGGGATTACCAGAGATTCGCATAATTTTTGTCTTAAGTTTAAATTTGAGTATAAGATGATTAGAATACAAGAGCTTTAAAGCAACAAAACATTTTTTAATAACAGAAGACACATGAGTTTAAAACGAAGGCTCTTTTGATCCTTTCATATGCAGGCAGTTGATTATGATCCACATGTACTTTAATATTATGCTTCACAAAACATTTTTGTGACGATTTTGATGCGAAATATACTACAGAACACTTATTGCTGTTCAACTTTAAGTTAATATTACTAGAACATTCTCTGCGGTTACGCGCTTATTTGCTCTAAAATTGCTTTACGGAAAAGCAAAGAATAGATTTGACTACCGATGTTATGTATTAGACATTAAGCTACACACTTTAAAATATTTTTTATCTTTTTGATAGCTCAGGGGAGGCTTCCATTTGACAGTCGGTGTTGTTCTTTTCTTCTTTTTTATTGTCACCTTCAATCTCCTCCAATACTGGCACATTTCGACAGGAATGGCCGTCACAATTTGTGCAAACTGGTGACTTACACAAGAAGTTTTGATCCAAACTTCTATTCCAGTGCTATGTTGCAATGAGGAAATGAAAGAGTGTCGAAAACTTGGCCTAAACATCAGGTATACCCCATTTAATATAGCTCCACTTTTGAAGACAGATTCACTGGACATCATCATCATCATCATAAGGAAGTCACCCACTAAAACAAAAAACAACTGACTCAAGTGTTTAAATTTACATAAACATCTAATTCTTTGCTATTATATTCGTTAGTTGTTGGATCTGGAAAAATCCTCATGCCAGTCTTGGTGAGCAATCAAACTCCTCATCTAAGTCGCATTTGACGCCGTCCCCGAAAAGGCAGACGCCGCGAAATTTATTGTTTGATGCGCACGACCCTTCGCAATCGTCGTGTCCTTGTGGCGTTATACCTCCAAATTTATGCTCCAGACTATCGCGACCGAACCCCAACGTCTGCAGTTTATAGCCGACTAGGGGAACCCCACCAGTCTGGTGGTTGGGGAAGGTCGGAAAGAAGGGTTGAAAGAACTTGAGGTTTTCGATGCGGAGAAAGGTTCATTCACTTCAAAGTTTTAGAGTTTGGTCAGTTATGAAGGGGGTGTATGCGGAATTGTGGAGGAAGCGCTGTAAGGGCGTCAACAGGAAGAAGCCACCCAACAGATACCTTCCTCCAGGTTAAATGAGGATCTACATCATGGATTCATAGTTACGCTCCAGAAACACGACAATAATTAAACAATGAAGGATGAAGGAGGAACTACTCCCAAAAAGAATAAAACTACTCTATGGCAGAGTCTTGGACCGGACTTCTGTTGGTAAAATTATATCTTAAAAGGCTGAATACAACAAAAGAATAGATGGTAACACTATGTAGAGTATAAGTGGTGAAGTATTTAAAGAAATATATGTTTGATCTTTCTTTCTTTCTGACGGTGATGCCATTAACTCCAAAACCCTCAAGTTTTAAACCTGACAGGCTCGTTCATTTTAATGGGTTTAACTTTGCACAACTAGCAAGGGTATTGAAAATTTTAAAGGTTGGTCATGCCTAAGATTATTGATTTTGCAACTATGTGCTAATATATAGATATGTTTGTTATGCCTAAAAATCATTTTGTCTCTGTAAAACCTGAAGATAGAACACTCTGCATCGGCTAGAATAATGAATAAAGAATCTGTAATTACCCGTGAACAAATATATTAAGTTAGATAGTACACTGTATTACATAGTATTGTCCTCCAAAACTGAACTATATTACTTGTATACGAATGACAAATCTCAGTCATCACACAGATTTACTTTACATAACCCTCTTATACTCGTATATACGCCTTTAAGCACGTAATAAATTCACTGTCTTCCACAACTCACTAATGGCCGGTATCAGTTTCTTTACCTTAAGTGTCCCTTGCTTGGATGGAGAACACGCGATTTTTACGCTACGATACGCTAAGTATGAATTTATCATTTTAATAATGGGGCGTAGATGTACTTAAATCAAGTCAGTTGAAGCTAAATCCGACGTAATTACATGGAAGAGGTCGGGATGCAGGTAGAAAGGACAGCAGAGATATTTAATAATAATAATAACAGCACAATGTTATTATTCTTTTGTCACTCTGGTTGGTCATTTCCAAATACTAATAGTAGTAGTCAACAACATGTTTTAGAAGCTTAAATGATAAAAAGAACATTATTAATCGTGCTTTTTATAAAGACGAAGATATCTTCAGATGGAAGCAAGTGACAGGTAAAAAATCACAGGGTGTCGCATTTATACATTATAAAATGTTTCGAATATCAGCTGTACTTCATTAAAATCAACTGTCATTGTAGGAAAGAAGGTAAAAAAAAAACAAAACAGACTGCCAAGATTTTATTAAACTGTTTATTTTACAGGGTTACTCAAAGGTATGGAATAATCTTGAAACATGGTTTCCATTTAAAAAACATAAAAATTACGCTGCCATGGCAACGCGTTATTGCCTTTGTTAGCAGCATTTGCCTAAAATTCATATTTACATATTATCTGACATACCTTTATATGTGACCGTCCTGTCTGTAAGATGTTGTGTAGCGTAAGATTAATTATGGCTTGGATGACAAGGTCTGAAACAAAAGGGAAAAACTATTAGACAAGCCAGGCACACACTTAAAAGAATAATGAGGAAACACAATACCGTATATTTTAGCAAATTTATTTGGCCTTTTTGGATTTTTTAATGTTTGCAACATTCCAAAAACATGGACAGTATAAAAAAACTAGGTGTGGGTGGCAAGTTAAAAATGTTTTGGTTGGAATGAACTAGCAAAAAAAATAGTAAGGCCAGGAACAATGTTAGTATTAATATTATTTATTTTGCGCTTTAATTTTATTACAAAAATCTACGTCACAAAATCCATCTAAGTACTATTCCTAAACCTAATAAGTCTATGGAAATTAGGCTTTATATTAATAGTTTCTAGTGCTGTATGCACAGTGTTCACATTGGAATGGACATACAAAAGAAGTAACCGTCAAATCCTGAGATCCCCAAAACCACTCCCGTATAAGTATGGCATACGAAATAATGCTTTGAACTATGGAATAATAGGCTGTTATTAAGCTTCTTTTAGCTGGCGTAAGGTGAAGTTTTTTACTGATATTGTTTATAACGAGTGTATTGTTTATGATCTTTGACTAGTATCAACCATATCTATACCGTGAGCTGCTCAAGTGATTTGCCGGAGTGTAAAATAGGGGTGTCATCAGCAAATATAAAGAGGTTCTTGGACCGATCTCAAGAAGATATAGATGAGAAACAGAATCAGTCCAAGAATCGAGCCCTGAGGTACACGATACTGGCGGCCATACTTGTCAACCGTGGTCGGAAAGCTCTCACGCGAAAGAAGCGACATATAAATAAGCCCCTATTACACACCGTGTCCGTTTATAAATCACTAAGTACGCATAGTTATTTATATCTGACAGAAAGATTGATTAGGCGATCGACCTAAATAATTATTTCTGCGACTATATCATTACGCCGCTATCGTACTTGACAGTAATGAAAAAGAGAACGCGTGTCGTATGTTCTCTAATTTTTCCAGCGGTTTCCGGTGGCGAGCGAAAGAGACGACTCCAACTGCATATACTAGTAAATCCGAGAAACATGATTTCGTGGCTAATTGGATGATAATGGAGGTGAAATACACCCGGGTGGTCACGGATGCGTGGAGAGACACGGCAATATATCATACTAGATGGAAGAATTCATTAGGGGGTTAGACGGTTGTTTTAAAGAACGGAAAACGGTTAAGGTAGAGTGGAAAACTGGCGTAAAAAATTTTGTTGCTCCGTTATACTTTATAATTAAATTGTCTTCTTTTGTAAAAATAAACGCATTTTGTGTACCCCCCATAATTACTTTTTGACATGAGTGTAGTACAGAACGCATTATCACCCCAGACATACAGGGAAGGCTAAATAAGACACCCCTTTATCTAATGAAGATAGACGAAAATTCATATCAGCATATGCGGGTCGATTTTAAATCATGTGTAAATTTTTTCCTCTTGAAAATTTTGAATAAAAGTACATTTCAAATCGCCATTCCAGAAATATACCATACTCTACGCTTTACTTCAGTTTGCTCTGAAATACAAGCCTCGTGTTTTTCATACAAATTTAAAGCTTACATTTTGATAGAGGGCTTTGGACTCTTTGCCTTATTTACTTGTAGTCGTCAATTTTGCTTTAATCCTAGAATAATAACCATATCATGAATTGAAGATTTTGTATTATTCTTAAAGTTCCGCCCGCTCGTATAGCTTCTTGACTAGGTTTATCTAGTTGGTTCCGCAGTTTGCGTACGTATGTTGTTCAAAATATATCATTTATCAGGATCGCACCATATTTTTTACGATATATAAGAATTCATTCCTATATCGAGGTCTACAAACAGTTCGTACAAGTTACTGTTAATATGAACATAATTTTTGAGAGCAGTACCTCATGAAAGTGAGGTAATATAAAGTTAGCAATCCTCATAGGTACAGAGCATCCTAACTGGTCGATCAGTGTTATGTAGAATAAAACACATTAAAAATATGATTAGAATGTTTTTAAATATGACAATATAAATTCTATACAACATTAACAACTAACCACTACACTGAACTAAAATGTAACTTTATGAGGGTAACCTTCATTTGGCGTAAAGATAACAGATGAATTTGACTAACATCTAACATCAAAACTGCAAGACTATCACTCCCCAACCATGATGAAACCAAGTCCAAACAAATTAGTGAATAAGAGACATATCTGTCTAATTATTGATTACATTTCAACACATAATATTACTTTCGTTACTCTTCCATTTTTAGAAGAGCTCAGCAATTTTGTGAAAATCTCTAGGGTCAGATATAAATATTTGACTTAATTCTCCACAGGATGCTGGTTGCATTTCTAAAACCTTAGACATCAAGTGTCACCAAAACGAAAAATCTGGGAGTGTACGATCTAGGGACCTCCTCATCCAATCCAGTGCTCCCAAAAATTGTCATCAAGTTGTCGTTCAGGAATTGCCTGAAAAGAGCGGCATGATGGGGAGGTATCCCACTCTACTCAAGAACTATTTCATTTTCATTAAATTCCTCAATTTGTTTCTTGCTGTTAATGATAAGGAGATAGATTATGCCGATCAACATGATCATTTCAACAGCTTCCACAGTATTCTAATCGTTAAAAAGATTGTCTTCATTTAGTTCATTCATCAAGTGTAGAGAATCCTAACTACTGACTTGTGATTATTGTACTTTTAAACCCCAATCTATCGGAAAAACCATTCGCCAAGCGTTCCGCGTAATGTCAAACAACTCAACGAGTTCTATAATCGTGCATAATACTATTCATAACACGACTCATTATAAAATAGTGTTAGTGGCATTACAAGGAACAAGCACGTGTCTAGTTTTTTATGTAACTTCAAATCGCTCCAGAGCGTTCTTTTGAAACGCTACACGATAACAGTATAATTATACGATCTCAAATTGAGCCATAACGAAATATCTAAATGCTTATCGCCAAACTCCGGTGGACTCATGTTACCTGAAAGCATCATTCTTATAGATAGGTAGCAGCGTGTTTTGTTACATCCTTGTGGATGATCTCAGCTTACCTTCGGTTAAACTATGCAGTTGCACAACTTTTACGACCATCATTATCATTACCTTACGGAGACTGATATATGATCCGAAAGCAATTCTTTCAGTCTGCAATCAGCAAATGATATACACTGCAATTAACAGCGAAGGGCATAGTGATACCGGTAAAAGCAAATGAGCTTTTAATTGTGATTATTTTGCATTGCATTGACGTGATTTCGAACGTTTTGTCTTGTAATCGGTACTCTTCACAAGTACAAAATAAATTCCTTGGGTGCAAGTCTGAACACTAGGCTTGAGCTGTTTCCAGTAAAGAAAATTTAATTGCTACAAAACTGTCCATTTTTGAATACCGCATGTTAAGTTTAATTATCGATAACTATTGATTTATCTATAGTTGCTGCAAGCCCTACTGAATACTTTTGATTGTCCGTATTTTTGTACTAAACTGGTTCGTTTACTTTCAGATGTTTGACTCACTTCTTCAACTATTTTTAATATAGGTAATACACTATGTAGGGGAGTTAAAAAAGCAATTATTCCTTTGCAGGTTACCTCCTTACAAGAGTCGAAGGCAAAATAGGTTCTCCTGAGAAACCCTTGAGTGACCTGGGTCTCATCTCCTACAGATCCTACTGGAAAGACGTGTTACTGGGTTACTTGTGTTCTTCCGCCGGTACTCAGTTGTCCATCAAGGACATAAGTCAAGAGATGGCGATACATTCGTACGACATCGTCTCTACCTTACAAGCCTTGGGGATGATGAAGTACTGGAAGGGTAAGTACAAGCTTGTGTAACGATCTTTTTTGGGGTACATCGTAATATATTCCAGGAAAACACATCATACTTAAGAAGCAAGATGTGCTGGACGAGTATGTGGAGAGGGTTAAACGAAGAGGAGCGTTGTTGAAAGAAGTCGATCCGACGTGTTTGAGATGGACCCCGTTCGTTAACCCACAACCACCCCCTACCTAGTAATCAGTATTAAATGCAATACTATCATCTGACAATCAAGATGCTCGCAATGTTTTCTGTACATTTTTAATTTGATAGGTGTAACGTTTTTTAATAAACTATTGTTTGCTGTCAATGCATCTGGACGTTCATTTACCTGACTGCTTAAACCGATAATACTTCATAATATCATACTCATTTACTGTGTAGGTGTAAATACCATTCTTCAGGAGTAGCCCATCTTTTACTGAATTGATCAGGTAAGTTTTTAACAATAGAACAGCTATGGAACATGAAATATATGATACTAAACGAGGTTCTCCAAGAATTGATCACCACGTTATTACAGATTCCCATTCCTAAAATAAAAGCGTCCAAGAATAAAGGGTATATAAGTAGTATACATTTTTTTTACTTTCCGAACTAAAAAAAGATTATCGTGATGGCTGTACTAGCTATATCTTGACAAAAAAGGTACCTCACTATTTAATGAACAGGCTAACGAAGGCCTATCTACACATGAAGGCTTCTTTTTGAAAAAAAAATAACAGTCAAGGATAAGAATATAAAATGTCGTTCATACTGACCTTTGAAGACGACCTAGTAATAATAGGAATAATAATCATAAATTGCAAAAGTCAAGAAAACAGGTCCTAAACCTGTACACAATTCCAGATAGTAGCAAATCCTAGGAAGAAGAATAATGGAGTCTAGGTAAGCCATTATCAGCCCGGCGGTATACCCAGAAACGGCAGAAATGCCTACCGTACGCTAATTAATTTTTAAAATACATATATGTCAAAGGTATTTCCTGCATATTCAAATAAATAATCTTCTTGTACTTAGACTTCGTAATATAATTCGTTTTAAAATGTTGTGGTTTAAAATGCTTCAAAGAGAGGAAGAAATGTGAATTTGTACTTCATTCACATTTAACTAGCTGCTTTGTTAATTATTATTACAAAATATGGTGCACACTTTGCTGCTCTTCTGTATAATGCATTACCTGGGGTATTGTATATGACATGTTTTACATTGTAATTTCCTATGTTAGAAATTAATTAGTTTCGCTTCCCTGAACACCCTTAAAGCCTAGAGTAGAAGAATCAATTTGCAAAAAATAAATTTCCGGACGCCTTAGCTCATTTCTGACTGCATTTTTGGAATCTGGAGCTCAAAATACATCAGCATGGCGATTTTGAGCGAAAAATAATTTCCACCGAAAATTGCAAAAAACAAAGGCTAACATAACAACCCCTTTGTTGTTTTTTCACCTCGATACTTGACCGTCTCAAATTACGCTAATTTTATGTTCATTTACTAATGTGGACCTGCTGTATTTCGGAGTGGTGTCAGTTGTTCTCTAGCTGCAACGGTTCGGCTGAAAAGTGGCCTAGAGTAGAAGAATCAATTTGCGAAAAATAGATTTCTGGACGCCCTAGCTCATTTCTGACTGCATTTTTGGAATCTGGAGCTCAAAATACATCAGCATGCCGATTTTGAGCGAAAAATAATTTCCACAGAAAATTGCAAAAAAAACAAAGGCTAACATAACAACCCCTTTGTTTTTTCACCTCGATACTTGACCGTCTCAAATTACGCTAATTTTATGTTGATTTACTAATGTGGACCTGCTGTATTTCGGAGTGGTGTCAGTTGTTCTCTAGCTGCAACGGTGCGGCTGAAAAGTGGCCTAGAGTGTTAAAGGTCACGGTAAAACTTAGATGAACCAATAAATATTTTTCAGCTTATGGGGGGAGGGTAAGTCTAACACTGCTAGAGCAGTTGATATTAAAGGTCGTAAAGCTGGCAGAATGTGCATGACAGGATGACAAAACGTAGACTGATAACAAGGGGGCATCTAGAACGGTCAAAAGAAGAAGCAACAAAATCAGAGAAGAACTGGAAGTAGAGCCGATTAAACAAGCTTTAGAAGAAAATAAACCCAAGTGGTTCGGGCACCTGGTGAGACGGAATGAGGAAAGGCCAGTAATACGAGTTGGGAGGCAAAAGCACTTGAGATAAAAAGAAGAGGAAGGCCACAGAGGACATGGAAAATGAGGGTGGCGGAAGATCTAAAAAAGAGAAACTTCAACTGGGATGAACCAACAGAGACGCTGCAAAGCGAGTATCCACCGTCTGCGCTGGATATAACACCAAACAACTTCCATGTATCGCGGAACAAAACAGCAACATGGCGTCTTAAATCTTTAACACCCCAAAGACAGCCGAGCAACGATTTCGTGAAACTCGGCAGGCTGGTTTTCGCACTACGCCGGACGGTTCGACCTCGATTCGCCGCATTGTGGATAAGATTGCTTTTGTAATTATTTCACCTGACAGGTGTCCGGAGCCCAGCTGGCGTCTTGGCAAGCGGCGGGCGCCCCAGGATTGGCGAAACGCCGCCGTTTTAAACGCTTCGCCGTGAAAACAACATTTGGCGATGTTATAGGTGTTAAAGAACGTTTTGCTGTTTGGTATGGAAAACCATAGCTCGCGCGGTGCGCTTTTTACAAAGAAGACTATCAATTTATACAGAAATCGGTCTATAAGGAAAGCATAGTTGAATCTAATGAAAATTAATTGTCTTTCCCCTGAAGTAAAGTGGACCACGTTGAAATTCACTGTATAACGATAGCAAAGGACCAAATACTCGACCGACTTCATCAAAACATCTTTGTCGAGCCGAAAATTACCTACTACTTTTCACCAAAATCTGTCACAGTATCGCTGTCATGATTAAAATCAACTAAATATGTGTTTGTCGTGGTTTCGCTATGAATTCTGATTCAGAAAGTAACTTGGGTGTTCTAAAGACTCCACCAGAGATAAGAAATCAATTAGAACAAACCTCCTCACCCGAAGAAATGTATAGTAACTTCATGGAATGGAGGGCTGATAAACAAGTGCCGGTACCTTCAGATATCTGGTACAGAGACGGCTTAGCACTCGCACTACAGCAAGACGCCCGTCCAGATCGCCAGATATCGCTCCCACTGCAGCTCCTTGCGTGAGCTGCCGCCATTTCAATGAATTTTTCAGCAGGTGTATTAAAGCCTGAAGTGGCAACGTGGCCGCGGTCACCGGAAATGCCAGAAAGCCACAGAAATGCTGCGTCTTTCCGGTCAGGACGGTCTGCGTCTTAGCGCCTGCCACTTTACACCGCGAACGTGTTTTATTAATAAAGATTTATGGCGCGATCCCGCTGTTATGAATGCCCGTGACGTCATAATGGGAACCATCAAATCGAATTAGCACATCCTGTGTGGAAGTTTTTGCGACCGGTCAAAAAAAAAGTAGGCGCCTTGTTGCAGGCATCTGGAAATAGAGAAGACGGTGCATTTTAGCTAGTCGCCTTAAAAATGTTGGGAAATATATTGCGGTGTTGTTGAAGAAAGCTGTATAGCAAACAAATAATGCGCGACGATATTTTGATAATTTTTGGACATTTTGGGAGAGTCTCCGCTATTTTATTTCCCAGATTAGAGACACTTGAAACCCAGAAACAGAACGAATTTTTAATTTTGAAAAAACCTAGAAGTAGAATTCCATTAAACCGAACTGACATTGCAATAGCTATTCAGGATGTTTCACGAACGATAAAGACCCTTACGAAATTAAAAATGCAATCCAAAATACATCCTCATAGCCAATGTGGTTATTTTACATAATGGTACATTACATGGGAATCCATGACAGCTGTGCGCTATGGTTCCTGTCACGGTATTTATTAAAAGACAAAATTCAAAAGTGAATGCAAAAAAATGCTTCCGCTGCTGCCTGTTTATACAGACAACGTTTTCCAAATAGAAGAGTTCCTACGGATACAATTTTCAAGAGACTTGAATTAACTTTAAGGAAACTGGCCACCACTAAAAAAGTTAAGAGAAAGAACAGCAACAGGCCCTGACAATGAAATTAGAGTATTAGAAATGATTGACGAAAATCCTCATATTAGTCAAAGGGTAGTCTCAAGAGCAACCGGTCTTCAGTACACCGAATAATTAAAGGCAATCAGTTTCATCCGTATTACTTGCAATTGGTTCTGGCCTTAAAGGAGACAGATTGTCCTAAAAGACTGGCTTTTTGTAACTTTTTTCGAGAACACCAAAATTTGAATGTGAGATTTTATGGCAACATTTGCTTCTCAGATGAAGTAAGATTTTCTAATAATGGTGGAGTTAACAAACACAACATGCATTATTATGCGCAAGAAAATCCACGTTCGATTCGAGAAGGACATTTTCAAACTATGTACTCAACGAATGTCTGGTGCGGAATATTGGGGAATCAAATTGTTGTACCTTATTTTTTTCGCGATAGTTTAAACGGTAATACCTATCTAATTTTTTTAAGAAACATTTTACCGGTACTTCTCCAAAATGTAAATTTACAAATAAGACAAGATCTATGGTTCCAACAAGAAAGGGCACCTGCGCATTATCATAGAATAGTGCGAAATCATTTTGATTTGGTTTTGCCTAACCGATGGATAGGAAGAGGTTCAATTAATCCTTGGCCACCGAGAACCCTGGACCTTACTCCTTTGGATTTTTTCTGTGGGGAATGGTAAAAGAGCAAGTATACCAAACACCAATTGAAAGTTAGAACATTTGGAAAATAAATGTGATGCATGTAGATCCATCACTCCAGAAATTTTAATGCATGTTAAAGCTTGTGAAAACAGCGGAGGGCGGCATTTTGAGCATTTATTACATTAAAGTTATTGAATAAACGTTTTTCAAAAATAAAATTTGTCTTACAATGCCGAATTTAGTTAAAGCTAATGATTGAAGTTTATGTCAAAATTTACGAGTCTATACAGCAAGTAAAGTGGCACTATATCGAGAGTTTGGAGATTGAAAGATGAAGCGAGCAACCAGACGAGTTTTTTCAAATGCAACAACCATTTGTGAGTTAATTAATACGTAGTGCCATTCTTGATCTACAAAACAGTTCAGTATTATTTTTTTTGAAATCGTGGTCGTTGAAACGTCTGATTTTTTCGAATAACTAAAAAACTATCAAATCTAGACCCTGCAAATGCTTAAACTCATTACATTTAAATGAGACACCTAAAACTAGAATTTATAACCAAAAGTACGTGAAAGATGCCAAAATTTTATTATAGTCCGATAGATTATACCTGATAACCTCTAGGTTCAAAACTTCAACATGGTCGATTCACATGTTTCCATGAACTTCTAATAAGCTTCTCTTCGTGGATGACGCTGTGTATAGCACATTCAAAATAAACAAATGAACACATCAGTAAATTTTAGGACGGAAAAATCGTTAGAAAAGACAACTTATGTTACTTAAAATATATAATTCAACAAAAAATGTTGTTTAAAAAAAATTCTAGAGTGGGCAAATTGTTCATTCCAGAGCAGGCAATGCCGACCCCACCCCCTCTTAGGCTAGCTACGGACTTGCCTCAAGATAACATAAAATTATGTACAGATCATTTTCGTCTTCAGAATAGGTACTTCAAAATTTTGACCGGCAAAAACATGGAGAAAGTAAGAAGAGTGCAATCCTGTATGTATCATTTTTGAATTAGGTATTCATTACCGTTTAGTAGTTAGTGAAACGTATTCAAATAATAAACAATTTCCATTCAAATCGCTTTACAATTACAGGCAATTTCTTTCCCTAATCTTTAACAGATTCAATATTAAAAAAGGGACTAATAAATTATGAATTTGCGAGAATCTGGGACAACTTGGTATCTACTTTTGCAGTTCTTTTTAATAAAAAGCAAATTTATTCATTTTTTGACATCAAGACAGATTGCATTTTTTGTTACTCTAAAAGCTGATTTAGAAAACGAGTGAGGTATCATATTATAGCGGTAAGGGGCACGATGGCGGCATCATCTTTACGACCAAGTCAGTTCTTATGGCAAAATGACCATTTCCTCAAAATTCAAAACCCTCCAGACGATCAGAATAAACACCCCGTCCTCTAAATTAGAATATATCTCCGTCTGGTTCCAGTGCAGGCGATTTTGAACGCGCAGGCTTGGCAGACCTGCATAGCTGCAGTCGGCCGCTAGTTTTGCGTAGTTCGTTATGTTTTTGGTGTTTCCACGCTGAAAGTGCCGGTATTTTGGAGGAAATTCCGGGCCCATTACACCGGTAAGTACCACCAGACGGAAGACAGCGGGAAATATCGGAAATCGCTGGGGCACGACGCATTTGTTGGGCTTTTACGCCGCGGAGTAGCTCCAGAAAGAGCAACAAAAATTTCGATCGATGGTTTCTCATAGACAGCACGGAACAGCATTGGTAAATGCGACATAAACATGCGATTTTATGCGAAGCAGATAGAATCGATCTTAATTCGGTGGAAATTCATAAAAATTGGATGAATTTTCCATGAATTTCCATGAACTCTTGTTAGGAGTGGCGTAAAAACCTAAGAATTAGTAATCGAACTAAATCATATTTTTGATAAACGGTTTGGGTAGGCAGAGATTTTATTTGGACCCTATTTCGGAAATGATGTTTCCGTAAATACAATCGAACCAGAAATTTTTTATTTTTCATTCTAGAATATTTTATCATCACAAACAAAGCATGGTATTTCTAGCTGCTAAAAATATGAAGGATGCAAAGGTACAGTTGCAAACAACAATCTATGAGACGAACAGCCGATTACCGCTCACAATGGTTTACAAGTATTACCTGAAGCTGTCGTAAATAACAGACGTTTTCAACACGTTCCACTGTTTTACAGCCGAGTGGACCGTATCAAAAAATTGTGTTTAGGCTTTTTTAGAATGTTTTTCCGCACACATAAATCAATGAGCATTATTTGGTATTATTATTAGAATGTGATGGCGAGAAGCAACCTTTAGATAAAACGGTAGAAGTGACTGGAACTCCACGATCAACCATCTGGAGAATTGTTAATTACGGACCTTCAAAGAGGAAGATAAGATCCGACAAGGGCAGTTTAAAAAATATACTGCAACTCACGCGGATCTTATTAGAAGAAACATTTATGAAATGTAAAAGAATAATGTTATTCCAACAATCGTCGTGTTATATAAAAAGATGAAAGTTAATAATATTATCGACCGCTCCGAGTATACCCTGCAAAAGTATGTTAAAACCATTGGCTTTTCAATGAAAAAGGAAAGAGGAAAGCCAGGTAATAAGAAAGTGGAGATACGATTATTGAAAATCTATAGAAATGTATAAGCATGAAAATCGTCCGATATTTTTCCTCAACGAAACATAACTCAGGGAAGTGCAACGTCAATATTCCGGCGTCAAAAGGAAAAAGAATAATGATTCTACACGCAGGAGGTGAAAATGGTTTCGTTCCTGGAGCCCTGTATCTTGGATGTAAAAACTTAAAAGAAGCAAGCGCCGATTATCATTCTGATATGGATTGCCCAAATTGCCACCAAACAACGTCATAGTAATGGACAACGCTAGTTACCATTCGGAGCAACTGGATAACATTCTAAATACAACTAATAAGGCAAGCATTCAAGAGTTTTTAAGAAAAGAAGATTTATATTTCGAAGAAGACTACACAAAAAACAATTGTGCTTGGCACAAAAAAATTTTCGAAGAAATTTAAAATGGACATTCTCGCTTCTGAATATGGACACATCATTCTACGATTACGCCCATATCATTGCATTTTCAACCCCATTGAAATGATATGGGGGCAGTTGAAACAAACAATTCGACAAAGGAATACTGATGGAAAATTTAGCAATGAAAGGCTGCTAAAAATTAGACACGAGACTGAAATAACAAGTGTCGATGCCTGTAGAAATTCAGTGCGGCATGACACTGAAAATCGGTACAGAGCGAATCATGTACAAGAATTAATAATAGAACCTAATCGTGATTTTAGCAGTGAAAGTGGTAGTGAGTAATTTTTTTAGTTTGTGACTCTTGTAATGTGGTTATTAACAATCTGTAATGAACATAATCGATACCGTGTATAAATTTTGTTATGCACTATTGTAAATTTTTTCTAACAAATGTAAATAATTTTCTACTTACTAATTTATATGTTTTTATATTAAATTTGTATAAATTCGTTATGACATGCAAAGGTTTTTATTTTATACATCGGAAAATTTAACCCAATAAAGTATCACATAAAAATAGATCGCGGGTCGCGCCAGTTAGCATCAGGTCTGCATTAAATAAAATTTGTTATAAAAGCTTCTATGTTTTATTGATTGCAAAATTATCACAACTAACAAATTTCAAAAATGTATAGTGGAAAAGTTAAAATTTTAGACAAGATTTTTTTAAATACTGCCAATTTAGGAGCTTTGAAGCGTGCCACTAATCCCAATAGTTTAGGACGGCCGACCCTAAGGTTGTAAAAACCCTCATTTACAGTACAATAGCTTACGACGGCAAACCATCAAGCTGTAAAACCCTCTGCATAAGTCTCATAGATCGTTGCTTGATACTTTAACTTACAAAATTTGTAAACAGACAATTGTCCCAGTGATTAGCAGCTGTATTAGACTTAAAACTGCATACACTATTATTAAATAAAATTACAAATAAATAAGTAAATTATTTAATTTTGATTTTTGATGCTTTAAGGTGGGCGATCCCCCCTTTCCGTCCCTTAGATCTGTGCCTGCATCCTAGCTGGTCAATGCTTTTGACGTGACGTGCCAGATAAGCATCTCACCGACGTATAATGTGCTACAAAACTTCGTCTAAAATACAATTAACAAGAGCACCATTAACGAACTACAACTAATTATATTATGGGCACGCTAGATCGTTATCTGGAAAAGCTTTTTAGCTATTCTCACGCGCACTGTCGCAGCTTACATCTTGATCGCGACGTATTTGTTTATTTCCAACGCACCTGACGCCGGGCAGGTGTCAGAATTCCCGACGTGCTGATTTACACTGCGACAATATTCGGCTACTTCTTCACTGTCACTTTTTAAGACGGAGCGACACGGTGTTTAGTTTATTTCAAGACATAATGTACATATTTACGTATGTTTTGTACGTGGCAGTTCCTAAATTACCTGCCACCTTCGAGCCACTGCTTTGGAACTGCCCTTGAATTGGCGAATGGGAAGCAAACAACAAAAACACGCTGAAAACATCCTTTATTAATTTTTAAAGCACGCCGGGCAAAAACAAACGCGGAAGAAAGGTGTAATCATATTATTTACGCAAAATGACTTTTGTAAACAGTAGCAAGGGTGAATACATAAGCGAGATTTTATTTTTAAATCAAAATGTTTTGGTGAAAACATACGTTGGTCAATTAGATTATTGCCCAAAGCTGTCAAAATATAACTTCAATTTAGAATCTGAACCAAAGAGTTGGAACAAAACTGACTAATGATACGCAAACACCAATTAGAAATTTGTCCTTGTTTATTTTTTTGTAACTGTTGTAACAGTCAAAAAAGCGTAGCCTTGATAAGTTGAAAGTTATGCTTTATCATGAGTTTCCTTTGCTTCAAGTTAAATTAATAATTAATAACACTAAATTTAAATCTACTTTTTTGGTGTAAAATTAAAATAAGAGACAAGAATAGGCGTTACATTCAATTCCCGTTAAAGTGAGTAATAAAAATATTATTAAATGGAATACATACGCTGCTGGCATTGATGGTCCCCATTTTTATTCTTAAACACTATGCGTGTGAATTTGTGAACCCATTGCATATATATTTGATATTATACTGGAAATTTCTAAATTTCCTTCTTTATATGGATTAACCTTTGCATGTCTTAAATCATTCTTCATAATCATATTATATTATAATCATAAAGCATTCGATCGGATTGAGTACGTGTTGTTTTCAAAACTGAATCAGTTTGCTGTCAATAATCTACTGCGGTGTCTCTTTGAAAGCTATTTAATAGACAGACAACAACAACCTTCACGGTCACATCTGGAGTAACTGAGCATTCCAACTTTGGACCTCTGTTACTTTTAACATTTATCGATGCTCTGCATGAATAACAATGGCAGTTGTCTCTTCCTGTTAGACCAATTAAATACTGTGACTAAATGAAGTAATACAGATTAACATTTAATGCATCCAAGTGTAAAGTTATGACATTTACCTGAAAATAAAATTCCCTACATTTTGTCTATGTTGGGAATATGGGAATGACGTTTGACCATGGGATGTCGTTTAATACTAATGTCCACTAAATTGTTGCGACTGCTTTACGATCCCTGAGACTCCGTATTATAGGAACTGTAGAAGATTTACAGAACTGAACTGCCACAAGACCCTGTATTTTAGGTTAATGAGATCTAAATTAGGTAGGCTATGCTTCCTTGAATCTTTTTATCCCATATACGCTTCTGAAATACATATTCTAGAAAGTGTACAGAGATTTCCGAAATTATTGTTTCTGAAGTCGGAGTCTTAGTACTTGATTAGGGGATGCAATCACCAATGGTTGTTGGAACAACTGGAGAGTTTTTCTCGTTATTATAGACTCTATAGACTCGTCCGGCAAAAGCAGACTGTCGTTGATTACCATCGGACATACTATTCTGGAAAACTTGATGTTACTTTGCCACTAGAAAAGGAAAAAATGTTCATATTCTTTCTGCTTTGCGTTATCATGCTCAGGTTTATTCTTTTTCAGTTTTTCGATTTCTACGTCCTTTCTTGATTCATTTACCCAAATATGTGACCGTGGAAATAAATTACTAATAATTCTGTTAATAATTCCTGAATAATAGTAAATCTTCCAAAATATACACATACATTTGTATTCATTTTACTTGGAAAAAGCCGACTATTGACAGTTTTAGTGACTTAAGACACTAAGACAACGCAAAATTTCAAGTGAATTGATGGAAAAAAGGCAGCTTCCTCCTTTCTAAGAAGTAAATGGTAACTGACCACAAATTTTTTCCTAGAAATTAAAGGGGTTGCTCTAAGTGTTGCAGAAACACCTTGTACAGAAAAATGAAGCTGAAGAATTAGGTATTTGTTTAAAATATTATTATTTTTGTGTAACAGCACAGTGGAACATGAAAATCCCGAACCCCTGCGATAGTATGTCGACGCCGCCACTGGCTCGTCAGCGTTGCACCGACGACACGTGGCAGCAACCCCGCAGGTGCCGAGGTGTACTCCTTCGGCGCCGCTACTGCGCCGTAAATCTAATAACGAGCCTCGTGTGCCCGCATCCCAGATACAGGCAGTAATTGATGCAAAGTCCCTTATCGACTTAATTGCACTTGTATATAGGTGTCCTTTGTGTCGTGCGTTGGGCCTTATCCTTGGCCGGTTGGGAAAAATCAACGGGTGTATTAATAGCGACCGGCGGCGTCTTCGGCAAGGTCGCCATTTTCAATGTCGGCCGCGTACCGCTTGTTTATGGGACGCGCACTTTGTTGCCGCKTTTGAATTGCGTATATTTCGGGGAAAATTTCGTGGACCMGGACCGGGCCGGGGAATTTCGGAACGGACTCCCTCAAGAGGACACGCCCTCCAGCGAGCGATACGTGCGGTACCCCCGCATCGTAGGGCGGTAATTTATATTCAATAAGCAAAATATATAAAAAAGAAAACTTGAAACAATTAAGGGTATGTCGACCTAGCTAAGCTAGGAAGACCTAGAAATAAAGTCGAAAGCTTAGCTAAGAAGAAAGAGTACTCTTTGTGTTCAAACCCAGGTCGACATACCCTTAATTGTTTCAAGTATCTACGTAGTAATCGACCGTTACTTCCCCTCGTGTTTAAAAAAGAAAATTATTATATGTTTATCTATGGTCCACGAATATATACTGGTCCTGCAGCACTACGTGAGGCTTCTATAGCTCATATTCGAATGAAATTAGAAATTTTGTTTATACACAAGCTTATGCTACATACAAAAACGTATTTAAGGAAAATATTTTCATTAATTTTTTATATGGAACACCTCATATTTTTGCATATTTAGGTTCTAAATATGACACACTTGAAACCCATTTTTCTGGAGTTTTTTTTAAGGAACCTCCTATATATTATTTTATAGTGTTACGCAGAATGGCGGAGCAAATAATTTTTATTATTATAACTACAGGATGTTTCACGAATGATAATGACCCTGACAAAATTAAAAATGCAACCCAAAATACATTTGCAGAGGTAAGATAATTGTTCATCGTCTTCAAAAATATAAAACGTAGAGAGCTGTATAAATTCGTAAATTTTGACATAAACTTCAACCATTTGCTTTCAGTAAATCCGGTATTGTAAAACAAATTTTATTTTTGAAAAATGTTTATTCAATAACATTAATGTAATAAATGCTCAAAATGTCGCTCTCCGCTGTTTCACTAGCTTGAATTGGTGCCCAAAACGATCTTTTAACATGCATTAACATTTCTGGAGTGATGGATCTACATGCATCACGTATTTTATTTTCTAAATGTTCTACACATTCAATTTGTTTGGTATACTTGCTCTTTTACCATTCCCCACAGAAAAAATCCAAAGGAGTAAGGTCCGGGCTTCTCGGTGGCCAAGGATTAATTGAACCTCTTCCTATCCATCGGTTAGGCAAAACCAAATCAAGATGATTTCGCAGTATTCTATGATAATGCCACCTGCGCATTATCTTGTCTTACTTGTAAATTTCCATTTTATAGAAGTACCGGTAAAATGTTTCTTAAAAAATTTAGATAAGCATTGCTGTTTAAACTATCGCGAAAAAAATAAGGCCCAACAATTTGATTCCCCAATATTCCGCACCACTATTAGAAAATCTTGCTTCATCTGAGAAGCAAATGTTGTC
The DNA here is from genome assembly GCA_025024175.1 of Rhyzopertha dominica. Taxonomy (NCBI): domain Eukaryota; kingdom Metazoa; phylum Arthropoda; class Insecta; order Coleoptera; family Bostrichidae; genus Rhyzopertha; species Rhyzopertha dominica. The sequence continues at coordinate 10,811,897 of QCXZ01000138.1, forward strand.
ATAAAATCTCACATTCAAATTTTGGTGTTCCCGAAAAAGGTTACAAAAAGCCAGTTTTTTGGGATAATCTGTCTCCTTTAAGGCCTGAACCAATGGCAAATGATACGGATGAAATTGATTGCCTTTAATTATTCGGTGTACTGAAGGCAGACTAATACGGGTTGCTATTGAGACTACCCTTTGACGAATATGAGGATTTTCATCAATCATTCCCAATATTCTAATTTCATTGCCAGGGCCTGTTGCTGTTCTTTCTCTTGACTTTTTCGGTGGTGGCCAGTTTGTCCTTAAAGTTAATTCAAGTTTCTTGAAAATTGTGTCGGCAGGAGCTCTTCTACTTGGAAAACGTTGTCTGTATAAACGGGTAGCAGCGGAAGCATTTTCTTGCATTCACCATAAATCAAAATCATATCTGTTTTTTCATCATTTGAATACATTTTGACTTTTAATAAATGCAGTGAAAGGAACCATAGCGCATAGCCTTCATGGATTCCCAATTTAGTTTAAAAATAATACCATTATGTAAAATAACCACATTGGCTATGAGAATGTATTTTGGGTTGCATTTTTAATTCCGTCAGTCATTATCGTTCTTGAAACATCCTGTATATCAAAATTCTGGATAGTTTTCAAGATATTAACCAAAAACCTTATTGTTACTTCTAAATAGTAAAGCTTTATGAATATTATCAAAAAACTTAGGTGGCTATGAAAAAATAAGTTTGTTTGTCACCTATTTAAAAAGAACTTTCTCAGATTTTGTATTTTAAAGTTTAATTATTTGTCCAAACTAAAATAAAATAGCTCTAGACTTTAAACTGAAATCATGTTTAATTAGAATAAACAATATTATTTCAGAAAATATTCAAAATGTGCAATTGAATGTAGTACCCATGAAAATGATGTTCCTTTAAAATTCTTTGGAACGATCTTACACTAATTCCAATATCTTCAGTCACATGTATCTGACTTGGTTTTCTGTTACTGCCAGCAAAACCGCTAATTCGTTTTCCTCATTTCTGACCGTTTTTGTCTTCTCAAACTTCTTTGTAGTTTACGTGTCCTGTTTCAAGAAAGCGCTGAAGCAGCCGACTAAAACTTACTCCTTCTGGATGACGTCTTTCAGGAAACTTTTATGAGGCTTCATCAGCGCATTATGCGGACTACTTTTTTTGCCCGCGAGTATATTCTATCCCATTTAACCGGTGTTTAGCAATGTAACGCGCGTAGAAGTAGAATTACAACTATATACTTTGGTCTCGTGTATGAACATGCATAACCAACAGCAATAGAATGAACGTTTTCTTTATATAAAACGGCAGTTTTTTAATTCAATTTTGAAACACCGAAGGCAAACGCCATTCTTCAGTTTTGTCTTTATAACCTAATACTATCATGAAGTCATTAATATTATTGTAAAATGAGAACCCTTTTCAGTCTAACAACTTTCACCCTGGCAGTCTTGATCTCAATATTTCTGCTCGAGTATTTGATAAATTAAGATTTCAAATTAAGTCATTTAATTCGCATTAATTCATTAGTTAGGTCTTCTAAATATAATGGCAAATATTCCTCACTGGTATTCTTCCTAAACCACAATCTGTTGACCACATAATCATTGCTGTCGAATTGTTCACATATTCGTCAACTTCGCAAGTCATTTTATTGATCACCCGACCCTGGATACGACTCTGTGTACAATAACGCAGTAAGCCGGTGAAACTACGTATTATATTATTCCACGTATGTACAAAGTAATTTTTGTCTGTAACGTTAAATTAGGAATTACTACGCAGTGACTAAAGAATTTTCATTCCCACATACCTTGTCTATAGAACGTGGCACTTAGTCATTGCTCAACATTATGCTTTCAATTGGCAAAGAAGAATCAAATTGACATTATTTTTCTTATGAATGATTCATTATGTCTTATGCACAGACAATATTCATAAAAAAATTCCTTTAGATTCGAAACTGTCGTTTTCATTCAAGAATATACACAATTGACCTCTTTATGCATATCCCAGAACTGTTTCTAAATTAACAATGAGTTTTTTCGAACAGCACAAACGCACAGCCATAGGAAACAGTCTCTTCCCATTTCTGTCAAACTTATTTGTGGGTCGATTCAAAACAGATTGCAAATATAAATTCAGTATTTCCCTCGTATATGGTTGTGTTACGTGATATTTGATGACGAGGTTTTTGCACTCTTTGACTTTTTAGAAAACCTAAATTCCCGTTTCATAAACATTTATTTCACCACGGAAAAAGAAGAATAAAGAAGTCTTCATTTATTAGATGTATTGGTGTCAAGAAAGAGCAACAACGAAATAGAGTTTAATGTGTACCGAAAAAAAATACAAATATATTTGAATAATTAATATATTGTTCATTCGTTTTCTTTGAACTCATGTGTCACTTGTTAACATACAAAATACATTAAACTACAACTATTGGCATGATTATCAAATTTATAAGCATGACTTGTCCTTGATTGCCCTATATTTATGCTCCTGTAGAACCCTTAAGTAATTATATTAGCAATGTATTCAGATGAAATTAATTGTAATGGGACGCTCTGAAGCTGTAAAGTATTTTATTTGTAAAATTGAAAATATTTGCCATTTTAAGGCTTTTAGCTTATTTGTTACTAATTAAACGTGCCTACTACTAATGGTTTCTGAAATTTTGTTACAATAACGTTCTTACTGCCAGATGATGGCTAGACAGACAGTTTTGGACTTACACACAGTCTGAAAACATGAACAGTCTAAAAATGACATTTGAGAGCGCACTTTAAAAATAAATTCGATAGAATCATATRCGTCATTTTTAAGTATAATACCAAAACCTTCAGAATCTCTGTYACGATGTTTACATTTTCTCTGCATACTTTTTTTTCGACGATATACGTAATTAACTCTGAATTTCTCCAAAGCAACCTTACTTATCAAGACATGAAGCAAAACCTTTTAACCAAAAAGTAAACACAATTCCTTTGATATCACCCTTGTCGCCCAAAGCTCCGTTCCTAATTTACTCGTCACTTCCAAATCTTTTTCAGCGTCGTTGTTACTGGGTTACGTCAAAGGACTGACGTCGTGTCTACCTGGTTGATACCGCCATTGTTCGTTATCAGCAACACGTCAAACCGTTGCGTCTTAACAGCACTGTAAATAAATAATTTAAACATTGTCTTCCATTAGGCGCAAGCGTCATTCACCATGAGTGAACGCCTTCGTTCTAATGCCGGTCGGTTGTTTGAACCCGGATTTAAAAGTTTGGCCAGATGACGTTCACTTGCAGAAAGCAGAGATATGATCGAGAACTGGGCCTTCTTCTTGGAAACGAGCGCCAGGTACGCGTTTTGCGAATATTTTAACGCAGGTGCAACTTAACTGTCTTACATATTTGACTACACCACCCTCCTGAAAAAAGGAGCTTGGAGTTTGTGCATTTCTTTGTCTACCTTTGTGTGTGGGTGTAAAGTCAGGTGATCATGGAAGGACCTGGCCTGACACTGACTTTGACAGGGCTTTGCCCATTTATGTGGCCATTTGTCGCTAACGTTGCAGCCGTTTGTTGCTAAAGATTTTGACTGAACTGATCCATCCCGCAATTGTTTCCACACCCCTTTTCCTCCCCCAACTCAGATGATGAGGTAAAGCCAGCTGTCAACTCCTGGATTCGAGAAAAGTCGGATGGATTTTTCAGTGACCGAATAAAAAAAACTAGTACACATTGGGGTAAATATGTTAGCCTTAACGGTGACTATTTTATTTCGTGTTCTACAAGCATGTTTGCATTACTTTTCAGCCCAACTTCGTATGTACAGTTCCGTTCTTGTCTCATTACGTCATAAGTTGCTTATAACATATACAGCTTTGTACTCAATAACTCAATACTTATTGAATTTCAGAGAGTTTGCTTTCTCGCTCATGGCTGTCACGGAGACAGTTATTTTGAGAGATATGGTGGCAACTCAGTGGTGGCAACAACTTTTCCCCATGTGTCTTTTTTGGACGGGAAATACAGATTATAATTTAAATTTGAACAGTTCTTGCACCTCAGTACCACAGAAATATAAAAAGGGGACCAAAACTCTTGTCAAAAACCTATTGTTTTCAGTTTATTATAGGTAAATTTCAATAGGTATAAGCATAAACTATTTGAAGACATAAGACTGAAACCAACAACTTAAATGTGTTTATTTTCATGTATTTATATATCTTATACCTGGATTTTAGCATACCCTAGCATACCTACAAAAAATTAAAGAATATATGTGCATATTTCAAAAACAAATTGTCTCAAATTGACGCTCGTAACTATCTACTGCTTAATGACGTAACGCTAGCTACCATACATCTATGTCCGCCAAATTCGAATTTTTAAACGCATCAGCAGCCTTTGTGGAGGGGTGGAACAACCCCAATCGACGAGCGACAGACGGTTGGCGGCGCGCGATTTGAAAAAATAAAGAAAAAACGGCGGGCGTCGTCATAGACGCAACAGCCTTGACGACAGCCAAGGCCAACGTTGATCGCAGACGGGATTTACCATGAAAAGTCGACGAACTGCACGGGCTGCCGTCATGCACTGCATACCCGCGTTAATAAAGCGAGGGGGGGGCAGGTATTAATATGATTAAGGAAATGAAAAAAAGCGTTAATTACCGGGCGAAATGTGAAAATTGAAATCGCCACCGGAAGCAGGTCCGGACTTTATGAATTTCAAAGTGCCTTCTCAAATTGCCATCAGTCGAGCTACAAAAAACCTGTTATCACTTCAAAATAACATATTCGTTTTTCCATCGGTTGTACACGACCGACAACGATCTTTAATCAAAATTAAAACTCCACCGTGAACTTTATTTTTTCAATTGTCTATTGCTTCACTATCTCTTAGCCAGTATTCGCATATACAAGTGATATCGTCATAATGTCGGAAAATGGTCTACGTTGTGAAAGATAGACAGATATTTCCCAATTTTCAGGCTTAATTTTCAAGCATCAAATTATTTTTTATCCAAAATATTAACACGTAAAAATCAACGATCAATATTTTGGATTCTTCAAGATTCTTCAGTTTAGCTACTTTCAGATCCAGTATTCTTATTGTAATCGAATACTTTAATTCCTCTACTTTTTAAAATGGTAAGTTTTTAGCATAAATTGAACATGCACAAGTTCAAGCTCTATTTTTAACATCTAGGGGAACTTAACTCCAAGAAATTGTGAATGTGAACGTTGTCCAACTATATACCCTCCAAATAACGATTCCTGTTCCGACTCTGCATCCAGCCAAACGACAAAAACGCGAAATTACAATTGGCTCCAATTAAAAAGGCAAATAAAACGCGATGCTTCCCTGGTCGGCGGCTTTATTTAAGTGCTTAATTGAATACATGTATGCCTCCAGAGGTAAACGTCCACGTCTGAATTTAATAAATCGGTGTAATTGCCGGTGGTTCGCGCAAAGTTCTTGAATTCTGCAGCGCGGCGATTTCTAGGAATATATTTTTGGCTCCGGTGACCACAGCGCAGGAAATTGCAACGACCTGCCGAATGAGATTATATATTCGTCATTGGTTAATCGGTTCACCCTTGAATCGCAAGAGAATCGGTTTTTTTGTGTTACCAAACGTTCGAAAAAATTGATAAATCTGTTGAGCCTGTATATTACTTATTCCAAAATGAAAAAGTATATGAGTATAATAGTTAATATCGCAGAACTTTTTATGAACTATGCCAAAAACAGCGAACCGGAGAAGTTAATTAACCACAAATTATCTGATGAACTTCCACGTCAAAAAATCATTCACTTGGAGTCCACCCATGAATTTAACAGATGCAGCTCCATCAGACTGGCGCCCCATGCAATGCACCTCATTAATCGATCATTTCACGAAACGTGCTCACGTAATTACGCTAAAACCTAATGGCAAGCTCAAAAAGTGGTTGATTTGCAGAAGTCTCGATAGTTTTTCCCCGGATGCTCGTGGAAATAATTAATTATTCGAACACAATAAACGGCAATGCTGGCGATGATTTTATTATGTCGGCAAGGCTGAGGTTTTTTGCCTCGTGCTTAACAGTACATCGCAGTATTTATGGCGCTATTTAACGCACAATTCCACTGAAGCAGATGGCCTTGGGTTGCAGCACACGCGAAATCCACTGGTTTGTGTTCTCTTATACAAGCACCACACTCATAACAGTGGATAGGATTAATTCTTCAATCGAATGCAATCAAGGCTTCTTAGTAATCATTTCACTACTTAGTCCCAAAATTATTTGATCGAAAGGTCATTCTTTGAGCATTTATTGGTGAATGTTTCGTAATTTTCTTCGTGAATTCTATACCATTCTATTCTAAGAAATTTAGGAGATGTGTGCTATGTTTCGTTTTATGGCATTTTTACTACTTCCATGACAAATGAATATCGACCAACAAACATTGACAATGGCTAATGTTAAAAGCGATCCAGAAATGCAATTATTTTACAGTCTTAACATTGCAGATCACGCATCTTATAGAGTAAGCATAAATTTTTGGTTTTAAGAATATTCATTCAGTTTTTCGGTCATATTATATAGTGTTCTAAGAAAAAAACATAAGCTTTTTGCGTACTCTTCCGAGAAAACGAAGATTATTATGGTCCTTATGGTCTACGTATTCAATGATGTCAGGAGAAGAAGTAGTAGTCAGGAGAAGAATAATGATGGTATATCCCTTTCTTCACAAAACACCTGATTAATAAGTACCTGAATAAAATCATGTTTTGTTGTGTTGCTAGTAGATGCAGACGTGATAAACAGTATATTTTAATTTAGTAACAAATACTGAAGATAACCAATCTGGTTCTTCATCCCCTGTTGTAATATTCTTAAGAAATAATCAAAGATGATACTTTGTTGGGTGTTAAAATTCGTGTGTTTCCGAATTGTCAATTTTCTGTTGTTCCCACCTTTTCATTGAGTTTTAAAATGCTTTTTTGCCTACTAAGTTCAAATACTGCTTTAATTTTAACTTAATTTAATCAGAAATTACGAAAAATCCATCTTGATGACGTTTTTCCTTTTCGTATTACACAGAGAACGAGGAAATTACGTCTATGGAACGCTTTTCCTGCCTCGATTTGCAACGATAATCCCCAGGGTCGAGTCGATACGCGTGTCGTGAGACACTTCCGTTGGCGGCAGCTGAATCGCGTACGTCGCCCGAAAAATAATCATGCAGTCGACGCCAATTGCCAAAAACAAGTCACGGATTCACCGCAAGCAGCTTGAGAAGATTTCGAAGGCAATTGAAATCGGAAAACCGCTTTCCCGAATTTGAAGGCGTTCGGCAACGCATTGTGTTGCGTAACAGGTCAAGCATACTTTACGATGGTAATTTTGAATAAAAAACACGGTATTGTTGATACCACACAATGGGCTCGAAAATTAAAAGTCAAATTGACTTGCATCCGGTTCGGATGTGTAAAAGTTACGTCATACTCTCTACCTCTTGCCTTGGCTTACGAAAGAAATCATTCTGTCTAGCGCTGTCTAGACGGCAGCGTCTAGAGTACCTCAGGGATCAAATGTGGGTCCACTTTAATTTTCAGTTTTGTTCGATGTGCCCCCGGGCTTGATCAAACAAATTACCCGAAACTTTGTATGTAACAACAGTAATAACAAAGTAATAATAATAATAATAATAATAATAATAATAATAATAATAATAATAATAATAAGTTTATTCCAGCAGACAACTAGTGTCTATAATGGTACATATTAATAACAAACAAAATGGCAGTCAGAATAGAATACATAATGTACATAAATAACCAAATATTCCAATTCATTCATACTAATCCAGTTATCACATAACACTGTTTACAACGCAACATCATGTAACAATAATATCGCCTATAATTACATCTCAGAAAAGGTATCAGTAAGCGTACGCTTTGCGGATCGGGTGGTAAAATCATCAAAAAATATATCCATATCTATATCCCTAGCTAAACTGTTATACAATCTGAGACAGCCAATCAGAGGAGAGTGAAGGTGATGGAAAGTGTTTGGGATGCTGTAATAAAATGTTAAAACTCTCCTGCTGACAGCCCTTGGTACAGTAAAACCAATGAGAACTCCCCGCGCAATAGTTTTTGAAGAAATACTAMACAGMGAGTTTTTTGTCTAGATACAAGGCTGGTTTCCCCAACATCAGTAAGGAGTTCTCTTAACTCACGGTGTCTCACTGGATATCTATTAAACAATTTTAAATGTATGTATTTTGCATACTTTTAAGGACATTCTCCAACATATTGATATAATTCTGATGATAAGGGGTCCAAACAACACAGCAGTATTCAATCCTAGATCTTACTAAAGTGTAGAATAACAGTTTTATACAAGCTACATTTACAAAATCTCCAGTATTTCTAAGTATAAATCCCAAAGTTTTCAATGCAGTGTTTGTTAGCCACGCTATATGGGGAGAAAATGACAGAGCCATATCCATAAGCACCCCCAAATCAAATATTTCATTACAGCTCTCAAGGGGATATCCATTGATGTTGTAATAATAGTTTACTAAATTTGACTTTCTCGCAAAAGTAATTTTTTTATATTTAATTGCAGCTTATTTTTATCACACCACGAAATCAATTTGTCTCTCGTAAGTATCTATAGTATGTGCCATCTTCAAATAATCTGCATAAATAAAGACACGACAATTCATGTTAAGTACTACATCATTATAAAATATAACAAACAGTAAAGTCCTAAGTTTGACCCCTGTACAACTCCAGATTCCGCACAAAAAGTATCAGATTTAAAACCGCAACATTCTACAAACTGCACCCGATTAACTAGAAAACTCTTGAACAAAAATAACAAATGATCACAAAATCCCGCGCGGCTAAGCTTCAAACGCTTTCGTAAGATCGGTGTATATGGCATCCACTTGAAGGCGGTTGTCTAAAGCATCAGACACGAAATGGGTAAACTCGCACAAATTAGTTGCAGTAGATCTCCCCCTTATGAATCCAATCTGCATTTTGTGTGTAAATTTCTTGTGTATCCAGTCACGCCTTTGAACGTTTTATTTATTATTCATTTTTTTAGAATTTTCTAAAGGGACCTGAAATGGTAGGCAATCCCTCGTTAATGGAGTTAATATATACTGCGGCAATATAACCTTAGAAGATTTGGGGAACTATACTATACCAAACTGGACGATCACGCTAAAGAAGTATCTAATACTTAGCATCAGTGAATGCAATTTATTTCATTCCTCTTTCAATTAAACCACAGCAACACGGTAATTAAATAAAAACATCCGCAAATCATCGTTGGAAAAAATAATCAACCACGCACTTCGACAAGCGAAATCGTCCGTCAGTTTCACATACTAGAGTGAAATTTATGTGTGGGCTTTACCAACTACGGCATCTAAATCCATAATGTTCTTCTACGCATTTGGCAGCGCTCCTTCCAGCGCAATTATTTTCGCTCGCCGGGTCCCAACTGCGGAGAAATTTATTAATCCGGAGACGCCTTTTTACAAGAAAATTTGCGATCAGAGGTCACGGCAACGCCGGACGTTCAATGCATTTTCGTTTCTAGCAACAGCGCATGGGTTACTAGCCTTGCAATTCGGGCAAATTTGGAGGCCAGACTGGTTTTTGTGTGAAACTCAGGTAGCAGCCGCGAGTTTATTTATTAACCTCGCTGTTGCCGAATCTCCTGCAGAAATGCATCCACCTTTTTGGATTGTGATATAGTCAAAATTTGTATATTATATGTCGTTCATKACGTTCAATATGATAATTGCTTTTGGCGCGCTTGTGCCTTTGCACTTTTGTGGTCAATTTTATTTTTATCGTTTGGGTGTCCGATTATGATGATTTGTCTTGCTAATCAATAAAGTAGGAATAAGTCTAAATACTTTAGATGATGCCCTCTTTTAAATCAACTAAGTAAACAACAGTAATAATTTAGTTTCTGTCAAAAGAAAAAATTAACAGAACTTTTGCCATTAAAACATAAACCATCAATACTTATACCATACCAATACATCCATAGCCTATACCATATTTCCATTTATAAAGGAGGAATTCTTATTAGCGTCAAAATCTGACAACACAGCTTGAATCTTCCCCTCCTATATGGTCACTGACAGAGAATTTTTGAAGAATGGTCGCAAGTGCAGGTAGTTTGCAAACCTGTTTAGTGGGAAAAATTTGGCCTCTGCAACGCTCAAAGGGTTATTGGAAAACTGCTATCGTTACCAACAAATGACTGTTTACCATCTGTTAGAACACTATAGCGATATTTTTACCGACTTCAGTATAGATGCATTTTACGGAATCCAGGAAATTAATAATCTTTGGTCGATAAATAAATACACCCACCTTCAGGATAATCAAAGCATAGTTGAAGCTAGATAAAAATATTTCCAATGAAACTTGTACAAAATGAAGTTTGCAGCGTTGGTATTCATTTAGAGGAACTAGATCAGGCTGACTTCAACAGTCGATGCAGTTTTCTGAACACATTATGAGCAAACTTCAACAATTTCGTTAATAATATTATAACTATAACATATGCTATATTATGTAGTACGTTATGTTATATAACATAACATGTGTTATGTTAAGTTGCATGTCATGTTATATAACATAACATGTGTTATATTAAGTTGCATGTTATGTTATATAACATAACATGTGTTATGTTAGGTTGCATGTTATGTAATATAACTTACCATGTGTTACGTTACATAACATAACATGCAACTTAACGTAATATATATAACATAACGTGCTACATAATATAACATATGTTATAGTTATTTAGGTGTAAGGTATTTAAATAAACCTTTTATTTACGGTTTCTCGGACAAAAAACTCCCGAGCCAAAAACGTAACATTAACTTTTATGTCAATAATGCATTAGTAAGCTTCGTCTTGCTAACTATCATGTCTTAAAGTATTTTTTTACGAAATCAGTCAGCATAACAATAGCATAGTTCATTAGAGTGAAAAAGAAATATAAAAAAATATCTAAAAATTTTGGGGCTGACCGTCAACCTGCCCTCTTTTAAACCTGGTATTTATTTGGCCTTAGTCGTATAACATTTTTTTATGAAATCATCGGCACAATCCAGCACAAACGATTAGAGTAAAAAAAAATTGGGGCAGGGCGTCAACTTAGCCCCCTGATTGATTTATTTGTTTATTAGTTTAAAGGTCAGTACAACTGTAAAAAGTGCCAGCACAGTTCAGCACAAATTTTAAGGTCGGGGCTAAGTTGACGCACCCCCCTGAATTCACTAATATTCTAGCCGAAGATCTTCTAAAACAATATGCAGTGTACCCCTCCGGGTCAGGCAATTTAAAGAAACTAGCAATGTTAGTGGGGATAGTCTCAAAAGTATTGATCGCTACGGATTGTCATATTACACTTCGTTTGAAAGACTTCTTCAGTTCTAATATATGAAAACACTTCTGCACATGTTAAATCCATTCTACTGTCAAGATTCTTTTGACCCAGACCTCTTTTTAAAAGTGGTGATGTCTATATAAGAATTCAGGATGATGCTACAATCGCTATGAACTGCGAAAGAATACTTTTAATAACAATTGGTGTCGTGATACATCTTACTCGAAAACCACTTTCGTTGTTTAGAGTGAGTTACTACTCTGTAATGAACTTATAAGTTGAACCTAGAAAAAAATATTTCCAATGAAAGTTGTACAAAATGAAGTGCTTTTATGCTGTTTATTAGTGCATTTTTTTTGTTGAATTCGCACCATTATGTTGATATTGAATTTAGTATAAGTAGCAACATTCCGAAGTGATTGCATATTTTGTGTAAAATTCGAAGTTTGCAGTGTTGGTATCCATTTTGGGGAACTAGATCGGGCTGACTTTAACATAACGTAACATAACATGCAACATAACATATGTTATTTTATATAACAACGTGCGACTTAACATAACATTTGTTATGTTATATAACATAACATGCAACTTAACATAACACATGTTATGTTATATAACATAACATGCTACATAATGTAACATATGTTATTATGTTATTTAGTAGTGTGCGAAACTGGCATTTCAAGGTAGATGTATCTAACGTATTTAAATAAATCTTTTATTTACGGTTTCTCGGTCTTTTACTCTCGAGACAAAAACTTAACATTAACTGTTATGTTCAACAATGCTTCGTCTTGTTGACTTTCATGTTCTAAAGTATTTTTTTACAAAATCATTCGGCATAAAATAGCATAGTTCATTAGAGTGAAAAAATAAAAAATCTAAAAATATAGGAGCTGACCCTCAACCTGCCTCCTGTTAGACCGGGTATTTTTATTGGCCTTAGTCGTAAAACATTTTTTTACAAAATCATCAGCACAATCACATGAGAAAATGTTAAATTTTTGCGGGCTAACAGTCATCCTGACCCCCGATTATACTGCGTAATTTATATTTGAAGGTCGGGGGCTAACTTGACGCACCTAATCCAGGGGCAGAAATTTTGACACTGCAGCGTCACGAGGCATGGAAATCAGTCACTGTGGCCGAAAGCTACGTGGGCAATTCTTTCGAAGCAGAAAGAAAATTGCGATCAAATAAGTGCGGGGGGGTGCCACTTGCCAAATCAAATTTCTTCAGGCTTAAGTATGGTCAGTTGCACTTCACCAGTTCTCCAGAAGAGTTGCCTTAAAATACCTATAGCTGGAAAACGAACTTGAATCAAATTTTATAAGGCATCCAGACATCTGCACCAGTTACAATCCACGGAATGCTCGAATGGAAAGTCCTAGCGTTTCTATTGCCCCTGCGGGTCCCATTCTCCCTTACCTACGCCAACCGGAAAAAAAGAGCCCCAGACGTGGCGCATGTCGATCGCTATCGTACAAGAGATGTTCGTACCGAGGCCATTAATTATGTTTATAAACTTATAGCATTTAATTGGACTTTATCACACGCCAAACACAAACAATTAATAACGTGCGTATCGAGTTTCGCGTGCAAAAATCCACGGCGGATATGCTGAAACAATTCGCTACGACGTTTGCTGCAGCGATAAGGCCAATCGATACTTTTGTTATGGATAGCATGACCGGGGTATTGTAAGCAAACATGTGATACCACGAAAGACGACACGCAAGATATCGGTTATTTTTCAGGATGGTAATGGTCGTCGATCAGGTTTCAATCGAAATCGGTGAACATGGTTTGGACACGTGCCCTCCAATATGGCACACTGCACTGAATTTTGATAGGGTTATTTAGTGTAAGTTGATACTTATCGATGCTGATATCTCGGCTAAAAAACCTTTTGTAGGTAAGTTGCAAAAGCAACGAGAAAAAATACTACATAAAAATATTAAAAACTAATAGAGAGCAGAACTTTATTTCGAGAAACTGGGGCAAACCCAAATCCGAACCCTGCGGATCGCCAATAAACACGCCCCAATTCACCACGAACCGTTTCATTATGTTCCTTTGTTAAAATTTCCACCAGTTCGACATAAATCGCAGCCACCTGCATAGCAGGTTGATTTAAGTCGCCCGATTTAAAGAAGACCAGCCGCACAATGTAGAATAATTTAATGAAGTCGCTGGATGGGCCATTAAATTGCTAATTTCGCAGGTATGGCTGTAAAAACCGCTGGGCCGCGGCCATATATTTTAACGAGTCGTGTGTTATTTACCCGAAGGTGTATATTATACAAACGCCTCCATAGTCTAGACAAAAATGCAGTTTAGACAGAGACGCTACGTGATTCATAAGTTTTTTATTGCGATTTATTGCATCTGCGGCTGTGCATCCAGAATCTACGCCCACACGTGGTCTGGACCAAGATGACGATTGGGTTAGCAAAAAAACCTCCGAGCGAAGGACAGTATTCGAAGAAGTGCACTCCAACGATTTTTTTGATCCACAAAGTGCACAAACACAATGGAAGGTCATAAACAGCTTTGATAAAAATGATTGAACAGAATCGTTAAAATATTAAGAAGAACAGATAAAAACCAAAAAGGGATAGTGAAGAAATTACAAATAAAATGGATTCGAAGATGGAAGAAGTTGATTGATTGATTGAACCAGCGTACGGTCAGCATTTCTGCCACTCCCGGATATACCGCCTGGCCGGCCGTCTACGCTGGGTTGGAGGGGTACATGCTGATTGCTAGTAGTGCGACTGCCTAGCACATGTTAAGGACATATAGGTATTGGAGCGGGATGATTATATAGGTACATTCATTTTATTTGAATGTTTTCTTGGTGTTGCTGGCATCATTGGTCCATTTCAGAGTCACTGGTTTCTGGTATGTCGTATAACCTGAGGGATTCTTCGTTGATTGATTTCTTGTCTTTTTCCATTTCTAACCATTGTTCTTCATTCTTCCCTGATTTCTGAATTATCATTTCTATAGTTGTTTTCCATGTATAGCACGGTCTACCTTTTTTTAGTTTGTCTCAGCTTAGCTCCCAGGCCTTTCTTAGTATGTGGTCTACTTCTCTCCTTTGGATGTGTCCCCAGTATTTCATCACGTATGTTTCTATTCTCTTTATGATCGTTCTGCCAGCTAGGAGTTCTGCTGTTGATTTTTCCTTGTTTTTTCATTTATTGCTTTGGCTAGATACCTTTTTCTGCCTTTCTCAAGCTTTTCCTATTTGGCTTTGTTGTTGCGGCATTTTTTACTCCATACTTCATGACTGGCATAATGATTGATGTATATAGAATCTTTATCAATTTCCAGTGTGGTTTATGTTTCTCTATAAATGGTAATATCGCCCTGGTTACACTATGTGCAGTTTTGATTGTTTCTCTAACCGTCTTTCTGCGGCTAAGGTGGCTGGTTATGTACGTACCTAGATATTTCATTTTGTTTGTTGTTCTCAAAATCCTGTTGCCTATCTTGTATTTTGTGCCCGTTTCTAGGATTGTTCTGCTGGAAGGATCTCTTATCATGATGTTGCTTTTCGTGTAGTTTATTGTTAGTCCATATTTGTAGAGTTCGTGTTCTGCATTTTCTAAAAATTCTGCCAAGTCATTTTCGTTCTCCGCGATTATTATCAGGTCATCTGCATACTATAGGTAGTGCTATTTCATTCTCCTGCTTGTTAAGGTTTTCCATGTTAGTTATGGTTTTTTGGAGAGCTTCATCTAGTACGATTGTGAAAATACGGGGGGATATTGGACATCCCTGTTTCACGCCTCTCTTTTTCTGTTTCGTTGGTGTTGTTTGTCCGAACCACTGCACTGTAGTATTTTCGTGTAGGCAAGCTTGATTAAGTAGTGAGGGACCCCTTTGTCCCTTAGGATTTGTGGCACTACGTCATGGTTTATCGTATCAAAAGCTTTCTGTAGATCTATGGCCATTACCAGTATTCTAGTGCCTTCCCTCCATTTCTCCTCTAGTGTTCTTCTCACTGTAAACATGTGGTCATCAGCTGATCTGTTTTTTTTTTTTGCAAAGGCTGCTTGTTACTGCGGTGCTTCTGGTACTCCTAGTAAGAACTGGGCGTAATACTTATATACACTGCATAGGGTTATTCTTCGGGGATTCGAAGATGGAAGAAGTTGAAAATAAAATCCAGAAGAACGAGAGTTCTGAAGATCAGCGAAACAAAATGAAGAATACAAAAAATCTGCGACAACAAATGCGAAGCATAGTGAAGATGCAGGAATTGCGGGTTGCAAGGTATGGGTGACAGTGTGTGGACAGCACGTGTATTAGGGTAGAAATTGCTGCAAGCAAGAGTGAAGTAATGAAGAAGTTGAAGAAAAGATTAACTTTAGTTGTGGAATCGGTAATTAGACAAAAAGCTAAAATACAACAACACAATATTGGGTAGCTGTAGGTATTTTTGGACCACTTCCATTAGCAGTTAGAGGTAACAAATACTTTGTAATGGATTATTTTACAACGGTATAGTAGATTTGACAAGACACTGCTCAATTACTTGATATAGTTTATTAAAAAAACGAGATTGGGACACGAAAGTGACTGTTGGTTTATTGGCATATCGATCTGCAGTAAATAAACTACTACAAATATGGTAGGCTAAAGGGATTGCATGTAAATGTATTCTCCGAGGACGTCAAACGTAGGATTAGGTGTTTTATTTAATTTTCATTGTTGTTAATTGTTACATGCAGGCCAGCACAGGTAATTAGATACTACTACTACTACTACTACCACTACTACTACTACTAGGTAACATTTAAAAATGCTAATGGCCTATATTAGTCAGACATGCTGTGGTTTTTCACAATTATTAAAAGATTGTAATGAGTTGTTTGAGTTCAATTTGTACTAGTTGTTATATTATCTTTAATATCACAGATAATTCCAAATAGCTACAACTAAAACCCTATGAAACGAACAAGGCTTTGGTTTTGGTTACCTTCAAGTTCTTCGTTTATAGTAGATCATCTTTTTTAGTAGTTTCATTACAAGCCTGTCTTATATTTATTTGTATGTCTCATTAGCAATTCTATTGCTTTTTATTAATAATTTCTGTTCAACACCACATACAAGCGATTTATCATATTGATATTTATACTAGAACCCAGAAACAAGTTCATAAAGCTCCGGCAAATTCACTTTCGAAACGACGCGATCCCGAAGCAATTTAACTAACGTGTCCAACAGGATCCCAGCGGTCAGTCTCCCGAAATCGATGATACATCTCCCGATTATTCATTCGTTTTATTCTGGTTCTTTTTTACACAAAGGGCCACCCACTTAATCGGGAGTCGAAAATAGTCGGCCGTCCAGCGGCCCGTATAGATAGCAAGCGGAGTCACCAACCAACCTCCTCCTGGCTGTTGGCATGGCAACAGAAAACCGTAACAAAGTTGGCTTTGGCCGTGCACCGCACAATGCATTTACCTGTGGACAAAAGGATCGGACCGATGGCACGTCTCAGGTAGCCATATCGCTACTTCCGGTATTTTTGGGCTAGGGGTTGACTAGATCGTCGGAAATGCTTTTCGATGAACGAACTGTCGAAATATCTTTACAAATTCGCAACTTTTAGGTTGAATACATTTACAATAAAGTTAACAGTTATCATTAAATAACGTATGATTCGAAAATTTTGGGACGCTAGAAATTCTTATAAAGATAGTCTTATATTTGTATCAAACACTCTTAATTATCCTTATTATAGAACAAAATTCAAATAACCGACTTCACACATCATCCTTCTTCGTTTTCTGCTTTCCATCCATTATTTCAGACCTTCTAACACAATATTGCCCAGAACTCTTAAATGGGTTTGGCCTCCAGTCTTAATAATTAGCTCAAAAATTCTAGAATTCATGCTTCCAACCAAATTATTTAATATTCTTGGTTCCAAATTGGCCCAAACCTCTTCTAATGAATTTTTGAGTTCATTTTTATGCTGGCTTTCTGTCGGTTATCCGCATATACTCGTCAAACTAAGATACCCAGAAGGTTTTCAATTGAGTTCATATCAGGTGAACAAAAGGGCCACTCTAACAATTCGAAATTTTGGTTGGCAAACCAAGCCATCGACTCTCTACTGACATGAATCCTCGCATTATCTTGTTGGAAATGAAATCTCGTTCGTAACTGTTATTCAAAAAGGGCATTAAATTTGTATCAAGAACTTGAATGTACTCTCGACTGTTGATTCGTGTTGATGGGTAAGCCAATGTTAAAACGCCTGCTTTTGTTCCATCTATTTTCACTGGTCTATTAAGTTCATACTTAACACGGTCATTTCTCGTTGTCTCACTGCCCGTTCGTAATTAATAGCAAATAAACCAGTCCGTCGTTAGCCGCAGTGGACGACGCATCCGGCATTCCCAGCTAATCTGGCCTCGGACAATGGCTAAGAACGCACCAAAAAACTCCTCGGAGGCTGCCGTATTACATGGCATCGTTCCCCGTATGACAGATTGCGCGCATGTACTTGATAAATGGCCTAGGAGCATTCTTCACAGAACTATCCGTATTAACAGCAAGTACCAGCGGCCGATACCGAGACGCCTCGTTTGTCATCTGTCATGGATGAACGGTGTTTATATTTATGAATAAATTCGATGGGTATGATGCGTTATCGCGTTTTTTTGTCTTGGGGTAATTCCTTGTTGGGTGGTTTGGGAATGGACTTAGATACCTAGATACCTTAGACACTACACTGTTTCACAAGATATCTATAAGTTTAGTGCCATCATGTTCAACTAATTTAATTACATTGTAACCTATGTCAGAAGTTATGTTAATTTAAGCTGCTCTAGGATAAAGGCTTGAGGTGGTTAATTAAATCTCGTAATTACTGAACTTCTTCAGCACTTTCCTCGGTGAGGAACTGAATTTTTTATAGACTTCTGATAGCTTAAAATGCACTTTGTTGAAGCTGACTATACATATGTGACAGTATCTACTTGACAATGAAAGACCAATAGCCAAAGAATTTTTGTAACTGTGTCAAAAACCTGATTGATTGGACCACCAATGGTTTCAATACTTCTACATACTGGCTTTCTTTAATTTTCACATTAGATGGCATTCTCCTAAGTCCTAAGGATTGCAACCAACATAAGTTGGAAGCAAAAACTCTCTGTGGTTTCACATGTTCCAGTATATGTTACGGTTTCACAACTTTTGATGTAACAAATATTTCATTTTCATTATAGTAGCTCACTCTGAATCAAGCTAAAGCGTAGATGAATGCAGTAATGCTTATTCCAATTTTCACCGACAACATCCAACATCCACAGTTATTTATCCATGTTTTTAAGGCTCTACAATATTTTTTCTCTTCTTTCTATCATTTTGTATTCCATCTAGAATCTAGACCGATTTCATTTTCATCGGATTTTGAAAGAACATCTTTTAGCAGATATTTTACTAAACCGACAGCTACAATGATAGACCTATAAATGAGAACTAATTATGCCCGGTGAGCCTCTATTCTGAATTCATTGACCGTTACGATGCCATAAAGGCCTTCTTCAATTATTAGGTCCACACTCCTCTGTACATAGGGTTCTAAACTAGCATATTTCCTTCAAAAATCAAGTGAAATTTGAAGTTCTCAAAACCCTTGGAATGAAAGTAGCAACATTAAAGAAAATTTTGCCTCTTACGTTGTCAGATGGCAAATAGCACACCCTTAGCAGGCATAAAGTCGCCAAAACGGCTCCGCTTCTAGGAAAACTTTTTTAGGAATATCCTGGACCGGAGATAGCAAGCTGTTTAGGAAGAAAAACGACTCTGAAGCGCTAGACCAACACAAACAAAATTTTTTTAATTTTTCGAGAATAACCTCATGGTGATGACAAAACAACAACTAAAAATCAAAAAGCTAGCTATTGTAGACTCTTTTATCAACAGTATAGTTATTAAACATGAGATATCTCAAAAACAAATGTAGTACTTTCTTGTTTAATTCGATATGCTTTATCCAATACATTATTTAAACCACTATTCTACAGTTTCAAATAAAAAAGGTAATTATTGTAGACTGTTGGTGTGAACAAGTTGTATATAAAAAAAATTAACAGATCTATGGACTTCTGCGCTGTACCAGCAACGTCCTAATCAACTACTTCGCTGAAACTCATCTCGTACAAAAAACCACGTAACCGCCATACATCGATTCATTATTCGGCGACCGGAAGTGGGTGTATTTGGAATTGCTAAGACGCCGGAAGCCGAATGTTAACTATAACTAATATTATTGTAATTGAATTCCGCTCTCGGAACACCGACGGTCTGCCTCGTCGTTAATTAGTCGGTTAAGTCGCGTTTTTTCTGTATTTTCGGAATGCTCGCCCCTTTGTTTACCAGAACGTTGTTCTGATCATTAATTACGTAACAAGATCATTCAACTACCTCATTAATTATGGCGCGGGATTAGAAGGAGAAGCAGGGTCGTCAGCCGAGTGCCGGTCGGCAAATTAGCGATTTCAGGGTGGTTCGGGATATTGTTATGGTAGTCCATCTGCTCACGCCTCATTTTCAGTCAAAATTATATGCAGCCGTTTTACAAAACTGCCTGCTTTTGTTATCCAGCTCATAAAACGCAAAGGAAAAATGTACAGAGAATATAGAATATATATATTTCGACTACAGGTCATTTCCTTCAGGAAGTAGTTGCAATAATGGCAGCTAGATGGCTTTATCGTTGTGTCCGTTTATTGCTAACAGATGGCACCACTATCTAAGTTCTTACTTACACCACACCAACCACCAGAAATGAGAAATAAATGAGATGAACAAAGTGATCCATAAACACACAATGGCAAAACGTCGACACTGCTGGTTGGAAGAATGAAGAATATAAACAAATAAACCCTAGTGTTGGACGATATTGCAAAAAGTATCGATATGTTAACTAAAATATAAAATGTTTCTAATAACTATATTGCACGAATTTGCCCATTTGTTAGTGCTTTTTACTTCTCTTTTCTTACGCAGCGCAGTACAAACACGATT
Organism: Rhyzopertha dominica; assembly: GCA_025024175.1. NCBI lineage: Eukaryota > Metazoa > Arthropoda > Insecta > Coleoptera > Bostrichidae > Rhyzopertha > Rhyzopertha dominica. The sequence continues at coordinate 10,832,398 of QCXZ01000138.1, forward strand.
CGTAATAATTGTCAAAATTGCCGGTACAATTTCACCAAATATTCACAATTAGATCGTACGTCTGGACAACACCTTTTAAAATAGACCTGTACGGCTCACCCACATCTGCTGGCCAAGTCGAATAATTTTAGCGTCAAACGCTTCAGGAATTTGGCCTTTATTATTACGAGATGCAGATTTACTGTCGATCGTCAGCTTTATAAGAAATGCGACAGTGAAAGTGAAAATTCAGTCTGGAAGGATTCCAATCGGTTTGAAATGTTCTGGGGAAATAGTGATATTTTTCAAGTAATGTAAAGACAAACAATAATATACTGAATGATAGAGAAGAACGCCCTGAAACCTACCAATTTTTAGGGATTCTTGTACAGTGCAACTTGCTGAATTCACAAGTATACACATCCAGTATTTTAGCGTGTGGAATGCTTTAGATCTTCCAAAAATCTTCTGGTTTGAGAGTGTACACTTTTAAGTAACCACAGAGGAAGAAATACATTGATTTGCATGATCTTCTTGGATTCTTAGTTCTTAGTTCCATGTATCTAGTTAAATGTATACAAGAAATACATACCATCCGTACGACAACAGTGCTAGGCAGTCTATATATCTATACTATATATCTAGGAGTGGCAGAAAGAATCCTTCTGCATTCAAAAAATTGACAAGTACATCGTAAGAAGTGTTCAAAAATACTTGCAAGACCGACTCAACGAAGTCAATAGTGGTCAAATTTAATTTATTATGACATAGATATAAGTCATATTAACAGCTGTGGGAATCAGATTTAAAGTAGTATCATCAGTTCGCTTAAAAAATCCAACCTCCCATGAGGTGAACGTTTCTGAATACAGCAGCCTCTGATTTTGCACTCCAGCTGCAAGTATCAGAAACACAGAAGTGTCAGCTGCAAAATTACAAAACAATGACGAATCGTGAGGAGCGAACACGTGCAACGCGTTTTAGTTGCAAATTGTCCGACATGGTCTGAATGAGAGCGTGATCCTTCATAAGGACTATTCCTGCAATCGTACGGAATGTCACGTAGTTCAATACACGGTAACAGTAAACTGGCATAATGAAACGAGTCGGAATTCCCAAATTTGCAACTTGTCTCAGGATTTGCAGGGAATGTCGTTAGTTAGATTAGCTCACGAACTTCCAAGAGCTAAGTAGCTAAGTCGAGATCTTTTTTCGTCTTGCTGGAATTTCCAACAGATGACTCGTTTTGAGTTCGCTTTGTCCACTCCGCATTGTTGTGCAAATACGGTTCTTAAGGCAGCTGTTGGGGCCTAATAAGCGCAAACTATTTCCATTCTTTGTCCCCTTCTTCAATACAGATATCATCTTTCCCGGAAAGGTCTTGTGATTCGATGCGACAATGCTATGTCTCAGCAAGATGATAGTGGTGCGTACAAAAATCAGCGCGTCTTCTTATATAGTAGTAACAAGTCGAAATTCACATTTTAATAGTTAAAAGAAAACCTTTAAAACGTTGTTAGACAAAATTTTTTAAAGCTATGCTAGCAATAAGTCTTCTTTCGCCGTAGTAGTCTCATGTACTGAATCACGTTAAGCACTTAAGTACATTTATGTGCAAGCATTTGCGAACGAGGTAATTTTTGCAAGTTGCGAAGATATTCAGATAAAAACAAGAATTTAAATACTGAAATCGGATGAAAGAACACGTTGCAAGGTTTTGTTGACTACTGCCATAGAAATAATCATCGCATGCATTTCTCAAGAAAAGATAAAAAAGAAAACCTTTTGGAAGATTTGAAAATTAAAAAAGCAGATCAGAAAATATATTTGGCAAATATGCAAAACGAAATTTCCACGTCTTACTCAAGTTAGTTGAATGAAGAGGAAGCTATTGCTTTAGCCAAGAAGAAAACAAAGACCAGTAGTCAAAAATTTTGATTGGCAAACGTTGTAACCTTATAAAAAGCTACTTTTTTCTTGTCCAATTTGCGCTAAACCTTAATCGTTTGATGTTACACAAAACTATTACAAAGACATTAAAAATATTTTCTTTCTGAGCGTTGTATTTTGGAGCTTCAATATAGAAAAAGCAAGCAATGATACTCCTGGTGGACGTGATTTTCCGAAATTATCTGACATTATGGGTTGCTTTCATTAGCCTTCCCCTCAAGTTCGCTTCTTGTATTTCGCAGAAACGCTCTCCTTTGTTTCGGACAGTGTTAAAAGCCGTGAATCAGCCGATAGACGTGTGAATCGTGCCAGATTCATAATAAAACGAACCGAATGCAATAACCTCGATACATAGGCGGCGTAGGTACGAATTTCTAGGAGGACGCAGAACATCCCACACTTCCTCGTTCTGTGCCAGCGCTTTGGGTTACGTTAAAAAACGCTTTGACTGTCTCCGCGATCGCAAAGTGCTTGTTACACGTTGCAAGACATTAATAAAGCGATCCGTCGTTCCAGAAACAGAAATAACGAGGAAAAATGAAACGTAAACGCGTGGTTTGAAGGTTGAATTCCTGACAAAATCACCGTGCGAATGCATATTAGTAATGCAAGTAGTATTTGTTACGTACCAGTGAAGTTATGCGAGTTTGGCGGTTGTTTGTCCAAAATATTTTCGATTAGCAAGCATCCTCATTGAGTGTGATGACAAACAATCAAATTCCCTTCCCTGCACATGCAAAATAATTGATGTGTGTCTATAAACGTCCTAGTTCATGCATATAATCTTTTTTCAAATCATGTTCATAATTATGCACAAAAGGTTTTAATAGAAGCAAAAAATGACAAAATGTAAATACTAATTTCTATGGTACATGAATGCACCTTACATTTATCACATTTTACGTTTTTGCATCGTTTTCCTTCTTTGGTTCCGTGAAGATATGGCAAATGATCGATGGAATCGTGTTGGACTTGTGACATGGCCTGAATTCTTCATTCTCTTTTAGACCTTTAGATCTGTAGTTCTCCTTCATGGTCTACCTCTTTTTTGTGTATTTCTTCTTCTTTTTCTTCTCTTCTTCTCCCTTTAGTTATAATATCCTGGACCTTTGGTTCACTTACTGGTCCTATATATGTATAAAGACAAAGGCAAATGATCTTAATCGTCTCAATGAGATTCAGGACCTTCAAAACCTTTCTGGGTCAAATTTTTCCCGTCCCCTTGATCATCGTCGCTCAAGTCTAAATCAGAAAACTACTGTCCAGTATACAGAAACTAAGCAATAGTTGAGTCTATTCCAGTGCAGACTTTGCACAAATTTCATATCATCAATCACTTGACTTCTAAATCCATCGACTGTATGTATACACACAGGAATATACTAGAAAAGCATTATTATGCCTATGGAGTCTACGCGGTAGGTAGGTAGTTAAATTTTCAGGTTTTACTACTATTCTAAGAATTTTCCACCATATTCAGGACATGTATACGAAATATCGGTAAAAATTTGGACCAATGTTGCCAAACCTTAGAATTTTATATTTCTAGTGCATTTAGTATGATCAAATGTATATTACGTAGACAGAGAGGCAGTTTCGTTGATAAAGAAAATGGACGAATTCAAATATGTCCAGTATGACGTCCATTAGAAAAAAATAACGTGAATTTTTCGATGATGTGGCTAGAGGCAAAAAATGAAGCCTAATAAAGGCAGACCTGAATCGGTGTGAATTTGCCATAAAATCTCGTCATTTATCTTTTCGAAACCTGGCAACATTCTCTTCGATATTCATTGTCGACCGGTGCTGGTTTCTTTTCCCGGAAATTGTCGAAAACCCGTTGATGGGCCCAGCATAAAAAGGAGGTAACGGCCAACTTAACTAGCCTTTTTGTTTTTCGGTGCGAGATGTGGAGCAGAATCATAAATGGAGGTTCTTGTTCGCGTGTCAAGACGAGTAAATGACGATTTATTGCTTGCAAGGTAAAAACAGGGTGCTGGATGTCTTCAACGAACCTCCGGTATTAAAATATTCCGTTAGGTTTCCTGGTGTTATGTATTTCAGACGGATTTCGTCGTCGCTGGAGATGTATTTTCGTGGAATAAACAATGTTACACAAGCTGATTTGAATACATAAAATATGGATTTTAAAACTGTGTACAGTGCTTAGAGCTTTGGATGCAGCAGCGGCCGGTGGAACTACTTTTTGACGTAATAAATTCAAAAATAAACATTATTATCTTCAAAACTGAAAGGTTTCCGCGAAAAATAGCTTATCACAACGGTGTTTTCAGAGATTATTAAAGTTTGTCTATATTTGGCAGAATTTTACGGTTTTGGGGTTTAAGGTACTTTATAAGGGTTGTACTTTGCAAACCACACGACCGTCTGACCTGGCTCAGGTACAGGGCCGCTTTATTCTGAAAATGATAGGTACCTTATACATTTTAAAAATATTTTTGAACCTCTGCATTAGATAATGAAATCACAAACTAGCATAGAAGCTTACGGTGCAAAAAAAACAGTAAAAGAGAGAAGAAAATGATATATCTAGATGAAATTCTTAGTAGATAGTTCAAATATATTCCAACAAACGCAAAAACGATCTGATTGGCAAACACTAAGCAACAACCTGATTGAGGAATCGGTACCCAGTTGAAGAACCTTAAAAGCAATCAAAGTACATAAGTTCGCCGACATTGCAACATCCCAAAAAACCCAATTTCGATGAGAACGTTTCTCAATCGATGCCTGGCAACCGCTCTCGTTTATCAATTTCTTTAATGTGAATTCCACGAATTTCTCAACAAATGAGATCGCTCGAATTATCTGTTTCAAAGAAAAGTCTGATTAGCTCCGCTGCATTTGTACGATAAGAGCCGATAAAAGTGGAATTCTCGGCAGGAGTTTTTATAGTTGGTCATAGACACTGTTGGGTTCGTAAAACTTGCTATGTAAACAGGGAAAATTTTGACGAATCCCTTATCAAACTGAAATTACACTGAAACATGAGTTTTATAATTTTTGTTGTTTTCTGTTATTTATGTTGATTATTAGGTAAATTAAATACAAAACAGTATACTTAAAACTTAATTTTGACCTAGGAATACAATAATAAAAAGCTTTCGAAGCTTGAAGAATATAACAACTAATTATTTAGTATACGCTAATTCCTTTGAGAGCACAAACAAAACATAAATTGTCAAAAACACTACGCGGGTGAATTTTTTTAAAGAGCAAAGTAGCGGTTAACATTTCCAAATCTGGAATATTTAGCAGCCATGATTTTAGGTTCAATTCCGCTAACTTTTTTAATAGATCCTGGTTCCAATTTAAGAGGACATAAAACTACACAGAGGATCAATGGCAGAGAAAACTTGACGCATAATAAAATTCACATTTTTGGAAAATGCAAAGTTTCTAAAGTAATTAGTGATATCCGATAATAGTACCTACTTCTTTCTTTATCTGTAAAAACACATAGCTGTATATACATCTAATGAAGATAGATCAATAATAAAAAATTATCGCCAATTTCAGTTCTCTATAACGTTTTACGCCTACATTATAACACCCAAAAGCTGCTTGTATAATAATAATAAAATAAATGAAGAATTCTAAATTAATCGGTAAAGTACAAGATCTGTGATCTGAATCATATAGTCTTGTTCAAGACTACAATCTTAATATGACATTGATAATTGATCAGAGCAAATCATCAAGGAAGATCGTTGGCATGCTGTAAGTTCTGACAATTGTGTGTATATTATTATGGGCAAGATATGACATACATAAAAAAGGACATATATATAAACTAGAGATGGGAGAATCCAAACTATTTGGATTTAGACGACATGACAAAATGACCAATTCAATCCAAAGCATTTTAGTACTCAGTCTGTCCCTCTCCGTTTTTTTAAAGAAAACTACAAATTATGAAGATCAACCAATATTAGAAGAGGTTTAAATAAGTATATGATATGACGAAAGGTTAAGGATAGTATCTCAATTTATCAAGAAAACAATACCATTAGGAGATTTTTACAAGCTACAAGCTTCCCAAATGTCCCAAAACTGACGCAGTAAGGCGTGATAAAACTGTGGGCGTTCTTTTATATATATCAACGAAAGGCCAAAATTTGACCTCCCCAGCCTGTCATTCTTCAACATCAACGTCCTGTCACACCGCACCTATCGCCGACGTCAACTCAGATACACTATCTTAAAAATAAAACCCMACCACCCCAACCATCCACAAATGGCTACGAGCGTTGACCCCATAATCTGCAGGTTATCTCAGCCGAATGATTGCCGTAACGCGTTGGATTCTCAATGCGTCCTTTGTTTCTTCTGGCCACGTGSCAACTRCAATTGTTTCCAAAACATCGGTCCCAACCCCGAAAAGTGCCAAAACATAATACCGAGGTTGTAAAGTGCTGGACGGGGACCACCAGCAGTCGAAGTTGCCAGGTTGGATCGTTGTTAGGCGAATGGACTACTGAATGATTTGGCCGCTATATAATCTTGCTGGCTATCGAGCTACTAAAATAAAACTCATACAAATAGATCGGGAATATATAAATCGTAATAATAATTACAACAAATCATAATAGGCCTTGATTCAGAAATATTTCACAAAAGTCCATTGCAATTCTTCGTCCAGGTGCAATAATGTGGAATGCAATTCAGTATTTAAACCTCTTACATCCTTAAAGAAGTAATCAATTAAATAATTTGGAATGAGAAGCTGAAGAAGAAATTGATAAAATCTCTCGCTTGATATTATTGACTCTGAAAACCAAACTGCTAGATCACGAAGTAAAGCTGTGTTTGGAATAGTGATTTACAGACTAGAAAGTCTTAAATATAACTTAAAAAAATGGTAGATGCGAGTTCCACTAATACGATAAGGAAGTGCAAAAATCCCCGTGAGAAAAAATTCCAGTTACCCTCAAAACCATTTCGCCCTGTAAAGTTTTTTTGGTACCACCCATATAGGTGAAAACAAGGCTGGACGACTAGGTTGAATTAATGTTTAATCGAGCATTTTATTGATATGTCTCTAGATTTCATCTGAATTGATTTGAGGTATCTATATACTTCGTAGAATAAACATAAATTTGGGTCGGATTCATTATAAAAAATTGGTATATTTCGCATTTCATTATTTACGCTCTTCCTTTACTAAAGTGATTAAGATGTAACTAATCGAAATTTGGTTTTTGATTGCAAAATTTGTACCGAACCGAGCGGACAAACAGACACGAAATGGAGTTAATAAAAAGGTGTTAAAAATGTTCATTTTCGAAATCTAACTCTGCTTTCAACATTTTGACGTTATCTAATACACTAAGTCTCTTGCAGCTTCATATTACCCTGTATGATATGAGCAATGTCGGAGAAAAATTTTAAAAAGCGGGACATTAATTAAATTTTAAAATAATAATCGAATGAGCTGCAACATCCTGAATTATTTTTTAAACATTCTCTTGCCATTATTACGAAAATGGATATATTATGCAAGGATGATTTAGAATTTTTACTCAAAAACTGAGAAATATGCAGGTTACATTATTTAAAAAATCTATCGTCACTCGTATGTAGAACATCCTCTACAATTGAAAATAGTTTGTCCCACCAGAATTATGACTAGAATTGTGCTCCTTCTACGTACTAATGGTTAATCTATATAATAAATATTTTTATAAAACTCAATACCTACTGGAAATATGGCAATATACTCAATTTTTGATAGTCTATTTTATATTTATTTATTTATTTAATTTTATATAATTTTCTTTAAAATTGCGCGTATATCCAGTACTGACATGATCTTAAAAACGAGCCATCACAAAATTTTTCCTAATCGTTTCCTCTAATGAAACCATAATAAAAAAAACCTAAGCACATGATTTAGAAAGGCTAAATACATATTTCGGCAGCTACACTGCCATCTTCAGTAGAGTGAAGGACTTCTTGACTTCTTCAGGGGAACAAATCTTCTTCAGTACGTATTAAGGCTCTCTAAATCCTTGTGGTTAGCGTTTTTCTTCATAGTTTACTTACACTATTTACCCATGTCTAAAATAATCAAGGTCTGAGTATGGCTCAAGCTGAAAGTTTTGTTTTTCTGATGGAGGATCCATATCCAAGTTTATCCAGGGAAACAAGTTCCTATCTCCTCGATCCATAGCAACAAATCACATCATCAACAGAGATGACGTTTTCTCAAGCTGCTGTACTTAATTCGAAGTTATTATTGCGACCAAATGGGGAACTATACTAAAGAGAACTTAGGCATAGAACGATAGCAAGTGCATCATTTTTAAAGAAATGGGGAAGAAGAAATGAGTTTATAAACTGTTCTATTTTAATAAAAGCAGAAGCTAAAGAATCAATGTTAATAAAGATCATTCTGCAAAGAATTGGAGTTCGGAAGATTCTTTCTCGCGGCATGAAAAATCTGGCATCTCCGCCACCCGTAAAGAAAAGACATCGGTTGAGATGACAACGGTTGCTAAGGTCTGGCGAACTCCGCCGCTGCACGAGCTACTGGCGGCCGCCGTCCTCCCCGATCCCGAAGGAGCGATAAGGATGGCGATACGCATGCACCATCGGCGCCTTTCCTACGCGGCCTACGCCAGACATGTGGCTTTCCCGTTCTTTCATTTGCTCGGTGGCAGTCGAAGAGGAACCAGCGTCAGCAGCAGCAGGTGGTGCAGTGGCGGTGTTATAGTGCATTTGTGGCCCCCTTTCTGATGGAGTGTGATTTCGGAGACGCCGCCCAAGTAAGTGGCCAGATGATGATTTTGGGGTTTCGACTTGGACGGCTTCCGGTGTCGGTCATTCGCGCAACGCTTCCGGGTCCGCCGTTGTTGCATGTCCGTTTATGCGCCCTGGCCTGCCGCAAGCCCGTCTAGACAGGGGTGGCTACGTCACACGGGGATGTAGTAGTCAAACTTGCGCCCTAGCGCCATGTTCATTCATTGTGCGTATCTCCTACCCACGGCGAGACATACGGTAAGATCGATAGGGGTGTCGTTTGGTGTGTCCTTGCGGATTTGTGGGGGTTGGGGTTGATTTATTGGCGAGGCTACCGAACACCGGAAGGTTATTACGTTGGGGCTGAAGTTCCACGCGTGGCCGCTGGAAACGACAGTTTAATATCCAAAGTTCGCCAAAGGAAGTTGTTATTTGGTAGTAGGAAATATCAGTTTTTTATTACTAAATCTTCAGAGAAAAGAATTATTCCATATGGCCAATATCGGTTCGTTTAGTAAAGATTTACTCCTAAAGTAACGAAAAATCGACGAGTCTAATGTGCAGGTTGGCAGATTGGTCGTTCACAATGTAAAATATTTGCCAAGTGAGCCAAATTTCTGCTGCTAACACAAAATCACACTATCGTACATTTGTAGCGGCAGCTTTGGAGATTATTACCACGTAAAATACACACTTACAGCCGGTGCTGATGAACCAAGTTTCTTACAGCGTGATTGTGTCAATATTTATCAAACCACTGCATTATTTGTTGAATCTCACAATTACATCTGGAACGTTTTCGGTGGTTTGGAAGAAATCGACTGAGGGGAAACCCCCACAGCGTACAAATTTTGTTAAAGTTTTAGAATCCATTATCTATAAACATATCTTTAGTAATGTTAGGTCTTATATCTCAGACCATGACCAAAATATCAATCACAACCAACCTCACAATTTTTACCCAGTTCACAACTGAAGTGGTTGATAGAAGTAGCCAAGTTGTTGCGATCTATACAGACTTTGTTTTGCGTTATGAAGGGCTTTTCCTATATAAATTTGACATTAAACATCCGGCCAAGATTAGAAACAAAGGTGACAGTTGATCTTCTCGTAGAATATAATAACTTCGATCTATGTGTGTTTCCACAATATTGAATAGTTTTCCCTGTATTTCAGAGGAGGGAGTTACTTATTTAGGAGGTAAAGGTAATGATTAGAGACACGTCATCGTTATCTGGTATTGATAATTGTTTTACCCTGTTAGCCGGAATTTTCCAGGTTGTATTTGGATTGGCATTCAGTTGATCGTGTTAAAATGTTGGCGAATTTGCATGATTTATACGATGGACCATTAAATGTTAAAAGCGTCCAATCTCAATTTATTTCATTGTGAATTTTAGCCATAACATGTACTTGTATAGTTAAAAAATCAGCTCGGTTCAATAATAAAATTAATCTAAACAAGCAGACTGTAATCAAGTCTATATGGAAAGCAGCATTCAAACCAGCAACACAAGAATTGTTTAAAATTTTGACGATTGGTTAAAAAAATAAAGATTTTAAATTTTCTATCGTAGTAATAAGAATTTGATGTAACACCTCCCTATTTGCATAACATAAACAGAATTACAGTCATTGTGTGAATGATTTAAAACTAAAATATGTTTGGATGTTGTCCAAATCTGACGACATTTAACAATGAAAACTAATGTCAGTGGATTTTTTTACTCTCTCGTGCCTTTTGGTAAAAATTTAGAACTGTTGTATCTGCCACAACAAATTAAAAGAACGAGAACAAAAAAAAACAGTTGAGTGTTCATACTGTTAAGCAAATTGAAATACCTTGCAGTACAGAAAATAAGAATGCTGATGCAGGAGACGTAACTGTACAAGGAACGTGTCATTTTTGGACACGTTGTCGAGAGGTAGCGGCAAATTTTTTCAAGACCAAAGGTTTGGTACAAAACGTCTCCAAAATCTTACAACTTTCTGATTAGAAGCCACCCGGCGCTCAAATGTACGCTTTAATGTCAAGAAAATTGCCACGTGGAATAGACATCACTGATTATTTGAACTGCTCAATTCGAGTAATCTCCAGATTAGCCCAACCCACTTTTGATTATACTGCTTTTCATCAAACCAACTTGTGAATACTCGAAAGGATAGGACGAGTTTCACCGATAATAAATGTAATAGCTATATGCTAAAAAAACGCGGTGATCTATTCTAAATTTTATCAAAGCAAATAGTGTATGTGACCTCTAGACATGCTGGTTACGTCACAGTCTAATATAGTACAAAACTGGTGGTGTCTCAAGAGTTTTACATCACCATTTCATGAAATCTACGTCGAATTTATAAGAAGGCTGGAGGATAATGTAAAATTTATAACATAATCAATTTGCCATTTCATAAAAAAAGTGTGTTTTATAAAATAGCAGCAAAATACCTGTTAGAAGGACTTATTCGAATGTATAAAAAGATCTGCAGCTGTTGTAGATTCCTTAGCATATATCACCATCAGATTTGTCTAGCCAGTACAAACGAGATTTCCAAGAAATGTAAAAACTGGCTTTGAGCCATTAATTCTCACTTTCAGAAGTGCAAGCTTTATTTTTAGCACAAAAATTGCCCCACGCGAAATATTTCATTGAGACACTGAAATCATCATCTTCGATGCTTGTATACCTGCATGTTGTCCACGTGGTCTACAACCAAGAACTTGCCAGGGAATGGAATTTTTGGATTTTCGATACGATGTATGCAGGTGCATGCCAACTTGTCATGTTACAGGTCACTTCCTTTATGAAGTAGTTCCCAGATGTACAATTCCGTTGATGATTAGCAGAGTTCATATCTTCCAAAACTTTTGCGCATATAATTAAATTTACTTATATTATGCGTCCAATGATGTGCATATGCAGCGTAGTCATGCATATTATGAAGAACACGACTTCAGTAAATTTTAGAATCGTTTTTTTTCTCAGAAATGGTCTACAATTTTTGTCCGAACTATTTTGATCATTTGCAGAATTGAAACTGAATCCAACCATTGAACACTACATTGTAGTGTGACTCGAAAGAACAAATCTTTTGGAAGCTACCACGAGTCAACGTTCTCGTGGCTTTATCCACGACCCACGTGTGCGTGGGTGGTTTCCCTCCCCCACCCTCTATCTCCGTCGTTCCGTTATTTAATTAACTCGCAGACTTTCACCACGAGGTGTAACTCATCGAATCGATAGCTCATCGGGGTTCGGGGTTACTTTTTGCGGATGTTCCGGCGATGATTCATAACGTGGTGCAATGTTTGTACTCCGTTCTCACGTTTCCTGTGACTGTCTTTACTGTATACGTGCGGTGGTTATACTTGAAGTGGCAGTAAAGAGATTAAGCCGAGTAATCATATCAAATGCTGCATGACTTCGTGGAAGATAAACAAAAGCAGTACGGTAAGGAATGATTCATTCAAAATGGGGCTGAAACAGGTAAACTTAGGATTTAAAAAGAGATTTGTCTGAGATGATAAAAACAGAGCAGTCGTTACTATGATCAAGATATGATGTCATCAAACGTTTTTTTATTAATATAGAACCGTATGCATTTTTTGTGTGATTCGAGCACTTAGATATCTAAGAAATTCAACCATTATATTAATTAGTATTTATCCTACTTTTTAAACGACCACCAGAGAAAAATCTAAGAATCAAATCTTTCCTGCCATCTATCCATCTGTTGGTAAAACGTGACCAAGGAAAGACGTTCGGCTACACCAAAATTTTCGAGAAAGTAAGAACCGATAAAGCGCTGACCAAATATGCTTGCCCAAAAATTCAGCTTCTGAGGACTAAGGAGTACAATCAAACTACAATGAAAAAACTCTAACCGCAATGATTTAGAAAGCCTAAAAACGTATTTCGGTAGTTAAGCTGCCATCTTCAGCAGAGTGAAGGACTTCTTGAATATCTGGGCGGATTACCCTAAGGATATTCTCCACATCAGCTGAAGACAAAGATACATGGTATTAAAGTTTTATTTCTTTTCAATATTCTTTAATAACTTTTAAAGTAATTGAAATATATGAATGAGATTTGGTATCTTGAGTTTTTTGATTCAAAGAATTCAAGTATTTTTATGGACTAATACTTGCATGTGGAGCTCTATCTAAGGTACTTCAAGTTGATTTAAAATATCGTAACACTGTATCAACTTTTTGGACGTTATATCAGTTCCAATATTGATTTCCTAAATAATGTATACCTCGCAGAAGTCGCTACTTTAATCACTTTCGAGATATTAGCTTTTTAGTAAAGAATTTTTTTTACTGGGGTTCTAACAGGGTTAACATCTGTAGATTCTGAATTCTCTCGGTTTCACTGGAATCTAGAGATGATAACTGTTTGTTTATTGCTACTGGTCGACATTTTTGTTATTTATGATAAGGGTGCGAATGGCATAAAATGCATATGATTCTATTAAAAAATTGTCGTATCTTCGTCAAAGCAACAGACGTTCTGTATCAATCATCTCAAAGTAAAGCTGTTTTTAAACCTCATCGACATTCGGTATATTATAGCTCCTTGTTTTACAGAAGCTAACATTTGTTTGAACATCTGCAAGTAATGTTCCAAAATAATCCATTATGTATAGTTAATGCTAGAGGAGTAGATATTAGTTCTAGCAAGAGATATACAAAACACATAATAAGTTTCTTATGAAAAGAAGTTGTATATGATTTTTAATTGGCTATCATGATTTACTCACAGGCGGTAGTACCAGTACTAAACTCGTCGAGAAGCTCATCATTTTTCTAACATTTTGTAATCATATTAAATGCGCGAGTTTCACTGACAGGTTGTTTCTACACCCAACCAGTTTAGAAAAATACTGAAACATATCAATTTTACGTTGGAGGAGTAATCATAGTTTGTCTTGGTTTCAGACTTATTTCTGCATTTCACTAACACCAACAGCCACCCCTTTAAACAATTTAAATATCAAGAGGGGTTAAGACCCATTTTTTAATTTGAACCATCCATTTTTGAGAATTATGAAATTGTTTAGAGTTCCTCGAAATTCAAATTGTCAACAAGCCTAGTGCGGTATGAATGATCTAAGATATATTATTTTATCTTAATTTTCGCCAAGGGTGGTAAAATTATCATCCTTTATTACACAGTTTCTACTAAATACCAATAACTAATTTAAAAAAATTCCTAAATTTAATACGGTTTTTAGTACAGAACAATGAGTTGAACTAGTAAACCTCCACTATGAAAATAAAACGTGTGCAAGTCCTGTGTACCACATTTTATCAGTTTATCAAGAACATGTAACAAAGTCACCAGTGAAAACTAAAAATGCTAAAAGACCAAGATTTGATCCTTGAGTGACTCCGATCGGCGGCAACGAGATGTAAATCCATTGAATTCAAATCTATCAGACCATAATTATAGAGAAACAGCTTTAACAAATGGAAGCATAAACAAAGATTACAAAGACTGTAATAGATCTGATGGTTTATGGTTATTAATTAAACCATAGTGCTGTATAAATAATTGTTTCGAAAAGTATTGCCAAATTCGGTATCGATCCAGCAGATTAAACTTTATCACTACGAGAAACGAGAAAATTGGCGCAAGTGCTGTCGTAGTGATGTTAGGTGACAAAACGCATATGTAGACTGTCATAAAACTTAATTCAAGAACCCATACAGTGCTTATTGATTGCATTGAGTAACCGTTCTTAAATCACTAGCGCAAAAATGATGGCAACGATGAAAAAAGCGCAAGTTCATTCGCTACGTAGGTGTCGCAAGTTTTTGCTAGGCGCCAAGTTTTATCAGCACAATACTTTCATGATTCATTAGTGAATCAGCTGGGCGTAAGTCCAAAAGCGTAACTAAGTAGAGGTCATATTTCCGAATGAGAAACCAAGTTTAATGAATCAGATGCGGGTAGCTTTAACAAATGATGAGGATGCATCGGAAATACCGACAGGGGAAGAACGTAGTTTCTTGGTTCAACTACGTGTAACCAGTTATTACATTATGAGTGTTCAGTTCTTGGTAAAATAATGACAGGTACAGCATAACAGCATTACTGATAAAATCAGAGTAAGAGTGTGTTTTATCATCTTTGCAAAAGGGGTGAAAAGGAGTGAATTTTAGACTCAATTGCAACATGTTTAAGGCTAGGAAATTCTGACAAGGGTGGGGTGTTATTGAAGATTTTTAGTTAAGTTGCTGAAAGAGCGATTTTGACCATCTGGAGGGCGTTTTACCGGCGGCATACAGCTGTCAACAAGTTTAATATCAAATAAAACGTTATCAAAATTCGTATTATTGATAGAAGAGCTGTTGTATTGATCTGAAAAAAGACAATGGGATTATTGCTTGAAGAACTATTAAAGTGATTGAAAAACTAACTGAAACGTTGAAAATTATAATTAACTGAGTTTTTAACTGCTTTCTGGAATGAATTTGTAAGAAGGGGTGTTGAGGGTTGTCTAGCCTTTGGTCTGAACAACTCTTTAATAGGAAGAATGACGACGTTCCAAAATCCGCAACCTGGTCTCTGATATTAAAAAATAAAGCATCAAAATGAAGTGGATGCATAATGGCGGCGAATTCAATAATATACTCTGGCACGATGTTAGTGTTCAAAATGAAGTAGTGGCTTTTAATGTCTTCTCTCATTCTTCGGGGTTAGCTTCTTCCTTTAGGAAAATTGGATCAACCAAATTTTGAATAGGGTAGATTTTCTTTTCGTGAGGCCTTTTTTGAACCAAAACTTCAAGGTAGCCTAGCCAGCTTTGTTGAAGGGTCCAGAAGGTATCACTTATTAACCCAGTATTGCCTACTGCCCCACATCGCCTGCGATTGGCCGGACCAACCGCGGTAAATTCGATTCCGACGAAGAGGACCGTTGAAACCGCCGGTGTGACGCGATTCCGGCTAACCGGAAACCGCCGCCTTTTGTACGGAAGAACTCCGCAGTCACCCCACGTGCCGAAGCCACCACCCTGCGTCGCCGTTTCCCACATTCAGGGCGAAAATCGATTTGTCCTCGAGCCCAAGAGGGAATACGTTGAACCCGGATCATGAGTTGCGTATATCCATGTACGCGTATCCTTATCTAGTTGCGTGAGATTTCGCCCGTTGTGCTACATCATCAATCTAATCACGCTACCCTTGGTCGGCGGGATCCATTAAGGGCGACGCTGGCGGCCAAGGGAACCCAACGTTCGATTGTTCGCGGCCGTTAAAACGTCGGGTTTGATATGGAACAAGTTGTTATTGCGCCCATTCAAGACGGGTTAGAACAATGCGAATAATCACGATGAATTTGGAGGAGTTACGCAATCCAATATATTCACGGTAGAGTTGGACGGGTTTTGAAATATACGGGGTGTCCCGCATTATGTGGGCATAACACTATTTTGCAGTAGACCTTTTTTGAAATAACACCTGCCTACTTAGATATTCACTCTTAAACATTGGGGAAGAGATGTGGTTTTCCAAAAATATCATTTTTCTTAGAATAAACAGCATTATTTAAAAGATATTCAAAATGTCGTCCTTCTTGTCCAAGACATTTTTGTTTAAAAAGAACGTTCCACATTATGAAGCATTGCGGGTCGGTAATCTTTTGTCGCATGTTTTCTGCGTTTTTGGAGGTTTCTTACACAAACGATCTTTAACAAATCCCCATAAAAAGTAATCCATTTTTGTTAAGTCGGGACTCCTCGCAGGGCAGTTACCTGGTCTACCCCTCCCAGTTCATCGATCTTCGTATGTGTTATCCAGCATAGCTCTAACTTGTTGTGAGAAATGTGCTGGAGCTCCATCTTGTTGTAGCCAAATGTTTTGTACTTGAATATTGGTTGGCAAATTTCGCTGTTAGGATGACCATTGAAAAAAATACGGTCCTACGACATTCGTCAATTATTCCTCCCCAAACATTAATTGACCATCGGTGTCGATTGTCAATTTGTCGCATTATTTCTAGATTTTCGACATACTAATAGTGAAAGTGGTGTTGACACATCCAGTATTGTAAAATGTAGGCTCGTTGGTAAACTGAATATTCATAAAAACAACGGATTTTCTTGCATGCGTACAAAATTCTCTTCTACGCTGAAATTTTCACTTAATCACCTCAGTGTAGGTGAATGTGGTACCTTCTAAGGTACCTTTAGAAGGCTTGTGGTTAATATCTCAAAAACCATCCAGAATTATGGTACAATTATAATAATAAACATTATTTGCTTGGGCGTTTTTTAAAAATCTGCATATCATACACTTCATTTGAAAGCAACTTTGTTATCAAGTAATTCGTCTAAATTTGTCAGGCTGGTGTACTAAAATTCCGTATAGAAATGATAAGGATTTGTTTAAAAGCCTCTTTAAACGATTGCCTAGAAAACCTATTACCTCTACAACGCCCAGACCATAACCCAAGATAACGTTTGTTATCACACCAGATAATATTAATATAAAGCGATGTAGGTCAGTTACGGGCTCCTGAAACCCTGTGTCGAATGTTGTATCCGCTAGCCGTCACACTTTCATCCGCATCAGTCGGCTTATGCAAAAAGCTAACGAACTTTCTTTAGCTGCGGTTTTCTTTGGCAGGCTCGTTGAAGACGTTTCGTCACCGCAACAAGAATGTGCACGGCAAACAGTTTTTGCAAGAAAAACGGACGGTTACGGAGAGACACGTGTTCTGTCGTAACGGTATGTAATGCTTTGACATTTTCTTCGATCTCGACAAGCATATTTCGTTTAATAACTCCAAAGGCTTCAGATTCTTGGGATGATCATGATGTAGTAGAAATGTCGGAAACTGAAGCTTGCTCATTTGCTCTGGGGAATCTGAGCGATAATTATGTAATTATCATAAGCTCTGACTCTTAATTTGTGTAAAGTAGTCTAATTTCGTATGGCAAGGTTACATTTTGACACTTAAGTTGCATGTATCCTTGCTCAACTACCATTGTATTTGGCAGAATACCCAATAAACGCGATTTTGTAAAGACGCAAGATGTAACATTTCGCTTTTGAGCGGAGCCTATCGAGCGCGAGTGACGTCACGCGGAGAGTGTTTCTTAACTTCAAGCAATCTATTTACATGTGTTCCAAGAACCAAGACTGCTGCGACTTGCGTCTTCAGTTAATTTAGTGTTGAAAACTATAAAAATGTCATGTGCAGTGGCATATATAAAGTGTCAGCGTGTATCAAGGGAGATATCAGGACTGGTGAATTTTTGCCCGAATCGAAAGACTTCTTCGACAAACAGGAAGGTGAAGCCAGTCAGAATTAACTCTAGAAGGCCTCGATAAACTCAACGAACGTTTGCCAATTGGGCCAGAAAAGATACTGCAGGCAGAAGATTGAATCTACCAGCATATGATATATATTTTATCAATTCTTCAAAATCATCTCAGTTCATGCATCATCACATTTCCCAGTGATCCATTTTGTTCTTTCGTTCCAAATTCCGAACTCTCGCATTCCGCATTGCAAGACGTCATCGCGGTCCAATAAAAAAAACAAAACGAATCGGCGTCTTCCCTGAAACATCGACAATAAAATATTGTGCTGGCGAGACAAAGAGTGACATTCTTGACCCGGCTACCTTTTAGATTATAATTCCAGTCGCAAAGTTCAGCCGTCCGGCTCAGACGTCAGTCGAGCGGAATGAACCAAGCGAGATGGAATGAATTCCAACTAGTGGGCAGGAAAGTTTCGGTGGAATTGTGGAAATTCTACCGGAGAAAATTGTATTTTTCGGCGTGCGATAACTTGAAACGTATGTATTGTGAAGTTTTCAACTGCGGGTATCACGATATATCGTCAGCTACACCGACCGAAAGGAAATACTTCAAGTGGTTGAAATATTTGAGTTAAAATGGAATAATGGAAATAAAAACAAAAACATGCAGAGTCGAATAAAATGACACTTACATATGCATATGCTTCCTTATCCAAGTCACATCTTGTAAAATATGCACTGATTCGCTTGAAGATTTGATTGGAACTGATTAGGTTTTCGAAACTCCCCTTCTTATGTACATATATTTGACATGAAACAACTAGTTATAAAACCGGAAAGAGTGAGAGGAGCCTAACAAATTTTATCTTATATAATCCGCCTACCTAAATGTTTGAGAGAAGCACTAGGGGTGTCTGTAACTACTTACTTACTTTGAGCATCAACCATTCTGTACTTCACAAACAGCTTTTTCTTGAAGGGTTTAGAATTACTTCATGAACGTTCTGCTAAATGTATAAGTTTTGCTGCAAACCCAGAAAAGTCCTCCCTTCTAGATCATTTCATTTTAACAGACCACGATTGAGCACTAATAATGTTCGAGTTCCGAATCGTTGAGGATAGTAAAGTCGTCTATTATTCAGAACATGTTAATAGAAGTTCCAATTATCATTGTTGAAAGACTATCGATGAGAGTCATCATATTCTAACTGACATACAAGTAGGAATACCCAGTAATAATTTTTTATGTTTTTGTTTGAACACGTGTGGAACATTATGGGTAAACACTGAAAAATTTATTCCTTCCTCCGCAGACATTAGCAACATTTCATGATCCTGATGTTGGACTTTGATCGATGCTTGTGTTATCTAGTAAACGTATGCTGAAATTTCTATTACTCGTTTCACCAAATTATTATAATTAGTGTTATCAGAACTCCGAAAGTGAATGATATGGTTGAATACTGATATAAATCAACGTGTTAAATTTCCAAAATACATTTATACCCACTATCTTAAGTTTTCAAGATTTTAAAGCACACCAAACTGGTTACTGACTTAATTGCTATTTTGCGTTGCATTTTCCTCAAATTTAAAGTACGAAACGAATTGCTGACGTAATAACTCGTGATTACAGCCGTATTTTTCGTCAAAAACAATAATCCCAAAGCTTTATCGCGCATTAACGCCGCTGTTGTCACAGTGAACTCCGAATTGCGTAGGACATACGTCATCGCTACGTAACGTTCCACGAACCTCAACTTTTTCCATTCGCTTTTCGCGATGCAAATATGCAAGTCTTAATTTTAATAGCTAATATTTGCCCACACGTATTATTGTATAGTTTTCGGGGTCAAAGCACTAGATACGTAAGCCTGTTAATGGTTTAGGCTGCTGCTGTGGCGTAACCGAGATAAAAGTATATTTTCAATAATTTTCTGCTCGTGTGCTCAGGCAAACACGGTAGATTGCAGATCCTTGCGGTATTCCATTTACGGAAAAGATCGTGTTACATTAATTTCCGCAGTACGTATATAGTTTAGGAGATTTGCTTTTAGTGACTTTTAGGAACCAGCTTTGACTATGTAATAAGACATATCGTGAAATTTAAATTCAGGCTATCCTGCTTAAAATTTAAACTTTTCTCTCTTATGGTAGCTACGTTAATTTACTTTTCTATGACGTATCCAAAATGCTTTTGTGAGAGATTTTTTAAAGATTGGAAGATACGAACAATACATTATTTCTGAATTCCACTTTATAGTTATATTGGGAAGGTATCTTTTTGGGAGGGTGTGTAATTTTTGCACACGTACACGAACCAAAAAAAATATGTTTACTGAAATGCAAAATCGCTTTATCATTAAAAACTATTGTAATCGTAAAATTTGGCAAGACGTTTTCTTACTGTATTTTTTGTTTTAGGTATGTCGTGTTGCAACGGACAAACATTCATTTGAAACAAGAGGTATTTACTAGGTAAGCTTTCTAAAACTCTATTCTACGTAAACCTCATTATAATAATTTGCATGCTCCAAATATCGACATAATCATCTGAAACCATTGCCGTGGTGTAACGCTTGACTTTCAAATTTCTTTTATCAACTAAAGCTGGTAACCTGTCAACTTGGAACTAGCATGGCGTTTTTCCAACAAGTCATCGATTTTTTTGTTGCCCCTAAACGATAAAACAAAAAAAATTCCACGACACTATCGGTTCACATTATAAATAAGCCAGATAACATGAATCGAAAATTTCTCCATCGAATCATAAACAAGTCATAAAGGCGACGTTAATGTACCGAAATGAAATACATTTCGCCAAGAAATGAGTCGGGTTATCGGAGCTAGGCTAATATAATTTCAGGTTTTACTTCAGATCTGTCGTGGTGGAAACTTCAGCTTTTAATACCGCTGACGTTTCCGTCAGTGAGCTGCAATGTGCGATGCAATAAGATGCAACTGCTTGCAATATGACGTTATGGTGGTGTACGCTGAAAAAAGCATATGTATGAGAAAATGTGGAAGAAACTGACCAAGTTTCTACATCAATTTTTCCAAGACGCCAAAATGGTATTAGATATTCATTCGATTTAAATATAAATTTTAGTTCAATTCTCCAATAATACTCATGACACACTCGAAAACATTTTTTGTTCTCATATGAGGCGTCTAGATGCAAATTGTTGAAGTAACAGTGAATAATTTTTATCGATCATCTTTTAACTGACACGGAATAACAACTTTAAATGAGGTCAACAGTTAATGAATAAGTTAATATTGTTCATGTACAGCAGAAACAATAATGGACCTGAGGTTGTGCCTTGAGGTACTCCTTTATTAGGTAGCCCACCCGTCAACGCATTTGGAGTTTTCCGTATACAAAAAGTCATCTCCACTACGCCCCAAAAAAACATTGCATGCTTTCTGCATGATTATTTTCAGTTCCACAACTGCACATATTATATAGAACTGCGATATCATTTAATTTCGTAGTAATACGAAGCTACGACCTTCGCGTTATTATTTATTAATCCAGCTATTAACCAAATTGTGTTTGGAATCCTACACAAGGTGCCAACATTAAAAAGAATTCGTGATATTTAAAAACCATTTTTAGGCTAAAGCAGCGTATTTGGTGGTACTAATTACATACATCCCACTTTTTTCGTAAGCTTCCACAGCTCATTTTCCGATTTACATGATAATCAGGAAAAAGTAATTAAAAGTAAAGAATGATTCTATATACGAACATTTTTCCGCTAAAACCATTAATTTCAGAGTTATTAAGAGTTAAAAATTTTCCATCGTTCCATTTTTTTTGAAAGACGTGACATTTTAAAATTCATTCAAACTCATTCGTGGGCAGAAGCTGTTTCTCGGTTTGACGGTCGCAGGTCCACGATATTCGCGAATTATCCGTGAAAATTCCGCAATTTTTTTCGTTGCCGAAATACCCAGACGGCAGCAACACGGCCCCGTTATAACATTCGCAACATTGTCGGTCTGGAACTTTCTAATCCGCCTAATCAATGGCGAAGCATGACGAATGGGTTTTATTTTTTCTAAATTGTATTCGACCCAAAACACAAGTTTTGCAGACGGTTGTGCAATGGAGAAATTAACGAGTATAGAGTCGCGCGATCGGGTATAGGCATTAGATTTTGTGGCGTGGAAAAATTGGACACGAGGTGAAATTTGGATGACTTGAATACCAGGGCAATTGTTGTTCGGGCTGATGTAATTGGTGATTCAATCGACAGCTTAGAACTTGTTCTCTCTGATATTTACATTAACAGCTACTTAACTAAAATTCTCGGAGTTCTCCATTAGAAAGAAATCACTTTCTCCTGACAAAGCTAGTTCAGTTTTTTTCTTAAGAACCTACATCAATGATATTTAGTAAAAAAATATATCTGTTCTTCTGTGATTTTGACAGATTTTCTTGAGAAACCTCTTTTTTTGGACAATTTTTATTAAGCTATGAGTAATCTGTAATCTACATCTGGCAGGTTTTTGTTTCCCAACAAAGCTTGTTTCATTAGAGTAGAAACTGTCACTTGTCAAAGATAATCTTCATGTGAAGAGAATTTTCAGATTGAGGCTAAACATAAATGGGTCTATTCTTAAAGGATTGGAGGTCTCTCATGAAATAAAAAATGCTCCAGGAATGATCAACGATCACGTTATTTGATGGTACCTTAATATTAGAGGGTGACCACTTTCATCAAATCTAATTTATATTAAAATGGTGTAAAAACGTTCAAAGCTAGATGTTTATATTATAAATGAAGATAAATGTATTTATTCTTAATCGTTAATTAGAGACTTTTGGTTTTGGAGGACTGTAACCTACTAATAATATAACAATTTCCAACAAATCATTTTGGCGGTTCTTTCCGATTTTGCATCTTTCATAAAGTTACATTTTGAAATAAATTACTGTGCCCAAATTTTTACACGACTTTGGAAATTTGGAAATGCTGGCATATTTAAAAACTACGTTATAAAAATCAACCCCAACTTCCAAAGGCAGTGATCTGAATGTTTCTTGGCAAAAAAATGAATGAGTGCTTGAAAAAATACCAAACCCAGTATCAATGTTTTCTTATTGCGTTTCAACTGATATGCTCCTAATATGTCGTTGATATTCCACATTTCCAGAGTTTCAAAATATTTCAAGAGTTGCTTGCTGCCAAGATTAAAATACAAACCTCATGATTAACTTAACTGAAATACGTTAGTTACTCCTATAACAAACAGACTTTTGGAGCGAATGGAGGTGACGACCGGAAGGTACTTGTTGTAGATATAATATGCTTTACTATTTCGTCGCTGATTTTCGACAGTTAATTCCAATGGTAATTCTAAACGATCCCACACGTTCAGCATATACGAGATACAAGTTTCAAGATAAAATCCACAATATCTATGCTCATTTCCTGTCGTACGGGCAATCGAAACTTGGCAGTATCTATGTCACGCTACTCCAAAACGTATTGCGAAACGACGGTGTGGCATCGCCCCCTTCAAGGCTAAGCAAACTTCCTGTTGGATTTTCGAAGAAAATCGAGTGTGTTTAGCCATTTGCTTCTCATATTGAAGGGGGCGTCAGCGGTTGGGTTTCTCACGACGCGCTCCTTTTAGCTGGATGATGGATTTAATTTTGTTTAACCTTAGAACGATACCATAAAGCGAGCATAGTTAAACACAGGCAGACAATTGCATGCCATTACGGTGCCGATACATTATTTATGGAATCAGTACAACCGGTTGCTTCGAGCAAGTATACTGAAATAATTTACTACTGCATGCCTTAAAAAGCGTGGGTAATTAATTCTTCAAGAATTTGTAATGAACACGTTTAATAACGTGAGCATTGACAGGTTTTAAAAGCAAGGTGAAGAAGTTAAAAGAAGCTTTGTATTCTGCGGGTAGCCTGCAAATTTTCAACTTATAATCTATTTTGAATTGCAAATCTTCTGAATTAGCTATTCACTTGTGAAAGCTAAATACCTGTCAGCTGGCTTTAAATATTCTAAACGCGATATTTTCAGTAGAACATGAGAAAGCCATGAGAAAATCGTAGTGAACAATTTGCCATCTAAAAATGTTCCTGAATCTTTATAACATCTACAAAAGCTAGAGATGTATTCTTAAGTACATAATGATGAATAGAAGAAAACAATCTTTTTACTAAGCAGTACTAGACATTTTTCAATAATTAGCTTAATGTAATTTAGATTGCAGCATTTAGAGACTGATTTTTCTGTACATATTTAAGTCGTTAGCTATAGCAAATATATGATGCATGACACCTAGCAACAATAATTATGTAATTAACTGTATCAAAAGTCCGCACTGAAATGTGCATGAATAATAAATAATAGAAAAAGAAACATTTAAAAACATTAGTTTTTGATCTAATAGTCGTTATCTAGAATCTAGGTGATGGCCTAATTAATTTACTTGCATTTATAAGCTCATTACGCACCTACTTCTATAAATTTCAATTATGAAACAGTCAGTAATCAGACTCCCATTTTAAATTTATTAATTTTTGCAGCTGTTCTTTTCATTATCTTTCAATATTTTTCTTTCCAAGCTTATACTTACAAGTCTTTTTCACTAACTTTTAAAAACACTTTCTTCTTTAAACGCCTCTGGATAAAATATCTTAGAGCAAATTTACAAATCCTTTCAATAAAAGTTTTTAAATTATTTAATAGAACAGTTTAATTTTACAAAATTTTGGTTCCCTTCATTGTTTTTTTAGCCAAAAATAAATATTCAGTTTTAAATGGTTGAGGCGTGTATAGTTTTTCATGGAAAGGTTGTAATTCAGTTTATGTTTATTAGCTTATAAACCTACTGGCACGATA
Source organism: Rhyzopertha dominica (assembly GCA_025024175.1). Taxonomy (NCBI): domain Eukaryota; kingdom Metazoa; phylum Arthropoda; class Insecta; order Coleoptera; family Bostrichidae; genus Rhyzopertha; species Rhyzopertha dominica. The sequence continues at coordinate 10,857,246 of QCXZ01000138.1, forward strand.
GACAATTTAAATCATTATAATTCGTAACAAACCTTCAGAATTAAATTACTTGGAAATTTTAGAAACAGAAAAGTCTGAATGAAATAAAACAACAAAAATGTGGTTATATATGTAATAATAATTAACTATAATTTTACCACAAAAATTTTTAGTAACATCTACCGACAGATAGCGACAGGCCAGTTGATATTTTAGTTTTATAAGGTAATGTGTGGCATCAATTCTTGTTCTCTTCTTTATGAGATATCTTCATATCAAAAGCCTAATGTCAACGGAAATTAAAACACCAAATCAATATGCTAGCACAAACAAAAACTGAAATTCTGCGTCGTTCATAACTATGGATGACATATGCCCAGGACAGAAGAGCAGTTCAATAATGGACAGCAAAGCAGATCTTGTTGAAAAAAGATTTGTTCGAAAAACCTTCGGATTGGGCTATCCATTGACACTCAAATCTACTAAAACATTTCATCTATGTAGACCACTTATCAATCCACTTTTTTCAACAGTATTTACCCAACCCATTATCATCAGCATTATTTATAAAACTGATGTCCCACGTACAAGCCAAAAGACTGTCGCGTTCCAGGAACGAGTCGAAAAAACCTCCAGATATATTTTTAAATGGTTCCCCTTATCACCGGCATTTTATAGTCATCACCAAATATGGATATCGTCGTCAAGAGTCAATAGTACAGGCGCAGCAGATCATACGAACCTAGGATAAATAGCGTTATCGTTACGTACTGGTTGACACTGGAATTCTGAGAATTATACACAAGTCGTTTTTGACGATTTGGAAAAAGCAGAGACCGAAATGGTGACACAGGAAGTAAAAACTTCGTCAGTCCTGGTTTATTGAGTTGTTAAAGTTAACATAAAAAATGCAGTCGCAAAATTGCTGCCACAAAATCAGACAATCAATATCTTAAAAGACTTCCAAGTCAGGGCCAATAACATCTAGATTGTTGCCGCAATATTACAGCACGGATGCTTCTTTTATCTTGAATAAATTCTGCTTGTTTACAGCCTCTTTTGTTAGCTTAAACTTATGATTCATCGAAGAATTTCAGCCATCAACTGTATTTATTTATAATTCCATCCATGCGAAAATGAAACGATTCTTGGAAAAATCTGTTACACGGGTATGTCATACCTGATCCTATTTATAAACCCGATAAAAAACGCTATGAAAATATGCGGGCTTCGACGAAATTGCTTTTAAAGGATATTAGCTTATTTATTTTTACTAGAGTTCATTTTATATGTTCTACAACGACCATAAAACTTTATTGCGCATGCTGATGAAATCATTCACTTACAAAAAGGTGAATAACACTGACGTTAAGCGGGCATCTTTAGTAAAAGAGGTCACGTAAGAAATTTCTATGACGCTGTCGGTCATAAAAAAATAATTAATAGTAATCAAAGCAGAGGGAGTAAAACTATAGTCTCATCTTAACAATTCTAAAAATAAATGTTTACATATTTTCTTTTTGAATCCACAGAATAAAAATTCATGAAAGTTTAATATGGGTAATTATAATTATTTACGTACCAAGCACTGAAAGTAAAATTGTTGAGTTATTACCTAAAAATCTCAAGACAGGGCCGAATATAGAAAATTCAAGATCTATTGTGTTACAAAAAAATTTATAATCTGTTTATTTAGCCACCACAACAAACATTGTGTAACGCGATCTAATAGCAGCTAATGTCTATGCCTGTGAATGATATCCAAGATTTGGGATTCATAATTGTATACAATAAATATTTTGTAGCATATCTAAATGCAGAATTATCACAAATAAGTTTTAGATATTGTTAGATTAAAACAAGATTTGATGTTTCCACTACAGTTCAACATTTCTTCAATTTTTAGACACGATTTTATAGCTTTATCTGTCTTGCATAACACAGTGCAATATTATGCAATTAAAAAATTTTTTGCTCATTGTTTCAAACGAGACGTGGCCGCAGTTTTCCGACGACCAATTGCTATAAATTTAGTCACGTTGTGTCGCTGGTTTTACTAGAGGAAAGTTCGGAAATACTCCATTCAAGTCGATTAACAACCATCTATTTCAAGAGTGACACAGTCACGAACGTATCGAAAATTGTCCGTTGTTTTTCTGGTTCGTTCTCGAAGTCCCTATACTATTTTTACCACCAAACTGGCATTGTGTCATTGCCACCGTGAACAGTTTAAATATAACCCGGGACGATTTACCTGTCTACCTGAGCTATCCTGCATGTAAAAGTTTGCAAAGGTGCATGGTATTACCCTTATGTTCGGGAAATATCTACCTGGGGATTAAGTCTTGTGCTTGCACGTGTTGTTTTGTGTATTTTCTGAGAGGAGACAGACTGAGCTGTTTGAAAAACTGCTTGGCATGAAGGGGTGAAATGTTCGGTTACTGGGCTATTCTTTTTTCTTTCGCTAGGCAACAAGATGACGTTTATTTGATTATTTGACAAGGTCAAGGAATCCGTGACGAATAAGCACTAATTTTTATACTACCTGGAAGATACTGTATTAATTATATCATACGATATTTTTACAACTGATTATCTGACAAGTGCAAACTACATTGTGTACTCTTTAAGCTTTTAGAATATATATGGTGCAATGTTTTGTAATTATCAATTCATATCTGAATCGTTATTAAAACGAGCTAAGTAACTGTTGGCATATTTTATAATACTTATAGAACTACGTGCTTTTACACAACTGAACATGAATCTTTTTATCAAAGATTAGTTCAAGTTTTCTTTTATTTTTTTTTATTAATTTCTGCATTAAATAACTAGCAACACCTCACTTTAATAGGTTGTCGGATCTTTATATCGTTATCTTCGCGTTTATATAGTTTGTTTTTCATATAGTGACTTCTTTCATCTTCAGGTGTACAATTTTTGTTTCTGCCAATAGCATATAAATTCAGAGATCTTTTGGATACTTAAAAATAACCTATAGCAGTTACTTTGAAATAGCTTTCTTTCTCTGTTTGCCTTTATAAGACCGTATAAATAGATGGATATATTACTAGTCTTTGTTAGCGGGTTATAAAAAAAAATACTAACCACCTTCACTATTTCACTTAACTTCAACAGTTGTTCTACAACTGTACTACAGCAGTTCAATATTGAAAAAACTATGTGCTGCAGTTAGCACATTTCATATATAATAAACGCCCTTACATTGTAAGTATTATTTTACGTATGTTCTGAACTCCTATCAATATTAAACGATGAACATACCCTAATTACGATAAATTTTAAAATGGCACAACTCCATTTCACCAATAATAATCGATTCATTTAAATAAGTACCCACTTACATCTGTAATAGTATTAATTTTTTATTTTTTTCCAGACATATCGAGTATGTGCAGACGTGCATTTTGGAGGACATCTTATCAGAAGGTGAGTTAAAAAATATGTTTGCGTTTTATTGGGGCACCCACTTTGACTAAATCTTTCAAATTTTCATCAACGTAATTAATTACTCATGAAGTGTTATTTTCTTACTGCGAAATAGGGGAGATTTTTATACTATCTACCTAGCATTAATGGTCACACGTTTATGGCAATGTTTTTCCAATAAGGCTATGTCTTGCAAAAAAATTATTTTGATAATGCAGTCATTGATTCTTGTTTTATCGATGGATCCCAATGGTACACCTTCGTTTCATGACTTATGATTTTCGAAAACAAAAAGCCAAAGCTGTCAAGTTTTCTTTGCAAATTTGTTTTTGTTCGGGAGTAAGCAATTTTGGCATCCAACGTGCCGAGACCTTATTCATTCCTAAATCTTCCGATAGTCTACTTTAGCAGCTTCGATAAACCAAAACCTCAAACTTGTTGACGATTTCGCTGGTTCTTGCTTTAACAGGCCTTCCTCGAAATTGTTTCGACAAAAATTCCATTATTAACCATCCTTTGGCGAATACCATTGGGTCAATTTCCTCTCTTTTTTAAGGATTTAGTCTTCCATGTTCTAGCTGAATTTAACTAATTTTTGCCATTTAAGGGAACACAAAAAAACAAAACATTTGGGATGTGAACCAAATTTGGTCAGTAATTTGGTCATTTTGGTCATTTTAAGCTAATCAAGTAAGAATTCCTTTCAAATATATCACATCAATTTCAAAGTAAAGAACAATGGTTAAGTTTCTTGAAAAGGTAGCTGGATATACAACTTTGTTAATCATCAAATAAACCATCTTCACCAGGCAGATTCTATCAATTGTACGTCAAAATCAAAACAACACGGACCGCCGGACCATTCTTTTTCCAACAAGCCAGTCCAGCTGCTGCTCTCTTTCATACACCCCCTCGTTTGTCGTCGACCCCGATTTGTCCATCGCGACACTTCAAGTGACGTCACGCCGCCCCCATGACCAGTTGCTAAGGCGTTCAAATGGACATCGTAGTGAGCCAAGGTCGCAACAAGGACTCGGCATTCCATCGCGATCTGACCAGTTCTGTCGCACCGGATTAGGATGTTGTGTTGTCCATGTTGCCATGCGTGGGGAAGACGAACGATTTTGGCGATTTACCACGTGGAGCTGGTGCCTCTCGAAGAATTTTTTGTTTTGTTTGTTGATACACAAAAGGAGACGAGCACGGTCAAAATAAAAACAAAAACATTAACCCACTGAAGATAGAAAAGATTAAAGAAAAATATGCAAAAGCTCTAGGAACGAAACTCCAAAAAGAAAACCCCCAAATCTGAAAAGAGATAACAACACGTATAAAAGAAGCAGACAAACAAAAGTGAAATACATAAAGATCCCCTCTCTCAGCAAACAGTTCTTTGAAAAATTCCAGAGAGACATTCTCAAGTACACATTCACATACTACAAATACATTCCAATAAAACGCTGGATCCAAAAAATGGAAGACTATAACAAGGAACCGAGAATACAATTCGTTGATGAAAGAAACCACTGGCCGATAAGGGAACCAGTTATTTTAATCTGCACCTTACGATTTAATGTTTGAAATTCTAAAAGCCATTAGATACAACTAACTCATTTTATGTGCTTGCTTAAACTTAAGGCAGCGCCCTAATAAAGTAAAGGAACACTACCTGAATACAACCCTTCCATTCCAAGTATCTGTTTGTTACCTTTACTACTTCCATATATTGATATGTCGATTTCAGCCTCACAGATATCTGACGGTACCAGTACCCTCTTAAAAAAGTGAAGCACGATTCAATTTAGGCGACTGTTTATGGTCCAAATTGGGCATCCACTATACTGTTTCATACGGAGCATTCCAGTATGGAATAATCTTCAAACACCACTCCTTTTTATTGATGTCATTTGTTCTTGCTTATAATGGTACATTACCTATGAATTTCGTTAGCTAAGTGCACTTCTAACTTTATCAAATCGGCAGAAAAGTAAAAAATGGCAGTAAAGCCACTATGTAGTTCAAGGTTGGGCTCGATTTGGGTAAATTTAGCTCTAAACATTTATACATTTTCTGTATGTGGTCGATGGGTGGAATTAACATTTAAGGAAAACTCGATGATTCAGTTTTGTAGCTGGTTCAATATGTGCAAATTAATTAATTAGTTTTGGGCAAATTTACATGGAAAGATGGGATTGTTTTTTCGACTCAGTCATATCTACGAATATGAATACTAGGAAGTATCTTCGTGCTAATCTAATCTCGATCACCTTAAAGGACTTGCGAAAAGAACAATGCGGTGTGTTTTGGGAACTCAAATTACGTTTGCGATTGTATTCTGGGAGATAACTCGTGACTAAGCGTTTTACGTTTGTTTGAGCTGCATATATATAATCACCCGCACTGCTGTAGCTGGCCTAGACAAAATAGATTTGTTTGGAAATAGCAATAGTAGTTACATCTTCACGACCAATTTTTGTAATATTAAATAGCAAGTCGATTTTTTATTGTGATAAATAATTCTCAGCAAGTAGAACAATCCGAAAACGTATTTTTTTCAAACCTAGTTAGACCGGGACGTCTGGCAACTGCGTGACGAAAAAAATACCACGAACTCTTCCAAGCGTCCAATTTCATTGGTACTAGCAAAATGAGGAAAACTATCACCGCTAGGCAGTGGCTTAGCAAGCACGAGCTGGTACTATACATCTTTCAATTTCGCCAGCGTGTCTACATCATGTAACAAAACACTAGTAGGCGTCTTTATTGCCAATTCCCCACTTGTTATACTTGTAACACAATGTTTCGCAACGCATTTACAGTTAACGTAACGTTCGGCGTCTGAGTCACCGTCGACCTTAAGGTTATTGTTCTAAGAATATTTTGAATTCGCTTTCCAACGATGTGAAATTGATACCGAAGGGTTATTAGGTGAGTAATGTTTATGTTCAACGCTAAATTTTGTCAAGTTTACGCAGAACTTTAAAGTGACAGTAACATAGTTCCACATAGAGAGTGAGGACCAAACTACGGAAGACAAAACCACAACAGGTGTAAACACATTCCATATCTGGACAAACGAGAATGGAAGCCAACTAAAAAATATCGTTCATCTATTTTACCTCACAATAAAAATCATCTGGAGTAACTCCAAATCCTTCCTTATAACGTGGAGCAATGCCAATAGGTAGACAGGTAGACCACATATTGATGGATGGTACTATAAAGACAAAGAAGGTAAAAGCCAAATGGATTGAAAATGTACGAACTGACCACAAAATACTATGTACCTGGTTAGAAAACATAACTACAAATACACAAAACACAAAAGGAGAAGCACCAAACTGCAAAACAAAGAAGACGACCGCAACTGGAAATAAATAGCAACATGTATAAAAGAAGCAGAAAAACAAACGTTAAATGTGGTTAAACAGGAAAGCTGCGATTGACACTATGAAAAGAGAACAAAGAAAACCGATCATAGTGGGTCGCAAAGTTGTTGGTCATGTCTATAGACTTAAAGAATTCATCCATCTGTACTAGAAATCCTGGCAAAAAAGGTCATACGGTACAGTGGTTTGGCCAAACAACCCCGGTAAAACAAAAAAATAGAGGAGTAAAGCGAGGATGCCCCATATAACCAAGAATATTTACAGTTCCAGTAACTTGACATAAAAAAAATCTTGCTGGTGCCATATTAGTTTCGTAGCTAATAAACTCCTCTAGTGTTAAAGATATTTTTGAAATTCTTAGTTTAGCTCAAGCTGTTTGATAAAACGAGACCGTAACCCAATGCCTCTGTCAACAGAATTCTCGTATTCGAGTATACGCAGCGATAACGTCCAGCAAGTTTGATAACTATTGAAATGCATCTCCGATATATCAAAATCCAGGATGACGCAAGGGCGGGGAAACATTACACGTCTTCAGTTTACGTATTGCGTTCGCAAACATGATAAATGTTGATAGTAGCGCACTGCTGCGTTGTCATTCGCTTGGAATGTGATTTTTTCGCTCAAACGGAGCAACGGTATGCGGAAAAACTGCTATGCAAAGTGCTTATACGGTCATCGAGATTATTATCATTGCAATCGGAATGCAAGACATACGGTTATTAAAATAAGTGGATTTTCTAGTTTGGAAACTTTTGTTTCCGAGAATTGTCGAGTTTGTTGCTGTATCTTCATTTCATTCCGTTATCTCCGATCCAATGGTTTTGCTAGCTTCATGTTTTGAGCGTTCGAGACCTACGCATTTCGAAAACTCGAGCAAATATTATTATTTGTTGGTGATTACAGTTGCCAAATATTATTCTAACGCGTCATTCATCGTCAGTGTTGCGCAATTGTTCGAATTAAAAACTAATCAGCCCAGAATGGTGTGTTACTAAAGGACAGTAATGATATAACTGCTCATATTTTTGCTGTGTCAATATGAATGGAAAAAATGAGAGCGGTCTAGTGTTGAATATAACATTATATTCCGTCAGACATTTTGGATGCCAGTTAATAATGCGTTGTTAGAGAAATTTTACAAAACTCGAGTCATTTTGTGAGGAATAGAGTCTTTAATGGGTGATTTCCTTTCTCATTCTGGATGTTGGAAACTAAGATATTATTGGCAACATTTCCATTTAATGTTTGCTTCAAGGATGTTAGATATCCATCAGTTTTGCATTATAAGTATCCTTAGGGAAGAATGTAAAGTGTGTTTATCTAAAAAATTATCGATGGTAATTTTTTTGCAATAGATAAGAACGTCATCAAGCATACAATACAAATGGAGAGCTACTACGATCAGATATCATTTTCAATAGTCCGACTTTCATCCATGCTTTGAACTTTGCATTGTCGTTGTTTATCGTCATAATATGCAAGCGATCTGCGTTAAAAATCAACTTCAGATGTTTCCCTAGCTACAGATAACATGTTTCGCTAAATCTAAGGTACAGATTACAACCGATAATTTAACGTTCAAAATAAAGTAATTCTTAATATAAAAATGCTTAACTATACTATGTTGTCTGCACCGCAACCAACTAAAGATATATCTGTTTCGCTGTCATTACATTTCATCAGTGTAGTTTAGGTCTAGTGCAGACAGCATGGCATAGATGTGGTTTTGCCTATATACCCAAAGGCTTGGTATGTTGTTACTATCAAAATAGATGGCAATGCAATCTGTCAGCAATAAACTGATACGATGAGAAAGCCACCTAGCTGCCTTAACGGGTAGTACTTCTCAATTTTTCAATAGTTAATCGTTTCAGTGTCCATGTGTGCGATCTACTAAATCACTAATATCCTGATCGACCACCAATTTTGCAATCAACATTAAACATTGGCTGTGTACAAGTTGCAGCAGTGGTAGGCCATTAGATTCTGAAGAAAAGTCATTGGAAGTTTTACTAAATAACGAAGATCAACCGTATGTGTCATCTAGACAGGTTGCATCAGAGTTAAATATTTGGAAGACGACAGTTTGACTGGGTATAGGTATTTGCGAACAGATTTGATTCAAATTCTCGCATCTTTGCTTTCTACAGAGGAAAATCCAATTTTACCTAATGCACATATTTCGTTCCAACAGGACAGGGCTCTGTCACATTGCGCTAAATATGTTCGCCCATTTATGAACGAAATTTTCCCAAATGAGTGGAGTGGAACCTCCAAGATTTTAGATTTTTTCTATGACGTTATTACACGAAAGGTCAAAGAAATATGATTCCTTACTTTTGAAGTCTTGAATAATGTTCAGGAAGAGTTTAGGTAATTTCCAATTCGAACATTTGATATCCATCTATAAGAGAAGTTTCTAACATAGTGTGCTTATTAACATTGTTAGCAAAAAAGTATGAACGTGTTATCCTGTGATAAGTAACGTCACACCGTACATTTACGTTAGCAAAATGCTGACCACTTTTGAAAATTCTGACGTGTGGATTTTTTATTTCTAATAAGTCGGAACATTCAAGATTTAATTACAGATTTGCTGGTTTCAGGACAAGCTTAAAAAAGGTTGTTCCTTTGCATATGTACAGGGTTTCTTTAAATGATTCATGCATCCATGCATCGATTAAATCAATTTGCCGCCTCTCAGGAAAGTGCGTATATTTGTCATCTGTCRATTTTTTATATATTTTAATTTGAGAAAACGCTTGGGAGTGTGTATTTGCAACATATTCTGTAGTGTTTTGTGGGATAATTAACTTTAAGATTGTAGAAAGTTCGCATATTGTACAATGAATTGATTCGAAACTCGATTCGATTCTTTCGAATCAAAAGCTGACGTTTCAATTACACATGTAATCTTTGTCAAGGATCATCACTAAAAATTGCCCTACTCGTTCGAACACATTTTACGAGTATAATTATGGAGACGTCAGCTTTTGATTTTTGTTCTTTCGGAAAAAAATATTACAACTAATCGTTCAAAATCATTGTGTTCGCAGATTCCGTAGCCCCTCGTTCCTCCAGACGTGCATTTTCTTACTGCCGCGGAATGCAGACGGTTTTCACACACACACGCACGCAGACTTTTCGCCGAGACAAGAATAGAAGAGTGCAGGCAGGAGAGGAGGGAACAAGATGCATAAACGTCGTCGCGGTCGACATTAGTTAGGTTAAGGACCCAGACGGGCAGGATTCACACTCAATAAAAGAGCAGTCGGCAGCCGCCGGCCGCGATCGGCTGTGCTCCCGCCCTCCCATTGGTCGACGACGCCGGGTTTACCCACCGTGTGCCGTGCGGTACGTTCGCCCGATTCTCAGTTGTCTGTGGCGGCGTGGTCGGAACGAACGGTCTCCTCCGGTGCGGAATCGTTATACTAAATTCACGTTCTCATCGACCGGCTTCAAAGTGTGCGGCGGCTATGGGGACGGTAGGCAGCGGTGTGTGGTGCCGGATAACCTCGAAATCGCGGTGTCATCGTCGCACAGATAACCGCTTCCGGCATTCGGCCGGCGGCGGCCGTTTTCTTTTCGGTTTTATTATTTTCAAGGTTCCTAGACGTTGACGTCAGCAACCTTGGACTGGTTCCCGAAACTGCATGTCTGTCCCGCGGTGGTGGTTGTTCGCGTCTCTTCTTGCAGTGCCGCTTCACCTACATCGGCGAGAGATCCGGGATGGCCGTGGTCGGAACGTGCAACTTTCGAATCCAGCCTGTTGCTACGCGCGGTACTTCGGTACCTGGACTGTTTCTTGATAAGTCAGGTACCTGAAGTAGCGCGCGTTGCGGCCGGCAACCCAGCGGGCTGTAATCGCAGCATGCAGCCGCCCTCTGTCACATGCCTATTGTACTTCATCAGGTGCTCTGGTTGTTCATATTCCCGACACCTGTTGGAGTGCACTAATTGTGTGGCCGCTATCGGCGATGGATCATTGACACGTTTAATTGATGATGGACGGCGGCATCACGTGGTCGCGTGAAAAGTGCTACAGTGCTGCCTAACTTCAGCATCCTCGTATGGTTTCAACCATACGAGGCACCTATTGATATCTAGCTGGACTGTAAACCTTCCAGTAAACAAAATGTAACTCGGTTGCTATGGTAACTACTATGATGTTTTGTAAGTAAGCTGTCAAGATTGGGCATCCAGAAGTTCAATTGTGACAAAACATGTTTCGGTCAGTTTTACATGATTTTACAAGTTGACCAAGCAAAGTGGAACAAGGTACAACTAACATTGGAGCACATTATTGTGGGTCGCCAGCTAAATTACGCGAAATGATCGTGAAAAAACGACGCAGAAAAGTTGCCAAAAATACGCTATACTAGCAAGTACAAGTMGTCGATTGMAAGGCGATTTAGCAGCGTCAAAAGACATCTGAAAGATAAAAGATTTTCGACAAATGATGAGTCGTTAAATTATTGTGGCCAGTTACCTATCAATATGCCCCCGTATTCTTCGAATATTTTCAGTGCATGACCTACTTCGACGGCAACTCCGACCGCCGGCTCTTGCTTACCATGGCAATGGCAGGATTATCCCCTACCATTGCTTAGCAACAGCGCGGCATGTCCTAATAGGTTAGTTTTTTGCATGTCTGACCCGTTCCACCGTGAAGTGGCCTTTATTGGCTGAATCTGCACGGGAAAATTGCTCTATTGGCTATTAACCGGCTGGGTGTGGTGTATCTAAGCAACCTCGTTCCGAATCAAGAGTGACTTGCCTTTTTTGCGCTCTTTTTTCTTCGCGAGGAATGCCGATGGTTTGGCGACGTAAAGGCAACGTTTGGATGCTTTTTTGTCTTGGGACCGGTCGCTTTCGGGTTGCATGACCCACGCCTATTTTGGGACATAAAGGAATTATTCTTGCCCAAACATGTTTTGCGAAAGATCTTGCTCAAGCGTGAGTCAATTGCATGACGATCTTCCTGGTAACGCGAGCCTTAAGCTTGCAATTGTTTATTGCATTAAATTCGTCGACACTGACTGAGCTCGGTTTAGTCACACTTCTAAAATGATTAATAAATGTCACTCCTTGAATCCTGCTCTGTAGGCAGCATTATTTATGTGTGTAGCTCCGCGTTACTTGTATGTGTTCTAAAAATAAAACACAAGTAAGAAGCTGCTTTATCATCTGGGATAAATTTAGAACGTTAATCTCCTCGTGGCAGTTAACGGAGATTCATTGCACTGTGGATCTAAGAAAACTTTACAGATAAACGAGGAATCTTGATTGCTTTAAATATCTACACGTTTGTAATATCCAATGCGCAGGGTATTTAAAATTTTTAAATGAAAATGCCTTTCAAAAAATATTCTTCCTTGTTTCCTACCCAGCTTTCTACAACGTCCTTTTTCAAACTGTTTTGCACTTAGGGAAATAGGTAGTAGTTAGATGTAGCGAAATTACGGGCAGATGCATTGTCGTGCAAAAACAAGACGCCCTGGCCGACCATTTGGTGTCTTCCCAAATATTTTCGAGCTATTTTGTCAACAATTCTGAATTCCTGCCTTCCTCTTCTCCAGATAATCAACGAAGATGATATTACAACCATCCCAAACAAGAATTGCTTTAACCGTCTCATCATAAAACCTTTTTTGGTCTTGGAGAGCCAGAGTGCTTCAAATCGTCATGAACAATGTGATGAACTCGAAATGTCTAGAATCTCGCTATATATTTTAGTCCAATTCGTCGTCGTTCTAAGAGATTGACAAAAAATATCTCTTCCAGACCTCTGGTCATCTTGAATGAAAAATGTTCATCTGTTAAAGGAAGTAATCCAGTTTTATTGGTAGTATAAGAAGGGTAAGCATTAAGGAGCGTATTGACCACATCTCAGTGATTCTCCTTACTTACTAACCCTTTTAGGTACAGGTACTTTATGACAGCTCGATATTTTTTCAATAAACTATAGCTTTTGTATGGATTAACCTTTTGACGTGAAACTTTTTAATGACACTCCTGAAAAATCAGAATGTATTGCTCTCTTCTTGGGTATTGTAAAAGCATTCTTTTTACACCAAGTGAGCTCCCTGAACTTAAAACTGTGAACTTCCCCAATTTATAGATATCCAATCCGCTATCATGGATATGGTCTGATATCCATGGTCAGTTTATTGATCCTTCTTCAAAAGACATGACTAAATTAACCGAATTTGAAGTCTTTGAGGTACAAACCAACACATCGTGTAAGGTCTTCTGTGTAAGTTACATTTTTCTTCCCGCAATTCTTTACGCAAAACTCGTCTCCTTGCATTTCTCAGATGGAGCCGAGATCGCAAAGAGAAAGAGAAGCGACGCATCAGAATACATTTGGCCACGTGCAGGCCAAAGCATCCGAAGGTCCGTCTGCCGAAATTACCACAAAGGCCATGGGGGCAGGAGGTCCATCACAATGACAGGCACGTTTGACATCTGTCTTCCGATCGATTTAACACCGCGCAGCCATAAATAAATTTCACGGTCCCGAAAAAGCAGCCCCCCGTTATTAAATTAATTTCGTTGGCACCCCAGCCGACGTCTTGATTAGAAATTTACATTTCTGGGGTCAACGGACGACCGACCCGTATGAGGAAGGCACAGAAAAAAATCATCCATCAAAGAGAACTGGGTTACTGGCCGTGCGGAGGGAGAGTACCTGATGCCTGTGGATTTTTTATGTCGTGTTTTATGAACTGCTGAGGGGATCGTGTTACAATGTATAATGTTATGTATCAACTTTGATTGCTATAGTTTTGAATAACTGAATTGATGGTTGTTGTTTCGACTTTATCGCAAACGTTGTTATAGCACCTTTATTGTGTTGCAGAATGAAAATAAATAAATAAATAAACAAATGCTATTGAATGAGTCTTATTTATACTCGTAAATTGATACTTGTATGAAAGCAAATATCGTAAGTTATAATAAGCGATTGGTCGTCTTCCATGTGATTCCTGCACAACTTGATAGGTAAGTAGTAGTTTTCTTTAATTAAATAGGATACGCAAAACAAATTTTATATATACTCACGCTTGAAGAATGTTTATTTGTGGAGAAAATTCGTGGACTGAATTTCATTTCATTCCTTTTTGAGATACCTAGACCTGTTAATAATACTGGAATATGAAGGTGCTAAAAGTATGTGCTTCTTATAGAGGAATTTTAGAAGAATGGTAGAAAAATATAGTTTTTATAATATACTTCTTTACAGCTTCTGCTATAACTTCAATAATTTCATTTTGAAAATGAACTGTTAGATAATGAAGCATGCGGTTCTTTGTGTCTTTAGACGTCATAATTTTTTTTATGTCGTGTAAATTTGTGGAACATTTCAACAGCCTTCACAAAATTACCATTATCCCTGTTGTAAAGTTCCGTACTAGAACCGCGAAAAGCCAGATTTTGGCTTGTCAAAAACTGAACTATTCCAATAATTCATTCTGTGATAGCACGCCGATTGTGAAACATCTGAAGATCCTTGTCAATAGTAAGATTTTTCTGAAGTTTCATTTTTAATTCACAACACTTTTCAGTAGTTTTAATCTGTTGTAAAGTATTTTGTGTCGATTTATGTAGTCTGAACAATGGCGCCAATCTGAATAACCAACAGTAACAATAGCTAACGTAGTATCTTTACCATACAATTTGCAAGGAAAACAAAATATAGAATTTAATTTCGTAGAGTAACAGCCACACGCGTTTAATTCAGGTTTCATCAGAAGAAAACTTAAAATTGGATTTTATTTGACTAGATACATTCGCAATTAACATATCAACGATTCTACTTGTCAGGGTGAGTGGCCATGTACCAGGATCGTTTAAATCAAAATCTGAAGCACATCCAACTTCAACACATTTCCACTGCACGTTAGAAGTTGATTCTGGTGCACTTGACAGGTTTTTCAGAACTTAACAGAACTTGAGTGTGCCCCATTTGATTCACAGTATTCAGTGGTAGTGGCGCTCGCTGTAGATGGTTGGATATCAAGTATCTCTTCATCTCCGGTTACACTATCTTTGGTTCCATGAAAATTTTTTTGTAATAATCTAACCTACTTAAAAATGCATGTCTATGATGTGCTGTCTGCACCGCAACCACCTGCAGATAGATTTATTTCGCTATCATTACAGCTCGTCAGTGCAGTTTAGGTCTAGTGGAGACAGCACGGCATAGAACTGGTTTTGCCTATATACCAAAGGCTTGGTATGATGTAAGTAAGAATTTAAATGGCAATGCCATCTGTCATCATGTCAGTGTAATGCTGACAGATGGCATTGCCATCTAAATTCTTACTTAATCTAACCTACTGTCAATGTCATACACATCCACCATTACAAAAATTGCACAACTTTTTATCTGTAACATGATGGCAACATATTGCTTCCTAACCTTACTTTTACGACAAGAACAAACTGCGTCAACGTCAAATGGCGCCCTTTGATTTTGTCGACAGAAAACACCAATTAGACACAAATTTAGGTAACTGTTGTTTCTACCCGAACACGCAAAATCTATTATTGACCCCATCTGGCTGGTTAACAACCTGGAAAGGTATTGTCCGCGGTATACCTTCCACTCTTTAGGACCTGTCCGCTAATTGGGCACTCTTGGCGCGGATGCACCTCGAAATCGTGGGGTTTTTTCCGTGACCCGGTGGGTCTTTTCTGAGGCGCCGCCATCATAAAGGCAACAGCAAACATGACGGTGTGGTGCGATAAGAAACGGCCAGACTTCAGAGGCATACGAAATCTGTTAAAATTAGACTCGAATATTGCATGCGAGGATAATTTTGTTAGTCTGCGCGAATCTGGAACGAAAGTATTTGGAGAAGTTTTGTATATATTCTACAGTAAATGCGGCGAAGAGTTATTAAAATGTATTTATATTAATGTTAAGCTTGCTAGTGGCAAGTTTGACAATTTTGTCGCTATACTTTGTCAAGCACTGGCAGATAGAATTTACATGCGGTCTTATTTTATCAAGTCACCGAAGAATATATTCCTCTTAAGTTTACAAAACAAAAGTTACAAATTTGGCACTTCAGTTTATTATCTTCTAAAAGTTCGTTCTCGTTTTTTCTTATGCCCATTCTAGTTACCCCTTTGACATGTCTTTAGTATTTCATCTCTCCCCCTTCTTTAATCTTTCTCTCTCTTGCTTTAATCCATCCGCAACATGGAAATCCCGTGATTCCATGTTGTTTGTTCTAAGGTATTTTTTTTCTTACGGTATAAATTATCTGCTTGTTATTTATATATCTTTTCTCTTAATCTAGCTTCCAACAGTCTTTCATACACGTTTGCTACTACACTTTTTTATTTCTTATATTCTTTAGTACCTCCTTTATAAAACATGCACACAACAAACAGCTCGCAAATAAAACGTGTATTTTTAAAAATTGCAATAAATTAGTTTATATCCAAAATACGTTGCCATTGCTTCGGCAGTAATGTAACGTCGTTAAATACGCCATTTTTGTCAATAACATGTTTAAGGTTGCAGGGCATTTATCCTTCCAAGTCAATAAATCGGATTTCACAAAATTCTCTTTTCCACTGGAGGACCAGAACGAAACCTGGAGGACTCATATTAGGGTTGCACGGGGGATGTGGGAGAATTTCACAGCAGTTCTTCTCGCAAACTCCTTTGATTGCGACACTGCTTTATGCGATTACGCGTTTTATCGTGCAAGAGGATTACGCCGCTGTCTTTCATACTTTTGGAATCATGCATTTAAATTTTCTACAAAGAATACAAATATATTTGTCTTTTGGTATTTATCTATGCTTGTTTGTCCATGCGGTCTGCTTCCATTATTGTAGCCACAATAGCAGCAAAAGTGTTGTCGGTAGCAGTATGAGGTCTCCAACTTCTGTGGTCGTCTTTAACACTAGTCCAACGCTCTAGAACGCTTACTGCATCAAGTTACTGTTGAACTATCCACACACGACTCATGACAAGCTTCTTGTATGCACTGTGAATTTCGGCAACCGTTTTTTTCGCCGAATGTTTATATTTTGATATACGCACATTAATCCGCTACAGTGACGCGTTCCATTGCATCAAACTATCCCGATATGAGAATTTTTTACACATAAACTAAGTGAGCTACCCGCACTCATATATAGCTAAGTGATGTCCCAATGATAGACTTTTATAAATTGACAGCACTAGTTTTTTCATCATCGCCAGCTTGATATATGAAGGAATTGTGACATGACCCTCATAGCTTTTGGTTTGCTATGGTTCTCTTCCATTCTTGTTCAAAATTCTTCACGAGCCTCTTATGGCTTCTTATATCAACTCTTTAACTTTTATTATCAGCTTTTTGTATTGTTCGCTTTGCAATATGTTGTTTCCATATATCCAAGGCAGTCTTTCCCTTACATCCAAATTTAAAAGATCTTAAAACAAAAATTTGGCACGCTTGTGAGTCGTTTACACCCATAATGATAGATAAATGATAAAAATATTTTGACTGCAGAATTACGTCGTGCTTAGCTCTGCTGTATAAAACGTCATGGTGCATATATTGAGCATAAACTATAATCATATCCTTATACCTTATATATCGGTTAATATACTTTTTCATGATTACAGTAATGTTGTGGAGTAGTTTTGTTTACTAAAGTCAAGGAAGATTATTATAATTATCAATTTGCTTCGTGTTTGCCATCCTAGGGTAAACATTGTGCAAAGAAATAGGCAGGTCTTCATTATAGAGCTTACAGTAATTCTGTCATATAACAAATTATCGAACAATGCAAATGGTTTTGAAAATGCCATCCGTCACTCTCGATATAATTTTATATAAAACCTCAAAATACGATCGCTTGCGATTTTAACGCACTGTGAAAAACGGCAGACTTAATATTTTAAGCAGCGATGTGGGTTATCTAAACCAGTAAAGTAATCGGGACGTTCCGACGTCATTTTTTACTTCAACAGCGTCATTTCCGGTCCACACGCAACGTCAATGTGGAAAAAGCCAGGAATCTTCAATTAAACATGACGCCAATATTTTTATTTGATGACTAACATTCCAGACGTACTTTCTAAAACGCTCTCCATCTGATTATCGGAAATGCTATTAAATGAGTCACCCGTTTAATAATACAGTCCGAATTCCGAACGTCGGTGTCCTGGAACACACGCGTTGTTTTTGTTCGACGTTTACCGTCTTTTGTTTCAATGTTGAACGCATTTAGGAACGTCTATTTTTGATTTGTACCTATACAAGTGCCTAGAAAAAAACATGAGGACATTTATTTAGGGCATGTAATTTGTGGTCCTGAATGGAACGAGTCGTTTTCTTAGGATCTGTAATGTACTTACTTACCAGCAGGTGGCAGGAGCTGTCGGGATCACTTTTCCTACTGCAGATTTCTCGCAGTATCCCCTCTAGCGTTAAATACGTAAACGTTGTGAATCAGTGGTTCTCAAACTGTGGAGGTAATGGTACCAAGGAAGTATTCAAAACCATAAATGCTTTAAAATCGATGATCCAATAAAGGATAAAAAAATTACGCGATTCAATCTTTTTTTTTCGGTTGATTTAATCTTTAAAAATTAATCACGTGAGGACAAAATATTAAATTGAAGATTTCATTTGATTTCGCGCAACCACGTCTTAGCGCTTCAATATAATAGACCAGTTCAAAAAATTGCTGGTCTCTGTTATTTCTTAGCATTATTTATACAATTTGTGTGTATGCAATCTCATTTCTGCATGGTCTTTCTACACGGACGTTTTGTATAATATTAACATCTTATTAATATACTTATACACATACACATATATACCTATTTAATAACAATTTGGTTCAAGAACCTGTGAATTTTACCTCGGTATTTGATGCAGATCTTGCCTTAGGCAAAAACCTCAAGAATATTAGTAGTAAAATAACGTATGCTTGTAATGAATACTTGTACCAGACTTGTTCATTACAATCACGAATTATGGGGAACTCAAAAAAGCGAGGAAAATACATACTGTTGTATACCTAAGGGCAGTCAGCGGGCTCCAAAATGACGTGTGCTACAATACAAATATATGCAAAAATTTGCTATAAACTGGATAATTACTCTAGCTTTTTGGATTTGGCACACAGGTATTGTAAAGAACACGAAATTGAGTAAAGAATTCGTCGATGATATTACCAACTTTTAAAGATATTCGGAATTCCTCCTGTGGTTAAGAAACCACTGGGTTTAAATACGATTCGCAGACATAAAAAAAGACCCTGATAAAAATATCTTACAATATGGATTTGATAATGAAGTATATTGGATTTCGGTGAGGCATTGTTGTTTTTAATTACAATTTCTGTCACTTACTTTTGCTAAGTTGGATTTTTTGCTATGATAATAGTAAAAATCAAATATCGCAAAAAAATTTATGTTTATTACAGTTCTTTAAAATTTGGTAGTACAGAATTTACTACGCAATACTCCACTGATTTGTGACGCGCGAATATAGAAATTTTGAGAACCGCTCGTATACATCAATGAATTTTAGTGGGGTAACCATAGTTGCCAAACTAGGCAAAATAACCTGCTTTTAGTCAAACTTGTATCTTGGAAGTGTTTTCATTGTTAATGTTCAGGCAAAGAGGAAGTGAATATGGACAGAACTACAGCAAATTGCATTTTAGTCAACACATGTAGTGCACTACTTTTACTTACGAAAAAAAGTAAAGGCAATGTCAGAAGCAAAACGCAACTTTTCGTTGGTCCCTGCATAATTAAAACTAAAAAAAATGTGCAACAGTGGTTACGGTTATTTTCGGTTTTCTATTCAGTTCCACGTGAAATATTTTATTGGCAATGTATTTTGTTCATCAGAACCTGATATCTGACAGTTCCCTAACCTTTCAGGCTAGGTTTCATAGTTTAGTTCCCTCTCCCATCTCTTTAAAGTTTTTAAAGTTAAAAACAGTTCGCAGCAAAGTTTTTGTAATTTGGAAAAACAATATGAGAATTAACTTGACATGAATGAGTGTGAGGTGAAAAATCAATTAAGGATACCAAAGAAACGTTTCAAAGTGCAGTAAATTACGTATTTAGGGAAAATAAAATTCCATGATAGATATGACAACGTCGCCTTGCGTAAAAACCTGAGAATGACAGTTACGTTACTCATTATAATCTTTAATAGTAAACAAACATGATGTGTCCAAGTTGATAAGAATGAAACTAGGCCCATTGCACTTGTTTTTGATTGTGTTTTGTCTCAAGTACGCCCGGTAAGTGCTGAATCATAAACATCTGTTTTTGAGTCATTGTCTGTTCATTACGGAATTCCTAAATAAATGCTTATGCAATTGAAGGTTGAATCAATCATGATTTGTAGTCTGGTGAACAAAGGACTTCATCCTGATGTTGAAAAGTTACTTTTAAACAGTTCAAAGATTAAATATGGATGTAAATGCAATATTTCTGCCTTCATGTGTTTGCTGATTCAACAAAACACTCCTCTAAATGCTGAATATGTAAATTCTTAGGAGCAATGATTCGCAATTCACCAAACACAAACCCAAACCAAAGCCGACTCCATACCAAGACTGGGACTACATCGTCTTCACCCAACGTTGGCCCATAACTGGTTGCACTACATGGGAGGAAAAGGGCAAAAACAATACCTGCGCTCTGCCCTCCGTCAGCAACGAATGGATCGTACACGGGCTGTGGCCGACCAAAAAAGGCACCCATGGCCCACTATTCTGTAACAGCTCGATACATTTCGACCCGACCTACATAGCACCTATCGAAGCCGACTTGGAGAAATATTGGACAAACATCGAAGGCAATTCCAACAAGTATTCCCTGTGGAAGCACGAATGGACGAAACATGGCACCTGCGCCACGCAGCACTCTCTCCTGAACAGCGTTTTGAATTATTTCTCCAAGGGATTGGAATGGATCAAGCAGTACAACATGGCGAGCATTTTGGAGCAGTCGAAGATCGTGCCCAGTGATGACGGATATACACTGAGTAATATTAACGATGCCGTCGTTAAGGTCCTTAAAGTAACACCTGCGATTGAATGCGACGTGGACAAAGCGAAAAATTCCCTGATCAATGAGATCCGAATATGCTTCAATAAGGATTTTGAGCTCATTGACTGCACTCACAACGATGGTTTGGGAGATGGTATTGCCACTAACTGCAATCTGAAGAAGCCCATCATGTATTTGAGCAAAGTTCCCGCGAACAGTTCCTTTGATAGCTACGATGTTTATTTCACATTTAATGAAGAAAGCCCTGATTATGACTATGATCCCTTATTTAATTTCTACAAGCTGGTGAAGTTCATGATTTGGGTTACCCTATAAAAGTATTCAGAGTATTGGAAATAACATATTAAACTACAAAATTTTGTAAACTATTTTAAAATTGGTAGATTAAAATTTCCATCAAGTATGCAACACACGATTCATTAAAAAAAAAAGCAAAACAAAAAAAAATGATCTTACAAAACCTGATACATAATCTTGCAAGCATCTAGAATACTGTGAAGTACTTCTTTATCATGACCATTGGCTACAAGCACTTGAAGTAAATGAAATTAACCTTTTATCTTTGCAAAAACAGTCATTAACCGCAAATACATATCAACACCACGTGTTTAAACAAAAAAGATAACGCTATCATTTAACTCATGATGTCAGAAGCATGATAAAAGTGCAAATATTCCAGCTACTGATAAAACGTAGTGCTTATGTTTCCCTTCTTATCAGTACATTTTATTTACAAAGTGCATTTGTAATATGTTTCAATCTGTAAACTTCAATGAATAAACCATTTGTAAGATCGAAAAATGTTATATTTCATACCTCTGTAAATCATCCCAAAAAAACACCAAAGACAGTCGCTATCAAACATTGTATCATAATTTTTTTAATGCACATACCAAACAGATATCGTCACAACTTAAAAAAATAGCATTTAAAAATACAAGGCTTAATGTTAGTACAAAGTAGTAATCGCGAATGTGTTGTGAGTTACGTTGATTTAGTTACTATAACAACGGCAGATGGCGCCAAACCTGAAAGAATCAGACGTTATACTGTTATCTCCTGCTGTACTACACGCGTACTGCAAGCGAATTTCTTCCATTAGTGACACCAGAACGATCACATGAAAATAACATTGTACTGTCCTAACCAAGTACCTACATGCTTTTCATAAAGAGATAAACAGTAAGGGACCAAGGTGAGAGCCCTGAGGCATACCCAAAGGAATATCATTCGAACACAAAAAAAAGTCAGCAATGTAATTCAAATTTTATACGTTAGGTTAAAAAAACTTGATTGTGTAATCGAAACTACAATTCTATACCATAAACTTTGATCAATGCAACAATGTTATTAATAAAATAGAGAATCTATAACAATACAATAGGTATATTGAGAATTATTACCTACTCATAGATATCCAAAAGTTTAGCAACTAAATATTTGGGACTTACCGATTTCTTAGCAAAAGGTAGCTGATTTTACACAAAACCTGCCATTTTAACCTGATAAACCACTATTGGTGACAGTTCAGTTGTACCAACATGCATATTGTAAGCATTGCCAAATTTACACCAAAACACGGCATACACAAGACGGTATAGCAGCGCGCATGTAAGGCTGGTGGGGTTGGKGTGCKTGRCGTCAGCTGAATGACAAACGGTGCGGCGCGCAAATCCAGTGTATGCGGTGAGTAGGATGCATACATACAAAAGTTACAAACACCTATTAGATGTTTTGCGACAGAGCTTTTAGTATTAAAAAAATCGTAATTTGCAAAGCCTGGGCAACAAAAAAATATTGAGGGCAATTTTAAACTAATTCTTAAGGAGCGATTTTGTCGCACGCATCTAATGTTTATAAACGTTTCATAGAATGAAATACTTCCAGATGTCTACAACTAGGTAACTTCAACTGTCGTAACTGCAATTGGAGAATTTACAAAATACTAACTTGTGTTTATCATGGTGTAATTGTTTATTTAATAATGCATTTGTACAAATATAAGTACAACAGCTTTTGCTAAAATATAATATTATAGTATTATTTTTTTATGTTGGTGAATTTCGAAATTTTTTTCTCCAATTTTCGCTGACAGTTTTTGAAACTTATCTGCCTGTTAATATCTCGCAGCCTAATATATGTACGAGTTCTGCTTAGCATTAAAAGTACTTCAAATGGTACATTTAACTTTTCTATTTTGGACGCCGTTCTCTCGGCAAGAGTTTGGAAAATCTTTGTTTCGTGTGTTAAAGATGCGCCATGCATTGCAAAAAATTCTGATTCCATGACAAGGGCTGCGTTGAATAGTTCATCACAGGGTTGTAATAAGGATCCTCTAGATACAAAATCAATCCAATCAGGCGCGTGTTTTGTGCTTAGTCTAAATTGGGAAGATGGAGTTCCTAAATTATATTTGGACTTAAATTTGAAAGCCACATATCCTGCAATATATCTCAGTGCCTCGCGATTTATACTCTCTTTAATTTCAAAATTATCCATTATATGCATTGTTTCATCACCTAACAAATCTGCAGGTAAGTATTCCGGTTCTACAAATGAACTGCATATAAGTGTTTCCTCCTCGTATGGCATATCTGTCGATTCAACTTTATCTGCTAAGTTTAAAAGCATTTTATGAGTTATGCATTTATCACTGGAATCTGTGCTGTCTATTAGAATACTGTAACTTTGGTCTTCTAATATATTGAGTAAACAGCTCTCATTGCTTTCTCTGGTGTTTCGTTTCTCAGTAAAAATTGCTTCTGAATGTTTTCCCATTATATACCATTTCAGTCTGTACTGAAAGTCAAGTGGAGAAGGATGATCATTAGTAGCACCCATACCTCTGATATAAGAAAAAAAATTTTCCAGGACATCTTGATTTAATCTAGCTGTAAGGATATATTCGATTTTATACACACTTACTAGATAATTATACATTTCTATCAACGACCTGTTTGATAGTAATATTCCTTTTTGGAATGGAAGAAGTTCTTTGTGGTTACCCACTCTCATTTTACTGATAAAAGTGCTCATCCTTTCCAATAAGTTTGTTTGATATTCAATGCCAGTTCCGAACGCATTTCTTGAAGGGCAGTTTCCAAAAATTTTTGAGTTTGAATTCATTAAGTCAAACCAATCATTGAAAAGTTGCACAATTTCAGCAGCTTCTTGCCAGAAACTGGTTTTTGGCATAAGAGCTCTTTCACCACAAAAATGCAAAGCCTTTGCTACAGAATTTGATAACAATTGTGCAGCAGGACGAACACGTTGACGCATTGCGCCTTTTACTTCAAGGTGACTTTGAGTTAATTTGGAAACCAATGTTAGCTCAGATGTTGATATATCTAAAAGGTTTTGAAAATAATCAATATTAATAATATGACCTTCAATATTGAAACCGTGATCTAGTAAGTGATTTCTACTGAGCTTCAATAGATGTGGCACATCAGCATAAACAAAAATCTTCAATTTACTGTCAATTGGATGGTGAAAATAACAGTTTTTATTGTGACCAACATTTAAATCGTTCCACAACTTTGTATTAGTAGTACCCATATCACTGACTATTCCGACAACTATAAATCCACAATTATGAAGTTCCGCAATAATTTTTTCCAAAATTGGTTTAGTCATGGGTTGATCAAATTGGTAATAAACAGGCTGCTTCCAATTTGATACTAGACCTCTCACCATCACGGCCTGAGAAGTCTTGTGAGATCCTACTTTTTGTTCTTTTTTCTTGTCTATTTCGATTTTGTTTGAAATGTGAATTTCATCAAAAGATAAAAAGCAGACTCGTTCCACTTCCTTCAGATCCCGCGATTTTTTTCTCATTAGGTCGAAAACACCTTTCAATAGCCCAGGACTAACATCAAAATTGGCTACCCAATTTCTCAGTGTAGAGAATGCCGGTAAAGGGTAGTTATGAGCTCGCAAATATCGGTACGCTTTCGGACTCACACTTCTCAGAGACACGGCAGATGCGATATCTTCTGGGGTCCATCGAATTTGCTTTTCCTGCTTGGTACAAAGCAGCTTCCTAATTTGACCCGATGTGAAAACCTTGGCCAAAATACTTTCGAATTTTTTGGCAGCGACCTTGTCTACCTGCTCTAATTGCTGCTTCAAGTCAGCATTTTCATTTTCCAGTTCTGATATTCTAGCCTTAAGATTCATTATAATATTTTGACTAGCAATAACCTCTTCACTTGAACTAAAATCAATATTACCTCATTAATATATGTACGTTCTTCAATTACTTAGCTATTAAAAAATTACCTTGGCGATTGGTTGGCGCTACCTGAATTGGATAACTGAAATTCGCGTTCCTCGGGCAATAGGCTATCAATATTATTAGTATTTGACAACAGTAGTGACGAAGAAGTGGTTTTATTTTGTGTATAAATATCATCACAAGTATTTGTATTCATTAAAATATCATTAACTTCCCGATGCCGCCGTCTCTTTGACAATCTATGCAACCTGCTATCATCGCTGTCTTTAGGCGTACGTTTTCCAGGTATATAAAGAGTAGGAATGGCATCTGGTTTTAGAATTCTAGTATTTATTGTGGTATAATTAAGAAGCCGTTGTCTTAGTGGCAATTCGAAGCAATTTGCTTCAAAATGAACAGTACAAATGGACGCTAGAAAATAAAAGCGACGGTACTTTTACACCTTATATGTATTTATGTATTTACCATTTTTTACATTTACCACATCATCTCGTTTACAAGCAACAAGCCATTGTTTACATATATCGTCATTTTTAGGGAATCTAAAATAGCGGATATTGCTTCCTTTGGTTTTCCTATAATAATTGCCACACTTCGCAACTGCACAGTTCGCCATTGTTATACAATGCTACGATACCCTGTTATTGCCGTTATTTTATTTACACAATAATGCAAAGTTGGAACTGGAACTATAAAAGTAGTGTTTGTGGTAACGTGGTTCATGCTGCATGGCCGCATGCTCACATCGCGCCGTACCTTTCTGTCATTCGAGTGACGTATTGCGCAGTAGCAGGCAAGTTTTGGACATGAAGTTGCTATACCGTCTTGTGTATGCCGTGCACCAAAATCAAATTTTTATAGGTTATGTAGCTTATAAAACCACTGATCTCTAAATAACTGGATGTCGCTTACATACCAAAATATTTGTGATAGATTTACGCCACTTTAGCGCCTAGCCGCTGGTCCTTGTACTAAAATTTTGACAAAGGTTCGCTTCTGCAGTAAATATAACGTTAATGATTGACGGTTAAAATCGTGAACTCATCATCTGTCTGCAGATTTCCAAAAGATGATCGTTGTAGTGTTTGAGTAAGAAACATGTACCGTACAAACTAGATGTTATGTTTACTCATAACCATATTGTATAGTTAAGGATCTAACCTAAAATTTGAACGTGCCGTTAAATTGATAGTACGAGTACCAGCGGCATGGTGGCTACATATCACAGTTTTGAATGACTTATGCGACATCCAGTTATTTAGAGATCAGTGTCTAAAACCTATGTTTTTTGTGTACTTCAGAGAAATAATAATTCTGTGGGAACCTCATAGGTAAGTACCTTAAGTGCAATCAATATGGAAAGAAGTATAAAATAAATTTATGTTATGGGTCAGGTGAACATCTATAAACACCACAAAGATGCATAAAAGTATGCAAATGTCGTAAAATTGACCAGCAAGATTTTAAACGTCGATATTGTCGTTTAAACGAAATAAATTGTTTTAAATTTGCTTTTGCGTCTCCAGGTTTACAAATATCTAAAAAAAACTATAAATCAGTGTCACTTATGGAAGAATCTTGCTTACATAAAGCACACCCCATGTTCACAGAAACACAAAAATCTTAAAAAAAAACACATCCACGAAGCACTTATAATCCAGCGCAAACGGAAATATCAAAAACTCACCTAAAACATCTAAGGGCTTCTCATAATCCTCAGAAGTGAAAACCCGCTTAGGAAAATTGGTCATTAGTTTAAAAGGACCCTGAGGATCGGTACGGTTCATTTCCACATACAGTTTGACAGCAGATAGCGGTTCCTTCGCGTGAAACTTCTGCTTCAGCACGCTACCGTTGGTAAGTCTTATCTGCAGGTTGGCGTCAGAGTAGCTAGCGGGCGCCGCGGCTGGCTTAGGTTGCGGCTTGGGCTCCTCGGGTTTCGGCGGGGCCACGTCGGCACCCCCACCAAATTTCGCCTTTCTTGCCAGCTTATCCTGCTCGATTTGGTCCCTGATTCGCTGGCGGGCGATGCGCTCCTCTTCCTTCTCTCGTTTCCTCTGCTCGATCAGCTTCTTCATTTCAAGCTCCTCGGCTTTCTTCTTCGCCTCCAGCAGTTCCTTACCGGACCGGATGCGGTTCTTCTCTCGTTCCAGCTGCTCCCGCTCTTCGCGTGCTTCGCGATCCAGACGGCGTTGCCGCAGTTTTTCTTCGATTTTTGCTAACCTGTGTGAAATTAAAAAATTAATTCTAACGGAGATGTCCAACCTATCAGTGGATTTATTCTCACACACAAAAAATGATATACCAGAGTTTCAATAATTATATCTGTTTGGAAGAAACATCTACAATGTGGTAAATCAAAAACAAAATCTGAGGTGGTAACTAAGTCTCTACCAATACGAAATATAAGTATAATAATAAACAAATTAAGAGGTTATTTAAAGCTATAATAATTATAAATACATAGTAAATTATGTTGATTCTGCTGCAATTCATCATACTCATAGACGAGAACTTTACAGTAATCTAGAAGTATCTTTAAAAGGATTTCTTATACACTCAATACATGAAATTACTGGGATCAACCCAATATGCCCGAACCATTTAAAAAAAATTTGTGGGACATCTAGAAATGATAGGCAGTAATCTATATGATCATTTACCCATTTATAATTGCCACTACCTTTCTTTCTTCTCCTCTTCCGTTAACGGCTTGATTTCTTCAGTCGACTCTGCGAAATTTTCATGTCCAGACTTTGCAGAATGAAACTCCACCTCCGTCTGACTTTTAAACAACTTCCCGCACTCCTCACACTTAATCGATTTAGCGACCAAGTCCTCGGCACTCTGCGTCTCACTTGAAGAAGTTTGTGGGGCATTCTCAGTCGGGGGTGACGTGTCCTTCGTTGGTACTTCATCGTCTTGGTGGGCCAACAACCAGTCCATGGCAGATTCCACATTTTCAGAGGTCTTTTGAACTGCTAACTCACTACCAGAGAGGTTAAGTTGTTAGATTGTAACTTTACGCGGTACTTACGCCTTTTCTTTTGGAAACCCCATGGCGATAAGGGTCTCGACCACATTTGACATTGTTTCTTTGTGAAAAGACGCTGCACGACCTCGATGTCTTGGGGATCCCCGGCTTCGCCACCGGAAAGTTAAAGATGTTGGGAATATCTGTCAGTTGCCGAAACTGTGTCGTGTTGTCGGTGCAGCTAATTTCATATTAATATGCTAGATTTAAATCATGATTTATTTATAGAAATTTAAACGAATCTCTCTAATCTATTATTTAAACCCTCCTTTAGATTCTTAATAAAACTTTACCTATGTATTTATAAATGCTTATTTTAATTTTTTGTGAAAATCTGGTGACATTCAGTGATCTTGGCGACACTGCTTTTTGGAATGAACAAGTTCACAGCGGATGGGTGACGATTTTTGACAAATTGCAGCCTTTGCTACATTTTTGAATGCGATAATCCAAAGGTAGCGAAATGGTTAGGCAAATCAGAAAATCAAGGAAATACTCTACCAAATATGCTTTATCTTAAAAACATTAGTCAGATCAGGATGTAGGTAATCCAAATGATCTTTTACATAACCTTAACGTTATATTTCATTCAGTTATTCAACTGGCGTTGTAGACAATTTATTGGGGCAAAGCCTGCCCCAAAGGAGACACTTTTATGGATTAGTCGATAGGAGAAAAGAATACTATGGACGCAAGTTGGTTGGGTAATTAATCCATCCATTTCCAAAGCATACAAGTGATAGTTAATTTGCAGGTATTCCGCAGATCAGATGTTTACTGTTGTAGCCGATGTGAAAAATTACAAAAACTTTGTGCCATTTTGTAAGAAATCCCTAGTTTTGATTAGTAGAAGTGACTTCCTACGTGCCGAGTTAGAAATTGGCTTTCCTCCGATCGCCGAAAGCTACACGTCTAACGTAACCCTAGTGAAACCCTGTCTTGTACGTGCAATCTGCACCGACGGCAGGTTGTTCAACTACCTTGAGACAACGTGGAGATTCGGACCGGGGCTGAAGAGCAATCCTCAGTCCTGCATCATCGACTTTTACATCGACTTCGAGTTCAAGTCACTTCTGCATTCGCAGCTGGCGCACATGTTTTTCGACAAGGTGGTGAAACAGATGGAGGGTGCGTTCATATTGGAGGCGAAACGGAGGTACGGGAGGGAATCGTTGCCGAGCCATCCGCTGGCGGTTGTCAAGAGTTGACGTTTGCTCTCGTGTAGGCTCAAACTGTAGATATTTGTTATAAATTAACTCGAAAATGGAAATATGTCATATTGTTTTTATGTTTCTTGTTTATTTGTTTTGAGATGATTAAAGGTTTTGTTTTATTCTTATGGCTTATTTAATGATAGATCAATCGATTTCAGAAATCAGTGATGATCAGTACTAGGTGGAAATATGGCGGCGCTGTAAATGTCTGTAGTTCTACCTGTCAATGTCAGTGATGTAACTGTGCCTGTAACCTCAAAATCTTAATTTGTTGTGATTTGTGCAGGTATTTATCGAAATACCATCGGAATGTCTGGGCTCGCCTTGTTAAGAAGCACAATTCTGCGAAGGTCTATACTAAACCTAAGTAGAAGACAGTTAATATCAACCTCTAAGAACAACAAGAGTGAAACAGTAAGTGTAAGCGATGCCTGCAAAGCAGACACCATCCAGCAGAAGAGCAACAAGTACTGGGTGAGTTATGGCTTCGACAACAAGAACAAGCAGACCGATAGATGGGTTATGCATGCATCACTCTTCGTTATGATTACCATGATCATGGTGTGGGGAGGGTTCTATATCGCCTACTCACCAGACTACAGTTTGAGAGATTGGGCATCACGAGAAGCTTTCATGGAGTTGAGACGTAGAGAGAGCAAGGGACTGCCACCGATAGACGCGAACCTGATCGATCCTGCCAAGATCAAGTTGCCTAGCGATGATGAATTGGGAGACACCGAAATCATTATCTAAGCAATCGTTTTAGATTAGAATAAGGTTTAATTATTAAAGTTGTGTATATATTTCAATGTAATTGTTTTATGATTGGAATAAAATGTCAATAAAGTAACTGTCTTTTTTTTATTTCTGACCCCAAATCGGTATACACTGACATCACGGCCTAGATTTTTACATGAAATTTGTAACAAGAAACACAAGATGATTATTATATGTTCAACGCAAAGGTAGACATTTTCTGAATTTATAGTTATATATTCGCTTGTTTTGCAAAAATGGATATAAACAACCCTGTGTAAAATCATTAAAAACAGGACAAAATGCGAAATCTCGCATCACTGTTCTGTATTTTTCATAGCACATCACCCTGGCGGCGCAATCGCGTACCACGCAAAAATCGAATCGTTTCTTTTGTAGGTTGTTAGGCAACCCAAACGGCCGGGTGGGGATTCGCGACACTTCGTGGAAAGACGCCGCGCTTCGTCATAGGCGTTGCGTTTTTGTTGATGAACCCCCGTAGGTTCACGGAGAATGTGTCATCTCTTCGAATATTGTTAAATATCGCGAAGTGTGTTGTGATTTCTGCGGATTTATCGTGTGCTTTGGATACATTTAGGCCAATACTAGCCGGTAAGTGCGAGAAAACCTCGATTTTGTGTCATGCTTTGGACCGTACTCCCCTTAATGTTTTCTACCCCCTCACCGGTGCGTGAGGAACCCTATGCGAATCCCCGAATTTTGATCTTGATCCGATCATTGCCCCTTGGAGCGCCCGAAGACGTCACAAAGCGGCGTCTATAGCCGGAAACGCGATTTATTATTATTGTTGTTATGAAAATTACACAGGAAGTAGCCGTAGCTAAGAAGGAGGGTGAGAGCTTTCTTGCCTTGTCAATGGGCGAATCAAATTGTGATGTGGTACAGCAGCTGCGGTGGCCACCTGCCCTTTTCTGGAGTCATATGTTTCGAAAAAAACACCAGGTGTTCGCGTATACCTGACCAGACGGGAAATTTCAATCTGAGCTGGGATCGCAACCTTGATAAGACAGTGCCCGTTTTCACCCCAGCCTAGACGATAAAACCATTAGACGTCGTCTTTCAATGAACTTGTGCAATTGAATGTAAAACCACGAGGCTTTTATGATGGTTTTAATGCCTTAATAATCCGTAACGTAAACAATTTATTCAGTTTGACACAAGTGTGTAACACTCGGCTTCGCGCCTCGACAGATTTGTCGCGTTTTATTTTTGTCGAGAGCACTCATTGACCCATATGTTTTCCCTTCTGTAATTTCCACCCTCTTGTACACATTTCTTCTGTACAGTGCGACTTTTGCTCACATTTATGTTTACGGGTTACAAACTGCCGATGTTGGAGTTCCGTTGATAATGAATGGAGATAGTGTTTAAATCAACCCTGGGAGCAAATGTCACGTTATGGCTAATTGATGATGTGTTTATAAATAGAGATTTATAACAATTGCTGTTGGAGCAGAGTTGAAAAATTAATGTCTCTGTCGGTTCCTGCCACAGCGATAATCAAACTCCATTCTAATCCTAAGCAGAATATGGTAACCAAATTGTTTATCGCACTGTTTAGCTTTTGTACTTTTTTTGGCTTAATCTCTAACTGAAAATCATATTCTAAACAAGACAACAAAAGAGTGTTTAATCCTGAAACTGAAACACTCCCTTGGGGTTAAGTCAGGTATCAGTTTATTAGGGGTGATTACATGCAAGAGGTGAAAATGCCGTTTAAAATATGTTTTATTTAACCATGGCTTTACCAAAATGAGCTTGTATAAAAACTAGTTACATTCCAATTGTTCAACATCAAGCACCAATGCACAGGCATTGCTTCAGTATCGGATTTAACCCACTCGGACAAGGGTCGTTAAGGCGCTTTATTATAAAGACTGATACATATAAAATCACTAGGCTGAAGAAGGCCCAATAAGAAGGGTCGAAACGTCGCCATATATCTACATGAGTCTTAATAATTTAAACCAACTCCCACAAAAGCCAAAATACAGAAATCCATGTAAATAGGAAAAATTAACTAAAGATATGAAACAACCGTAAAATATATGTCACACTGAGCATACATAGTCTTGGTTTCTGTCCCATTTAGTGTCCTCCGTCCATCTGCAGCCTCAGTGAAAAAACTCTGCTCACCTTTTTGCTTTAGTATGAAAATCACGTTTTGCGCCTCGCTGTCCGAAACAGAAATGTATTTGTCGTGAATAGCAATAACGTGGGAGAATTATCACGTTTTTGGTGCCGTCATTATGTTCTGTCGTGGAATTAATTCAATAATTTTAGCAGGTTGCGTAGATTTTTTCATTTTCATTTCATTTTTCAGATATTGACATAAGTTTTCTATGCTGCACCTGGTAGATAATTTCAAAATTGTGTTTGAAGTCGAGCTAGAATTATTTCTATAACAGACGACTTTAATATTATTAAAAAGACGCTAATTTGAAAAGCATTGTCTCCGTAACGCTTCGTTTATTTGATGGGTACAAAACTTCCCCAAATTGAAATGTCAACATTTCCGTTAGTGGGTTCTTCAAATGTCACTATACTCAGCGACAACATTCTACACCGCAATTCACACTTTACCCGGCCTTTAACTTTGTATTTCCATTAAAATTTGACAGTTATTTGTAAGTTAATTCTTGTACGCACTTTTATAATATTTTATTGCCTATAATAATCCCAATACAGACTTTTCACGTTGAAGGTTGTCTGTGCTGTCCCTGTAGACGATTTATTAATTTAAAATGATCATTGCATTATGGATGTTGTCTTGTTTTAAATCATTATTATATCTAAAATCGTCAAATTGGATTCTAGAAAAAATATAACAATATTAAACACTCCAAAGAACGGGCGCAAAATCAACGCAACCAATACACAAAAGTCAATTATCATCGAAGCTCAATCAGCTTAATTCGCAATCCATGGAGTAATCGCCACCAATCAATAACACTGGATAAGAGAAACAACTTCCCGGAAGAGCAGTGGACCCAGGTTAGAACCCTGCGGTACTCGAGAAGTGTGCAAATTCTAACCATCTTCCATACTTTCGGGAAAGTTGATGATACAATAAAACTCTATACTAGTGCATTTAAATTTAAACTGTGGTTAATGAAGTTGCACAAAAATTTTACAAGGAATGCAAAAATATAATAAAAAACAGGGTGTTACATTAAAAAAAAGGAGGAAGTAGAAAAGTGTGCCTTCCAGTACACCCGAAAAGCTACCATCTTTAAAAATAATAAAGTTATCCAAAAGATAAATGGGTTACGAAAGAAATACTTTCACTAATCGAATCAAATTTTGATAAGATTAACTGCACTTAAAACCTAATCTGTAGTATATATATTAGTATCGCTTCGATTAAAATCTCGATAATAGAAAGCTGAGGCTACGTCCACCCATATGAATCATGGATCTATTCTGCGTCCATTATCGCAATTAGCGAGAATCCTAAACACTAGTCCGTCTACTGCTACCTGTTTGCATCCAAATAGCTGTGGTTTGGAGGTCACCAGTGTTCTAGGTTCAAGGTTGGATTCCTGTTGCGCTATGCGAGTCGTTTTTTCGAAAACTACGTTCGGAATTCTAAACAGTCGAGATATACTGGAGACGCTTACGTGTTTCTGGTTGGCATTGTGCTATCCAACGTGGGTATATTGTTAATGGAACTGTCCTCTGTCACAAGTTTGGTAGCTTTCTATAAAAGAGGTTGATATGCTAGAAAAAACAGCAAATTTGTAATTAAAACCACGTTTCTGACTCAGTAGAAGGAAACGTTACATTTTCTCTTGCTTTTGGATTAACGATTAGATAGTAGATCATTTACTATTAATGTGTAATTATATCGTAAGCAAAGTACGTTTTCCACACTTTCTTGTACCTAATTGTAAGTCATATGTTTTGGCACCTGTAGTCATTTTTGTTTGTAGAAAGCAACAGTGGTTTATTTCTTTTCTACTTTTACATAAAGGCAAACATATATTTTCCCCAAAACGTCATAAGTACATCATCATATTTACCTGGTCTCTCTCAGATATCCGTAATTTATTTGTTCTTAATGTTCATTGCCTTATTCCATGTATTTATCTCCGTAGTTCAGAAATTGCAACTTCTTTAAACATCCACACTTGTAATCTCAAAGACGAGGCGAGAAATATAATACTGCAAAAAACAAATGTTTTTGTTTCTTATTATGTGATCGCCTCCAAAAAATACAATACTTACTCAGTTGTCATTTCCATTTCATTTATGTGTTGTAGAAATAAAATGCAGAAGAATGTTAGATGTATATATTAGAGAAAGGAATTTTAATGATATCTGCATTTGGTATTGTTTGTTCCTAATTACTCCAAAAAGATGTGGGCTCAGCTGTGTAACGGTCTATCTGGAGGCAAATAATCTTCATATAATATAAATACTCAAGCGGAGGAACTAAGCTTGTATTATTTATGTTTACACTTAGTACACACAGCACATTAGTATTCTGTTTACCCAGTGATATACCTCTAATAAGAGCGCGAGTGTTTTGTTTAAACAAACCCAAAGTGATGTTTTTATTAACGGAAAGACAGGATGTGTTAATGTACTTTTGTTATGCCCTATTTCCTTGAATATAATTTTCTGTATCTTATTAATGGAGCAATTTATGCATTTTGTGCTGATAAAGGTGGAATTATGTAATTCGTAAAAATGGGTCGCTCCATCAAATGTAGGTAATTCAATAAAAATTGTAATGGCTCGAACAGCATTTAGAATGTAGTTGGATAAAACACACCTGGCTTTTGTCTGTTTTAAAAGCTTCTACGTGGCGTCGACCTTTGACTTGCCTTACATTTTATTTTTTATACATTTTTTCATGTGCTGCACAAGGCTGTACTTATATTTGGCAAAAATACATCCTTAACAAGCTGACGTTCGTTTTTCATTAATCAGGATCGGAGTTTAGGTGTTTTCGCTGTTAGTTAATTAATGCAACCGCACCCATTTGCGTGTAGATCCTTTTGGTGATTTATCCGTTTCATTTGGTTAAAATTGCACTTGCTGTTGCGCAATTATCGAACACATGATTTAAACGTTGCCTACGTTTCTCGTTTATGTTAATCGCTTTCAAAATATGGGTCGGCTAATATCAATTCGCCCACAAAAAAGCCGTGGACGGTAGTATAGGTAGGCAAAATAACTGCAAAAATTACGTAAAAACGACTAGACGTCCGAAATAAAACAAATCTCCAACTTAAAATTAACATTTCTATTATTAGAGAGTAATATTTTTATGTGTTGCACTTTTTGCATCAGCATCCATATCGATAATGCCATCCCATTTTAAAGTATGTGGTTTGGTGTCATTGTGTGTGTTACTAAAACACGACTAAATAATTTTGATTCTCTGTTTTCTCCGTCCAGTGCCATTAAAAGTTGTTGAAGACGTCTTTGTTTGAAATGATGGAAATGATGGAGATTAAAAAAAATAAACCGCTAAATACTACGAGATCTTTGTTATTAAAATTGTACGGCGTCTGTTTCTGTAGGAATACTACGTGATTGTAGGTAGTAGCTGCTTAGAAATGATTTTTGTCGTAAGGATGCATGTCGAGTTATAAGAATTTGTTGTCGAATTTTGCAAGCAAACAACATGACACTCGAAGGTGTCGAATGTTTTGGTTTTCTGTGATTTAGAGAAAAAAAAACGTAGTCAATCGGTAAAATGATCTAATTTCGCGTTAGCTTTGATCGTCTCTGCGAGCGTTTTATTTACAAAGTCCAGACGATGTCCATATTGTGTCAATCTGGGAACGTAGAACAATTTAAAAGCATTCTCCTAACAACAACAGAAAAGGTATGTGAAGCTATAAACACAAAAAAACGAACAGTATAATGAAATAAAAGAACAGGTGAAAATTAAAAAGGATAAGTGAAAAACCTCCCTAAAGAAGAGGAATTATAGAACATATACAGAGTATGAATAGCAAAGAATAAAAGTCAAGCGATTAGTGACAGAATTCAAGAAAAATGCATGGGAGGAGTTTGGTAACTACATGGAACATAATAGCAAACAAAACCAAGAATTGTTTTATAAAGTTCTAAAGAACATAAGATAGGAAAAAACCGTACAAATTGCTGCCAGAGTGAAACAGTATTATGGAAAGATGGCGGGAATACCGCTTAACACGAATTGAGTATTGAAAATCGAAATGATGGACATAAAAAAAACAAGGTAATGCATATAGGTAAAGAGCTAAAAATTTGCAACATACAGCGAATGGCCAAGGATAGAAAAAAATTGATACAGTTTATTAAGGACTAAAGAGGAACAAACATATCCCTACACCATAAAATGGTAGAAAGGGTTTTGATCATATATATAGATGTAAGATGCATTTTTTTTATTGGGGTGTGGTTTAGTTGGATTTCCTGCATATAGGGGACGTTTCTCATAATTAGGCGGTTTCCTGATCGTTTAAGCTTCTACCTTGACGGATAGCTTTGGGGTAGTTTTTTGTGCAATTCACTAAATTTTCATTTTGATTGGATCAGTGTTAAAGCATGTAATAAACATACAATAGCAAGATTTTTGTTGCATTGTTAGCATATTTACATCTATGGGTGAATAAGCTTAACTTCAAAATACAATCTTGATTTGTTTTAGTATACACTTCTAGATGAAGATGTTAAAGTATGAGATGTTATTCAATATTTTGATTTTTTAACGCATCCGAAGTATTAAACTAACTTCCATGTTCACTAGCCGCTTTCGCGTTGGGCGACCACATTTTAACTCCGGCTTTGACTATAATAATGTGTGTTTTAATAATGGTTATACTTCACGTGTACCGCTTATTAATAACTCGTCAAAATGCTACATTCCTATTTTCTGTTCCAGGTGAACTCTTTATGCTGATCGCTTCGTCTATCGTCTAGAACGTTTTTGCGCGATGTCGCGTGTGCCAACCTCTTCGCGGGTGTTCCTCGCGTTTTTGTCGGTCTTGGTGGCCGTCGTCGTCGCCGAGGACGACACGTCGGGTCCCGTGTTCATCAAAGAACCACCGAACCGCGTGGACTTCTCCAACACCACCGGAGCCGTCGTCGAATGCAGTGCCAGGGGTAATCCACCGCCGGAAATCATCTGGGTCAGAAGCGACGGTACCGCTGTGGGAGACGTTCCAGGTAAGCATAAAATTGTCTAGAACATTGGAATAGTATCGTTTGATACCTTTTTTTTTAAGTATCGATTGGAGAGTATCCTAAGTTATCTCCCAACATTGTTTAACTGTTGCCAGTAATGAGATTCATGCATGAATCCAGTGGTAATCTTAGCTAATGATGTTAGATTTTGTAGACCACATGTTACATTAAAATGCCACTGGACTATCCTTCCAAGAGCCTCATATACATACCATTTTCACCCCTTTTTTGTTATTATTCGCACTGGATATAACCTTTTTATCTTCTCTTTGCTAGGCACGTAACTAGCTTCTTCATCCTCCTGCAACTCTTAGAGAATCTACATTCTCTCATCAGTTGTACCCACATCAAATATACGAGGCATGTTTTTTAAGTAAGTACCGTTTTGCGATTCCGCCGCCGCAGCGCTACGGTCGGCGTTCCGTGCATGCGCACTGGTTACCTACATCTCTTGTCTACGCACTGACGCCATTACAGTTTGATTCTTCATTGTATACGTTGTTTACTGAGTGTTTAAGATGCCTCCGACAATCGTGAGTCCCGCCGATTGTGAAGTACGGGCTGTTATACGATTTCTTAGTGCTAAAGGCGCAAAACCGATCGATATTCATCGTGAGATCTGTGAAGTTTACGGACAAAAAAAAAGGTGAGAGCATTTAAAGATGGCCGCACAAATGTGCATGATGAAGAACGAAGTGGGCGTCCTTCGGTCGTTAATGAAGATTTGGTGCAGAAAGTGAACGAAAAGGTGAGAGAAAACAGACGCTTTACAATTTCATCATTGTGCGACTGCTTTCCTCAATATYCKCGTAGTGTTTTGTATCGCATTGTGACCGAGAACTTGAATTACCGGAAATTGTGTTCACGTTGGGTTCCGAAAATGTTGACGGATTTGCACAAAACCCAACGTTTAGGCAGTGCATTGACTTTCCTTGAGCGGTACCACAATGAAGGTGAAGATTTTTTTAGACCAAATTGTTACTGGTGACGAAACATGGGTGGCCTACGTCACACCAGAATCGAAACAACAATCCATGGAATGGCGACATTCATCATCACCCAAAAAAGTGAAGTTTAAGCAAACAATTTCTGTCCGGAAAATCATGTGCACAGTTTTTTGGGACAGAAAAGGAGTATTGCCTCGTAATGAGAC
The DNA here is from genome assembly GCA_025024175.1 of Rhyzopertha dominica. NCBI lineage: Eukaryota > Metazoa > Arthropoda > Insecta > Coleoptera > Bostrichidae > Rhyzopertha > Rhyzopertha dominica. The sequence continues at coordinate 10,895,723 of QCXZ01000138.1, forward strand.
AATCAATGCAACGTCTTATTGTAAGACATTGAACAATCTGCGTCGTGCAATCCAGAACAAAAGACGTGGCAAGTTGAGTAAGGCTATCGTTTTGCTGCATGACAATGCCCGTCCACATGTGGCTAATCGGACCAAAGATCTCATCAAATCTTTTAAATGGGAAACTCTAGATCATCCTCCATACAGCCCTGATCTGGCGCCCAGCGACTACCATTTGTTCCTGCACTTGAAGAAACACCTGGGTGGTCAGCGTCTTCAAGACGATAACGAAGTCGAAACATTTGTGATACAGTGGTTAACAAGTCAGGCGGCAGAATTTTATGAGGAGGGTATTCAAAAACTGGTGCCACGTTATGACAAGTGCCTCAATATTCACGGAAATTATGTAGAAAAGTAGATTAAGGTACAGGCTTTCATGTAAGACAAAATTATTGCGATATCTTTGCACGTCTTTTTTTAATTCCAAAACGGTACTTACTTAAAAAACGTGCCTCGTATTTTCAAAATAATTTTTCCATTTCGTTTATTACTTTCCTGGTATTAGTTAGCATGTTTCCCTCTTCGTGTTCTCTCTTAATTGCCTGTAAAACTGCTTTGTTCTATTATCTCTTTTCTGTGTATACGCACTTAAATGCTATCTTTTGTTCTAACATTAATTACCCCCAAGGTGATTAGTTAGCATACCCATTCTCGTTAATTTTGTTTGTAGTAAATATTTCTTACAGTCCTACTCAAATCATTTTTCTCTTTTGCATGTTCCACAGCTTCGTTTTCTTTGAAGTTTTCTGACTTCCGTTGCATATACTTTTTCCAGCTTTACATTAATTTCTTCATCTCTCATCTCATGTTTAATGCTGTATTTCGCGTTTTTCTTTTTGGTGTGGGACATCCTTTTAATTTTAATACAAATAATCCGTGTCCATGTTTGCTTCTCTATTATTATATATTTTTGTTTCCATGATATTTAAATTACGTTCCACATAAAATTTAGTTAATATCTTCTCATTCTTATTACTATTCAGGTTGCATGCTGTGATTTCCTAAACTACCTTTTCTACTTTACAAAAATTGAAATTAAATAGACCGAATTTCCATGGTGCACAATCGAGATATAGCTGTTTTTAACATGAAATTAGTTCAGATATTATTATATCGCCCTCTTTCGAACTGAACAGCGAACATTTTTTACAGGTTTAAGGCAAATCCTCGCCAATGGAAATCTGGTGTTTCCCCCATTTAGAGCGGAAGACTACAGGCAGGAAGTGCACGCCCAGGTCTACGTCTGTCTAGCCAAGAATTCGGTGGGATCCATACACTCCAGAGACGTCAATGTTAGAGCAGGTGGGTAACGAGTTTGATTTTTTCAGTTTTGGTCAGCAATGGGACAGTTTTACGAAATACAGTTTACTGAACCTTCGTATTGTGTTATTTCAGCTAGTCAAGGTTTGGCCCCTCCATTTAGTGGCCGGTCCCATAGCTGACTTCGTCTATTTCCACTTTGTTTTCAGCTGCGAGGTTGGTGTTGCGAAATCCGATGTTCATTAGGACTTTTCACATTCAGACGATGACCGTTAAGCCAATAAATAGTGACAGAAATAACTGCGCTCGGCGCCTTGAGAACATGCCTCGGAAAGTTCTTTAACCATCCGTTTAAAGAGGTATTCCAGGATTTCTGGGAATGTTATTCACCAGAAGCTAGGGCAGGAGCGAATTATTTTATTTAAGCACACATGACAGTTCACGGATTCTACGTTAAGGTGCCAAAAAACCTTATCTAAAGATAAACATCCACTCGATTTACAAACAACATATTTTCGCAAGTCAAGGTTAATTCCCTGTATTAAATGTGCATATTTTGACGCCTTCCACGAGGTTCAGTTGCACTTTAAAACTTAATACTCTACAAACATTGAATCTACTTCATTGCTTTTTCCCATTAACATCGCCTTACAAACGAATTAATACAGTCAAATTAGACATCGAACGATGTATCGAACATATTTGCTTTTTATATGTTATCTATGATTCAATAACCATTACATCGATGTATTGCAGTCCAGACACTAGCAAAATGTGAAAGCACGTTCAATGGTTGACTTATTTAATATATCTTTACTTGCGTAAATATTTTTTAAATTAATAAACGCTTTTCTAATAAATTGATATATGCAAGTAAGTGCGATTCCATTGATCATGATATCTAATTTAGTATAGCAGAAATGATTTCTCTTTTAAGAAAATAAATATTTTGCACTTTTTATCAATCGTTTCAAATTGTAGCCTTGACTTTCAGCATTTTGAATATTGACACAAATCTGGGTTTTTATCTTCCTAAGCTTTTTAGTTCCTGCTAAAGGTATATGGGGATGCCCTAGCGCTGCAGCGGGATCAAATTACATGTTAGATATCGATAGATGACGTATACAAACGCACCGCGTCTATTTTAATGAAGTAGACGGAAATAGCGGTGCGATGAAAGCGTTTCCGGTGTTTCCACGTTTTTGTATAGTAGCTCACACAGTGGCAAGAGAGATACTGTTCGTGTTTACAAAAAAGTACACTGACTGACCTAAACAGGAAACTATAAAATTATGGGTAAATGTGTCGTGCTGGTATATTATATTTATGCATTCGAGTTAATGATAAAATGTTAAACACTTCTAAAGAAAGTTTCTTGGGCCGCTTCTTCAATAGCGTCGACGCAATTTTTCATTTTCGATTTATGTACAGATGATACCATATCGTATCCACATCGGTAAAGTTAAAAGCGGGTAGCAAGCAGTCATTATTTCTAAGAAATAATAAAATAAAACTAAAAAAATTAGTAAGTTTTTAACTGTTTGAAATTGCTATTCATCTATAAATACCCCAAATAAAACGTCTTTTTTTATTACTTATATTATCAAGCGGCATATTTTTAGCTTTTCATTGTCGGATAGTCAGATCGAAATTTGCGAGACGATCTTTTTTTGGCACGGCGTCCCGACGTCTACGACGGCATCGGGTCAGCGCACGGGGCGTATGCGGAACTGAAGCTGCATCCGATAGGGAAGTCACTTTCCGATTCCGCATTTTTATCTATGAAACTGCAGAGTAAACGAATTGAAGTTTGGTTTTCGTAGACGTTTGCCCGATAATGATCGCGAGATACGTATGTTGCAAAGTAGAGAAATGCTTGAGGCACGATTTGAATGCGAAAAAATGAACTTCTATGTCAGATAGGATAAATGATTATTTATTATTGTAAATGACTAAAAACGAATGCATGGCAATCAATATCTGTATCTTCGTCCTGAGATTATGGATTATACCTAGACTAAGGTTCTCTTTATTCGTGAACTGTCATGGTTGTACTACAATTATTTGTGATAAAACTATATATATAACTATTTGCAACACCAACCTCCTGATGTTTACCATGGACGCTTGCTAACGTACTATGGCATCGGTACTTTTATTCTACGTTTAGTATCGATTTGAAATAAGCAAACAAAACCTTGTTTGGCATCAATGGCAGCAATGTAGATTTGCCATCATCTCAATTTTTTACTGATAGATGACATTGCCATCGAATTTTTCACTTAAGAGATGTTCCCTTTTACACTGAAAACTAAACAGTTGAAGTTTCCTTCATCAATTTTTTGGCTTACAGGTAACAAAGCGTCCATGGTATACCCAAACTAATGACGTTCTCTTTCAGCAAGGTTCTCTTGTAAATTGTCAATTATTTCGCGGCCCTCTAGTGGTCACCCAGTTCTACGAAACGGACGTGAACAAGGAGTACGCCATCAGGGGCAACTCCGCAATCCTGAAGTGTCAGGTCCCCTCATTCGTGGCGGATTTTGTTAGGGTCGTGTCCTGGCACACCGACCAGGGGGAGACGTTCGCTCCCGGCGGTGCTGACGGTAAATCTCTTTTCAGTCGTCCAACAGTTTTACCAGACGGAGGTGAACAACGAATACGTCATCCGTGGAAACGCTGCCGTCCTCAAGTGTTCCATTCCCTCCTTCGTGGCGGATTTCGTTCAGGTGGCGTCGTGGTCCGACAGCGACGGGAACAACTATAATTTGAACCATTCCGATTATGGTACCATCTCTTGTTTTTTTTTCCGAAACAGCTTTCCACGGATGGCTTGTGTCGTTTCCCAGATGCTGAAAATCTTGACCTTTACAGTTGTCAACCAATACTACGAGGCTGAGGTGGTTTCCGAGTACGTGATTCGTGGCAACACCGCTGTTTTGAAGTGTAACATTCCTTCGTTCGTTGCTGATTTCGTCAGGGTTGAGGCTTGGGTCGGTAGCGACAATAACGAGTACACCTATTCGTCGGATTATGGTAATCCTCGRGATTACATGCTTCCCTCACACGTTCCATGCTCTCTTCCTTATGGTCCGGTCGAATTAGAGCTCGAACCGTGCATCAAATCAAAAATTTTTGCTTTTTTAAAATAATGTTTATGATGCATAGGTTTCGACTTCGGCAGACTCGAAATTTTCGAACTTTTTCAGACTCTGTCACCATTTACCCACAAGGGTACAAGGGTTGTATTGACTTTTAAAGTAGACAAAGTTTACAGTAATTTGAGACCAAAAGTTTTAAAGATACAGCTTTTCATGGTTTCCAAAGTCATAGTTTATTGGCCGTACCCATGGAATCTGCTGGGGTCTTAAAGGATCCTAAAGTTACCTCCATCTCCATAAGCGTACATAATAGTACAATAAAAGACTAGTTTCTTAAGGCGCCATTTTGTAGCACACATCCAAAAATTAGAAAACGAGCCGAAGGCGAGCGACCAAAAAAGGTTGAACATTTAGAGGTTTTCTCGATTTTTGACAATAACACTGTCGTCTGCCGAGGTTGAAGGGTTGGATTTAACGTTCCATTTGCATCACCATCAAAAAAAGCAAAAATACCCGATTTGATGAATTGTTCACCCCTTTTTTATCCCCATTTTGACTGGACTACCACTACCGATGATTTTCCAGTGGTCAATCAGTTTTACAAGGCGGAAATTTTGACCGAATACGTCATAAGGGGCAACACCGCCGTTCTCAAGTGCAGCATTCCCTCTTTCGTCGCCGACTACGTGTTCGTGGAGGCTTGGCTCGACGATTCCGGAAAGATCATGACCGTTTCTAACGACTACGGTAATTCTAAGGGGTTGTTTTGTTCACAGTCGTATCGCAGTTTTATGTGACTGAGGCCGAGAACGAATACGTCATACGGGGAAATTCTGCCGTAATGAAGTGCAAGATACCCAGCTTTGTCGCTGACTTTGTCCAAATTGACTCTTGGATTGCGGACGATGGCACTACACATAAATACGGCGATGCTAGTTATGGTACTGATTAACAAGAAGGAGGTGTCGGCTTCATGTTGTTCAAGAAACGAGCGACATGGGTCGGCATACCTTTTGTGGTCCTTTTTCAATCCTTAAAGTCCTTCCATTATTTCCAAAATTACTGATCTTTGGATGCTTGTTCTCTTGATGTTAAACCTTGGAAGCGTGAAGTCTTTGATTTGTTGACTTGATTTCTCCTTTTCTCCCAAGCATCTTCTGGAGAGTCTTGGCTAATTGGAAAAGGTGTCGGCATGGTGTAAATGGGAAGTGTCTCCTTATGAAATTACCACAGATTTACGATTCTAAAGTTATTATAGCCACTTTAACAGCTGCTTTTCTTGTCTTGGGGGCTTTATTATTTGGTTACCCTCGTATACACGTGAAGACTTTAGATAAGCAAATATATGATTACGTAACTAAGCATTAGGACATATGCCCATCAGGGGATTTGAAATTTGCTCGAGGAAGTACTGTAACTATGTTCTACTAATATTTTTATTTAATTGAAAAACGAAACAAGAGCATCGTCAAATTAAAGCGTTTTTTTTGCGTTTTGTTTTTGCAAAATTGCTAATAGTATTTTTTTAAATTTATTTTTACACTCATTTCGTGTTCAGTAGCCAAAATTATTAATTAACTACAACGATTTTGTGGAGCTGAAGTTCTTAAACAGTTATTTGTTATTTTTAATTTGGAAAAAATGTTTTCGCCTGTAGTAACGGCTCAGACAGCATTAACGAATTCTCAGAGTAATGGTGAAATTTGATCTGTAAAGTAAAGGAATTTAAGAACGTCAACTGGACCTTTTTCGTAGTTAAAAGTGAAAAGTGTCAAGACGTTTCATTTCATTAATTCATTTATATACATGCCTTTAAGTTTATAAATATCATATAAAAATACAAAATCTCCACATGATCTATAGCATCGAAAGCATCTGATGTAGACAACATATCCTTTGCTATTTCTTATGTTTTTGTTATGCATCGGTTCGCCTAAACTTTCATTGAAAAATTTGGCACGATGATTTTTTCTTCGACGTTGCTAAAATTTATTTGTGCAAAGATATAATATGTCTGTCATGGCATTTCTTGTACAAGTATGATCTGGTTAAACTGATAGCCAATACGTGGACGTAACCTATATAATCGTATTGTAGTTGTTGCCCAATCTTACGAGGTGGAAGCCGATAACGAATACGTCATACGAGGAAACTCTGCCATAATGAAATGTGAAGTACCTTCCTTTGTGTCCGACTTCGTGACCGTGGAGAACTGGCAAGATTCCAAAGGAAACACTTATCTCCCGGGCTTTAACGAGGGTAAACTTTGTGCCCCCTTTGCAGCAGAGATCCCCATCCTTTCCTTTTCTCACGAAGTTCTTTTTCTTCGCAGTCGTGCAACAGTTCTACCAAAGTCGCGTTATAGACGAATTCATACTACGAGGCAACACCGCTATTTTGAAATGTTCGGTGCCCAGTTTCGTGACCGATTTCGTCCAGGTAGAGGCTTGGATTTCGGATGATGGGAAGACCTACACCTACCAGCCGAATAATTCTGACGTTTATGGTAAAATAGTGCAACCCTTGAAGGTGTCCTTCAAGTCTGTTTCCTTCGCTTTACTCTCCCACTATCAACTTACCCCAGAGGGTTGCGGAGCCCTTGTAAATTCGAACTCCCCCTTTCAGTGGTGACCCAGTACTACGAGGCCCAGGTCTACGACGTCTTCGTCATTAAAGGCAACACTGCAGTCTTCAAGTGTCAAATTCCCTCTTTCGTTTCCGACCACGTGGAAGTGACGTCGTGGCAGGACACGGCCAGTAACAAGTACCTACCCCCGACGGACGACTATGGTAAACCAGTTGGGGTGCTGAAATTCCAACCCTTTGTTGCCCTTCCACCTGTTGATGCAGTATTTTTTTTTCCTGTGCGTGCGGCGTGGATTATCGATCTTCTTTCGTACGTTGACTCTACAGAGGGTTGATCGAGCGCGAAACTTTGTTTGGGGGTAGCGGACGAAGGGGTTGTTTCGATGGAGTAATTGCAGCTATGTGGGTTTAACTAAGTGTGAAGGATGTCGTTTGTGGAGATGCTGCTGCTTTTTTGCAATTTCATTAACTTTACTTCCTAGAAAGTTATGGGTTGCTGATGGTTTATAATCAGATAAATAGAATGTGGAACACATCGAAATAGTGGTAAAATAAACGATGTAAACTGGCTTCACCAAAGATTTCATTATGCTTGCAATTGCAACTGGAGCAGTCCTTTTTGTTGTAATTCCAGATAGTAACTTAGCAAMCCATATAGATTTAGTAAATTGATGTTTATAATTCTGCTAGAATGCAGGCAACTAGATATGTTCAGAAATAAACTAGTTATCAAGCGGTTGTAATAAGCTCATTACATGAACACAGATGTGTTGGGAATCGAAATCAATTCTTTAGTAACCACAATCACGCAAAGCTCGGTCCACTCTATACATATCGATAGATTCGGTAAATGACGGATACAAACATTAGGTTAGTTTATATTTATTTTGATTCTCAGGTTTGGGATAGATATTGCCGTTTGTTTTTCCTCCTACTCAGTCTGCTGTTCTGCGTATTATGCTTATTAGTTTTCATATTCGTTATCTAGCAACGCTTTGTGTCTTTTAGTTTAGGTTTTCTAGAGTATCTTATTTCAAAGTTAACTAAAGTTCCGACACCGTGGATGGCTTTATTACATATCATCGTTTATTTAAACATCCCCATGAGTCGGACTATTAGATCGATTATCTTTTATCGTGTGAAGATGTCAGTCTGTAGACAACAAAATCGATTTCCCTGCTTATTTTGGCGCTTCTCCGAACTCGTTCACATCTCCTTCTTCAATTTACATCTCTGTATGACCCACTTATCGCCTCTAAACATGTCCTGAACGTACCTCCATCTGGAATACTTCACACCACCACCAGTTGTCTAGATCGACGCTAACGAGTTCCAGTCTCTTTACGTGGGAGTGTATCCCGCCGACCTTGTTGGTCGTATTCATCATTTATTCATTCCTAACGATATTCAGATTGGTGTAATTTTGTCCACTTACGCAAATAGGTTTCATTAAATCAGTGTGGCTCGATGTGATTTGTTGACGAGGATTTGGGAAAAGGGATGGGGTTCTTGGACTAAACCAAACCACCACTAAAAAGAACGACCTTTTTAGCGACGCTTAGCCTTCTTCAGGCTATAAATATGTCTCATCAAAGTCGAAACGTTGCTAAAAAGGTTGTTTTAGTGGTAATTTTCACTAGTCCATTACCCCGCGATCTTTATTCCTCATGATGTAGTTCTGTTCTTTGCCACTGAGATTTGGCTGTCTCTTTCCAGTGGTCTCACAGCCCTACAACGCTAATGTCATGGATGAAAGCGTGCTCAAGGGCAACACGGCCATCATCAAGTGTCACATCCCAAGTTTCGTCAGCGACTATGTCCAGGTGGTGTCTTGGATCCAGGATGGTTCCAATGAGATTCTTCCTCGCGATAACCACTACGGTGGGTGCCTCTTTCTGGTTGAATCCGTGGAGTGTGGTCAAAATTTTCTGCATCTGGAAAAATAGACATCCCAGCCCCATCCTCTCGTTCCTTCCTCGACTTTACCTTCCCGAATTTGCCCTGATCCGTAGTTTTAAGATGTGGTGAAGATATCGCAGACATGCCTCATTTCCATTAACCGCTTGGGTGGAAATGCCATTTATGTGGTGGTATCTTTACTGCAGCTTGTACAAGTCGATTTGCTGCTGGTGTAATTGTCTTGTTATCGATTGGTCAAGGTTGTTGTAAATAAAAGAGTGTTACGTGGAAGCATGTTATCCGTCACGATAGTTCTACTTACATCCTCGTTGGAAACTGTTATTAAATTTTGGTAAAGAGGAAGCTTTTTTTGTTTCAGTTTTATGTTATTTTGAATTTTGACTAATAATTTGAACAGTATATAGGTTAATAGATCTGCATGGGATTGAAAGTTAACTAATAATATCGAAGGCGTATTGGACGTGGGATTCTTTTTTGTGTACTTGCCAAATATTTTTCTCATGTCTGCGCTTTTTTTTTGTCCAAATATTCCAAAAGGCTTATGTTTTGACCGTTTTTCGCAGTGTAAGACTTGGATGTTGTTTTGAACTAAGCAATGACTATTTTAGTGCAATTTGGTGAATAATTTTTGATCATATTCATTGTTAAATGCTAACTCTATATTGGTTCTTCGTTTTCAATTTTTTTTGTGTATTACGTTTACCAGCCTTGTTTATTAAACTATCGGACACAGAATGCTTAATTTACAATGATTGATTTGTATGTATCGGTTTTTATAAATTCGAATGTCGATTATGCTGTTTTTTACTCACATACATGCATCCAAAAAATTAAGATTTCCATACTTTTTTTCTAGAGTAAATTGGATGTTTTCATTTGGTGTATTTAAGAATCTCAAGAAGACATGTCATTTCCCATTCAAATACAAGAAATATCGTCAACTAATCTGATCCATAATTTGCACAATTTCGTTTTTTCTTTAAAATAAGATATGAAAATTTCGTCCAAGACTGGAAACAAGTGCGAACTACTGACAGTCTATAGTCTTGCTTCTAGAATATGTCATAAAACGTAAAATAACTTTGATCTATGCATGTTTTCCCAATATTTCATTGTTTTTTATGTATTATATAAAGTTTGATAAACAATTGACAGTTATTAAGCGGTTAGGCTTTAATAATAAATACGACACAAAATTGTGAGCGATCAAAAACGAAACTTTTTGGAACATTTGGAAATTGAACATTCACAACACAAAAAAATGATATATACACGTCCAATACATCCTTGATGTTACCAAAATAAGGGACGTGGAGTTTTGGTACTCTTTGAAAATGACCGTTATGGTCGAAATAATCGTCAGAACTATCTGAATCGTGGAATAAAGCTCACTCAAACAGTTAAACACCTACCTAATTTTTTCGAATCCAATCAAAAATCTTTTAATTTAGTGTTTGTTACTAAATTATCGCTTATGGTTACTGGTTAATGGAAACCTAACAAATTGAATGTTCAAGTTAAAAAACACACCTTGTGCATACTCTGTTCCATGTAGCGCTTATCTAATTTTTATCGCTAACAATGAAGCAATTTATTCCATTATTGAACCGTTAAAAGTTTGAGTGAAATGTGACAGCAGCAAATGGACTCGTACACTTAAGTTCATAATTAATTAATGTAGCTCGGTATATTCTTAGCAGCACGCAACGCTTGCATTTGACAAGAATATACGACCCACATTTTGGTGTATCGAGTTGGACAAGCATGTCTGCTATAATTAAACTGAGACGAAGAGGACCTTGAAAGAACTTTGTCTGGCTGAAACTTATTTGCAAATTTTTTTTGGAGGGGTTTTCTACCTTAGTATTTCGTTCGTATTCATTTAAAGCCAGCTACCTCGGATTCTTTAGGTAATAATCCTTTACCGAAGCCATGTGTGGGCAGATAGGTAGCTTACTGCGATTTTATCCGATTAATGCGGAACGAACCTGTTTATTCATGGTAATGTAGTATTACTCACGGTTCCTGTTGTACCTAAAATAAGATGCCATCAACATTATGAAACACGTGTCAAGACAGTCTCTCAGAAATGTAGTCCCCGCTTTTATAACGGGATTCTTGTCAAAGCAAGCCATAAATTTCACCTCGCGGTTTTCGGGATAATAAAGTTTCACTTGCTGTAACTTAAACGCAGTTATGAATGCACCGAGATTGCATGGTAATTTTATTACGATGGTTTCCTTACAAATTTGCCTGTTGTCTGCAGTAATATAGAAATTTTCGGCAAATCTTTAGGGAAACTCATACACCAATTCAAAGATCTGGGATATCGAAATAAAATGTCTAGTGGTAGATGATTCCGAATTAGTTGGCGTGGTCGTGGCGTTTCGCCCACTGTTTTGGTGACCATCTTCAGAGCTGAGTCTACAGTAGATCTGGAGACATTTTAACGATATCCCGGCAAATCTAAAGAGCATACAAATCATATTTCTAACATTTTTTTCGCATCTCCCCTTTAGACAGCAAATATTTGGTGCTACCGTCTGGTGAGCTCCATATAAGAGACGTCGGCCCTGAAGATGGATACAAGTCTTATCAGTGCAGGACGAAACATAGGCTGACTGGTGAAACCCGACTGAGCGCAACCAAAGGCAGATTGGTCATCACTGGTGAGTGATTTTCCAAGTTCTCAGTAACTCGATACCGACCCTGAAACATGTGCCGCGGTTTTTTGTACCGTCTGGTAGAGGTGGGATAATAAACGGTTACGCTGTTTAATAGAATCTGATCTTTTTCGAAATAAATTCAGATACTCGGGGAGAAAGAAACTACTTAAATTATTAATTCATKAKACTGCTATGACAGTAACTTGCATTACATGCCATGTTTCAAATGTAAGAAGCTTAAATCTATACTTATAAAATAGCATGTCCTTGCTGACTGCCTGATTTATTGGCTTCTCAGAAAATTGTAGCAACAATAACTAATTTCGCTTGAAAATTTTATGATTAAACTAGCTCTTACTCGCGTAGAAGGAGATCGAATACACATTCTAAATAGCGTTAATTTAGGCCCTCTTTGTATTCCACATACAAACTTTCATCCCCCATTTCATTCTCTGAAGGGTAGAATTTTTAAAACACTGGAACACGTGTTTACTTATTTCTAATCAAAAGACTGAAAAAAGTTTCATGCTTCTAGCTTCAAACGAAGGACTTCCATGCTAACTTTCATCCCCTTTTTAAAGGGTTAAATTCTTTTCTTCGTCGGTGCTTTCCATGTGAAAGCTGGAGCGATGTCAATCTTCAGAATTTATTGAAAAAACACATCTGTTTTCACATTAACGACAAAATTCTAAATGCACGCAGTTCGCTAACCCCGTATAGGTTGCAAAAGATCATATAAGGTAGAAGAAAAGTATTGTTTCGTTAATAATGTATTCGTAATCTTTATTAATTTTACTACTGTAATAATATCTTTATCAGATATTCAAATTATTTATTATACATCAGATTATTAAAAAAGTTAAACAGCATTCGAATATTTAAAAATTCAATCTGGACGGCATAAGAAAAGCAAGTTTTTTCGAAAATTATGGATGACATGAAAACAGATGGAAAATGCTATTAACACGATGCCAAAATCAACTGTTTTTTTTTTTAATTTTGTAGAACAGCTCCAGCACTCTCTTCCGTGCTCTCATTCCCATCTCTAGAGCGCCTCCCGCTGTTGATTATTTATAAACGGCAAAACGGTTGCATGTGTTGATAAAAGCCGTGGGTAAATCACTGGATTCATGCGTACCTAACGGGCTTTTTGCGATCTTATGCAGTCAGGTCAGGGAGCACACCACCACCTTTCCCAGACGGTACAAAAAGGCACGACTGTGTTTCTTGCCTCTGGAATGATAAATGAGAACGGGAAACGCGATTGATTTCCATCGGAATCGCAATGAGGACTGGTACGGGGTTTGGCGGTTCTCGGGAACCGAAGAAGTATTTGCAGTTTTCGTATGATGGTTCAAATTGAATGTTTGGTAGATTTGTAACGTAAGAAACCATGAATGAAGCTGAAAACTTGTGGTTTATAAGATAATAAAACCTTAATGAAGAGATTCGCCAAAAACTTTGTCTTGGGTTGCAAACTACTTGTCCACCTTTATCATCTTGGTTTCAAACCATGTGACATCCCAAATAATGGAGAAATATTAAGTGCCTTAGTGAAAAATATTTAAATCATCACCTTCTATGTCAGAGGAATACTAATTTCTAAATTCTCATTGTACATTTTATTATACAGGGCATTCTACGAAAACATTTAGTTAGAAATATGTAGTAATAATAGATATCAGTATTTTGACGACTCATTTTTTTTTAAATCATTTGCAATCCATCGATTTTCACGCGCCAAACCTCGTATCACTAAATGCTATCAACCATCGTACATCCGGAAGCTTTTTTACGCCTTCCTGATCACGTCGCGGCATTCAATCCGTGATCATCTCTGCAGAGCGTCGATTATTATTCCAGGGGCATATCAACGGCTGCTTGAATAATAATTATAAACACTTGGTGCCCAAGCACCGGAAGTAGGACAGCATTCAAATCGCGCAGATGGCGGTTGAAACAATGAGCTGATAAAATTCCGCCGCCACCATTTTTAATTGTCTTGCAGCGAACAATTAATTGGGGTAGCCTAATTGGACGAAGTTAAGTGTTGACGATTACGTTCAAGGGCGACTTGAAAGGCAATGGTTAGTGATTGCTATATATGGAGTAATTCATCTTTTTTGTAACTTCCATTTCTTCTCGCGTCCTTTGATTTTTTATTCCGTCTTCCTCTCCACTTTTTTGGTCTTTTACTTACTTCTCTCTTTCATTCATCACCACTGTGAACAATTTTGGGCCAGAACTCTCGATTCACAACTTGCAGATACCCGGATTTCAAGTTGTTTGCTCTTACATAATTCCGCGCACTTTTATATAGTCTTTCTATACTCATTCTTGCCTCTTGCATTTCTGGTCGCACTTTATATTTCAAAATATTCTGTTAAATAATATTTTGAAAAAAAAATCTGTAATTTTAATAACATATTTAACATGACTGCTAAAGCTCTTGTATCTTCTAGTCCTATATATCATTTCTGGTTAGATTTAATATGTGCTGCTGTTCTGTGTAAAACCATTCCTATTTCCTTCTTTTAACAATTCTCTATTACTATACCTGTCTTCTGATCTGTGTATTTCTTCATTCGAATGCAAGAGTTCTTCCCATTTCATTATTGTCTGCTTTTCTTTCTTTCTCAACTCTTCTGTTATTCCAGCTTCCTTTACTATTCTTTTTTCAATCGCTTTATCTACTTTATTAAATTTCTGGATTCTCGTTTTTCCGAATGGAGAATGGAGTTATTAAAGTCCCTCATGTTGCATTATAATTTTGAGTGTTCCATAAGCGTGGCGTAACGAGGTTGTTTCCCGTTTCCAATTAACCGCGACGTAACCAATTTACCAAACCTATCGTCTAAATTAATCGAGCGTTGGGTTCATTGTCACGTCCACTTTACTCGAGCCACTACGAGCGTTTTTCGTATGGAAATATTAAAATACACTTCGTGCTCGATGCTTTCCTGGATAAGAGCCGCTCGTAAATTTAGCACTAAAAAATTACAGGTCAGATGGAAGAAAGGAATATAAACGACGTAACTTGGAAGTGTGTTTCGGTTGTTTTTTATGCTTTGGTAATTTGTGGTCTTATTGCACGGCGGGGTTATGCAACTTGTTTGATGAATTAAACTTGCCCTAATTAGTGTCGATTACCTCCCATATATTCAAGCAACCGTTGACCTACATATGCCAAATTAATAGTTACTTTCGTTTTCTGCAATATCCATCCATATATCAGCAATCAAACCGAAATGAAAGAAAACGAAAGTAGCTACAGTTATTGTTTTATACGTTCGAAAATCAGTTACAACAACTTGGTTTGTAAGCGGAACTCAGGCGGTCTATAACTACGATAGACACCGACCTAGTGCAGGTCCTTTCGATTGGAAAGGCTACTCCGTAAACATTATGAAATAAATCATCTGCCCTGGTTAATCCACTCCGGTCGTAGAGTGAGAGTGGAGTGACCAGGGTTGGTTTCTGTTCATTCGTTGTAGATACTCCTAAACTGAATATCGCAATGTCGTAACTTATTTTCGAACTAATGCATCTACGAGCAAGCATCTCTTTCTCATAGATGCATCGAAAAGTTCACTAAAACTGAGCTTTTCCAAGCCCAAATATGCCTGAATGTTGGGATAGGGTACCCTTGCTTCCGGGCACTTTCAAAATTCCAAATTCTCGTAACCAATCGGCTGCAGTCGGCGTTTTACCTGTATCCCCCACCCCTACTATCCCAAGCCCCAGAGGTAGGTAGAGCCTGTGGTACCCGCCAGATGTCTTCGAGGTAAGTCCACGTCAAGGGTACCATATCCTGGAGGGCAAACAGTGAAACTGGCGCTTCTTGTAGAACCCGTCGGCAGCGTGCTACCTAGGTTCCCCTTGGAGACGCGCAAGGATTACAGATACTCGATGAACGAGACGCTGAACTTGCTCTGTCCGGCGCAGGCCTACCCTGTTCCCCTAACCAGGTACTGCCAACTCATTTTTCTATTTTGTCGTCACCAGAACCCGTGGGGAGCGTCCGACCGAAGTTCCCAACGAGCGAAAGCCTGAAAGCTTTTAGTGGTATGAAAGGAGAAAGCTTGACGATACTCTGTCCCGCTCAGGCCTTCCCCGTGCCCATAATTAGGTAATTTTTACTTGTCTAGAACCAATGGGGAGTGTTTTGCCAAAATTCCCAGCTACTGACTCCATGAGAGGGTTCAGCTCGCGGAAGAACACTACAGTTACACTCCTGTGCCCTGCGCAAGCGTTCCCCGTTCCTCTTTACAGGTAATGCTGAAGTAGGTTTCTAATTTTTAGAACCGGTTGGGAGCGTCAGGCCCAACATTCCAAAATTTCCCACGGTGGACCACTTCACGTACGGTTCTTCGTTTAGTCTTCTCTGTCCGGCTCAGGCATTCCCTGCACCGTCATACAGGTAAAGCAAGGGTGTCGTTTCCTCATATTTACCCACGTGAGATATCTAATTCTCCAATGCTTTCATAGAACCGGTAGGTACAGTCGGACCTGCCTTGACCTTCGGCGATAAGACCAGAACAGTATTGGAGACTTATAATAGTAGCGTCACACTTTTGTGCCCGTTTCAAGCATTTCCTGTCCCAAGATTCAGGTAAATACCTCCTTTAAATCCAAAATGTCTCCTGTAGCGCCACGTTTAACCGGAGCTTGAAGAATACAAACTCTAGACGGAACGTCGTTTCCTCTTGCAAGCTTCAGGTAACTATTCAAAACCCTATCCCAGCTAGATTAAATCCACCGACTTGAAACCCTGTCTCTTATAGAGCCCATGGGAAGCGTAAAACCCAAGTTTCCTACCACTGACAAAAGTCACGCGTTCGAGACGATCAATCACGAAAGCGTAACCTTGCTGTGTCCGGCGCAAGCGTACCCGGTACCATCTATCAGGTATTCATCATTGTTTTTTCACGTCCTAGAACCTATGAGCACGGCAATTCCAAAAGTTTCCTCCAAGTCCAAGTACGATGTCTTGGAATACCCGAAGACTGTTAGTTTGGCTCTGATCTGCCCGGCACAAGGATTCCCAGTACCTAGTTACAGGTTTGTGAAGGGTTTTGCTTTTCTATAGAGCCCTTGGGCACCAGACCTCCCAAATTGACTTCAATCGCTAAGATGATGCTGTGGGTTGAGGAGGCTTTAGGAAAGAACGTCGCATTGTTGTGCCAAGCGCAAGGGTATCCCTCTCCTGTGTTCAGGTAAAACGCTACACTCTTACTGGCTCTTTTCCAATAGAACCGGTTGGACTACGTGCTCCTCGCTTGAGCACTGATCTTAAATCTATATCCATGGAAAAAACCGCTGGTCTGGGAATTCCACTGCTCTGCGAAGCCCAAGGATACCCAATGCCTTCCTTTAGGTAATTCGTTTATCTTTCATAGAACCAATGGGGGCTAGAGCTCCAGTATCACAAGCCGATTCGAAATTAAAGTACCTCGAACGGGAGGTTTCCTCGGAAGTACCGCTTCTGTGTCAAGTGCAAGGGTTCCCTGTTCCCTCATTCAGGTATTTAGCTAAACCTTCTCCTTTCTAGAACCAGTAGGGGTTAGAGCTCCGGTGTTCTCAACGGATAACTTGATAAATGCCTTCGTAAGAACTGCAGGTCAGGGTATAGCGATTATGTGCCAGGCTCAAGGGTTACCGATTCCTAGGTTCAGGTAGGTTCGAGAAGCATTGTATCCTCCAACATTTAGGCAGCTACCTTCTGTTCCTTAACCTGAATTTTGTTCCTGGTAGAACCAATGGGACTTAAAGCGCCTTCATTTTCGTCCACATCTAGGATTTTTTCCTTTGAAGCAGAAGCAAGTGATAGCTTCGCTTTACTGTGCCCGGCGCAGGCTCTACCAATCCCTTTATTCAGGTAGGTTACTCAACACTATTTCAAAAAAATATTCTTAACAGAACCTGTTGGATTTAAACCTCCTGCCTTCGCCAATGATGCCACGAGTATTTCCTACACTCGTGCAATAAACCACAGCTTTGGCCTGCTCTGTCAAGCGCAAGGTTTTCCAATTCCTTTGTTTAGGTACGTACGATATTTTTTAAGCATGATTTTCCACTCATCCTTTTCTTCATCACCAACTTAATTGTTTTCTTCCTTCCGTAGAGCCTGTCGGTTATACACCACCACGCCTACCACCAAAATCTAAACTAGACGCCGTCGTTGGTCGAGAAGATTCGTCTGTAGTGTTGCCATGCGATGCTCAGGCGAACCCTTTTCCATTATTCAGGTGCGCTTTTGCTTCCTATTTATTAATATTTTCGTTCAGAGCCTGTTGGATCAAAACCACCGACATTTTCGTCCGATTCTAAGAGCTTCACGTATGAAAGACATGAAGGCCAAGGRATAGTACTTCTGTGCCCTGCGCAGGCACTCCCTATACCAATATTCAGGTAATTTTCTGGCTTGCTTTGATTTGATTGATTCTTTGTTAGAGCCACAGACTAGTGTAGCGCCCACTGCAAAAGRTAAATCAATAWCTGGCTTGAAAATCGTCGCTATGAGAAGTGGTACAGTCGCWTTACTTTGCGCTGCACAAGCTTTTCCCGCTCCTTTATACAGGTAAAGTGCAAGGGGTCTCTATTCTGTTACGTATTCTAGTACTTTAGCACCCTTCGACGTTACAGAACCCACTAATAATATCGCCCCAAAGGTTCTGGACAAGAAAATTGGCTTTACTGCTATTTCAACTCAGTTGAATGACAGTACGTTCCTATTGTGCCAGGTCGTAGGCTTCCCTGTTCCATTATTTAGGTGAGTCCCGTAATATGGATCCCTATTTCCAGAACCTACCGGAAACGTAGCCCCTAAACAAGCAGGCAAGAGGTACGAAGGTGGTAGAATCGAACTGTTCTCACAAGGACAGGCAGTTTTCATGACATGTGACGTCGTTGGGTACCCAGCTCCATTGTTCAGGTATTCTCTGTTTTACCGTCTCTCACTCCGGGTCTGTATTTTCAGAGCCGACAAATAATCTAGCCCCGAAGGCAGTAGATAATAAAATTCGGTTTACTCTCATGCTTACTACTGTTGGAGAACCCACTTACGTAATGTGCCCGGTAGTTGGTTACCCTGTTCCTCTATTCAGGTATGTAAAATGCTTTTTTTTGTGTAGAACCCACGGGTAAAATTTCCCCAAAGGTGCCCGGGCAAAAATACGAAGGAGGGAAGATCTTTAACTTTCCAGTAAACCAGACGGTTGTGATGACGTGCGACGTAGTAGGGTACCCTGTTCCTTTATACAGGTAAAATTTGGGCAATTAATTTTCGTGCTAGATCTTTCGCTTTTGGAGCCATATTTCTCTTGTACCTTTTAGAACCAACCAATAACGTCCCTCCCAAAAAGGTAGGCGCTGAATTTGGTGGTTGGCGTGTGGTAATGGTTCAGCAGGAATCTGTGGCTTGGTTAACCTGTCAAGTAACAGGATATCCAGTACCCAGGTTCACGTAAGTCATTTTCCATTCATCCCTCTTTGAAAGTGCCCCTTGGGTTTGCATCAGTCCCTTAAGCATTAACACCCTTTCAGAACCGACTAATAATGTTGCCCCCAAGAAAGATGGGGAAAAATTCGAAGGGTGGAAGGTAGTCCTTGTTCCTGAAAGAGTAGACGCTTGGTTAACCTGCATGGTAACAGGTTACCCGGTTCCACGATACATGTAAGTACGAATCACGCACGTAGTTGGTCATTACACGCTTTTTATTCCGTTAATTTTTAATCATTTTAAGGTAAGTAGTTCCTGCATGAACCAGCATAGGGATTCTGAAGTTATTGTTTTGCTTTGCTCTCATTTTCATAAATGTGTTCAAGAAAACGTATGTAATTCAACGAAGAATCCTAATTGCTGGTTCTTTGCAGAACCCACTAATAATCTACCGCCAAAGCTAATCGGAGAGAGAACGGCATGGAAGATTGCAGCACATTCTCTGGGTTCTGATATAGCTGTTATGTGTCCGGTGGTTGGCTTTCCTTTTCCAGTTTTTAAGTAAGTTTGGTGTTCGTGTCTGCTTTTACACCTATCCCAAACAATCCAGGCAGAAGTAACATTTGACTAATTCCAAAATTTCGCTAGAGCCGACTAATAATGTACCTCCAAAGGCTTCTGGTAGGAAAATAACGGGCAGCATTGTCGTTGACGTAGCCCTAAACACCACTGCTCATGTGGTGTGTGATGTTAACGGATATCCAGTACCAAGATATAGGTAAATTTTATTTTTTGTTTATAGAACCAACGGGTCAGACTGGTCCGAAAGTATCCGGTGACGGTCTAAACAAACAGAACGGTCATTCCGGATCGGATATTGCCTTGTTGTGTGAAGCTCAGGCTTTTCCAGCACCTCGCAAAAGGTAGCAAAGGGTATCCTCTCCTAGAAACCTAGTACCCCCATCCTTAAGTATTTAGTACTGCTTATTTTCAGAACCCACTGGATTGGTAGGACCTAAGCTAAGTACACATACAATAGACATTAAACAAGCTAGACAGAATGAAACTGTCGTGGCTTTGTGTCCCGCTCAAGCCTATCCGGTACCATTAGTCAGGTAACACCCTGGGGCGTCCATTACCCTAATCCAACGAGTCGTTGGTGAGGCACCAACGTTGCAAGTCGCTTTTCTTTTGTTCCAGGTGGTACAAGTTCGTAGATGGGACCACCAGAAAACAGGCTGTGACTTTAAACGATAGGGTAAAGCAAGTAGCGGGCACTTTAATAATTCGCGAGGCCAAAGTAGAAGACTCGGGGAAGTACTTATGCGTAGTGAACAACTCCGTTGGGGGGGAGAGCGTGGAGACCGTCCTTACTGTAACTGCACCGCTCAAGGCCACGATAGATCCCCAAGTTCAAACGATAGACTTCGGACGACCTGCCGTCTTCACCTGCAAATTCGAAGGCAACCCAATCAAGACCATCAGCTGGCTCAAGGATGGCCGACCATTGGACCACAGCGACGCCGTTTTCAGGATAGAAACAGTACGAAAAGAGGACAAGGGAATGTATCAGTGCTTCATAAGGAACGATCAAGAAAGTGCGGAAGCGACCGCGGAACTCAAACTCGGTGGTCGTTTCGAACCTCCACAAATCAGGCACGCTTTCAACGAAGACACGTTGCAACCCGGTAATTCAGTTTTCATGAAGTGCATCGCGTCCGGTACGCCTACTCCCGAAATTACGTGGGAATTGGACGGTAGGCGTTTATCTAACAGTGACAGGTACCAAATCGGTCAGCTGGTTACGATGAACGGTGACGTGGTATCGCATCTGAATATAACGGGAATCCATACGAACGACGGTGGTTTGTACAGGTGCGTGGCCAGTAGCAAAGTAGGTTCCGTGGATTATTCGGCTAGGATTAACGTGTACGGTAAACCGTTCGTTCGTCCCATGGAAAAGCAGGCAATCGTAGCGGGGGGTACCCTAATTGTCCATTGTCCGTTCGCCGGTCATCCAATCGAGAGCATCGTGTGGGAGAGAGACGGGAGACAGCTGCCGATCAACGGGAAGCAGAGGGTGTTCTCCAACGGTACTCTCATCATCGAAAATGTCGAAAGGGCTTCCGACCAGGCAACGTACTCCTGTGTGGCGAAAAACTCGCAAGGATACAGCGCCAGGGGATCGTTGGATGTCCAAGTCATGGGTAAGTTCTATTAAAGACGTATTTTATGAAATTTTGGTACCACTGCGTCTATCTAGGTGGATTCTAGCGCAGCATCGTCCGAATTGTTTGTACTGGTTTTGTTGTTGTTTCCCTTTGATATTTCTCTTACAGTGGCGCCAGTGTTATGGACCGATGCAGATTACCCAGTACTTCAATGGAGTTAAGCTTCAAATATAGCAGGAAAATTGAAACAGTCTGTTGTATTAGAACTTACCTTACCTTGTTTAGCATTGCAATTAAATCACACGGATTTAGTCCCTCCACAGTTACAACCCTTCACTTTCGGAGAGGACCAAGTCAACTCGGGTGAAACTGTATCAGTTCAGTGTACCGTATTAAAGGGAGATCTGCCATTAAATGTAACATGGACGTTGAACGGTAACCCCATATCCAGTAGTGACGGTATTACTATAATGAAAATGAAGAGATTTAGTACTCTCAACATAGATTCGGTGCAAGACATCCATAGTGGGAATTATACATGCAGAGTTGGTAACCAGGCAGGTTACGCCTCTCATTCAGCAGTTCTTAACGTTAATGGTACTTGGTTCTTTAATGTGTAGCTAGTTGTTTTGCACGGTACCTCCATAACCTTTTTGTCCTCTAGTAAAGCCTCAGATTACACCGTTCAATTTTGGGGAAGAGGAAATAAATGAAGGAGAAACTGTATCTGTCCAGTGCATTATATCGAAAGGAGACAATCCCGTTAACATTACGTGGCTTTTGAATGGAAGACCGGTGCATGGAATTTTGGGAATTATTATTGTCAATTCTAAACGTGTGGGTATTTTGACAATAGAGTCAGTTCAAGCAGACCACGCTGGGAAGTACACGTGCTATGCATCAAATCATGCTGGGAATGACAGTTACTCTGCATTTTTAAACGTCAATGGTACTTAAGATGTTCTTGTGTTGCTAGATTTATTACCTTTGCAGTATTACCTTACCTTTTATTCCTTCTAAACGACTATTCTTTCAACTAGTTGCTCCACAAATCTTACATTTCGACTTCGGTGAGGAAATTGTCAATTCTGGTGACATGGCAACTACTAATTGCGCTGTTACAAAAGGAGACTTTCCAATGACGATATCGTGGTTGTTTAATGGGAAATCTGTAAGCTCGATACATGGGATATCCACAGGAAAAGTCAACAACCGCATTAATACTATAAGTATTGAATCAGTAAGCGCCGAGCATGCCGGAGAGTACACCTGTATAGCAACCAACAAGGCTGGGAAAGCTACATATTCTTCGGTATTAAACGTTAACGGTTCGCACATATTTAATATCTGTTTGCTTGTTTTTGTATTGTTTTTCTTACCCTACAACAACACATCCATTCACGTTTACAGTTGCTCCACAAATTCTACCGTTTGATTTTGGCGAAGATACCGTAAATTCGGGTGAGCTTATTTCTGTCATGTGTTCCATCAAGGAGGGAGATTTACCTCTAAAAATAAGCTGGATGCACAACAACGGACGCTTGAGACCAGAAGATGGAATTAGCGTAGTAGGTGTAAATAAGAAAATTAGTACCCTTAGCATTGAATCTGTAGGACACGAACATGCAGGGAAATATACCTGTATAGCTAAAAATTCTGCAGGGACAGCTAGACATTCCGCTTATTTAAAAGTTAATGGTTAGTTTAAGACTTTGTAGATATAGCTTACTTCCTTAGTCCTTAACCTACCCTATCAGATTTCTAGGGACGTTCTTCATTATTCCTCCCAGGGTTTTTCATTTTTGGGGAACAACAACAAAACTACATTCAAACTTTGCTTTCTAGTGTCTCCACAGATTTCTCCTTTTGACTTCGACGAGAATGTGGTCAATTCCAATGAGTTAGTCTCTCTAACTTGTTCGATTAAGGAAGGAGACTTGCCTTTGAAGATAACTTGGATGCATAACAACAGAACTGTTGAAGACGACTTCGGTATTAGTGTCGTGCGCGTTAACAAAAAGATTAGTACTCTCAGTATTGATTCAGTCCAAGCAGATCATGCTGGGGAATATACTTGTCAAGCTAAGAATAAAGCAGGGATAGCTAGACACTCTGCTTACTTGAAGGTTAACGGTTAGTTGTAAGAATGCTTTTGTGTCATGCCAGTGTAGCTTCTTAAACCATCCCGACTCCCTCCTTCATAAGAAGATCGAAGGTTTGCAATTGTTAGAAGGCCTCTTATAATTTATCTTCACTTCCAGTTCCCCCTCATATCTCACCGTTTGAATTTGAAGAAGCAGTTAATTCTGGGGATGTTGTCATTGTAAATTGCGCAGTGACTAAGGGAGATCTTCCATTGATGATTACTTGGTCTGTCAATGGCAAGCTAGTGAAGGATTATGAAGGAATTTTTGTGGATACCAAGAAACGAGCTAGTCAATTAAGCATAGATACTGTAGAGGGAATACACGCGGGAAAATATGTTTGCACTGCCACAAATGCGGCAGGATCGTTTAGTTCTTCCGCTGAACTAAACGTGAATGGTACAACATTGAGTTGTGTTGCTTTGCATGCTAGTTTTATAGTTCTACCCTTAACAATCCCTTCCTCTTTAGTTCGTCTTTTGTGGATGGACGGGGATCACACACGTAGTTCTATCACGGATATTCAACTTTCAATTCAAACCTTCGTATTAAAATTTGACTGTACACTCATGTACCTTTAAATTTCCCTGTGAGTTATTCGTTATTCTTCCATTTTTTTTGGAAACAACAACAAAACCAGGTCAACGTGTTGTTTTCTAGTATCACCGCAGATTTCTCCGTTCGATTTCGACGAGAATGTGGTCAATTCCAATGAGTTGGTCTCTCTGACTTGTTCAGTTAAGGAAGGAGACCTGCCTTTGAAGATAACGTGGATGCATAACAACAGAACTGTAGACAATGGCGACGGTATTAGCGTCATGAACATGAACAAAAAGATCAGCATGCTTAGTATCGACTCTGTAGAAGCAGTACATGCTGGAGAGTACACTTGCGTTGTTCAAAATGCTGCAGGGGTTGCCAAACACTCTGCTCATTTGAAGGTTAATGGTTAGTTGTAGGGATGCTTTTTGTAATGCTTTTTAAACCCATTTACCCTGTCCTTCGGAAGAAACCGCCATTATAATGCTTTTTTTAAGTGGTCTTCGCACTATTACAGTTCCTCCTCACATACTACCATTTGAATTTGAGGAAGCGGTTAATTCAGGGGATATGGTCATCGTAAACTGTGCAGTGACTAAAGGAGATGTCCCATTGCGCATTACATGGACAATCAATGGTAAACTAGTGAAGGACTACGATGGAATTTTGATTGATACCAAAAAACGCGTCAGTCAGTTAACTATAGATTCAGTAGACGGAATACACGCAGGAAAATATGTTTGCACTGCCACGAATGCAGCGGGATCGTATAGTTTCTCCGCTGAGCTGAATGTGAACGGTACAATATTGTATTGTGCATGCTAATTTTATAGCTTTTACCCTTGAAAATTCCCTTGCCTTGGATTTATATTCTACCCACCATTTTACCTTTTTTTAGTTGCGCCACAGATATTCCATTTTGATTTTGGGGACGAAGCTATAAATTCTGGTGATATGGTATCAGTTTTTTGTTCCATCAGTAAGGGTGATCTTCCTCTCAATATAACGTGGAGGTTTAACGGGCTTCCTATTCATCGCCTTTATGGGATATCCGTCAATTTGGTTAACCAAAGACTAAGCGCTTTAAGCATAGAATCAGTAGGTGCTGACCATGCTGGGAAATACACGTGCGTAGCACAGAACGCGGCGGGATCGACGTCATACTCCGCATATTTAAACGTCAACGGTATCTAAATATTTCTGCTTGAGCACGTTTTAAAATCCACTTATCCATTTTTCCAGTCCTACCCCAGATTCTACCATTCGATTTTGGAGAGGAAACGGTCAATTCTGGTGATCTCGCTTCGTTGACGTGTTCGGTTCATAAAGGCGATCTACCGATTAAAATATTGTGGTTACACAACAACAAAACCATTACAAATGAAGATAGTATTTCAATATCTAGGGTGAACAAGAAAATTAGCACTTTAAGCATTGATTCCGTGCAGGCAGAGCATGCTGGTAGCTATACCTGTGTGGCAAGGAACGCAGCAGGAGAGACTAGCCATTCTGCAGTGTTGCAAGTCAACGGTACTCATTATTGATATATTAAAGCATGAGTTTTGCTTTCCTTTAACTTAGTCTAGTGTTCCCTTAGTTCTTCCACAGATAATACCCTTTGACTTCGGTGAGGACCAAATTAATTCAGGGGATATCGTCTCCCTTGCGTGTTCTGTAAATAAGGGTGATCTGCCTATGGAAGTTACTTGGTCTTTTAATGGAAGACCGATTTCCCAAGTATTTGGAGTGACTACAAATGCAGTAAACAAGAGATTAAGCACTTTGAGCATAGATTCTGTTCAAGCAGAACATGCTGGGTATTATACATGTATCGCAAAGAATCAAGCCGGTTCAGCAAATTACTCAGCATATCTTTTCGTTAATGGTACAAATATTGATTGTTTAGTATTGCTTTAGATCCAGAGCACTTTACCTTTATACTCCTTTTGCAGTTGTTCCATCCGTTACTCCTTTCGATTTCGGTGAAGATGATTTTAACGCAGGAGATAGTGTATCTGTTGCTTGCTCTATATCCAAGGGCGATATGCCTGCTAACATCACCTGGCTACTTAACGGGAAGAAGGTTAATTATTATGACGGCATTGTAATTAATATGGTTAATAAAAAACTTAGCACTTTAAGTATCGATAACGTCAACGCCGTGCATGCTGGTGAATACACCTGCAAAGCCCAAAATCTCGCTGGGGAAGCTGAACACAAGGCTTTTTTACGTGTTAACGGTAMCACCTTTTCATATATTGTCTTTGCTTGCCTTTAGCGTTGCACTAAACCCAAATTATCCTATAGCATTACCCCACATCGCTGTACCTTTTGGCTTCGAAGGAGAAGTGAACACAGGGGATAGCGTGCAATTAAATTGTTACGTCAGTAAGGGAGATACTCCTTTCGCCATTACGTGGATGCTGAACGGAAAAGTCATACAGCCTCATTCCGGGATCTCCACAATTTCAATTGGAGATCGTACAAGTTTGCTTACCATAGCTTCTGTAGTGCCGGAACATGCAGGAGTCTTTTCCTGTATAGCATCCAACAGAGCTGGACAAGCTTCTCGAAATGCAACCCTTTTTATCAACGGTACATCTGTAGATAGTTGTAGTTTTTTGAGTTTGGCTTGTCAAGTTGATTGCCAATTTTTTTCTAGTACCACCCCAAATAGTACCCTTCGAATATGGTGAAGATTCTGTCGTTAATTCTGGCGATATGTGGTCGTTGTCTTGCACCGTGCATAAGGGTGACTTACCAATGGACATTAAGTGGACATTGAATGGCAAAACAGTTGACAATTTGGATGGAATTAGCGTTTTGAGAACGAATAAACGTATTAGTCAGCTTAGTATAGACTCTGTATCCGCTGAACATGCGGGGGAGTATTTATGTTTAGCCAAAAATAAGGCAGGTGTTTTTAGCAATAAGGCTTACCTTCACGTGAACGGTAGGAGGCCACTTTTTTAATTTTCAGCTTTTTCCTGCACTGTTTCTTAATTACCTTTTTTACAGTACCTCCAGCTATTATACCTTTTGACTTTGGAACTGACCCTATTAATTCTGAAGACATGACGACGATAATATGCGCTGTACACAGGGGGGATTTTCCATTAAATATAACATGGACGCTAAATGGCGTTCCCGTGTCTAAAATTGAGGGTGTTACTGTCATGCGCACTAGCAAGCGTACCAGCCAGCTCAACATAGATTCTGTAAACGCAGAGCAAGCTGGAGAATACACTTGCACTGCGGAAAACTCAGCCGGTGTAAGCAAACACACGTCATATTTGCGCGTAAACGGTTAGCAAATCACGCAGTTTCACTAATGCTTGCTTTGTAGTAGTTAGTGGTGATCCCTTTGCTTTGCAGTACTACCCAAACTGTTGCCCTTCACTTTCGGAGAAGAACCTTCGTATTTGGGAGATTCTACTACCGTACAGTGTAGTTTATCATCAGGCGATCTACCAGTCAGGTTTTCGTGGTTTTTGAACGGGAAAATCGTAGATAGTTCTGATGGAGTTAACGTAGCTTCGTTTGGAAAGAAAACGTCTGTGCTAAGCATTGATGCTTTAGCGGAAAACCATGCAGGGAATTATACTTGTGTGGCAGAGAATAGAGCTGGTTCCTCCAGTTCTTCTGCCGAATTAACCGTGAAGGGTACCTCTATATTTTTACCTCTGATTTTCGCTATTTTTATTTTTGACACGCTACCTTAATCCTAGTACTTCCCAAACTTTTACACTTCGCGTTTGGGGATGAGCCATCTTATCTTGGAGACTCCACCACGGTGCAGTGTGGTTTGTCGTCTGGAGATCTACCTGTCAGTTTCTCTTGGAAACTAAACGGAAAGCCCGCCAACCATATCGAAGGAATTAATATCGTCAACGTAGGGAAAAAGACGACCGTATTAACAATCGACTCCTTAACAGAATCTCACGCCGGAAACTACACATGTTTTGCAGAGAACAAAGCTGGAGTAGCCAGTTACTCTGCAGAATTAGTCGTTAAGGGTATTTACGAGTTAATATCGTGCATGCTTTTGCTGTTCTTTCCAGTACCACCTCAAATCATTCCCTTCGAATTTTTGGACGATCCAATCAACTCCGGGGACATGTCGTCTTTGACTTGCACTGTCAGTAAGGGCGATTTTCCCATCAATATTTCTTGGACATTGAACGGCAAAGAAGTTGGTGTATTTGGGGGTATCTCTACGTTCCGTACGAACCAACGTATTAGTCAGCTAAGCTTAGACTCTGCCAGTGAGGAGCATTCTGGAAATTACACATGTGTAGCTAAAAATGCTGCTGGGGTAGCTACACATACGGCATCCTTACATGTGAATGGTAGAATTTTGTTTTAATATATGTGTGGCTTTTTCATCCCTCCCCGGTCCTCCAAGAGTAGCAAAAAATCCTAGTTTTTTTTACTTGGTTTTCAGTACCACCACAAATAATACCGTTTGAGTTTCTGGACGACCCAATAAATGCTGACGACATGTCTTCAGTTATTTGTACTGTCAACAAAGGTGATTTACCCATCAATATTAGTTGGACATTAAACGACAGGATCCTTGATAGCGCCGATGGAGTTTCCATAATGCAAACTAACAAACGTATCAGTCAGTTGAGTATTGACTCGGCTAGTGCTGAACACACTGGGAACTATACTTGTATTGCCCAAAATTTGGCTGGATCTGCAACCCATACTACCAGTTTACATGTAAATGGTAACGTGTCTGTAGAGAGCGCAGCTTGTTTTGTCGTGTGCTACTATTTATTTGCCCCCACCTCTTTTTAGTTCTACCACGAATCACACCTTTCGAATTCCAAGACAACCCCTTGCACGAAGGACAGTTCGCCGAGATCACATGCTCCATTAGTGAGGGAGACTTACCATTGAGTATAGCTTGGTTCTTGAACGGCCAGTCCATCGAAAGGTATTCCGAAATCACCACTTCAGCGGTGGGAAAGAGGACCTCGATTCTCGTGATCGATTCAGTAACTTACAATAACGCGGGGAATTTCACTTGCAAAGCTAGGAACGCTGCCGGAGAGACTTCATATACGACGCAGCTTAATGTTAACGGTTATTAATTAGTTGGTTTACGCTTGTTGTGCTTGTTCATCACGCGCTTTCATGTTCCTTCCAGTTCCACCCAGAATCACCCCGTTTTACTTTGAAGACAATCCTGTGCATGCTGGCCAATACATACAGATCACTTGCTTGGCACCAGAAGGGGATATACCCATCGACATTGAATGGGAGTTGAACGGAAAACCGATAAGTAACTTCCAGGAGATAAGCACTTCCAAGATGGGAAAACGCAGTTCCTTTCTAACTATTGAATCCGTTTCTCATTTGAACGCGGGGAACTACACGTGTAGAGCTACCAACAAAGCGGGAAATTTTCAATACGTGGCGGAGCTAAACGTTAATGGTTATTTCACTTTCTAAACTTTATGTTTGCATGCTTGCAGTTCCACCACAGATAACTCCTTTTGAATTCACCGATAACCCTGTCAATTCTGGCGATCTGGTTTCCATTCTGTGTGCCGTAAGTAAGGGTGACCCTCCACTAGACATAAGTTGGTTGTTGAACGGTAGGGATGTCTCCCAAGTTGATGGGATTTCGGTTATACGAACCAACAAGAAGATAAGCCAGCTCAGTATAGACTCGGTCCAAGCTGAGCATTCTGGGGAATATTCGTGCTTCGCCAAAAACTCTGCAGGAAACGCGAGTTTTTCTGCAATTCTATATGTCAACGGTAAAGCATCCCTATGGTTTCTTTCACGTTTGTTGTGACTTTGAAAGCTTATTAGTCCCTAGTTTCTTTTGTAGTACCCCCGCAAATTACCCCCTTTGAATTCACCGACGATCCTGTCAATTCTGGAGATATGGCTTCGATATTTTGTACCGTCAGCAAGGGGGATTTCCCAATCGAAATTGGTTGGTTGCTGAATAATCGTCCTGTCACTGATTTAGACGGAATATCGGTAATGCGAACCAATAAGAGGATTAGTCAGCTAAGCATTGATTCTGTACAAGCACACCATTGTGGAGATTACGTTTGTATTGCGAAGAATAAAGCTGGAAGCAATTCGTACACTGCTACATTACACGTTAACGGTACAACACGGTAGAATAATGGCCTGCTTTTTTATTTTGTTTTGTAGTTGCCTTCTTAAAAGTACTTCTCGTTTTTTCCAGTACCTCCACAAATAACTCCATTTGAATTCATTGATAATCCAATAAACTCTGGAGATACTGCATCCATTACTTGTACGGTAGCTAAGGGAGATTTTCCTGTCGAAATAACTTGGAAACTCAATGGAAAAATCGTTGACAGTTCTGATGGTATCTCCGTCTTTCGAAATAATAAGAAAATATCCCAGCTTAGCATAGATCCAGTGCAAGATGTGCATGCTGGGGAATACTTGTGCATTGCAAGAAACGCAGCCGGTAGTTCAAGTTATTCGACCGTCCTAAACGTCAATGGTACCAACTGGTTTCGACGTCTTACAGTCATGCTTTACTTGTGTTTTAAGTTTTGCTTTCTTTCGTTTCCAGTTCCACCGCAAATTCCCCCTTTTGAATTTTCCGATAACCCTATTAATTCTGGTGATACCGCTTCTATAACTTGCACCGTCAGTAAAGGAGACTTTCCAATAAACATAACGTGGACCTTAAATGGACGACTTGCCAGTAAAATCGATGGTATCTCGATCTTCAGAAGTAATAAGAAGATCTCGCAGTTGAATATAGAATCTGTACAAGCAGAACATGCTGGAGACTACACCTGTATTGCTAGAAATGCCGCTGGAAGTACCAGTTACTCGACAAGTTTGCAAGTCAACGGTATTTCCTTGGTTCTATTGGACATTTATACACGAAACAGCTTCTTAGTTTCCCCTCTATTTGTTTTCAGTCCCACCACACGTTACCCCCTTCGAATTCACTGATAGTCCGGTAAATTCTGGATATGTAGCTTCTGTTACTTGCATCGTCAGTAAAGGAGATTACCCCGTCGATTTCGCATGGTTTTTGAACAATAGAACAGTGAAGGACATCGCAGGAATTTCAATTGTACGAACCAACAAACGAATTTCACAATTGAACATTGAATCTGTTGATGCTGAACATGCTGGAGAATACACCTGCTTAGCGAAGAACTCTGCTGGATCTGTCAAGTACTCAACTAGTTTGCTTGTTAATGGTATTAATTTCTACTCAAACTTTTACGCGGTTATCTTTTTGTTACTTCTTGATTTCCAAACTTGATTTTACAGTCCCACCTTCAATATCTCCGTTCGAGTTTTCGGATAATCCCGTGAATTCTGGCGATATGGCCTCCATTACTTGCACTGTCAGCAAAGGTGACTTCCCCATCGACATTACTTGGACTTTGAACGACCAAATCGTTGATAGTTCCTTGGGTATTTCCGTGATTCGTACGAACAAGAGAATATCTCAACTCAGCATCGATTCTGTCGATGCCCAACACGCTGGAAATTACACCTGCATGGCTAAAAACAGAGCAGGCAGGAACAGTTACACCACAGTCCTACACGTCAACGGTATCAACAAATTTTGATTTCTCCAGTAATGCTTTTTCAGCCTCTCAATGTAGCCTTTTCTTTTCAGTCTTACCTAAAATTGTCCACTTTTCTTTTGGAGACGAACCCTCTTACCTCAGCGATTCTGCTACCGTCCAGTGTAGTCTGAGTGCCGGTGATATGCCTGTTAGGTTTTCCTGGTTGTTAAATGGGGAGACCATCGAGAATGTTGACGGGATTAGAAGAGGGTCCTTCGGGAAAAAAATCTCCGTTTTAGCAATAGATTCTGTGGAGGAACATCACGCAGGAAATTATACTTGCACAGCAAATAATTCGGCAGGATCATCCAGCTACACGACGGAGCTGATTGTGAAGGGTACACGTGGAAGATAAGAGCTTTTGCAAACACTCTTTCCTATTTTCCATTCCGATTTCTTTCTCTAGTGCTTCCGAAGATAACTCCGTTCCACTTCGAAGGAAATCCTCTTCATGCTGGACAGTATGCACAAGTGAATTGTTTAGTAACTGAAGGGGATCTTCCGTTGGAGTTTCAGTGGACCCTTAACGATCAACCCCTAAGCATTTTCGAGGAAATCTCTTTTACACGAGGGAAAAGGAGCTGTATGCTAACGATCGAATCAGTCTCCTACGAAAACTCGGGGAATTACACGTGCAAAGCCAGAAATAAAGCCGGGGAAACTCAGTTCACAGCTCAACTGCTAGTTAATGGTTAAAATATTTGATATTTAAGCTTTTTTAGCCACGTTCCCATTCTTAAACAATCTCCTTTCTTTCTAGTATTACCAACCATAACTCCATTTAGTTTTCCCGAAAACATCCACTCTGGAATGGCAGTTCAGGTCACTTGTTTGGTTTCTGAAGGAGACGCTCCCTTCAATTTATCTTGGACTCTTCAGGGAAAACCTCTTTCAGCCGTCGACGGCATCAACGCAATCAGAATCAGTCCGAAAGCTAGCTTGCTGCTAATCGATCCAGTTAACGAAGAATTGAGTGGAAATTACACTTGCGCCGTCAAAAATGCAGGCGGTTCTGTTCGGTACTCTGCAGAACTTTTAGTGAACGGTAATATTCTTGGTCTTCGTGTTAACATGTGTATTGCACCAGGATAACAAGCACTATTAACTGGGATCGTTTTCTCGAGCATCTTTTGTGTGGTTGGATCTGTCTCAGACAACTTCCTGTCTACTCCTTGTTCATTCCCATGCAGTCTGAGATGTTTAGGGACTTCCTTTTCAATCCACTACCCAGCACTGTTTTGTTTAAGTTGCTAATATCGCTTTTGCATGGCATTTTTGTTTTGCTACTAACACTTCATTTTCTGTTGTCTGTAGACTGCACGTGGCACTTATTCAAACGTTTTGTTTTATCTCGTTTGAGTAAGGGCCTTAAGGGTACGTTTCAATATTGCACAATTGGCATTTTAACGATATAATATTGAGACGTATATTCCATGAATGCAGTTATGAATCGCTCTGATGATAGGACTGTATTCATGGATTGCTCTACAGACTTTTTCTACTAAATTCATCAAATACAATGGTCAGAACACAATAGATTGAACATTCTTGTGTTTTATCCATTGCTAGTAGCTCGCTTTTGCATGGCAAACACTCTTAACTAGAAGAACCAAAACTTACCTTGCTCCACTTTTAGTTCCGCCAAGATGGATATTAGAACCCACAGATAAAGCATTTGCACAAGGCTCAGACGCAGCAGTTGAGTGCAAGGCTGACGGTTTTCCCAAGCCTTTAGTGACATGGAAGAAAGCAACAGGTTCTTGAACCCCAAATTTTATTAATTATTTCGTTCTAACTCGTAGTGCTTTAGGTGTATCACCTGGCGATTACAAAGATTTTAAATCGAACAACCCTGATGTCAGGGTAGAAGATGGTACTTTAATGATTAATAACATCCAAAAAACTCATGAAGGTTACTATTTATGTGAAGCTGTTAATGGTATTGGATCTGGTCTGTCCGCTGTTATCCTAATAAGTGTACAAGGTACATAATCGAACCACAATACGAGCTTGCCTTTCATTGTAGTATTCTTCTAGCTCCTCCACAGTTTGAGATTAAACTCAGAAATCAAACTTCACGGCGAGGAGATCCGGCAGTGTTACAGTGTGAAGCCAAAGGTGAAAAACCAATCGGTATTTTGTGGAACATCAACAACAAACGCTTAGAACCAAAAGGCGACACCAGGTACACGATCAGGGAAGAAATCTTGCMCCACGGAGTATTATCCGATCTCAGTATCAAACGAACCGAACGGTTAGATTCTGCTCTCTTCACTTGCGTGGCTACTAATGCATTTGGAAGCGACGATACCAGCATTAATTTGATTGTGCAAGAAGTTCCCGAAGTACCTTATGGTTTGAAGGTCTTAGACAAAACCGGGAGATCGGTGCAGTTGTCTTGGGTCGCTCCTTACGATGGAAATTCTCCCATCAAGAAGTATTTCTAAAAAAATCACTTTAGTTTCCTTCCTTAATGATTGCATTTTAGATATATGATCGAATACAAGCAAAGCAAGTCCAGTTGGGACCAAGGCATGGAAAGGGTTTTGGTACCCGGAGAACAAACTGAAGCTGGCGTTTTCACTCTTAAACCAGCTACCACTTATCACATTCGCATCGTGGCCGAGAACGAAATCGGAATAAGCGATCCTTCGGATACTGTGACCATTATAACGGCAGAGGAAGTTCCTAGCGGTCCACCTACATCAATAAGGGTAGAAACTAACAACCAACATTCCTTAACGGTTTACTGGAAGCCTCCACTTAGGTCGGAATGGAACGGTGATATCTTAGGGTATTACGTGGGCTACAGGCTTGCTAGCTCGGAGAAACCTTATTTATTTGAGACGGTAGAGTTTAGTAAGGAAGAAGGCAAGGAGCATCATCTAACTGTGAGTATTTTTTTACTGTTATTATCGAAATTCACGATTTTTTTTCAGATCAATAACTTGAAAACATACACGCAATACTCTGTTGTCGTTCAAGCATTTAATAAGGTTGGAGCTGGCCCTCTCTCCGATGATGTTAAAGCTTACACAGCCGAGGGTATACCTGAACAACCACCAGAGAAAGCTACTTGCACAACTTTGACTGCTCAAACCATTCGGGTTTCTTGGGTGTCTCCTTCATTAACCTCTGCGAATGGAGTTATCAAAGGTTACAAGGTCATCTACGGTCCCTCAGATAGTTGGTTTGGTAAGTAATCATCTTCTAGGACGGATTTTGGAATTTATGTTGAATTTCTACAGATGAAAATACGAAGGACACAAAAATCACCGCTTCCAGTGAGACGATTCTCCATGGACTAAAGAAATACACTAATTACAGCATGGAAATCCTAGCTTATACTTCTGGAGGTGATGGAGTGAGGACAACACCAATTCATTGCCAAACCGAGCAAGATGGTATGTTTATCTGTCATTTGAACATTTCAGGTCTATCGGGAGTTTTATTGCAGTACCGGAAGCTCCTTCCGCAGTCAAAGCTCTTGTAATGTCGGCGGATTCTATCTTGATTAGTTGGAGACCTCCAGCGGAACCTAATGGAATAGTGGAGTACTATACAGTGTATCAACGTCAGGCAGGTGAAGACGTAACTCCCAAGTCGCAAAAAATCGTCCCGAACCTGAAGAATCAGAACCTGAGCTACCAAGCTAAGAACTTGGACAGCAATTTAAAGTATGAATTTTGGGTTACTGCATCGACAACTATTGGAGAGGGACGACCATCAAAGAACGTGACGGTTTCGCCAAACGCAAATGGTAAGTACTCTCTTTTCAGATTAAGGGCGTTGATCATTATGATGAATCTTCTAGTACCAGCGAAGATAGCGTCTTTTGACGATACGTTCGTGACGACCTACAAAGAAGACGTCACCCTGCCGTGTTTAGCCGTCGGTATTCCTCAACCCGTGATCACTTGGAAGATCAAAGGAGTTATCTTCACTTCCAACGATCGTATTCGCCAACAACCGGACGGTTCTTTGTTCATCCGTGACGTAACCAGAACAGACGCCGGGGAATATTCTTGCCATGTCGAGAACGATTTCGGTCAAGATTCGGTGACGCATAGGTTGGTTGTTAACGCACCCCCACATGCACCGCAGGTCGCTTTGACTTCGACCACAACTAATTCTCTGACGATTAAGCTTCGACCACACGAAACCGACGTGGAACCCATTCACGGGTATACGATTCATTACAAACCGGAATTCGGTGATTGGACCACGATACAGGTGGGGCCTAATACTGAAAAATACACGTTGGAAAACCTGCTTTGCGGTACCAGGTATCAGGTTTACGTGACGGCCTATAACAGGTAAGTTTCTCGGGTACTTATTTCAGCCATGGTATTCGTTCATTCCTTCTATAGCATTGGTACCGGCGATCCTTCAGATAATCTAAACACCCGCACCAGGGGGGAGAAGCCTATCATACCTAGCGCCGAAAAGTTCATAGAGGTCTCTTCTAACAGCATAACATTACATTTCAATGCCTGGTCGGATGGTGGTTGTCCCATGTTGTACTTTGTCGTGGAGCAAAAGAAAAAGTAACCTTTCGGTATCGCTGGCGTTCTGTTTTTTATTGTATTTGTTTAGGAGCAGCGCAGAATGGATTCAGGTGTCCAACAACGTGAAACCAGGTGGTAACTTCGTCGTCCTCGATCTCGATCCCGCGGTGTGGTACCATCTGAGGGTAACTGCGCATAACAACGCCGGGTTCAACGTTGCAGAGTATGAATTCGCTACTTTGACTGTTACTGGAGGTAGGTTTGCTAGAATGGGTCGTAGATGTACGTGTGCCTCGACGACTTAGCTTGATCCGGTCGTTTTATTTAGCTTTTTTTATTTTCTTAACCATTATAAGTGTTGATGAAGAAAAAAAAGTCCTGTAACAATCCGGGGTAGATTTTCAGTTACTTTCTTTGAGCTATCGGGATTAAACTTAGTATGTATGTGTTGTTTGTTGTGATATATCTTTCAGTGGAAAATTTGATGATTTTTCTTTAATGCTTTGGAAAATATACTGAAAAAACGCCACACTGTCATTATAAAGCCTATGTTTACTTTAGTAAGTCCGTCAAAAAGTTATTGATGACTACTTTAAAACAATAACGCCAATAAATTTGTGCTAAATTTCAGTGGACCTACGAATACCCTTCTCACTTATGATGGTTTCGGTAATAGTCATGCATGCAGTGCCTTTTTACATTTTTAATCGATTCCTTTTGATTTGCTCTGTTTTAGCCCTTGTTTCTGTTTTGTTTTGCGCCAGAGCAATAGTACCTGAACTTTCTAGTCGTTCTGAGTGTTCCAAAAAGAAAAACAAGAAACTTCTGATTTCAGGTACTATTGCCCCAGCCCGTGAAATCCCCAAAGAGGACACGATCCAAATGATCCTGGCCAACCTGAACCTTGTGGTGCCGATCATAGCCGCCGTACTAGTGATAATAGTCGCCATTATTGTCCTCTGTGTGTTGCGCAGGGGTCGCTTCCACAAAGGTAAATGTATTCATTTCTTCTAGGTACGATAGCGCCCGTCAGGGAGGCGCCCGACGTCAAAATGCTGTTCCCCTGGGTGCCCGACTGGGTGGACCTGAACATCGCGGTGCCCATCTGCGCCACCATTGTGGTTGTCGTTGTTGGCATTGTTGTTATTTGTGTGGCACTGTCACGTAGATCGTTAAGCCAGACACAGACACGGCTTAGAAGCGACTGTATGTTTATTATTATTGGTGTTGTCGTGTGACTTTTTTATTTTCGTTGGTTAAATGCACAATTTTTTAATCATGCATCCATATTTTCTCGTTTCCAGTCACGTAGCAGTTGAGAATTGTGATTGGTTTAGGTTACAGTGGTTTTTTAAGAAATTTTGACTCGTGTTACGATAAAAATTGCATTCAATTCTGGCTTTACGGCAATCCGGTGCTTAGGAGCCCAGATCTCTCTATCCATGGATGAGCGGAGGGAAGAACTACCTTTTATGTTGGTGGGTCACTCTAAAAACTAAGCTTTACTAAACAGTAAATACGCCATCAATCTTGAGTTAAGTACCACACGAAATCTATTTGCCATTTATCTTATTTTATTGAATCGAGTAAAATGCCATACGATTCCATTATTTATTTCATGACCCGCACTTTTTGGACTATAAGGGCCCACATACAGATGAACAATTTTTTTCTCGGTCCGCAACCTTGCAGAAACAATTTTTGTAGTTGTACAGTAACATGATATTTCACGACCTAAAAATGATTGCTTATTCATCAGTTAATTGCATCATCACATCATATTTAAAGCATTTCTGTTTACAGGGGCTGTTAGATAGGTTGTATCATTCCAGGACTGCATCGAGTCATCACAAACTTTTTATTAATTTTTTTCATTCTCACCTGCATCTGTTTCTCACCCTATTTATGTTTATCTAGCACCGTAGTTGTAGATCACCACGTTTTGTTAAATCTTTTTTTCTTATTTTTCAGATTAAATTAAGTAATGTTTAAATGCAATCGATGATGAATTGATAGTTGAAATGGGCGATTAGAAAATTGTGAAATTTATTTGTATCTGACACAATTGTTTAGTAAATTATTAGGAATTTGTCTAGATTGCAGAACATTCAGGATGTAGCCCTTAACACCCCTTGAACAATAGTTTTCCTGATTTCAAAAATCTATCACAGTTTATTGCTTCTGAGTTGAGAAAAGTGTAAATACAATAATTGAGCCTGACAAAGAACGAAAATAATGAAAACAATTTTCTTTGTTGCTGAAATGGACCAAAAAGCCAGTTATTACCATTTTCCTTGACTGATACAGTGAAAAATGCTGTATTTCCATTACAGAAGATGCTCAAAATGTTCCCCATTTGCTTCCTGGCAATAATGCAGTAAAGGTTTTCTAACGTTCTTTATAGCATATTTGGAGGTATCTTCTGTATTTCTGCCCTGATTTGTCCTTTTATATCTTCTGCATTATGTGGCGGATTAGCATAAATACTATTTTTCAGATACCGCCACAGGAACAAATCAATCGGCGTCAGATCAGGCGATCGTGCTGGGCATTCTATCGCTCCGCGCCTACCAATCCATCTGTCTGGAAATATCGCATTCAAATATTGTTGACTGCAAAATGGGGCGGTGCACCATCTTGCTGAAACCGTATCTGTTCAGAAGGACCCACAACTTTTGGACGTCCTGGTTTTTGACGATTTTTAACACCGCAGGTTTCGTCAAAACTTTGCAATGTTTTAATAACTGGTGATCTGGCAGTTATTAGTTCACGGTTCTTCATGAATTACATTGTAGAGTGCAATTACTTGCGAATAACTTCGTCTTCTGTCTCCGTAACCATTTCAGAAAAATCGGTCGAACACAACCTGAAATATTCTATGCTTTGTTGCGACCCTGTATATTAGAGGGGACGCATTTGAAATTTTCGAAAAAATGACAATTTGCAAAGGTCAATCAAAAAAAAGTACCCGAAAAATAATTATATGAAGGTATAAGAGGATTTTTTCTCTCAATTTAAAACGTAGCAGCCGGAGTGATTTAGTTTTACCACAAAAAATTCAAGGTTGGTCAAATTTGGAGAATGAAAGGTTATAATGGTGAAACCGTTAAAATTAGGGGTATATGTAACACAAAAAAGTAAGTACTCTTTGGGTACTTTCCATATCTACAATCAAATATAGGGTGTTCTGTTAAATATTAAATTAGCCACGCTGTTTGAGCAGAATTTAGCTTTTAGACTTTTTTTTCGATATTTTTATGGTAAAGGTCCAAGGGATATTAGGTGCTACACACTGTATTTATTCACCATAACGTTATTTTGTGAAGTGATCCAAGTTTTGCAATGCTACAATTGAATTACATCTCTGTTTGTTAGTTGACAAATCCAGCAATCTGTTTCGCCCTTTTTGAGCTCATCAGGAATAGTTGATGGTTGACTTCTAACTGTTCTAATAGTAGTACCTTTAGCAGTCCACTATCAAACAACATCCAGTACTTTTTGACTGTGGGGCATATTTCACCCTCAAGTTTAGAATTACGAATTAAATAAAAAACGACTAAACTAATTCTACCCCCATTTGTGTTGTTCTCTCTCTCCCCCTACTTTCATTTTTGGTTGTTTATCAAACCATCGCCCGGAGAGGACAACTGATGAGTAGTTAGAGAAGTAGCCCTAGACCATAACCGTTCATGTTGCTTTTAAAATGATTCGTGACAAACTGACTTTGCAGATGACGTAGTTTACAACCAATCAGTGAACGCGAGTTCCACGCTGGACAAACGCAGGCCGGACCTGCGAGACGAGCTCGGCTACATAGCGCCGCCGAACCGCAAGCTGCCCCCCGTTCCAGGGTCGAACTACAACACGTGCGACCGCATCAAGCGAGGTACCGTCTTAAGTAAGATAATCGAGTTCATTACCCATCAAGTGCATGCCCCGAGAAACACTCACCGTTCAGGCATGTCCCGTTGTCGCAGCTTGCTATTTTCTTTTTGTTACATACTTTGTTAGGACCTCACTATCGCTCGCACTCCACCTGGGATCCCAGGAGGCACCTGTACGAGGAGCTCAGTAGCCAGAGGAGGGGGTCTAACGAGACTATCCATACCCACAGAGGTAAATGATTTGGGGTGGAAAGTGGCTTGTGACGTAGTACTACTTGGGGGTGTTTATTTTTGATTGCACGTCTGCGGCTTGGCAACTAACTTGAATTGTAGTTTGAGAGGGAGTTAGAACTGACTGAATGCATCGTAATGTCTGGAATGACCATTGAACAATGTCTATTTTTAACAACGAATACAGCAACACCCGAAGACAATTCCACATTGAACTCTTAGTCTTTTTGGGTTAGACCTCGTCTGTTTTTGGATCTTCGGAAATTTCTA
Organism: Rhyzopertha dominica; assembly: GCA_025024175.1. Taxonomy (NCBI): domain Eukaryota; kingdom Metazoa; phylum Arthropoda; class Insecta; order Coleoptera; family Bostrichidae; genus Rhyzopertha; species Rhyzopertha dominica. The sequence continues at coordinate 10,936,082 of QCXZ01000138.1, forward strand.
TGGTTTCTCTGAATATTCGGGTTGTAAAAAAGGGAACTTTTGCCACTATATGGAACCCAGCTACAAAACAGCTATCCCCACTTTCACAATTTCCCCCCTGTGTCGTCCAAACATGCCACCCCCTTCGTAACGCCTGGTACAACGTTACTCTATCGTTTTCGTCCTCTTTCCTCCTTGGGATTTGGTTCGGTTCGGGCGTGTTTCTCATGTTGGATGTGTACCATATCCGTGTTCCGATGATGCCCCTTACGGGAGCGGCCGAAGCGTCGACATTATTCCAAAAATAGACGCAAAAAGACCAAGATTTCAATCCATTTCTGGCCGCGAAAGCTTACATTCTTACAATTGCTGTGGCGAGAAAGAAAACTGCGCCTGGATAGGGGAGAAAGTTATTACATGTGCTGTAATTACAGCACAGATAATGATTTTGAAGATGCGGATTATTTAATTTATTTTACACTAATAAATGTTAAAAGTGCATCAATAGCATAATATTTTCCTCAATTCTGATAGTTTCACCAACTAACATAGAATAGTTACTAACTCCCCTTAATATCTCACTTTCCTTGTACTAATGGCACCAACAGTACACTGCAAAAACGAACGTAAGTTGTCTGTGTGCTTGCGCATTCGATCATCCCAACTCACCCTTCACTGCATCCATTATGCAACCAGTATGAGGCCCAATTACTGACTTTTCCTTAATAAGGCATGGACGACGAGATTTGTCCCTACGCCACCTTCCACCTGCTCGGATTCCGCGAAGAAATGGACCCCACGAAGGCAATGCAATTCCAGACATTCCCCCATCCTCACGCCGGCACGATGGGACCCTCCGGGATGAACACTCCTCACCAGATGCACTCCAGGTCGGGATCGCAGTCGATGCCCAGGCAGAACAGGAGGTACGACAGGGTTGGATCTCAAGGTGAGTAAAACGTTCGAATATTGAATTTTAAAAAGGACAAAAAGCTGTTCCAGCTTGATGAAACATCTATAAAACAAAGTACTTTACACTCCTCCCCAGGAAATGGAAGCATCTACTCCCCAGGTCCCGAATACGATGACCCAGCCAATTGCGCTCCCGAGGACGAACAGTACGGCTCCCAGTACGGCGGTTACGGCGCGCCTTACGATCAGTACGGAAGTCGCGGCTCGATCGGCAGGAGATCATTGGGTTCCCTGAGGTTGCAACCGACAAGCAACAGTCCCGAGCCACCGCCGCCTCCCCCCAGGAATCACGACCCCTCGTTCAACGATTCCAAGGACAGCAACGAGATATCCGAGGCTGAATGCGATAGGGATCAGCTAATTAACAATAAGAACTATGGGGGTAAGTACAATAAGATCAGGAATCGTAAGGCTTTGGATGGAGCTTCCATTTGTTATGATATATTTCGGAAAAGCTTAGCTTCCATGGACTAACATTTGAATTTCGTATTGGAATAAGAAACGCGTGAATTTTTAACTATTTAATTTCACATCAGCGCTGTTCTGCACTCTAAATTACAATAATTAAAATGTGTTTTAGTTTTTTTAATTAAAATTTCCTAGAGTAGTAACAGCAATTTGAGAATTGGTATTAAAAGTTTGATCTGTTTTCAGAAAATGAGCAGGGTAAGTAACTTGATTGGCGTTTTGAAAACTAGACATTATCGTCTCGTACCATTTCATGATACTCATGATATTTATCACTGTGTGTGTTAAATGCATGTTTAACAGTCATTAACTGCATGTGTTTTGTTTGTTTCGACGCAGCATCATTCATTTTTTCTGTTCTCTTTTGTTGTTGGATGATGGTCTCGTCTTGTGGTCGTTTAGGTAGTTTATTTGTCATTTGTTTTTCAGTAATGAGAGGTAGCACAAAGGATGGCATGTCCCACGAGGAATTAAGAAAACTGATTGAGAGGTCAGTACAGTGAGAGTGATTATGTGGTTTTTCGTATCATGTCGCTATGCCCATAGTTAACCAAAACTCTTTTCCAAAACAGCCCTTTGTAAAACTGTGTTTACTCCAGCAATTTGGGATTAAAAATAAATCAATCTCGCTAACAAACTATGGGTGATAGTTACTCCATTTTATTCTAAATACAGTGCTTGTTGAATGAGTAAAGTTATTTTAAAACTAGCAAGCCAAATTATATAACCATTTTTGGCAACGAGAATTGTAATTGTCATTGTAATTCATCTCACATTGCTTATTCACTTCATTCATTCATGTTTTAATGAACTTGTTGTTGATTTCATGTATCCTCTCAAACAGGAAACTGTAAGTCTGTGTTTTTGTAACGCATTTTGTGTTTCTGCTTCTTGTTTTGTGTTTTAACACTTGTGATTAACGCACTGTTTGTGTTTTATGTTTTAACACTGATTAGTTTTCGTGTGTGACTTTGCACGTCGTCTGAGTTTTGTCTGTCGTTACGTGTGTTTTCTTTTTGTTTTTAGAAACGAAACAGGGCAAGCCAACGGGGGACTCACAGCCTACGATACTGTGGCAGTGTAACTTGTAAAGCAATCGTAACGGAAGTTCGGCGATCGATTGATTTGTTAGTTTGAGATCGATTTTGTTTCGGATCGCCGAACTTTTTTAACCTGGGATCCTTATTTTAATTGTAACTGTGTTGTTTTTAACCAAATGACGTACACATTCAGGCCGTAACGTTTTTATTCTTGATTGTAATTGGCTCAATGTGTCATGTGATATTTTGAGGTTTGTGACTTCTTTGTCTGCACAGTTCGTGCCAAACATCGTAACGACAACTGTGGAATTGTCTATTCTTTTGTATAGTCGCTTGTTTTCGTTTTTATTTAGTTAGATCAAAAAGAAGGGAAGGGATCCCTTCTCTTTGGTTAGATTAGGGACGCGGTTGACGATAGGTTTTTTAATGTTTGGTTTTGCGCGTTTTTTCGAAGGTTGTGCGTCGTCAGCTTGCTTAGCTTCTTCCTCCGAGCATACGATAAAAAGATAGCGGAAATCATATTGTTACATAGCAAGAAATTAACGAGCTAGATAAAAAAAGATATATCAGTGTTTCTAATATAAACAGCATGCTTGTAACTTAGACATACTCAAGCTGGTTCTTTTACTCATAATACTCAGCAGGAATAAAAAAGATGCTTGTAGTGTTTAAACGATAATTGTAGTGCAAGTGTAATAATATTAAAACCACCCCGCCGGTTTTTGTGCGTGCCGTCAAGTTCCGTCGAAAATATTTAGATACGTCGCGAGTTTGTTGAGTGGGCACATGAGCATTCTTGTTTTAAGTCAGAGCACATTTATTACTTGCCACGTGTTATTCAGTAACTCGTCATTGAAGCGTCGTTTACCGTCAAAACCTTTTATTTATATTGTTAAGCTTGAAACAAAGAGTTGCTTTCTGTGCTTGCTTTATTAAGTGTGGTACAGATCTACCTGAGTTCACAAAGTTCCTAAGTAGTTTGGTAGCGTTTTGGGTGGAACTTGATGGCGCAGATTCGTGCTAGCGCTTGTCATTCAGGCCAACTAGTCACTCGGTTTTCTCAATACCATCACAGAAAAAATGCTCCTCCCAGTGACTCAAAGTTCTTTTAGTTTTGTGATAAATTTATGATATGCCATTGTAGATGTATCTAATTATCGTAAGTGTGCTATACTCTTGTAACGTATAACCAAATAGTAATAAGAGAAAGGGAAATATTTAAACGTCTTTTTGAAGTAATTTTATCAATCCATTTGCTTTTAAAAGGATCACGGATAATTTTTGCTAATTCGATTTCCACTCCTTTGTAATTTTCGCATTTTGAGTGTGTTGTTTCAGTGTTTTTATCATTATACTTTGTGTAATATAGCTTCCACCACACTCTACAAATGCTTATGTACCAAAGTAATTTTTTTGGGTTTTATTAAATAAATAAATAACTCTTAAGGTGTCGTTTCTATTTTTTACACCTGGAGATAGACGTTTTTTTTTTCAGCACATACCCATTTGTTTTATGCAGTCAGCTTCTTCAGTGAAATCAGCAAATTAGTCCAAGCTATTTGAGCATTATTCATATTTCTGCAAGCATATGCAGTTGGTGTTGATTTATTAGTGTTTATTTGTGAAATATAGCTTTCCAGTTGAAATCACGGATAGGAATGGCCAAGTAATATCTGATTATCATTTCATCCAAAAGTATGTTTTGTAACAAAGTTTTATAATCTGGCAATAAATTGTTGTAACTGACAACCGCACAGAGCAATGTTTTTAGAAACGTGTTTCTCCAAGTAAGACCAAAATGCGTCTACTGCACATTTGAAGTCAAATGACAAGAAATTGCATGAGCTTTACAATTTTTTACAAGTACTACACACCTTGACAAAAATATCAACAGGTTGACCAAGACACAAAAGAAAAAACCATAGTATATTATCAAAACCTATATTTAAAAAACATTACATTAAATTACACCCTATGTACATGATGTTAATCTTAAATATAAACCCAATCATTTATGAGTTAATACCATATTTCGATTTCATTTTATCAATCTCCTCCTGTTTCTTTTCTATATCTGTCTTCTTAAATGCCTTACTAGCTTGGTAATACAACACCACGAGGTATCTGTTGCACACGTTGAATCCAGATAGGTGATCGCAGGCGTTCTTCGCATCGAAAATGTCCTCATACACGACGAAAGCAGTACCTCTCGTCTCAGGTGTGTTACCAACCCTAATCTGACGAATGGCGCCGTATTTACCGAAAATATCGTACATTTCTTCCGCAGTTATCTTGTAGGGCAGGTTTCTTATGTATAAAATCCTGTTTATTTCTGGGGGCAAACGGACCTGGAATGTTTATAGGTTATGTTACTGTTTTCGTGTCTATGGACTAAAACCACTTACGTTTGCCTTCCTTTGCATTGCCAGAGCCATATTTGTTGTTAGAAATGTATAGTTTTAATGCAGATTGTTAAAAATGTATGAGTAAAGAGATTTTATGGAATAAAACCACAACACAACCGTTAAACACGTCGATAACAATGACACTGACAACGACCTGAAGTTTGCTTGCAGTAGATCAAATGTATCATCTGCAGGGTTGTCAGTTTGGTTCAAAAGCAGGAGCTTGTGTCGTATAAACGAGGATGTTTATGTAATGCACGAAATACATACCTAGAAGTTTAAAGATTTTGTGGTAAATGATCTTTGCGTGTGTAGGGTCAGTTGCATGCGTTGTAAAGATGATATGGGCACGTTGTATCAACGTCACAAGTTGCGAGTTACTGCGCAAACTCTGTTCTACCAACAAACAACATGGCGACTTATTTAGTCGTCACAAAATTTTCTCTTGATGCCATAAGATTAGCCATCTAGAGATACGATGTCTGTGACGTATTATGTTGATGTATCGTGTTGTTACCAACCTACCTATTCAGGTATAATGAAATAATAATAATAATAATAATAATAATAATACTAATTCATGTAGTAACCCTGGCAGTCTGCCGTTTTTTTAATTAAAATACTGCAACGTCAGTGTCATTTGAAAGTTTTATACGTAAAATTTCAAGCCGGTGTGATGAAATGTAAGTTTTGTAGGGGTTGAGCTCTTGAATCTGGTGTAATACTTCATTTAAATGCCTAGTGAAGTTCATGCGATTCGTCGTGGCGACGATGTCGTTTTTCGCCCTCCTAATAGCATACATGCTGAGGGTAAMCCTCAGTCTCGCTATTACTGGAATGGTGAATCACACCGCTATAAAGATAAAATACGGGGAAAAGAACGTATCGGCCTCTGCAATCTGTCCAGGTGATGATACTGTGGAGAAGGTTAAAAAGGTACGTTTACGAGTAGTGATGACTTTGAATCAAAGCATGAAAAAATTGTTTTCAGGATGGTCCGTTCGACTGGTCCACAACGATGCAGGGCATTGCGCTTAGCGCCTACTACTGGGGCTACGAAATCTCTCTTTTCCCAGGTGGAAGAATGGCCGACATATATAGCGCCAAGTGGGTAATGTTCTTCGCCATCGGCATGAACGTATTTTGCGCCTTACTAACTCCGTTTGTGGCAAAATTACATTTCGCCGGCGTTTTAATAATGAGGCTAGGTCAGGGCATAGGGGGTGGAGTTACCTTCCCTACAACTCATGCTGTTTTATCCCACTGGGCACCATGGGAGGAAAGATCGTTGTTGAGCAGCATTGCATACTCTGGAACGTCACTAGGGACGGTGGTAAGTTGAATTTGTACGTTATGTAGATCTTCTCTTTATTTTCCGTAGCAGTGTCTATTAAGGAAGATATTAATCGAAATTAGTCCTTAAAAATATAGCTAGAGGCAGACAAAACAGTTCCTAGATTTATACAGTACATACCGCAATTGATTTCGGACTTGGAGACTTGATAGTGAGATTGTTCACATTCGATTTCGAATACAACGAATACGAATATTCTTTTATTCGTATCGTATCCTTCAAATTAGATCTTTTTAAGCTCCTATATAATTTTGCGCTATTCTTTTTCCTAGTTCAGCATACTATTATCTGGAATTATACTTACGAACATCAGCTGGGAGTGGGTCTTCTGGATAGAGGGTCTTTTAAGCGCATTGTGGTTAATCGCATGGTTCTTTTTGATGACAGAGTACCCGGACGAGCATAAGCTCATCACTGATGAAGAGCGGGATTACATCATGGAATCGGTCACGAAGAGCGGTACCCAAAAAGTACGTACGTGTTTTCAAAGCTAGTCGTATTATTGGCGATCCCAGACTGGATCAAAGACAGTTTTGAAAGAAGTGATTTTACATCAAGCGTATCTTAAATTTGCTCCTTACCAAACAAATTATTTTTTTCACTCTAATAGTGATCTTTGGTAACAGAAGAATCGTGTTTTATTAAAGTGAAATTATATAAATTAATCTTTTTATGACGGCATAACGCTCTGTTTAACGCCTTGCTTTTTGGTGTTGGATCTGCTGTTATGGTTATTGATGTTATATATAAGTGCGCTTCTCCCATAGGTAAAACACAAACTCCCGCTGAAAAAGGTTCTGACATCCTCAGCGTTCCTAGCCATTCTGATAGCCCACACTGGTTCCAACTGGGCATTCTACGTCGTCCTGATCGAAATTCCTTTCTACATGGAGGCGGTAATGAACTTCCACCCTAACGAGAGTGCCCTACTCGCCACCCTACCATTTTTCATCCACTGGCCGTTCAGTGTGTTCATTGGAAAGCTCATGGATTACTTGAGAATGAAGGGCACAATAACTATTACCTTTGCGAGGAAGTTTTGTACCTACGTTTCTGGAATTTCAACTTCAGGTGAACTTTCGAATCAAAGCAGATCAGGCGCTACAAAAAGGGTCAAATATTTATTTAAATTTGTGTAAAATTAGAATACTGAGCTATCTCTACCTTTTTGTGACTTGGCGCCTGATTTAAGACTTGTCAGGATGAGATTTAAACTGACATGTTGTTTTCCGGACTGGTTCCCCCGTTGGTAATTTGACCTTGACGTTTCGACACTCATGTCGGTGTCTTCCTCAGAAACTGAAGTGTCCTAGTCCGCTCGGGTATTTATACTCGTCCGGGTCACTGACGCATCCATAACATAGCGACATACAATTCACGATGGAGATGGAGACCAATGGCACGCTAGGACATCGGGTCTATAGGAAGCCATCCCACACGGATCGCTACACACCACCACCCCGCCCAAAAACAAGGAGTCATCAACACACTGATACAGCGGGCGAAGCTAGTCAGCGAACCAGACCACCTAGAAGAGGAATTAGAACATCTACGCAGAACACTACAGAAGAACTGATATCCTAGGGCACAGATTGAGAAGGCTATCAACAAGCAACCACGGAGGAAGGTACCATAGGAGCAGCGTACCTGCCTTACGTCAATGGATGTACAGATAAGATTGGACTGCTGCTGAGAAGATATATAAACACCATCTTCACCGCCCCGGGATAGATAGCTAACGCCTTTCCGAAATATCGTTTGACGGCTGAGGAGCTACAAACACAAGGTGTGTACAGCATCCATGCAGCTGTGGGAAGGTTTACATCGGCCAAACCGGAAGGCACATCAGCACGAGAATCAAGGAGCACATGAGGGACACCAGAGACCGGCAAGGTGATAGGACGGCTGTAGCAGGACATCGAATGGAGACTGGCCACATCATCAAATTCGAGGAAGCACAAATGCTGTCGAGGGAAGCGAGATTCTGGCCGAAACTGTACAAGGAAGCTATCGAAATCCAGAAGGATCCGCACAATTATAACCGAGACCGGGGCATCGAACTACTTGGAATCTGGAAACCGGTCATGCGTAACGACGCCCACGCGTCAGTCACCCGGACGAGTATAAATACCCGAGCGGACTAGGACACTTCAGTTTCAGAGCTACTTCTGAGGAAGACACCGACATGGGTGTCGAAACGTCAAGGTCAAATTACCAACGTGGGAACCAGCCCGGAAAACAACATGTCATCGACAACAACCACGGAAGCCTTCAAACCAGAGATTTAAACTCCAATGTCATAGCCTGCTTTTTGCTGTTGTGCTTCGTCGGATGTAATCGGATCCTGGCATTCATCCTGATGACGATCGCCGTCACTGGTTTCGGCGCTATGTGGTCCGGTTTCATGTCCAACCATATCGACATAGCGCCCAACTATGCCGGAACCCTAATGGCGATGACAAACCTGATCGCCAACCTAACGGGAATAGCCGTCCCGATAGTCGTCGGGAAGTTCCTGGAGCATGACGTAAATAAACGACAGATAACGGGATTGTTTCATTATCTTTTGTTTTCCAGCCCGGGATTGGTTCTTGGCGCATCATCTTCTTCATTACCATCACCGCTCAAGTTGTGCACATGATCGTTTATGGTATTTGGGGGACCGGTGAAGTACAAAGCTGGAATGATCTTCAAGACGGATAAATTTTATCTGCCCATACAGGGCTACCAGTATTTTAGTAAACATGTACATGAAAGAACTACCATTAAATGTAGGTGGTAATATGATTTTAGCAACAAATCAGTACTTTTATTACCTTGCGTTAATTGCGTTATTTGAACATCAAAATTAGATTTTAGACGTTCTCTGATGCACGCTACGAAATAAAATGGAGCAAATTTTACCGTTTTTTTTTTTAATAATGGAATTGTCACTATTTATTTCTTAAAATGCTGCTTATTACTCAGAATATTAATTAACAACCATCTTACTCTTAAAAGTGTGACGTCAGAAGCTAATATAGTCTGAGCTATAAATTTACATCATTAAGCGGGTATTTTAAAATATATTATGTAGACTCATTGAACGTAATTGGATCATTGCATGTTAAGTGCAGGACAGATTTCTGTAGCTGTCACCATATCGATCGATTATAGAGTTTACTGTTGCATTTCTGTCATTTTAAACTGTCATTGCCTTGTGGTTCAAACTAAACCATCCTTAAAGTTCTGTTTACAAAAAGTTCATACTGGTGTAATGCGATGTAAGTTTCACTTGGTTTAAATACAGGAAGTATTGTAATTCTTGTGTTGAACAGGGTTTTTAGTGCGATACCTAGTAGCTTCACTGTCGTTTTTTTGCTTCTTGATTGCGTACAATCTGAGAGTGAGCCTCAGTATCGCCATTGTTGGAATGGTGAATTACACAGCTATAAGTGATGCGCAAGAAGCCACAACGGATGCTACTGTATCACCACAAAAAGTCGTAAGTTATTCATGATGACGATATGGGTTGCAAAAGTCGATTTCATCATTCACACACCTATCTCCTTTGAGGATGGTCCATTCGTGTGGTCCCCGATGATGCAAGGCGTTGCCCTAAGTTCCTACTACTGGGGCTACCTAATATCCCAGTTTCCAGGTGGAAGAATAGCTGAAGTATACAGCTGCAAGTGGGTAATGTTCTTTGCCATTGCCGTGAACGTTGCGTGTGCCGTCTTGACTCCAGCCATGGCGTACTTACATTTCGCAGGCGTCTTGATAGTGAGGATAGTTCAAGGCATCGGCGGCGGAGTCACTTTCCCCGCTAGTCATGTTGTTTTGGCCCACTGGGCACCGTGGGAGGAAAGATCCATAATGAGCAGCATCGTATATTCAGGAACTTCGCTAGGAACAGCGGTAAGTTGTATTTAGTGCCTTTAATTGGCGATTCAAATTAATATTTACGCGCGCTAGCACGATCAGCTGGTCGCGTAGAAAGCAGTCGGCAGGTGTCATCTGTGGGTGTCATTCGGGTGTGCCGTGCGAAAGGCATCTAAGTTTAATAGAAGTTTTTACGTTTTTGGAAGCTACTACCGCTTCAATTTATCCTCAACCGTAATAACGCATGCAGAAGTACACATAAAAAAGCAGAACTACTGTTTATACTTAGTTCAAAATTCTGCCGCTAGACTGCGTATCGCTTAGCTTGAATCGCCTATACAGCTCACACATGTGAAGATAAATCAATAATCAAGAAACATTTTTAATTAACATTGTTTCTGTTCGATTTCGCAAGAGCTGTGTATTATTTTCTGGCCTTATCCTGGGATACCTCAGCTGGGAGTGGGTCTTCTACATAGAAGGTGGTTTAAGTGCATTATGGCTGATAGCGTGGTTCTTCTTAATGTCAGAATATCCAGACGGACATCCGTGCATCAGCGAAGAAGAACGAGATTATATTATGCAGTCAGTCTCAAAAAGTGGCGGAGAGCATAAGGTAAATAATCTAAACTGCTGATACTTAGATGACGGTTGTGCCTGTAGGAAAAATTTCCCATACCGTGGAAGAAAATCTGGACTTCTCCGCCCTTCTGGGCCATCCTGGTTGCTCATGCAGCTGGCGGATGGGGCTTTTACATGATTTTAATTGAGATACCTTTCTATATGGAGGCAGTTTTAAACTTCCAAGTAAACGAGAACGCGTTTCTCGCAACGTTTCCATTTTTTACCCACTGGGCGTACAGCGTGGGAATCGGCAAATCCATGGATTATTTGAGAGTAAAGAACATCATAAGCACGACTTTTGCCAGGAAGTTTTGTACGTTCGCTTCTCTTGGAGTATCAACAAGTAAGTTCCGGGCCAAAATCCTATAAGCTCAACAAAACTGTCTTGATAGTCTGTTTTCTGGTGTTATGCTTCGTGGGTCGCAACCAAACAACGCTGGCTTACATATTGATGTTGATTGCCATAACCAGTTATGGTGCAGTTTGGCCTGGCTACGTGTCCAATCATATCGATATCGCCCCTAATCTCGCCGGAACCCTAATGGCGCTGACGGACGTTTTTGCCACTATGATAGGAATACTGGTCCCATTGGTTGTCGGAAAGCTACTAGACAATGACGTAACTATCTAAAAAGCAAATCGGTGTAGTAGAACGAACTTAAACTTGGTTGCGTCGGGGATCTAATCCTTTGTCAAGATCGAAAATGGTCGGTTGCAACAGTGGATGTTGTCATGCTTTTTTGGCGGTTATACTAGTTTCGATATAAATGCCTTCATATACACCTACAAATACAAGGTGTATATATATTTCTGGTCACTAGTTAGTGTATCAAACTGGTTTCTTTTTTTAAAGGTACTTTTCAAGTAGTTTCCAAAACTGCAACATAATTATGTTTTCCATGAAAAAAAGACAAAAAGTTGACCAAAAATATTTTAGGAACATGGCGACAGTAACTTGCTTTTACACTTTTTCGATATCTTTTATAGTAAGGAAGCGTTGCGCTCAACCCCCTTTGTTGACCAAGTTAATTCTGTTCAGTTTCAATGCTTTCATTGACCTTTTTCTAGCCTGGAATTGGTACGTGGCGCATGATCTTTTTTGGTTCCATAGCTTGTCAAGTTTTTGCACTCACTGTGTATGGAACTTGCGCCAGTGGCGAGGTTCAAAGTTGGAATGAACCCGTACCTAGTACATAATTAGTGTCATTACTTAATAAAACCTTATCAGTATAACTTGTGTTTTCAAAAGATTAATTATCAGGTGTTGTCTTCCTCTTAAAATTTTTAAACTTTAACAGGCGTCAAACGAACATACAACTAACAATTGACCATCGAATGATGCTGAAAAAGTCATAATTTTCATTCATTAACGAGAAAAACTTGTTCTTTTTTTTGCTTCAAATTGGGCTGCTTTTTTCGTAGAAGGAATTTTTTACCATTCAAGCATTCTACGCTAGCGAAAGGCCTCCCAAAAAATCACCGACTGGAACAAACGGGTAAAATGAAGAATAATTGCTCAATACCGTTTAGAGCAGGAAGTGCCGCGTCAAATAATGGAGCCTTTTATTCGTAGACCGCAGTGAGTGGACGGTTTTTCCTCACACAAAGATGAAAAACGGGCAGGAGGCAAATTTAACCCAGTTTTGTTCGCGCGATTTTAATAATTTGTCCGTCTCAGTAGCAGCAAATTAGTTTTGGACCGGTAGAGCACGACAAAACAAATAAAAGTGCCGAAATATCAATGACAGCGGTGAAGAATATTTCACCGGCACAATGCTGTATTCGCACAGCGAACGTAAAGGTTCTTGGTCAGTTACAGCAATAAATAGAACAGCCTGGAGTCACATAACGCGCGGAGACTTTAACGATACCTCAAGACAGGAACTGCAAGAGCGTGACAATATGTGCAATTTTGAAGGTTACCCCGACGCGCAAAAACCAAGTGTAGCTCATTTTTAGTATGGTGCTTTATTACCCACCCAAGAAATAAAATTAAACACTTCTAAACGGCTATCAAAGTAATGTTCACACGTTGTGTTATTGACATATCGAAATACTATAGTGTACTAAAAATGACACTAGTGCGGCAGTTTATTATAATGAGTGGTTAATTTAAAGAATTTTAGAAGAGGATATGATGTTTCTGAGATAAATGCCAAATTAATGATCTCGCATTTCTGTCATTCGAGATGTCTATGCTGTCATTACCCTCTGAAAGGCACTGGATGTCAGTGAAGTTTAAATCTTTCAAACTTTAAAGATATTTCAGTGGTGCAATGAAATGTAAGTTTGATTAGATCATTTGCAGTGTTGCAATTTTTGACCTTATAGGGCCGTTGGTACGGTATTTCGTATCCGCCATGTTGTTTTTCGCGCTTCTGATCGCGTACAGCCTAAGAGTGAACCTCAGCATCGCCATCGTTGGGATGGTAAACCACACGGCTCTGGAAGGGGACGACCAATCCACTACCCAGGAGAATGCCATATTCAGAAGTGCGAATGTTAAAGAGGCAAGTCGATGAGAAGCGGAACCCAAAAATTTTGCAATACAAATCTCTTGTAGGATGGACCGTTCACTTGGTCACCGATGATGCAAGGCATTGCCCTTAGCTCCTACTACTGGGGCTATGAAGTTGCTCTGGTTCCAGGAGGCCGAGTTGCCGAAATATACAGCTGCAAGTGGGTGATGTTCTTTGCCATTGCGATGAACGTGGTGTGTGCCGTTTTGACCCCTCTTTTGACGAAATTGCATTTCGGGTGTCTTTTAATTATGAGGGTAGGTCAGGGCATTGGGGGAGGGGTCACTTTTCCTACTACCCACGTTGTTTTATCCCATTGGGCACCGTGGGAGGAAAGATCTTTGTTGAGCAGCATTGCATACTCCGGGACGTCACTAGGTACTGTGGTAAGTGTACTAGAAACTATTGATATTAGTGGCACGCTTCAAAGTTCCTAAATGGGCCGTATTCAAAAAAATCTTGTTGGCTAAAATTTTAACTTTTCCACTATAAATTTTTGAAAACATAGAAGCTTTTATAACAAATTTTATTTAATGCAGACCTGATGCTAACAGGCGCGATCCGCGATCTATTTGTATACTTTATTGGGTTTAAATTTTCCGATGTATAAAATAAAAGCCTTTGCATGTCATTTATACAAATTTAATATAAAAGCATACAAATTAGTAAGTAGAAAATTATTTACATTTGTTAGAAAAAAATTACAATAGTGCACAATGAAATTTATACACGATATCGATTATGTTAATTATAGCTTGTTAATAAGCACATTACAAGAGTCACTAACTGAAAAAAATTACTCACTATCACTTTCACTGCTAAAATCACGATTAACTTTTCTATTATTAATTCTTGTACATGATTCGCTCTGTACCGATTTTCAATGTCCAGTACATGCCGCACTGAATATCTCCATGCATCAACACTTATTATTTCAGCTTCGTGTCTAATTTTTAGCAGCACATCATTGCTAATTTTCCACCGGTGTTCCCTCATCGAATTCTTTGTTTCAACTGCCCCCATATCATTTCAATGGGGTTGAAAATGCACTGATATGGGGGTAATCGTAGAATGATGTGTCCACATTCAGAAGCTAGAATGTCAATTTTAAATTTCTTCGAAAATTTTTATGCCAAGTACTTCCAACAATTGTTTTTTTTTTGTGTAGTCCTCTTCGAAATATAAATCTTCTTTTCTTAAAAACTCTTGAATGGTTGCCTTATTAGTTGTTGTATTTGGAATTTTATCCAGTTGCTCCGAATGGTAACTAACGTTGTTCATTACTATGACGCTGTTTGGTGGCAATTTGGGCAATAAAATGTTTTTGAACCAATTTTCAAACACTTCCGCATTCATATCAGATCAGTTGCCCCACCGGTCAATAAGAGATTAGAATGAACATATTTAATTGTTTCGGAGGTACTTAGTTACCCCACGATTTAAAATCAGCAATAATCTGTTTGACCAGTTGCCCTACGAAATGTAGTTGTCACAAACGCCTATTAATAAGTGGCTAAATGTAAGTATATAATATGTTGGTATGACTGAATAAGTAAAAAATATTGCACTTGGTACGCTTATATGCTGTAAAACTTTAAAATATAAGTAAACACATATGCTTTCAATATCGTTTATAGTAGGAGTAGAATAGTTCCGATTTCTTCTTATTTCCAAAAAAAAATATACAGGTAGAAACTACTCCGGATTAAAAGAAAATTTTAACCTGTGAAGAAACAGGGCAGAGGACGATTTAGTTATACATTAAAAGCTATTAGATGAGAAATATTTGTAGTTCAAATAATAATACCAAATAGAGCTCATTGATTTATGTGTACGGAAAAAAATCTAAAATGCCTAAACGCAATTTTTGGATACGGTTCACTCCGCTGCAAAACAGTGAAACGTGCCGAACCCCTCTGTTATTTACGACAGCTTCCGGTAATACTTGTAAACCATTGTGAGTGGTAATCGGCTGTTCGTATAATGACTCTCATAGATTGTTGCTTGATACTTTATCTAGTATATCTATCGTCTATATCGTGGTTTACGACGTCTTAGACAAATAATTCCTGGCAAACTACAGTTTTTGTAATTATTTTCAGTGCAGTATACTGTTTTCTGGACTTATACTGAAGCATATCAACTGGGAGGCGGTCTTCTATGTACAAGGTGGTTTAAGTGCATTGTGGTTAGTCGTGTGGTTCTTTTTAATGACAGAATACCCAGATACCCATCCGTGCATCACTGATGAAGAACGAGATTACGTCATGGATTCAGTCGCAAAAAGTGGCGGAAGTCAAAAGGTAGCTACACGGGGTGTCCCATTTTTAGTGTTTTCGTAGGCTCACTTATTAAAGTTATGGAGGTGACATTTTCGCGACCCTGTTCTACTTCTCCAAGATAAATTCGCGCGGAAAAACAGATGTGGAATGAAAAGAATTTTTTTCTTTCAAAAGTCGACTCTAGTCGCATGAAATTATGTCATTACCATGTCATGAAACATGAAAAATTAATGGCCTATAATAATATGCTATTAAAACATCTGGTAAGCAGAAAGAAGTTGAATGATTGTTGTGGTCTTATATCAGAATACTGCCTGTTCAACTCCTGCGTTTGATGCTTACATGACCCTTGCCTTCCAGAAAAAATACCCCCTCCCCCTGAAGAAGGTGGTGACATCTCCTGCCTTCTTAGCAATCCTGGTAGCTCATACTAGCGGAGCATGGGGCTTCTACGTCCTCCTAATCGAGATACCTTTCTACATGGAGGCAGTTTTAAACTTTCACATAAACGAAAGTGCCTTTCTCGCTACCTTGCCCTTTCTCGTCCACTGGGTCTTTAGCGTGTTCCTCGGGAAGAGCATGGATTATTTGAGAGTGAAGGGTACAATAACAACGACCTTTGCCAGGAAGTTTTGCACATTCATTGCTCTGGGAGTGTCCTCAGGTAAAGCTAGGATAAAAATAATTTGACGGGATTAACTGTTTATCAGTTTGCTTTCTAATACTGTGTTTCATTGGAAACCATGAAATTCTCGCCTTTGTTTTGATGGTTATTGCCGTAACCAGCTTCGGTGGTATGTGGTCTGGTTTTGTATCTAACCACATCGACATAGCACCCAACTTTGCCGGAACTCTTATGGCGATGACGAATATCATTGCTACACTGACAGGGATAATTGTTCCGCTGTTCGTCGGAGCTCTTCTACAGGATGACGTAAACGAACAGGTGCAAATTGTACTCTTTCATTAATTAATTTTTTCTAGCCTGGTATTGGTTCATGGCGTACAATTTTCTTTGTCTCCATTGCTATTGAAGTTGTGGCAATTATTATTTATGGTATCTGGGGAAGTGGAGAGGTTCAAAGTTGGAACGAACCAGAAGTGGAATAATTAATGTTTGTATTAATAACAATAAAGGTATACAAACATGAACGCCTGCAAAAGTTATTGAGGAATATCAAAAGTTTACTTAAATCGGTTTACATGTGTGAAGATCTTTTAAGGACTCCCTGTATATTTATTTTTTCAGACGTACGTCCGTATATATGCTTCTTAAGGACCTAAACCTCCATGAAGAATGTGCCAATTAGGTGTCATTTCAGTGATAAATAAAAAGTATATTGTAATGCTAACAAAAATTGTGTATTTTTTCACTGTTAATACAAAGAAAACAATTATTTTCAAATAAATTAATACATTTGTAGTCTTACGATAAACTCAGAGAAGATACTTTCTCCAGTAACAAAATAACAACTATAGGGTTACATCTAGAGGTGGTACCGTCAATACGCAATCTTCAGCTCCTCCGTTGCCATTAGCGTTGTCCTGTCTAGGTTCTAAAGGCAGATCCATCTGCAAACAATTGCACAGCTCTCTCGCTCTAGCAACGTCCTCGTCATCGAATTCTGCTGTCTTCAAGATTTCCAGTGCGTAGCTATCCGCTATACCCGGCTCTACCTGGTAGAGCATCACCAGTTCGTTGTCTCTCACGATCGAGTTCATCTTTAAGCATTGGACCAGGGGAGTTTCCGGCAGGTGATTCACCATTTCTTGGATATGAGTTGATAAAATGACGTGAGGGCAGTGTTTTCCTCTGTTGATGAAGTCCCTCAAAGCACCAACAAGCAGCAACATACCTTCTTCTCCCGTCGTACCCCTTCCGAATTCGTCTATTGTTATTACAGATGAAGGTTTGGAACTGTGGAGGGCTTGCGACATCTAAGGAAGATGATAGAGGAACATTTTGTATTTCATTTCTAACAAAAATGTGTAGTCGGCTAAATAATGGACAAAATTGTGCAGTTTTTTATACACTTTTTGCATACAGGGCGATGTTTATGGAAAACAAGGCAGGAGATTTCTGAAAATTTGGATAATTGGCCCTGCTCTGTCGATCTAAAACAGTGGTTTTTAACCGGTAGTCCGTGGACCAATGTTGGTCAGTCAAAGCGTCTGAAGTGGTCCGCGAAGTCATCATATAATCATTAATATACAGGGCGTGTTTAAAAAACGTCCCTAATTTTAACCACCAAAAAAAGCAAGATAACAGAAGCCTTTCCGGCGAAAGAGGCTGTATGGAAGATACATTTCTTGTAGAAAGCAAAACATGTGAGTGACGTTAGTTGATGGCATGTAATGGGGTTCCCACGACAGCACAATTTTAATAAAATTGAACCAACCTGTGATATGTCAGCCTGAAAACCAGACAGACTTGTTATAACGGTTTCCAATGCGTGTATATCGCAATAGAAGCTGTGCACCATCCCAATGGTAGCTCGCTCAGCCGGTACGAACGAACCAAAATGAGCCATCAACATAATCATGACGGTCTGCTTGGAGTAAACGCTCTTACCGCTACCGTTCGGCCCCGTTAGTATCTTCACTCGACTTTCTTCAGTGCCCGAAGCGAAATCGTTCGGTCTGAAGTCGTCGTACTTTCGCTCGAGTAAGGGATGACGACCGCCCACGATCGCATGTCGGTTTTCCTCGGTCAAATCCGGGCGTACGTAAGCGTTGAGTTCGGCTGCCTTCGCCATGGCGAGCAAGCTTAATGAAAGTTACCAATTATTATCATTATTACTTAAAAATAACTCGGGGTTTTCCAAAGATTAGTTTTGATGTTTCCAAAAACCAATAGAATGTTTTAATTTCATCCCATACCTTTTATCACAAGAGAGTGGGATTGTGAAGTGAGTGAGAGTGAGAATAAACGACAAGTAAAACTTACGCGCCTATTTTTCCGACTAAAGTTATCGGTTCTCGTATGTCTTTGTTGTGTTTTACTATAATACCAGCCAAGCGTTTGATGATTCTGTTTTCATGGGCGATGACTTCTTTGTGGCGGTCTCCAATGTGGTTGTCCAATTCTGATTAAAAAAAAATTGAGGGATAAACTAATTTAGTTTTAATACTTACCGTGACACAGTGCATTTCTGTAGTGATAAAAGCCGTTCAGCGAGAACTGTAAACTTCCCTGGTTAACTGATAAATACTTGATGTTACTGCAACTCACCATATAGCTTAAATCATACGGCGCCAGTTGTTCGGGATCACAGTTGACGTCCCATTGCCTAATTGTGATTGTATGGCCAACGTTTGGTATGAGTACGATTCTACATTCTTCGACGTAATCTGGTAGGCGATCGACTAAGAAATTCGAAGCACCGGTCACTTGCTTGCTAATGTCTTGCAGCTGTACCTTCTCTACAAGAAGAAAGATGAGTACGGACCTGTCCCTTAATTTTGTCGCTGTACTTACTGGCATCCAACGCCTGGTCTAAACCAAACTTAATAATAGGTTTGCCAGAGTATTCATCTTTCGCAACGAAATCTATTGCTTTGTTGATTATCTCGATTAATTGAAAAAAGTCGTCTGTTACAGTTTCGATCATTAGTTTGAATAAGTATATGTCATCTTGATACTTCAAGCACATGTTGTGGATGTTGGCAATGTGGTACATAGTCTGAAGAATAAACGAAATTATTAGGGTGGTGTACGAGTCTTCTCGTTCTTGACGTTTGCAAGGTTAAACTGCGGATTTTTTTACCAAACTTCCTTTATTATTCGCACACAGGTGCAGTGCAGAAGTTGCACACCTGAACCGCAATACCTATATTTCATATCTGCATAAAATTACTAAATACATTACTTGAAATCGCTGATTACTTGATTTTTTTTAATTGGCAGAAGATTGCTGAGGAATTCCTTTCATTATACTAGGCTACAACGCAATGGAGGTACACTTAATATGAAAATGAAGCTAGATTTTTGAAGAAAACTAATCCATATACATAGTTGAATTAGTCGTCCGAAATTAATTGAATGATTGCTGAAGTCGCCAGATTTTTTTAGTGGGGTTTTAAGGAAAGCAAAATGTATTAACTTAACCGGGCACTATGCAAGATTTGCGTCTAGAAATTGTACCTAATTTTGAGAGATAACGCCTGAAACTATAACAAAAAATGGATTTGCATCGCTTAATTTTACAGCTTACCCTGTACAAAATTTGCCAGGCATTGCGTGTTGCTCTCAAATTCGCGATCTTCTTTAAAACGACATTCATCTGCCTGACGCCTTTGATGTTGTCGAGCAAACTTTGTACGAATGCTTTGTTGCACGGTTCTTTCGCGAACTGGATGAAATCAAGCCTTGCGTTCAGTTCTTTTATATCTCTTATCGGTTTAAGCAGCATCTTTCTGGAAACAACATCATGTATTTTCACTTTTATTGATGAAAATGGGATTTACCTCAACGTGTCATAGCTCAGTTGAGATTTGCAATGCACGGCGAAAATCCTGAAAAGGCTATCTGCCTCTCTTATATTGTCAAGCTGCGTATGTTTGAAATCGGACTCTTGTTGGGTTGAATCGAAAATTTTCAGGCCCTTAAATATGGCATCGTCCATTAAAACGTGCTGGTTTCTAAATCAGAAAATTGGTAACACAAAATGCGTACGAATCTAACAATTACATACAAAGACGTTTCCCATATATGTAAAAACAGCAGTTGCTCGTTGTTTTTTGTATACCTCGCAAAATTTTGACCTAGAAATCTTAGCAAAGCACCTAAAGCATACAATGACACCTCACATTCGAAATCTATCAACGAACGCAAATAGATTCTTCTCTTTTCATCCGTTTCGTTCTCTGGGAAAGAGGCCAACGACATGTTTTCTACAGCATGTATACACGTGTCGAATTCTAAAACAATAAAGTTTTCAGTAGCATATTGTTTTCTGGGTTGGTTTCGTAAATAAAAGTAGCGCTGACGGTATACGCCGCGAAGAAAGCATTGATTTACGAAACTAGTGTCAATAACTGGAAGAAAGCACTTCCGGTTTATGTTTTCGTTACTTTTACTGAAATCTTAAGAAACTAAGACCACTTACTGAAATCTTTAGTAGACAGCAAACTCATTGTAGCCGGTAAGTTAATCGGTTTGTCCGAGTTTATAGTAACTTCATCGGGCTCGTGCAGATTGATCAAAAATTTCACGAAGTCGTCCGCGTACATACCCACAGTTATGGTGTGCTTGGGATTTACCTCTCTGTAGAGCGATTTTGAAACCATAAATTGGGGACGAGCATCTTCGATGTCTTTCAACACGTAGAGCTGCGAGTAGGTAATTCGATTATTGAGATTATTGCGCGATATGGAATCGTTCATACTTGGTGATCGGTCAGTTTGTAGTAGGCGGCACCGAGCTTCCCGCTTTTCCACAACATACATAATATGGCATCGGCCTCTCTGTCGTCCGTTGTTAAATCATCGATTTCTTGTTGAGATGGCGTCGTGGAATCTTCTGTTGAAGTACTGTTTAATTCGGAACGTCGTCTTTTTATAGTAAACAGTTCAGATGAACCGGTGTTCGGATCTGATCCCGACATTTTGAAATACCTTGATTAACTGAAAAATAAAATGGTGTCAGCTCTTCCGAGATATGGGAGCGAGTTGGATTTTTAAATGGGAAGGGGGGGGTCAAAAGGCACATCAGTGAAAATGATGTTTTTTCCCGATTTCAAAAATGTATCGCACTTGTACAATTTATTGCTTCTGAGTTGAGAAAAGTGTGATAACAAACTTGGGTCTTGCAAAAACCATATTCGCTATCGCTAAGTAAGAACGAAAACTCCTGGTGTCTCCATTTTCCTCGTGACGGGATAATTTTCATTCACTTTGTTATTTGCAATCGCAATGCCTCAGTTAACTGGACATGATCGCATCGAATTTTTGATGATTGGTTATCGAGATAGAAGGCGAAGTTATTCGGAAGTAGTTGTACTCTACAATGCAATTCATGAAGATCGTGAACCAATTGCCAGGTCAACAGTTATTAAAACATTGGAACGTTTTGACGAAACCGGCGGTCTTAAAAATCGTCAAAAACCAGCACATTCTCCTGATCTGACGCCGCTAGATTTTTTCCTGTGGGGGTATCTGAAAAATCGTATTTATGCCGATCGGCCACATAATGCAGAAGATTTAAAAGGACGAATCAGGGTAGAAATTCAGAACTTGCCTCCAAATATGCTACAAAGAACGTTAGAAAACCTTTACTCAAGCCTGCATTACTGCCAGGAAGTAAAAAGGGAACATTCTGAGCATCTTCTGTAATGTAAATCTGATAAAATACTGCGTAATCACTTTTTGGGTATCCGATTCGTAATAAATTGATCAAACTAGACGAAAATTATCACCAGTTGAGGAAAAATGGTAATTCCAACCTGGCTTTTGGTCCAATTTAGTGATAAAGAAAATTGTTTTCATTCTTTGTCAGGCTCAATTATTGTATTTACACTTTTCTCAACTCAGAAGCAATAAATTGTACAAATGTGATACATATTTAAAATAAGGAAAAAATATCCTTTTCAATGACCAGTTCTTTTTAAAGAACCACAAGTCACTCAACTTCATCTGATACACCAATGCTTCGGGATTAATGGAGGCTGTGACACATGAATTAGTACAGAAGACAAGAATTTTATCTTTAATCAAATTAAATAATACAGTACATCGTATAGTGCAAAATTGACTACATATTATATAACTCCAACTTTTTTGAATGTCAAAAAAATTAATTAAAAATACGTTTATGACACAAAACTCAGACAAAAAAAACTTCCTTCCTTAAAGAAAAAAAAACGACGGCATACATTGCTTTAAATTAAAATCTGTCCAACTGCAAACTCGCAGTTTACAAGTAGGTGAAATTAAAATCTGTACAAGTCTCTGGCATAAAAAATTTACGCTTAAATCTAAGAAGGGTCTTCAGGATCATATTTGTGCAGTCGTATCCTCCACTGTTTTATCAGTCCATCCCAGCCCCTCCTTGAGTACTTTCTGTATTTGTTTGGAGTCATTGGATCATCGTTCTTACGTTGATTTCTAAAAATCATATATGAACAGCAAAGATTTTAAAAATTATATTCAATTGAGCCCACAAGATTTACTTACTTTTTCACAGTTTTTATGTAGTTATCGTAAGCAACAGTGTTCTTTCCAAAGTCAATTTGCTTCTGCCTCCTCGCCAAAATAACTGGATCGGTTTCCATTTCTCTTGTAGGTCTCCGTGTTTCAGACAAGCTCCTGTCATCTTTTTTCGCCCTCTTCGCGTTCAATGAGCTTGATCTACTGCGTTCGGAGTTTCTACGTCCCATTATCATATCTGTTCCTTTCTGTTCATGTATGGACCTGGATCTTTTCAAATTCCGACCTGTTGACCTGGTCTCTCTCTTTGGCTCCTCTTTAAGTGCTGGCGGTGGAGGTGGTTCAGTTTCATCTTCGACCGGCTCTTGTTTAATATGCCTGGCCGTTTCCCACACATCCTGCTTGAAGTGTGGTGCCTCCGGCACTTCTTCCTGAGGTTCCTGCTTTATTTTGACTGGTTCTTTTTTCACACTGGCCGGTTCCTGTTTTATCGTGACTTCTTCTTTTATCACAACCTCTTGTTTTATGTGGAAACTGTTAAAGACCCTCTCTTGGAGGGAGGAGCAAGAATCTTCCTCGAAGCCCATCCTCTCCTTTTTAATCTTAACAGGTGTGGCTTCGTCAACATCTATATTAGCACTCAAACCGGAGTTTTCGTCTTCCCCTGATTCCTATAAGACATGGACGTTAAAAACTCGTAAAACGTATTTCACATGATACTTACATCGTCAAAAATTCTGGCATCTCTTAAAGATGTATTTACAGATAATCTCTTGTACGCCATGTTCACTAAATCAGTTTAACATACTTTGTACTCGTTAGTGATTAAAATAAATCTACAGTTTTAAATTTACAGTGCACATTTTAGGTGTAGGCATCAATTTTGTTGCAACACACAAACACAGAAAAGCGCGAAAAGTGACGTACGATGTCAAATACTATTTGAACTAAGAGGCACTTGAACTACGAGTATTTGCAGAACTGGGTTATTTCATAACGACAACGAAAATCTAATCTAAGATTATCGTTCATAATGATGAGCAGCACAGAAGAGACCCTTTAATACTATTAAATAAAGATCATTTTAATTTTTGCATATTAACCCTATACTTACGCCGGTAGTTCATCTATCCTTTAGTTACAATGTACCGGAGCTATCGCAAAAGCGGCAAAACCGAAAAGAAAAGACGAAATGGTAACAATGGCAAGATTTATTTTTCAAAACATCACATAGTGCAGCCTTATACATGAATACTAACTAGTATTGTCGTTGAGAACACTGAATTATCCTCAACCAATTACACAAAAATCCTTTGCTGTAGGGTCTATGTGCTGTAATCCCACAAAACAGCTTTTTTGACAGAGGTATCTTTCTCCACTCATGTCCTGTAATTCCCAGCGACACTAACAGCATTTGGTGCAAGAGTATTATCAGCACAACTATCGCAACACCTATACTATAGACGGCACTAACAAACGATAGTCCAAGCCTGAAATTATAACTGTAGTCAATTAAAGAAGCAAAGTAAATGAATGAATTCATACTCAAATTGCTCATATACTTCAGAGCAATCATCTGGTATCAGAATGGTCTTGTAAAAGACAACTGGATGACAAACAGAAGTCAGTGTTAGATTCGAACTGTACAAAAGTGCAGCTTCAGCAAAAATTAGTGCTAGAATAAAGTAGCACTGATTATGGGAGCCGATACAGCAATCAAACCTGTTGAGAAGTACTTGAATGGTATTTCAATAAGTTAAAGATATAAGTAACTTACCATACACAGTGATGGTCCTTATCAGGTATATATGCTTTACATATACAGCAATTTGCGCCCCTGTTAGTCACAGTTTTACTAATCAAACCATTTTCAGCTTCATTTCCATGACATAAGCTAATATTTCTAAACTTAAGCATGTACAAACAAAACACAAACGCTGTTATCAAAATGCTTAATGCAATATTCTCTTCGATGAGTATTTGCAAGAATGGTATCACAATGAATTCGAAAACCCCATACAAAAATATAAGGGACGTTATGCTCCAAACAAAGAAAAACTTCGTCTCTGGTATGCAACGCATAAATTGGCAAGATATACAAGCTAGAAATACTGTCATAGTGGTAAAAGAAAACAGGGTCCACCACAGGCTAAAGGAGGCTAAAAGGAGCAACAAGGGAATGGTAAAGATGGGTAAAATGGCATCGAACGATATCCTTTTTGCTCCTCCTCTCCATGGTATTCGAATGCGGTCCTGCAGTGTTGCCATAAATGCTGATTTTCGATGTGATGGGATGCCTTTGCCCGTTATCAAACTGCAAATGCAAACAGCAGTTTAATACCAATTGTAAGGCTTAGGTGCTGTTTGTTTCATTTACCCCTATGCTCTTTTCAGGTAATTATTTAACATAAATCGAGTATGATTTGAATTAAACGTAAAGCACGCACAGCACTTGTATACTAGATAAATTCAGGCAGCAGTTCTCTATCATAAGTAAAATTTACGCGACGTTTTATGATAAACTCGTGATTTATTAACAAATAAACGAAATTGCTCTAACCTTTCGAATCCCTCGTCTAAATCTTGGCAATTACAACAGCAGGCTAAGATATGATTCCTTTCTTGATTAATATCGAAATATTCACAGCAACATAAAGGACCGTCGTCCATTCCAGGTAAAAAAACAAAAATTAATCTAACCTGGTTATGTTTTTTTTTGTTTAGTAATTCAAGAACCAAGGTTGCAACAATAAAAAATTTGATAAAATGACCATTACTACTACTGTTGACACTCAACGACTAACTTCACGGGTGTTTCGTTTTGATAGAGTTTTGGAGGTTATGTTGTCGGAGATTACTAGTATTTTTATCGTTTCCTTATTTTACAACGAACTGAAATTATGTCATTAGCATCAAAAATTACTTTAGCAACTGCAACTGTTTTTTCCATTGGCATAATCGTCTACGTTCACCATAAGCAAGAAGTGGACAGGTTTGCAATAATTTAGGTTATGTACTCTTAACCTCTTACTGTTGTCAAAATCTGCAGGGAAAGACTACATGAAGGCGTTTTAAGAGACATTGAGCGCCAGAGGCTCAAGAAATCACCAAGCTTACACGATACCCAACAAATTAACCCCATCAACGACCTGCGAAATGAAGTAAACACTTAAGCGGCAACAATATATTTGTAGATCGGTACGTAGCAATAAACTTGTTTCTATACACGCTGCAATTTAAGTTAATTCCGTATCGTCTGCCCAGTGTACTCTTCGGTTGTCGAGGTTGCTGAAACCGAGTCCAAAGTTTCGGTGTAACGTTTCTAAAGACTGATGCATCAACTCGTCTTCGTAATACTTCTTATATCGTCTGATGAGCATGGCGCAGCATATGAAGAATATGATTTGCACTAGGACCCACGTGATTACTATTCCAATCATTAACGAGTAATCAAGGCATACTTGATTGGCTACTGGATCTGAAATGAATAAATTTAGTACTCGGCTGTTCGAAGTGGTTTGCCTTACCGAATCCGGCCACTAAAATTTTGTTTCTCTCTCCCACGACATACCTATCGGACGATATTTTTGGGTCACGCACTACCATTATAAATTCTAGAGGTAACTCTTCGGTTTTGGAAGCTTGACCGAATTCTGTACGGTTGATTTTGATCACTTTAGTGCTTTCCACTGGATCAATCAGTCTTAATTTCACTTGTCTTTTTTGTCTGTTTGGTGTAGTTTTTCCACAAGTAACTTCAGGGCATGTGCTGGGACAAAACTGTACAATAACACTGAATCTTATGACTGGTGATGAAGCGAACTTAAACGCTTGAAATGTGGCGACTAGTTGGTTAGTTTCATTTGTCTTTATTTTTGAAAATGCAGGAAATATGTTTAAGTTTGTTGGGCAGCCTCTGTCGTCCAACAGAAATATGGATTCATCAGAATTTTGTGTCATAGCAACCAAATGTCCAGCCCAAATATCATACGGACCTAAAAACCCTCTCTTAAAAACAAAATAAAATTGTTTTACTCATAATTATACCGTCTGCTGGTTTAACTTCAATAATCATTTGTAACTCTTGTCCGATCTGTGTATCAACAGCCTCGAGCTGTGTTAACGCATCTACTACCCTCATTTCCACTGTGGGGGCACTGGCAGAAGAATTAACAACGGTAGTGCTGTGTTTAGGTTCCGTCCTGGTAACAAACAATTGGAGTAAAGCTTTTAAAGATGTTTATGTTATGTAATTACCCGGTAACATTAACTCCTGTTCCTAAAAGTACTTTGGTTTCGTTGTTGAAGATGCATCCTACTCTTATTAACCTGTCTCCTTGGGTTTGAATAAATTGATTGTATTGGATTACCATGACAACTGATAGTAGTGTCCTATAAGAGGTGAAATTAAATTAATAGGGAATTTACACACCTTTTTAAACCAGCTAAAAATTTTATGACATATAGATGATAATATAGTAATTGATACATTGCATGCGCTGTTATGAAACCCCAGAAAAAATTATTCTTCTGAAATAGATTGTATTAGGAATTGGTAGTAATGAGCTCATACGTCACAGGCTTTGAAAGCCATGAAAAATGGATGTTACTAACACAAAAAATATATGGACTTATATATCTAGACATATTTAAGGTTTTATTGAACTGTTTTTGTCAACTTACTGGTTTGAAGGATTAGCCCTGGCCTTGGTGATTCCACAAAAGTTCTGTGACAGAGGTATCCTCAAAATTAAAGGCTTTAAGCCTTGACCTTTAACATAGCATTCAACTTTATCAGAATACCCTTGCATATACACCCTTCCAGAAAAATTAATCTCAGGTACATATTTCACTGTTAAGTACGACTCTGTGCAGTACACTGAAACTAAAGGCAAAAACAATGAGGTACATCATTTTTTGCGGAAAATACCATTCAGGCATCGAGCTTTTTCGTAGTACTTTCCCAAATTTGTCGCCTCCAAAACCTTTGGTCCATTTACTTTGGTATCTTCGCTGTGTAAATAGCAGCTGTATATTCCTCTTTGGTTTCTCAACGGTACGATACTATATCCTCTGCAATTGTAGTTTTGGGTAGTTTCACATCGTCTTTGGCATTCTTCCTTGGATACGTCATTAAAAAATTGGTCCACATGCGTAAAAGTCGCGTTTTCGTATTCTTCATACGAACAAAACTCACTTTCATGTACTAAAGAGGGAAAATGTATGTACCTGCCTTTATTTTGACATTTGTTTTCACTTACCATCCACGCATTGGTTTTCCAAGTATTCATCGTAAAAATTAGATGCCCTGTAAGAGTTCGGTAAAAAATGTCGATCGCTATCGCTCAGGGTACAGGTTCCTAAATTCCTGTTGCTTTTCGAAATTCTGTACTTGGCAGATCTGCAAGTGAACGAAGGTTCTTCTAGGCAGTGCTGTTGGCATTGAATCCTGGTCAGTTTATCCGGCAGTGTTTTCTCGTCGTTACCTATCAAGGTTGCTCCTGTGATCCGTTCGAAAATCCAGGACTTTTGGCAGCCGTTTACTGAAACGGAGATTATATAGCACTGGAGAGTTTTCGTACCAACTGCCAACTGTTCTTTAAAAAAAAACAATAGTTTGGCTTACCCCTCAAACACGTTTTCGAGAACCAAACAGCGTTAGGGTCGGCAATGTCTTTGAAATCGTCCACTGGTTTCCTACTGTTCTTGTACCAATAACATATCGAAGCGTTGTAGTATAATACAAAATCAAGGCACTGGTCATTGTCGAGGCATTTGGCCAGACATTCTTCTGTTATCGGGCTCAATGGTTCCCCTTCGTACAGCAGCATGGGATTGTCTAAATTCGAGGTTTTGGTTCCGAAGATTTTTACGAAATACGTCTCCGATTTAGAACAGTTAAGAATTTTGGCACCTAAAAAGAGCAAATAAGCCATTGTTTTTGATTTTGGTATTTGATAACAACTTGCGTTGTTTTCCCGTTATGAATTATTAACATAGATAATTAGGTGGTTAATTATGTTTATTTATACCTTATCACTATGACTAATACTGTAATACCATTTAAAAACGTATATTCTAGTTTTATCCAAGGTTTACCTCATTTGGGCTTTGTTATGTTAGTTAGTTAGTTCTGCAAAAAGTTACAGTGACCTATGGTTTTTTCTTTTTCGCTTCGTGCCATTTTGTAGTAGTTCTTGTTTAAAATTTGCTGTCGCAAATGGTGTTTCCTATTTACTTGAATAATTGAATATGCCTAGTCTGTTGTTTATTTAATGCCAAAAAGGCTATGAAGTTCTCAAATACCCTTTACCTGGTCTATGGTAGTATTTGAATGAATACACAGCAAATTGCTTTATTAGAATCCAGATATCGAGTTCGTAACGTTGCTGGTTTGGAAAAACTAAATTTGAAAAAATATCCATTCGATCGATTCTTGAATTTAAAACTATATGTCCTTGCGTATGCTGAATATAGGTATGTTCAGTTTACGACATAGGTATGTATTGTTAACCTTCATAGAACTTTTTTGTACTTATTTAATGACGTAGGTGTCTGCGTACGTTTTTTTTCTGATTAGAATGCTAGTTGCCATTGATTTGCTTAACCATTACCATCTCACTTTGCTAGAGCTGCATTGGGATAAAATTAAAACGATCCCATTATTTAAGAGAGCAATGTTCAAGTAGAACCCTTTCATGTGAAAAGTCCGTTTCAGTAAAGGAAGCCCGATAACAACTTTCTCCATCTCTCCAATCGCATCAACTATTCCCAAAGCTTTCCACCCATGTAAATCTCCACTTTCACACTTACCGTGTATGAACCGCACTATGAACACACAGTATAGCAACAGTAGCATCGTAATCTACGAACATTCTGTCACACAAGGCTTCATTGCTTCGAAAAACGTTTGCTTCATGCAACGCTTGAAACGGCGACTGACCATCAAAGTGGCATCAACACTCGACGAAGGCTATAGATGGGTGATCGACGTACACAGCGGTAGAAAAAATTACGTAACCGTCCTTGGACTATATTGTCACGTAAACTGCAACTGCAGGTGATTACCGTCGTTTTTCAACTTTCTTGTCGGGTTTTCGCGCACTTTGGAAATGGGTTTTTGGGTCGCTTTTTGTTTGAATGCGCGATAGGATAATTTTTTCGATTCTCTGAAGGTAAACGCAGATTTGCATATTGAAGAAATTTATGCATACGTGAGTCACTTGGTGAGGAACAATTGTTTTTGGTTACGGTGGTGACTGTTCCGTGAAAACGGTGACGAGGCTGTTAAAAAAGGACGACGATTCTTCGTTCTGGTGCATCTACAAGAAAAACGGCGAGGATTTGGTTTAATCGTGAAGTTGTCACCTGCGGATTTGGACATCAGTATATCGTGGCATCTGCTTAACGCACTTGAGAAACTTAATTTTATTTCTCATTAAAAAACTAAAAGAAAAATACTGATTTTCCTGGTTTTCCAAACCCGGGATGTACTAATTTAAAGGTACTAAAAATTGTTCCACAGAAAATGAAGAAGTAATTGGTTAAAGAGGCTTTTACCAACAATCAGTATTAAGATTGACTACCATATACATTTTTCTTTTCTTCCACATAATAATCAAATTCATGAAATACATCGAATAAAACAGTTAGAATACACTAAGATATCAATGATTTTTTTAAACAATTAATGTCTTGTCCAACCCTACGTGGTAGGTGTTTTATGATAACTAACTGCTTTTTAGACTTGGACTAATGTCCTCTTAATTCTGCAATGCACTTGCTACTAGCAACCTATTAGTCCATAAATCTATGCGTTTTACTCCGTTATAAACTCCATTAACGTCATCGTATATCTGTGGCTTTGCTGAGGGATTTGTCATTCGGCATGGAAACGGAAATGGCGCGTAACTATATTTAAATATTATGCACTTCTCGCATTAACTGTACTTATGTAAATGCCGGAGGTCAACTGGTGCATTTAAATAAAAATACGATCAAAGGGATTGTGCAAAAGCATTTGGTAACCGCCAGATGCATTACAATGGACAGTAATTAACTTAGGGAGAAACATTGTTGTTTTTTTTATCTCACAAATGCTACTGAAGAGAAGACTATCCACCAACTTCACTTCTCTCTCTTCATTTTTCCGACGAAACGACTCGTGCCTCCCATGTGGTCCTGACTTTGCCCCGCACCACTCCACGGACTTCGAATGCGGCCTTCGTGGTCCACGGGGGTCGGTACACGCCAAATTATCCCATTCAAGTGTGCAGCCAATTAATTATGTGATACCACAATCGAACGGTGGCATTCACGTCGACAAAACGGACATAATTATCTGGGAAAACGATGACACACTTCGTGTGAAAGCCCGTGATCAATAAACCCTGTTGCTTCGCGTTTGGAAACCTACGACAATGACAGTCTTTTGGATCGGTGTCGAAATTTGCTGGTCGTATTATTAGTTGCGACATGCCATAATGCGGGTCTTAGCCTAGTTCGAGTTGTTTATTATGCCGTGTGGTTTGCGAGGATTTCTGGTTGAAGGGGGTTACTGCACTGCACAACATGTTTTTTTTTTGTAAATGCGCTCACATTTCTAAAATTATACTGTTGTTGTTGAGGGTGTAATTTCGAGGTTGTATACCCTAAATAAACCCTATCTTTTTTATTCCAATAATGTGGCTTTTTTAAAAATCATTTAATAGCTGAATAGCTCACAGGGTAGTGAGAGAGAGCAGGTGATAGCATCTCCTGTGATTCGAAAATCAATGAAATTGTAAGCAATGAAATTGTTCTATTTTTTTAAATAGAAAACGAATCCTTCTATACTACGATGAAAAAATTCTTATTTTGTCGATACATGAGAAGGAGAGCGCCCTAGCAAAGACGTCTAATTTATTTGGAATTCCAAAAACAACCATCTGGCGATTGGTGAAATTTGGACCATCACAAAGAAAAATTCGATTGGATAAGGGAGCGTTGAAAAATTGAAAATAATTGAGAACATTTTCGTAAGATACTTAAAACATATTGGCAATAAAGATAGACGGTGATTATCGGAATAATATTGTTAAAGTCCTAATTGAAACCATTAACAATTAAAGATATCTGACAAAAGCTTTTTTATATTTGAGGCGTTGTTTTAAAACTGTTATAGGCATTTGGTCGAAACCGGGGTTTGTTCTCCATTGAGGAAATAATGCTGACTATTCTATTTTGACTAGATTATATGGATCGATTAATAATTTTATCGGATTATTCATTTTTTTGTTGAATTATTTAAATTGATTCTTATATAATTCGAGTGTAACACTATTTTTATTATAGAATACAGGTTACACACT
The DNA here is from genome assembly GCA_025024175.1 of Rhyzopertha dominica. Classification (NCBI taxonomy): domain Eukaryota; kingdom Metazoa; phylum Arthropoda; class Insecta; order Coleoptera; family Bostrichidae; genus Rhyzopertha; species Rhyzopertha dominica. The sequence goes on from QCXZ01000138.1 coordinate 10,968,082, forward strand.
CCGCATCATTTGTTAGTAACCTATCTTGATTTTAACGTTGTCTGAATAATATTATTCAGACAACGATATTAGTATGATCATAAAAACAAGCAATTATGCAACCTTCATTGTTAACAAAAAGAGTTGTTATGGTTGCCTACAGAATAGTGAACGCTTCAAATATAACTGGATTTAAACATAGGCATTTACGTAATATCCTTAACAAGGTTGATGTCATTTATAAATGATTCGTCAAGGGTATAGCTACATACTTTTTATTGCTGTGTATAATTATGATCGACTTGCACAACTAGAAGGATAAAAGGGGACTGGATTTACTGTAACCATCCAAATATTCATCTAGTTTGCCTTGTTACGACGACTATAACACTAAAGGAAATGTTATGTTAAATAGAACGATTTGCAAAAAATGAATTAATTTTAGGATCATCTAACTACAAATTCACGAGTGCATTGACCATTAAGTGTTCTAAAAGGATGTAACTCTAGCCGGAAGTGGTCTTAGACAAGAAATAGACGTTTTGTATGGAACTAGGGAACCAGACAATAGATTAAACCCACGCTATACCCCAGTTCTAAAGCCCACACAGGTTTCACGAAAAACTGGAGTGACGGCGCTTAGATTTGACGAACGTTGAAGAAAGTTGTTTGAATTATTTACAGGGAGCAATAGATATATATACAAGGTGATTTTTTGAAAACTTCACACCTTAAATAACTTTAAATAGAGGAAAAATTTAAAATTTTGCAAAAATAGGTAAACTTTTGTTTGCAGGGGGACAACTTTTGAGATAAGTTTTTAATGGATAGCGCTTACCCTCTTAGCGGGGTAGATACCCCTTCAAAAATTTTAAATGAAACTACCCATCTTACGATACATCATTTAAAAGCTTATTACACAAGGAGTCTTGCCATGTAATTAGTTTTACTATTTTTTACCCATTGACAGGGTAGTGGGTCAAAAAGTGCATTGTAGCAAGTGGCTTATAAAATGGAATATTTTGGACTTTTTTTTAACAAAATTTATTGTCTTGCAGTTACAATAAAAATTGTCCTTACTTAAGCCTAAAAAAACTTGTTAAAAAATAATTGTTACACCTAAGCAAAATGCCAAAAATACTTAAAATTTTCTTTCGACATTACTTGATATTGCAACTCGACAGTTTATACTGAATTGGCTAAATAATTATCTACTTTGTGTTTCCAATTTTTTGTTTCAACTTTTTGGCTACTTCTTTGGCACGACCATCTTTTTGTTCACATTCCTTTTTATAAATCGCGTGAAATTTTAAAGTGAGAGTCCAAGTGATAATGGTTTATTCAACTGCTGAAAGGGTAGAAATAATTTTTATTTACGGTGCTGAGCATAGCTATGCTCGTGCGTCAGCAAGGGTGTTTAACGAACGGCACCCCGATAAAAATGTTGACACTAGGTACATTCTCGATCTCGTGTAGAAATTTCAAGACACTGGATCTGTAGAAAACAAAAAAAGGCCAGGGAATAGAGTCGTTGATGAAATGGCCCAACTTGAAGTACTTGGTCATTTTGCAATGGATCCAACTAGCTCTTTGCGTAACATTTCTACAGCCACTGGACTTTTTTATTCATCTGTAAGGAAAGTTACAAAACCGCACAAATTCCATCCATATAAGATGAAAACTCTCCAGGAACTCGGCGAAGATGACATCGATAGAAGACTGCAATTTTGCGAAATTATGACAGAAAAGATTATAGTAAATCCAAATCTAATAAAAAATATCTGCTTCAGTGATGAATGCACATTTTTTTGAACGGCTCTGTAAATAAACTTAACGTCAGCTACTGGAGTGACGAAGATCCTTATATTTTTCGAGAAGGTCATACACAAGTTGCTCAGAAGCTGAACGTCTGGGCTGGAATACTTGGCAACGCAATTGTAGGTCCAATTTTCATTGATGGGACGCTAAATGGGGGAATGTATTTAGAATTACTTGATAACGTTATTGATCCTTTAATCACAGAGCAATTAGATAACCAACGTGACCCTGAAGGAAATTCAATGTTGGATGAATACGAATTGTTTTACCAACATGATGGAGCCCCACCGCATTACGCCATTAATGTGCGAAATTGGTTAAATCATAGATTTCCTCTTCACTGGATTGGTAGGCGTGGAACAATTGAATGGCCGCAATTGAATGACCGCCACGATCACCCAATTTGACTGCTTTAGATTTCTTTCTATGGGGTCATTTAAAATCTGTGGTTTACAAAACACAACCTACTAGCCTGGACGATCTACGAGAAAGAATTATTAACGAGTGCAGGAGGATTCCACCTGAAACTTTCAGAAAAGTGCAGCAGAAGTTCGAGAACCGTCTGTATTATTGTATGGAAAGAGGTGGTGCACATTTTGAGAATCTATTGTAAGGTTTGAATTTCTATGGTTTTGTTCACACTGTTTTTGGAGTTACAAATAAATAATTTTTCTTTTTCGTGGACATGGACTTTCTAAAAAATTACATGATAAATACTTTAATGTTAATAATAATGTTAAAAGAAAGTTTTCAGTATTCTGGGAGTTTTTTTTAAGTGTCATATTTTTTACAAGTTGTTTGTTTAAATTTTGGGTTCTCGTAAGGACAAATTTTATTTCCGCTCTAAAATAAAATACATTTTGTTGAAAAGAGTCCAAAATATTAAATTTAATAAGCAACCTGTTTCGTAGGCACTATTAATCTATTAGCCCGTCAATAAGTTAAACGTGGTAAAACTAATTACATGGCCAGACTCTTTGTGAAATAAGCTTTCAAATGATGTATCACAAGATGGATAGTTCCATTTAAAATTTTTAAAGGGGTGTCTACCCTGCTCAGAGAGTAAGCGCTATCCATTAAAAACTTATCTCAAAAGTTGTCCCCCTGCAAACAAAAGTTTACCTGTTTTTGCATATTTTTAAATTTCTGCTATATTTAAAGTTATTTAAGGTGTGAAAAAAATCACCCTGTATATATACCAAATGAAAAAATGCAATAATCAAATAAACTCAGGCTCAGTTTAAAAAAAATCTAAAATAAGACCTAAGAACTTGCTTACTATACATTGGATTGTTAATGAAGCTAACTGTTTTGTTCAAGATTGGGTATTTAACACCGTTAGGAACAAACCTATGTATATTATTATCTAGTGGTCCATAAAAACAAAACATACGATGTCCTTTAGTGTAATTTTTCATTTCATTCGATCACAATCATTCTAGTGTGTTGTTTTCTTACATAGTCAGGGCGACAAGTTATAGCTTTTACCAGCACGCAGTTTTTTTGAGGACGTGTGATATGAACTGTTATCTTGCACCGTCGAAAAGTGATTTGGTCTTGTTCATCAGAATACACAATTGATGACGATGCGCAATTTTTCCTAACTGCTTTTACGTAACGCTGTTCGAAGATTCGTAGTAGACTTGGCGCTGACGTTATACCGTTGAACCAATTACCCAAAATTGCCAATTAGTATGAACCAGTTTGCGTATAGCTGGTGGTCAGTAGCCTTGTTAAAAATAGTTGTACTAACGAGGACGTAATTGGTTAATTAATTACGATCAAGGAACGGCCCATTATTGAAGTTAAATATAATAAAACATAATTTTACTATTTTTTTTTAAGAATTTCCTTCATTTTGTTACACATTTTTAGCGCGTACTCGATGATAGCTCCGCTGTTACAATTCTGCAGGATTATTAAAACAATTATCTTTTATTTTTGTGTCCTATCTTTCACATCAATATGTGGTCGTCTAAATCTAAGACCGTAATTTTCACGTTTAAATTGGTGTCTAAATAAATAACGAGGTTTACTTTTAATAGGCAAACGTGTAATATGCTTTCATTTCGTAACAAAATGCACGTAGTGCAAGAATTAATGTATTTAAGTGTTCTCAAAAATAGCAAAATGAATACACTACAACAAATGACCATTTGTTTCTTTCAATTTTAGGTTGGATAATTTGATCATCTTCCTGGCAATCTTTAATATGTTTCAAGGCCGGAAAAGCGAAATTAAAATTAGTAAAGTAGGCAAACCAATATTCACTAAAAGCAAGACAATTTCTTCTTCGTTTTAAAAAACACCTCGTCCCCCGTTACCTAACGCATTTCGTAATGACAAAAGTCAACAGAACTTCAGAAATGGGATTTGTGTACTCACGTATTCTCGTCAAACCAACAAAGTTGATCTTTATGGCCCTTATTATACGGTTTCACTTGCGGGCGAACCCGCTATACAAGCATCGAAAAAACGAAACAAAAAACCGCTGTTTTATGAATCACACCCACGACTATCACGAATCGTCGCGAGACAACTAGGATATCTTTAACTTTCCTCAGTCATAAGCCGGCTGGTGAGGAGGTTGAACGTGTGGTTCCGATCTCTTAGGTTTGCGTGGTGCTTTGAAAGTGCGGGTTATACTAAGCAGAGGATTTTTATGAAAGACTCGTAAGTTTCTGATAGATCTATGATTGTTTATGAATTAAGCAATTTTTTTGGTATACAGAAGTTTTAATTTTTATTGATTTGTGTCATTTTTATACAAAAGCTTTAAAACTGGCTTTTTAAGTTTACACGACTAACTCATTAACATTCTGCCAGCACATCGCCTTATCTACGTTTCTGTATGACGTGACTTTTTTTATTAGTATAACAAACAGCGATTTCCGGTTGTTGCCTTTATGGCATTCGCCACTTGAAAACAGTTGCAAGCGATGCTATTTACGTACCAAATACGAGCTAAATTACCGAGACGGTTTAAAACAATTGACTCGGAGACTGGGTCTAGTCGCAGTCAAAAGATGGTGGAATTTTGCCTTCGTTATACAGACAATAATTATTTATTACCGGCATTAAAATATACAAACAAAAGAATCGTTGGAGTTGCACAAAACTTCAAGACTCATTGCTTTGTCTTTTCTTGGCTTCACTTTGTCTTGAAATCAAGAGACAGCATTTGTTATGAAAACTCGAGTCTTGCCAGTGTGCGATAGTAAGCAAATATTAATTTTCTAACCAATTCTGCATCGTTTGGTGTAAACGAAATCCGTGTTGGACCGCTTTGTTTTATAAAATCGCACAGGTTTTAAAATTTGCTATATATGACAAAATTTTTTGCAACATTACTTGCCAAATCTACAAGAAACACAGCATGGCCGAGAGAGAAGTTATTTTTTAAGTTGAACCCTTTCAAATGAGCACTCATTGTGAAACATTCTGAATTAATTAGGTGGCTTGGAAACAAGTTACCCCCTCGAACAGTAGATAGATTGTGTAATAGAAGGTCTATCTTGGTGTTCCACGTTAAACAAATGACAAACATCCTGATGATTCCGGAATCTATCGCCATGACAGACTATTATTAAAATTTGGATTCATTCAATCTCTTTTAAACGCACTATTTTAATTAAACATACACATCACAGTATTTAGATTAACTGTTTAAGAATTGCCACTGCCATTGTCGTATTTTCACAGAGAGATTTAATCATTTTGGATTTCTGTTTGTGGGAACAACATATCCAGCTTACTGTCCATTTTACAATATTTTTATTAGACTACTTTCATTTCCACTTTTCATAGTTAGTTAACACTTAACGCGAAATAGAAGGACGCCTTCTGATTAAATTCTGGTTTTGTTTAAACTCACGTAGAAAGTGGTAAACATTTATGACTTATTCTTAACGTATAAAAGCTATAGAAAGCCAGTTGCTGTATGCAGAAGCCCAATAAATCGGTTATCTGTAAAGCATGTTAACATCAAGAAGGCAATTCAGCTGGTTTATTTTTATACCGAACTACACGTGTACGGTACTGTGCATGTTGTTTTATTATGTAATCAAAACAAATACCAATGCCAGTTAATTAGACGAGAAACGTGGGTTGTATCCACAAAAAATGCACCACAGAGCTAGAAAATGCGTTTTACGCGTTTTCATTTGCAGACTTCCAGACGATTGCTGCTGAAATATGCATATTTGCTGATTGGCACATTTTAATTACGATAAACGAGTTTATTGCTCTATTGCGTAACATATTAGTCAGTTTTTATCTCTAGAACACCAGACTAAGCACAGTTTGGCACCCTTTATAATTAGATCCCCATTGTTTACTTCCGCCAAAAAAACTGGCTGTGCTGATTTTACGAAGCGACGAAAAACTGGACGCCTTCCAAGTATGGCATCTAAACGATCTCCTCCTGTAATTTGTCTCGATAGGTTGTTATCTGAACCATTCCACTAACTCGTCGAAAGTCAGGCTTCTGGCTGCTTTTAACACCGAAAGATTTATTTTTGTTGTTTCGTGAAGGAGTTCATGTGAACGGGGAAAGCATTTCTAAGGCTGTAGTGTCTGCGATTTTATTCATATGGATGTCAAGAGATTTTGGAATGTACTTGACCTATTATATACAATAAAACCTCATAGTGTGCGTACATAGTGCAATGATAGATATTTTCCGATCGTTCTTGATTACCTACATCTAGTGGTTCGCTGTCACCCAAATTTCACAGGACAGTAATGCAGTAAGATCATGTTAAGTGTGGCTAAATCACAAAAATCTTACCGTCAGAATTAAACTTGTATTTGAGCAACAATGGCGTCTGCTTATGAGCAGATAAATGCTGGATAAATGCCATCCTCCAAATAGACAAGAAACTTTAGAAATTTCCATTGCATGAACTCTACAAAATCAATATGAACTCAATTCAATGGAAAACAGACTATTACCCCGTACTCAAGCCTCGAGCGAATTAAAATTACATGAAGAGGTCTCAAAATACTGGGATTCTTGAAATCACAACTGATGCGCCCTACCAACAATGCTATTCTTTCGTGCGTAGTAGTTCAGCATAATTAATACTTTAAGGAAAATTAAAAATCGGCTGCTTTTTTGAAAAGAACACAACAACGCAAAATGAACCAACTGTCATTGTACCGCCAAGAAAAATTTGAAAATCATCAGCAGAAACAGAAAAAAATAGTAGTGGGCATATGGTGGTACCCTGCGGAACACCAAAAAAAGCCAGGAACTTGTATGACGTGTACAGTAAGTGACCTACAGACGCCTATTACACAAATACTACTGCATCGAGAGAACCAGTGGCGGCAAAAAATTGTATCCGCTCAATTTTTCATCATTCATCAACCTTATCGAATGCCTTGCGGAAGTCAGTATAAATAACATCAAGCTGATCTCTTTTATCAATGGGCTCAGCTAGAAAATGAGTAAAACAAGGTTTTATATAACACGGTCTCAAATACATTTGTAAAATTACAAGGTCGTAATTTATAATCTTTGCTTTGACACCTTTCTGGAAAGAAAGATAAATGCACGTACGTGTCCAAACATTTAGAAATAACGAAGTATAAAGCTAGGAACCACAGTGTTTTTCGCTTCTTCAATGCGATAAATATGTCTTGGTCCATGATTCGTTTTAAACTTAGATTGATCTAGCCAACTAAATAAGTGTTGAATTATTAGGTACACGATTATCGGAAATGATGCGAATGTGAAAAACTCGTACAGGGACGATTTTTTTCTGCCAACGAATGCAGCTTTCTTTTGTATATATAGGTAATATATATGTTTTGCGTCCGTTGGCAACAGTTATTAACAATTGCGTATCGTATACCGTTTGGCCTTGATGGCCATGCACTTTTCTTGTATAATTATAGAACGTAAATATTAACAACAAAGAAGTGATGCATACATTGTTTATCATTAATGTCATAAAACACGATATCGTACAAGAGAAAGTTGTTATCTACACAACAAAAAATGAAACGCATTACATTTATAAGATATATAATTAGTATTTGTTGCTGTACGAGCAATAAAAGAATGGCTAATGATTGTCGCTTTGTTTCACGTTGTGCTGCTGTAAGACAAAAATACTGGTACCATCAGATATCTGTGCAGATGAAATCGCCAAAGCAGTAGGCCATGTAGCAAACCACTTATCGGAGCTCATTTTGGGATTAAAATTACGGGAATTTTCTCTGAAGATAGGGGTAGAAACCTCTTCTAAATTTTGACTAAATGTTAGAAATGTTCAGTGTGCGTTTCAATTTTATCATAGGATTTAGTTCCAAACTAAAAAATAAAGAGTTGTGCGACCAAAACCGAGAAGAACAATCTAAATGTCCACTTTCATGTTTCTTGTATTTCTTGAACGCATTACCGGTGGTATTTCTCGTATTTTTCGGCCGTTCACCTGTACCACAACCTTTGAGTCACCATTTAGGACATTCCTTGAACCCATTCCTCTGAGAATTCGCGTACCACCAAACGTGCTGTCTACGAAAACTGCGGCAATTTGCCCCACACCTAATCTTGTACTTATCTAGGCACTTCGTAGAAAGATAGCGCCGGAAATTTTACGCGTACCTTCTCACCTGATAAATCACTTGTTTATTAGTGCCGAATCGTGCGTTTCGCTTTTCTAGATGTGAACGGGCGTACTCTAAATTGCTTATTGTTGTGTTGGCGTGGGTTGGACCAGTTGATCGCCGGTGGAATTTTTTATTCAGGACGGATACTTGTTGTGGTAGGTGCGTTCACTACCTTCATCTTCACGTTTTCGCCGTATGTGCTTTTGTTCGACACATATGGGATTTTCATTTGCTTAAGAATTCTTTCGAAACGTACCTAGCTTGTGTACTTTTAGAGTAAGAATATGTAAGCAAAAAATTGTTGAAAGATATCTGCTTTCGGGGTAAGTAATGTATTTCTTTCAAACCCTAAATCTTTTTTTATCCTTAATTTAAGATCGTGCTATAGTTATACTCTTATAGTATATAAACATATCTATGTTGCCATCGTAAAATGTAGCTGTGTCCACCAAATCAAGTCGTCTATACTATAAAATCATTTTAAATGTAATTTCTTGGGAACAATACACATGGAAAAGAATGAGACACAGAGCATGGGCAGACTCCTATAGTGAAATTATTACCATCTTGCTTCCTTAAGAAGATTTAAGCTTGTGAAGATAGATTTTTGAATAAAACATGAATTTGTTTTGGAAAATGCACAAGATCCGTTACTCGTCAATAGACGAAGCAGCCTTTTCAAGACGGGGAATTTTTAATCGAAAGAACGCCCACATATGGTCCGATGAAAACCCAAACTTTGAGAGCGTCGTTTCCTACATCAGTTTGGATGGGTACAGTTAACGATCACCTTGTAGGACCATTCGAGCTTCCGAACAGATTAAATGACCATGAATATTTTCATTTTTTGGGACAAAGTTTGTTTGCCCTTTTGCTGTGGTGCAAGATTATTTAAACCATGTTTCCCGACCGGTGGATTTGACGTTGCAGTATACATCTAGTCTCCACGAAGTCCAGATTTAAATCCCATGGATTTCTTTTTATGGGGACACATTAAAACTCTAGTATACTCTGGTGTCAATTTTAATACCAGAAATGGATTGTGGTAGATAATAATAAACTAATAGTCTACGACCTCAAATAAAAAAAGTTAGCTATTGTAGACTCTGTGTAATACAAGTGAAGGATTGCCAGTAATGTACGTAAAGTGTTTAGTAGAACAATTATTGTAGAAAATGGGGTCGCACTTCATCATGATCATAAAGTACGTGCTTAAGAGCTTTTAAGCAACGAAAGAAAAACTGTAGCCGCCGCTTCCTCGGATCAATCACCCAGCAACGGTCAGGTATACACAGCCTCCTTTGGCGCATAATAAACATGCAGAGGAAAGGATTCGAAGAGACGTGACCCACTTCAACATCTGACCATATGTTCCAAGTTGATTCACTGGCAGCAAAACGGCACTGCCTCCGGCCACCAGTTCCACTTGGCGATACGTCTGGTGCTTGCTGACTTTCCGTTTGGAACGGCGTTCAAGGTTCAGCAGAGGAATCGGGCGTTTCGTTTTGATATCCGGGGAATCTTGGTTAACCTCTAGTGATTAGAGGCCACGATTTTTGCATCGATTGATTTGACAGTAATGACAGATATTTCTAGATTCAACAAAAATTATTTTAAAAACTAAAAAAAAATTATTTCAGTAAAAATAAAGAATAAGTTTCTTCATTCGAATTTTTCGAGAAGTAACGGAGGTTTATATATGTTTTGTAGTCTTGTTGGACAACAGCATCAAATCATTTTCCTACTACTTGAACTGTGCTTCTATTTTTAGCGATGTTACATGCTCTGAACACCCCTTTTATTGTCGTTATCAAACAGTTATTGTGTTATAACATTGTCTTATCTTTGGATTAAAAAAGTTAACTTGTTATCGATGAAGATTGCTAAAAGTAAATATTTGAACCTGATTCAATTAAAATAATATTTGTCTTCAAATCTACAAAAAAACAGACAATCGTGAGCAACTGTATATTTACTGCTATGGCCAATACTTACAAACAATTTGATACAAATGAACCCCAAAAACTGTGTTCTATAACATACAAGCATGCATAAAACACGTGAGCTTTACCAGTTACTAAAAGACACCTTACAACATAAACCACAGTAAACATCTTGCAATACAGCATTTAAAATTTGAAAGCAATTATTCAAAAACATGCCATTTTGTTCTGGGCTTATTTGGCATCGCTTCAAAATACTTATTGTTGCTTTGCAAAGTGTTTCTCTGTCTAATTGTATCAAATGCTTCTTGTATAGTCTCCTGCAAGTCTTCTTTCTCGTTGAAGATGTATCCTGAAATGTAGAAATCCATTGGGATCAAATCTGGTGATCTAAGGTTACGTCACGGTGTGTTTACTCTATTTTAAAATTAAATAACGAATTACAGATTGTGTACTGTCGTGTCATTATTAAAGAGAGAACCGCCAATTGTTTTTCAATGGTTTCAGAAATCATTTGTAGATACTAATTGGATGTTAGAGTTCCATCGTAGAACAGAGCACCTATTATCTGATTATTTAATACTTAACCACACGTTAACGCTAACGCGTTTGGTTTTACCTTTCTGCATTGACATGCTGACTTACCGAAGTCCAAAAATGCGTGTTCTTTCAATAAAAATCCATAATATTTTACGTTCTTTTAATGCCCCACCTGCAAATAACGTGGGTCAAACTTGATTTGTTAATAATTTGAGTCTCTTGAGTATAATCGTTTTTTTACAGCTACTAAAAGTTAGTAATATTGTCAAATGATCCTTTCAGATACTTCTTACAATTTCTATACTGCTTCAGCATTTTTTATGTAAATTCGTTATGGATTATGTGGGACCCGCTTGCAATTTCTTGTCACAGACGATCACTCTAAGATAATGACCTGCAAAACCACCTTTAAAAATGCACATCTCTTAATCATCATTATTGAGATCAAGTTCAAAAAGTGGTCTAGAAAATTGAAACCGTTTGTTGATATTTTGCGACGTTCCTGACTCAGAATGTTTATGGCTGACTTGTGGCATAGAAAAGTGATTCACTTTTACTTAAAGGGAACACTTTTTTATCAAATTAAACAAATATTAATCACGTAACATTTACAGCGCAAACAATAAATGAATAACGCGTAGGCAATGCCAGATAAATTAATGGTCTCGCTAATCTGAAAGGTCTCGTATACCTACACCGTATATTTGCATATAATTATAAACAGAATTTGCCTCCTCTCTTACAGAAATCATTTTAAAGCAGTTTACCTTCATTAAGTCACTAAAATGGCGCTTGCAACTTTGTCATCAACATGAAATTAATTTACTATTTCTCATTGTCCGATAAAATCGCTTGATTAGATATAGAATAAATATAGTGAAAAATCTATAAGGAAAAGTTGATATCTAATAACTCAAAACAGTACTTTCGTATTGAACACAAACATTTGTACAAAAACTCGTTGGAAAGTACCCAACGCATACTCAAGGCGTTCCAACGACCCTAACACTTTCAGTACGACTTTCAGAAGACCATAATAGGACATCGCCGAGTCCGAAAAAATGGCCAGCACAGTCAGTCGCACTGTAACCTCGATGGCTAACGGAAACACGCACATACCGGTCAGGAGGTCCCTCAGCAGGACGTCAAGCAACGGGGGAAGCCCCCAAACCGTCAATGGCGAGACGAACAAGTGGAAGCAGCGATACGAAGAATCAGAAGTCAAGAGGAAAGCGCTGCTGTCGCAGAACGAAAAAAGTTGGTGCATCTTAGGTATTTAGCTTAAATTTGAAGATTGTACGTTGTTTTTTCCAGATGTCAGGCTTTGTAACGAGCTGGAAAGGAAGAATTCGAATCTGCAGACGAAGATCGATGAATTGGAGAATGAGCTCTTTGAGAAGAATGAAAGTTTGGCTAAAGTTACCACTGCATCTAGACAGCTGTTTCACGAATACGAAACACTGAAGAGTCAGTATGAAACGGAGACTGGAGCAATGCACAGGTAAGAAATGCTTGAGGAATCGATATACATAAAATTGTGTAGGTCAAAGTGGGCGTGCTTTGAAATGGTGTCAACACTGCACTCTTTACTTTAATAAATCTTTAATGCCATTGTAGATATCCCATTCACAACCCTTAATTTTAAAATCGTTAACGGATTCTGTATACTTTCTAATACTAAAACTCTATAAATTTGCAAAACAGCACCATTCAATATTCATTGTCCTGATATGTTTAAAAATAGTATCATTCCAAAATTAGTAATCTGCATTTTTACCTAAGTGTGTGTAAACTAAGTGGAGCTAGAACTGAAATTCGTAAAATTATAAATTAGAAATAATGTAAAAGCTAGATCTCTCAACACAAAATATTAAGGAAGTTTTATTTCAAAAACATCTTGTGGCTAGAGTCTTTTATCTTTCAGATATGAATTCATTTATCTCTAAATATTCGCCTGTTTTAGAGTGGTGCTGGTTCTCTGTTCCCTTTCTGTCGTCATCTTCGATATATCGTGTGTTTCTTCACGATCCCAGCATTAAAAACATTTTTGTGTAACGTGTGAATGTTAATTAATTACTCGTACATGTAATATTTAAACCATGGAAATATGTGAGTAATATGTATAAATGTATGTATTTTATCTGTTTGAGATTATGGAAATCATACTTGTGGATATAGTTTCGGTGTGAGGTATAATTGAAACGTAAGGATTATTTGACATACTTTTGTTTGTTGTTTTTATGGTATTAGAATAATTGAAGAGTCTCTGTGATCAATCCACCTTTTTCGAAAAAGCAAAAGTTTGAAAAATGTACTCTCGAAAGAAGTAGCGCTGATGTTTCGATGAAATACGAGTACTTTACTATATTATTATTTACTATTTAGTAAAGTACAATTAAAAATTTTGAATCCATTAACATTTATATTTTGTACACGTCAAATGTTTCACATTTGTCACTGTCATGATAAACTTATGACAAGAACAGCGACCAAAAACAATGCTTTTCCTAGAAGTGCTGTAAGATCTATCTTATCGCATCAAATTCTCCATCCAATGAAATTTCTTTCATCGCAGGGCTCTAAAAGATGCGTCCCAGTGGTACAGAGAGAACAAAGTCCTGCGAAGACGGACGATGCTCATGGACACGGACATGGTCGACGAAGGTGTCGATGCAGATGAACACGGATCGGACACCGACCTGGAGAACCTCAAAGCTTCCGTGAAACAACTGAGTTCGGAAGTCGGCCACTTGCAGTCCGAATTGAACGCGGCGAAGCTGCTGGAGTTCGAAACCTCCGAGCAAAACGCGAACCTAATACAGGAACTCGACAACGAGAGAGAAAAGTCATCAAAACTTGAAGCGGAAGTAGCGGAACTGAAGAAGCAGAACGAACAATTGCTCAGGGTGTCCAACATGATGAGACGCGAGCTCCAGGAGTTAAAAGAACTGGAGCAAAATCAGCGCAACAGCGTGGCGACCTTAAGGTACCGGCCTTCATTTTCTTTTAAATTCGTGTTTGATTCTTGTTTTTCAGGAAAGAGGCGGACAATTACAAGAAGGAGAGGAACGTACTTAAGCACCAAAGTGTTCTTTTGCTCGAAGGCTTCGACCCAGACGAAAACCAGAACAACCTGAGGCTTCTCATGGAAATAGAAGACTTGAAGAGAGCGTTAGAAGAAGAAAGGAACCAATTCAGTCGAGAGTTGGGGGCGTTACAGGAAAAATTAGAAGACTTGGAAAACAACCCACAAACAGAAATTCTCGAAGAACGACTCAAGCTGGTGGAAGCGGAACTCCAAGACGCCCTTGATCGGGCCGAGAAAGCGGAAAAGGCTTTGCAACCACCCCCACCTCCTCCAGCSCCTCCTTTGCCYCCTCCGCCGCCTCCCCCYCCCTCCTTCGACAACCCCCCTTCCGCACCGGTCAGAGTGAAAAAATTGTCGCGCACGAACGTTCCAGATATTGCCGCCGCGCTAGGTGTTCAAGAAACGAAAGAATGCGACTCCAAAAAACCCCCCGTCAGCGGGGTGAACGATGATATCATCAACCAGATCAAGGGCGGCAATTTTACGCTCAGAAAAGCGAAAAACGAGAGCAAAAAGGAGAGGGAAACGCCCAAGGCCGTGTCTGAGCTTTTGAATATTTTGGGGAGCCTGAGGAGGGCTCCCAAAAATCGGATATCGGTCAGTTCGAACTTTGGGGACGTCCAGTTATAAGCAGAATCGTTTGTTTTAACGTTTTTTTGTAAGATAGTTGAACGGTATAGTCTTTTATTATATGTTTTTATACATTTGCCATATTTATGTTGTAATAAATGATATTTTCTAGATAATGTTTATCATAGATTGGCTTATTCTTTTTTTTAGATCGTTTGTGTAAATTTCGTCGTTCACGGTAGTTTTCTTGACTTTTTATCAGGTTTGGCAACAACGCGTATCCGAGTGCTATATGCAATTTCGCGCTACAAATTTAAAAATGCAGATAAAGGAAAATGATTGTATTTTCCAGAGGTAAGGGTATAAATACCAGTTTTATATGTGTATTTTTGTTTTTTCTAATCTGACAATCATTTATACAGTCATTTAGACATCATTCTGACATTGTCAACAAATTAATTTATCACGTCACAACTGTCATGATTCCTGTCAACAGTCTGGCAACGTCGCGTTCAAGCCATTTTTGTCGGTTGTGATGTGTGGTTATGTTTACGCCAAAACTTCACCAGAATCTGCGTTTCTTGCTGTTTCGCTGTAAAATTTCGACCAAAAATGCGTGGAAACATAAAGCTGGAGGTCCTTGGATGCGGACAAATCGATGATTCTAACGTGGCGGTGCTCTCTACTGAGAAATTTCACAAAATGTGTCGATTGTGCTTATCAGAGAAGCCAAAGCGTCAGATACATTCGRTCTTCGAGTTGGAGTACAGCGGCATGGGTTTTATATCTATATTGCAGTCTTGCATGGCTATAAGGGTAAATGTTACTGGTTTCAGCTAAGAAATACCTTATTTTTGACGTTTTAGGTTAGACAGGACGACGGTCTACCGAAGAAAATGTGCAGTACATGTGTAAAGCGTTTGATCGAATGCTATGACTTCAAGATGCAGTGCGAAAACTCTGACATCATACTGCGGAAGGTGCTGGAACTGGAACGATGGGCAGCCAGTGACAGCGCAGAGTGGATGGACGAGTTCGTCGTCACTGGTTACGGGAACAAACGTAAACCACACTCGAACAGTGCGAAACGGGTCAAGCAAGCCATGCCCGCGCTTACTGCTAGCCCGATGAAGAGGAAGAAGAGGACTAGCAGCGTCGAGGCTTTGGAACGGCTACTCGAAGGCTCCGACCTTGATGAATCATCCGAGGCGATAGTGGTGAATACGCAGAAGTCCACACAGGAGAAGGCGGTTTTGCTGAATGTGCAAGAGAACGTGGGGTTGCAGTATGTGACGCAGTCAGCTGCGAGGTAAGTTTTCGTTTTGGTCATTCGTTCGTTGTTAAAGGTAACTCACTTTTTTTGCTTTGGATCAGTTTATTTTATTTGAGAGCTAAGAATTCTGATTAATTGGTTTATGTAGTTCCCAAACTGCGGAAGCTAGCGGACAGGAATCTTACATCGTGAATAGCACAGTCATACCTACATCGCTTCCATTCAGTTGCACAGCTTGCAATCTGAGCTTCGAAACTTACGACGAACTGATCCGGCACTTCAAACAGGTCATGCACAAACAGGTAAAACTCGTACAGGTCACTACACCGGATGRGCAAAAGGGAAAGCAGAAAGTCCAGTTCAAGATAAAGGTTGACGAAGGTGCTCTGAAGAAACAGATGGCACTGCAAGAACAGGAAAAGAAGAGCTATGTCTGCAACATATGCAAAGAAGGTGAAGGACTTCCCTGGTTTTTGAAGAGTAAGAGATAAATTTCAAGGTTTTTTTTCCAGATTTTACCAAACTAGAACAACTCATCTTACACAAACGGATCCATCCCAGCGAAGCT
Source organism: Rhyzopertha dominica (assembly GCA_025024175.1). Taxonomy (NCBI): domain Eukaryota; kingdom Metazoa; phylum Arthropoda; class Insecta; order Coleoptera; family Bostrichidae; genus Rhyzopertha; species Rhyzopertha dominica. The sequence goes on from QCXZ01000138.1 coordinate 10,984,479, forward strand.
ACTTTCATATGTATATTCTGTGGCGACGGTTTCTTACAAGCAAACGATTACACCTCACATTTGATCGAGGCCCATCAGAATTTCAACACGGCACCATCGGTAATCGAAACAAAAGAGGATGAACCTTCGAAACCTCAGGAATCGCTGCCTTCCCTCTCTGATATACCCCAAGTGAAAAAGGAGAAGTTCAAGGGGTACCTCTGCAAGTGCGGTAAGGCTTTCCTCACACACGTGGACTACAAGTCTCACAGAAAGATCCATTCGAGGATAAGGAACTTCAACTGCGAGATATGCAAGAAGACGTTTGCGCAGAGGGCAAGCCTCATGCTGCACAAGGTACAGCACAGGGGCTCCAAGCCGTTTAGGTGCAAGGCTTGCCTGAAGGGGTTCCGAAAACGTCACGCCCTCATCCAGCACTTGAAATTGCACGCCGACGATACYTTGCAAGTGTGCGGGTATTGCGGAAAGCATTTCAGCGACAACAAAGAACTGGTGGAGCATATGGCAACGCATGCCGTTGATGACGACATGGTAGGGGATGAAGTGGTGGCCACGCATACTGTAGAAGACGACATGACGGGCGTTGAAGTCATCCAGGAACATGAGGTTAAGGATGAGGAGATGGGAAACGTAGAGTAAATGTAGTTTTATTTGTATTAAGACTGTAATAAAATAAGCTTATTCTGGTATTAGTGGTTTTTACAGATTTTTATCCATGGAAATTTTCTTCGCTACTTGCATTCTTGAACTGTACATTTGAAACACTTTCCATTAAAATATGTAGTAATTATACCAAAGAGTTGTTTCAATGTCTCGTCGTTTAACAAAGTGGAGTACTGTAAAAAGAAAAAATTGTTTTTATGTACATATATCGCTCAAAATTCAATTGATCCCATCACTAGCGTACAGTAGTTCAACTGTACCCTGTACCGAAGCTGACCTGACACCCTGACAGAGGCTCATCATTAGTTCATTTGTTTTAGTGTTTGAGGGGGTTCGTTTATCGTTGTGTTATCAGATGGAAATTGTATAATATTGCATATATGATGAAGGAAGAAGCACTTGAGGCTGCTGTCGGTATACTTCCCGTGGAACCCCAACTAATAGTACAGCCTCTCAGATGTCTGAGGAAAGTAACTGCCGAAGAAATCATGAAGCTTTGCAGGTTCTGCATGTCACAGCATAATGTTTGTTCCATCTTCCAGTTGCAACATTGTGGAGAGGAGTTCTCCAGTGTTATAAAGTATGCACTCAACATTAAGGTAATAAATACACTTCTGTTGTTGGCGATCAAGTAATTAACGTCAAAAATTTAGGTCAAAGTGAATGACAAGTTACCTAACATTATTTGCACCAATTGTATGCAAAAGATACTGGCGATTTCAGAATTCAGAAAGATGTTTACCACATCAGAGAAGATCATAAGGAATGCATTGGGTGCCGAAAAACAGGCACATAGCAAAAAAAGAAAATGCCCTACTAAGAAAAAAACTAAGAGTAAGAAACAATTACTCAGTGGAGAGAGGCAGCTGTGTAATGTTAAGAAAAAACCTGATGTCGTTTTTTCAAAGGTCAAAGAGGAATTGCCAGAGTGCGAAGAGATTGTTATAAAATCTGAACCGGAAGATGAAGAAGATTCTGAACGACCCCAAGAAAATAAAGCCGAATATCCACCACAACCTATCGAGAAAATAAACGGAGCGCTTTATCCGCTGGTAACTGTATCTATGGAAGAAGAGTTCATATATAAATTACGGGATATGAACAGAGGCGTTGACCATCCTAAGACTAATTCACCAAATTTAGAAGGAGGATACACATGTAATACATGCCAATGTACGTTTCGTACGGCTATGCTTTTGGAAGTTCACGAGTCTTCGCATACGGTGGGAAAGGACTATGTATGCAAATACTGCACTAGGAGATTCAAACAAAAACTTGATCTAAATTACCATGTGTTGCATGATCACGAAAAGGACATGCCATATTATTGCGACGTTTGCAAAAAAGGTCAGTGTCAAGAAAGCTTTGCAGGAAAGTTTTATTATTTGATAAACTTAAAATTGCCCCATATTTTTTCCTCTTTCTTTAATTCGGACTTTGAACTTACACTTTTAAAGAATGCTGCATTTGTTGGTTGAGAATATTTTTATTTTTAGCCTTTGCTAAATACTTGCCCAATACTTGCAGGTTTTCAATTTCAAGAATTACTTTCTGATCACAAAGAATACTTTGCTGTGCGAAAAAAATCTTGCAAGCAAAGCAAGAAGTGTGACGTATGCGATGAAGTGCTCCCAAGCAGTGAAAGTTTGGCATTTCATATGGCTCAGCACAGGAATAATACCTTCGCTGATACCGAGGAAACAATCGTTTTAGATTAAGCTCGTTTACGAATACCTCCACTAAGGATGCCGAAGATCTTGTAAGTTATTGCCGTCATCTATTGGTGACATTTTAAACTTCTATTACCCCTTTCTAAGAGGGGCATTTTTGTAGCTTGACATATGGCAAAGATCGCTATCCTTTTAAGTGGAGCTATCTGTAGGTTAGATAGTCTTAGTGATTACTCAATTTACTGGTGTTCAAGATAAAGAATCTTATCTTATTTACTGTATATGTTGTGTAATAAATTTTTTTATGTAGTTTGATTCTTTTATCTGAGAACGAAAAAGTTATATATAGTTTTAATTCACCCCTCTGAAAATTAGTTTTGAAATTTGCAGTCTACATACAAATTTTATTTTTGTAAATGCAAATTGAGAGCTAGTTCGAATAATTTTGCCATCTCTAGCTCGTAGTTTCAATACATGTAGTATGTTATTGGAACTACTTTAGACTGGTGATAAATGGAAATTTAAAACTTTATTAACAGCAAGATTGATAAACTGAATCCAATCTTCAATCTGTGCTACAAATGAACAGATTATTCAAGCATAATAAATATAATACAATTCGATCCAGGTAAGTATTTACAACCGAAGTATGAAGGGTTGGCTAACAGAAAAACAACTGGAAAACTAGTATTTGTATTCGTTTTATTAAAAATGCAGTACGCTTTTTGTAGATATAAGTATGATTATTACTTAATTTGATTTTTACTGCATCTTCAAGCTGCATAAATTCTTTTATTTCTAGAATATAGAAATATATAAAAAACATCCACCGTGTAGTGCAACCGCTATTGTTTTAGATAATTTGAACTGTTCTGTAGTTCCAATGTGCACTGGTTTAGTTCAAATCGATCAAACTGACATGACGCCATTTTGAATGTTCCGTTCGAAATGTGGATGTTCAACTGATGGAATTTTTAAACTTTTGATAGCATACTAGCAATTTTTTGATATGTTGGAAGACATTATAGTAACTCAGGATTCAGAGGAACAACTTTTGCCACCAGTTGATGATTTCAACAAGACATGTCGTTTTTGTTTGTCCCATGATAATCTGAACCCAATTTTCAACCTGTGCTACAAGGGAATAGATTATTTAACCATAATAAAATCATGCATCTCGATTCAGGTAAATAAATCTTCACGATTAAAGCTTACACAGTAGAGTAATACATTCATTTGCAGGTCAAGAAAGATGATTCCTTGCCGAAGAACATGTGTGACGATTGTGTCGTTGAAATGAATAAATTTTATGAATTAGAAAATAGAAAAAATGCATCTTATGCAACCGCTATTGTTTTAGATAATTTGAACTGTTCTGTAGTTCCAATGTGCACTGGTTTAGTTCAAATCGATCAAACTGACATGACGCCATTTTGAATGTTCCGTTCGAATGTGGATGTTCAACTGATGGAATTTTTAAACTTTTGATAGCATACTAGCAATTTTTTGATATGTTGGAAGACATTATAGTAACTCAGGATTCAGAGGAACAACTTTTGCCACCAGTTGATGATTTCAACAAGACATGTCGTTTTTGTTTGTCCCATGATAATCTGAACCCAATTTTCAACCTGTGCTACAAGGGAATAGATTATTTAACCATAATAAAATCATGCATCTCGATTCAGGTAAATAAATCTTCACGATTAAAGCTTACACAGTAGAGTAATACATTCATTTGCAGGTCAAGAAAGATGATTCCTTGCCGAAGAACATGTGTGACGATTGTGTCGTTGAAATGAATAAATTTTATGAATTCAGACGAAAGTGCGAGAATACAGAATTGCATCTTAATAAAATAGCACGAGAGAAACAACTTGAAGAGGAGGATTTTACTGAAGTTATTGTAATTGTTGGAGAAACAAATGAGTATTCTTCACCGGTGACAGCAAGTATATTAGAGTTGCAAGATTTCTTAGGATCTAGAGAAGTGTCATTAAATGAAGAAATCATAAAGGAAGAGACAGTTGATTTGGATGAAAGTGAAAATGATGCTGTTACAGAAACAGTTGAAAGTTTCGATAAAACGAATGTTACTGAAGCAACTGAAGAATTTATTAATACAAATGAAACAATTGAGGCGATCAAACCAGAAGATTCCAGTGAAGTAATAATTAATGACCAAATAAGTGAAACCAATGTAAAATTAAAGAAAAAGAGGTTGGATTGTGTCGTATGCAGCGAAGTTTTTACTGACTTTGCTGCTCTGTTGAAACACTACTCAGTAACAGGACACAACAAGGATGTGAAACTATACAAATGTGAATGCAACAAAGTGTTTATTCACCACGGCGATTATAATAAACACAAGGTAACGCACTTACCCAAGACCTATGAGTGCAACCAGTGCGGTCTGAAGTTTGACAACGTCGTGTCTTACAAAACCCATCGCAAGGAGAACAAGCACTGCAAGACGATCGGGAGGACATGTTCTGTTTGCAACAAAATCTGCAAGAGCAAAGACAATCTGACCACTCACATGAGGGTGCACACCAACGAGAAGCCGTTCGAGTGCCAATACTGCGGACGTAGATTCAACATGAGGGCCAACTGGAAACGCCATTTGTGCATTCATACGGGGGAAAAACGGCATACTTGTGAAGTCTGTGGGAAAGGTAGGATTGTCTGTGAACTATACATTATTTAGGTGTAAAAAGAAGTGAAAATCATTATAAATATTTGATCTATTTTAAAAAGGAATTGATCTGTTTGTTAAGCCATGACACATCCTGATGCCGATCGATTCCTTTATACTGTCATTATCCGACCACAAAGCATTCTACTGAAACCTGACAAGAGCACATTTTTTGTGTAAATAATGATGTTATTTGATTTTTTGAACAAAATTTTTAGTCCATCACGAAAAAGTTATAATGATTTTTATCCCACACCCTCCATTTTGACCTGTTTATAAATAAAATTTTGTAATTATTTTTCGAACACTATTTATCATATAAAGTTTGGTAAATGTGTGAAATTTTATTTACTTATACCCAGAAGTTTTAAAGAAATTAAATAAAAACAGAGTTTGGGGTTTCATCTTTAAGGGACCGTAGCTGTCTTAGGAAGCAAATTTGGATATAGATATTTTTGATCCAATTGACCTAGCATAGTCCCTAGAAATCTATGGTTTTAGTTTCGCCATCGAGTAATGGGACACCCTGTACCTATAAAGTTTTCGTCATAATTTACTTCATTTTCGTAAATTTGGCTCATCATTGAGTGTGTGTTCTAGTGAGTGTTAGTGTGTCAAGCAAGACCTCGAATAAAGCTCGCCTTCTTTCCAGGATTCATACAGTTAGTATCTCTGAAGAAGCACGAAAAAAGCCATCTAGTCCACAAGCAAGAAACACCAGCCTGCGACTACTGCAATCGCACATTTCCCACAATGCAAGGTCTGAAACTCCACCTGAGCCATCATTTGTTTTGTTCGAAGAAACACAGCCAATCGAGACAAACACCCGAAAGCGAGAGATCGTTCCTTTGCGAAGAGTGCGGCAAAGGTTTCCCCGCCAAGTACCACCTCCTAAAACATTGCAGGACGCACTCCACCGACAGGAATTTCATTTGCGGCGAATGCGGCAAAGGTTTCCGAACACCGGAGATGCTGAAGAGGCACAAGATGGCCCACGAAGGCCACAAACTCCACCAGTGCAACATATGTGAGAAGACGTTCGTCTCTTCGGGGAACATGAGCATACACATGAGGATACATACGGGTGATGCCCCGTATGAATGCGAGGTCTGTCGGCGTCGTTTTAAACAGCCCCAACAGCTGGCGCGACATCGGCGGACGCACACCGGTGAAAAACCTTTCCAGTGTTCGTATTGCGGCAAGTGCTTCGCCGACAACGGAATTCTTACCGTACACAGACGAATTCATACGGGGGAGCTGCCTTATTTGTGTGCACAGTGCGGCAGGGCGTACCGGGACATCAATGGATTGAAGAAACATAAAAAAGTTTGTGAATTATCTTTAGAACTGAGTGGTATTAGTAGCCAAGAGAAATGTAACTCTGTATAATAGGTATATAGTATTATTTTTGGATGTAACTTCACTTGTTTGTTTGCAACAATAAAGACATATTTTACTGGATTCTTTCTAATTATTAAAAAGATTCCTTAGAAAAAGTTTTGCACTGAGGGTGCGTCAAGTTAGCCCGGACCTTCAAATCTTTTTGTTTAACCTAAAAGGTTAAAATAATATGTTATAATATGTAACATAACTTACAACTTAACATATGTTAAGTTATATAATATAACATGCAACTTAACATAACACATGTTATGTTATATAATATATTAATGGTAGTAGACACGGTATATCTTTAAGTAAACTTTACTCGTTGAGGACGTGGTAGACTAAGATTAATCAAGATTGGTAACGTAATTTCTTAAGGAATATCAACAATTTGGTGTTACTTACAATAAAAGAAAATCAAGATACATAACTAAATCAAATCTGTGATTTAGAATAATAATTGGGAACTTACAAAGCACCCCCAAGACTGCAGAATTGTATGAAGTAGAATGGTGCTTAGAAATATGTATGTTTAGCGCCAATAGAACTTTAGAGAAACGAAAAGCTAGATTAGGTGGTGACTCAAGACTTTATGAGCAAACAGGAGTACTGTTAATGAAACTTTATCATCTGTTGCTCGGTCCCATTTCTATAAGATTGTTGACATTTTTAGCAACTTTATATGAAATAAAACCGAACACTGATGTCATCTGTTTGCCCTTAAATGGCGAGATACCTACATGATGAAGTATTAATGGAGTCGCTGAAATTCCTGTCCAAGCTGGTGGAATTGAAGTAAAAGGTTTATTTATGTTAGATACATAAACCTTGAAATGCCAGTTTCGCACTACTACTACATAACTATAAAATATGTTATATTATGTAGCACGTTATGTTATATAACATAACATACAACTTAACACATGTTATTTTATATAAAATAACATAACACCTGTTATGTTGTATAACAACATGCAACATAACATAACACATGTTATGTTATATAACATAACAAATGTTAAGTTATATAAGATAACATGCAACTTAACATAACACATGTTACGTCATATAAAATAACATGCAACTTAACATAACACATGTTATGTTATATAATATATTAATGGTAGTAGACACGGTATATCTTTGGGTAAACTTTACTCATTAAGGACTAAGATAAATCAAGACTGGTAACGTAATTTCTTAAGGAATATCAATAAGTTGGTGTTAGAATAAAAGAAAATCAAGATACATAACTAAATCAAATCTGTGATTTAGAATAATAACTGGGAACTCACAAAGCACCCCCAAGACTACGGAATCGTATGAAGTAGAATGGTACTTAGAAATATGTATGTTTAGCGCCGATGGAACTTTAGAGAAAAGAAAAGCTAGATTAGGTGGTGGCTCAAGACCATGAGCAAACAGGAGTGCTATTAATGAAACTTTCTCATATGTTGCTCGGTCCCAGGTCTATAAGATTGTTAACATTTTTAGCAACTTTATATGAAATAAAATTGAACAGTTCGATGTAATGTTTGCCCATAAATGGCGAGATACATGACTAAGTATTAATAGAGTGTGTAACCTCTCGCACAGCTACTTTTGATCGGCTGCTCTTTATTAGTCGGGCACGGGCCGTGGGTCGTTTTAAGTTAAATATAATAAATGAAATTAAGGGCGCCACGCAGTTGTAAAACACCGCGCTTGGTAAAACTGCGAAACCAAGCGTTATGTGAAATTAAGCAATTGATGACTATTTTAACTGTGTATATATATTGGCAAAAAAATATCACTAGTTACAAGATCTTGGCCCGAAATAGTACTATTTGGTTCACATTTAAAATAAATTGGACAGTGACTTTTTTCATTAATATATGAAACGTGAATTTAATTAAGTATATGCAAAGAAAATATCTGGCCTGTTAGACGGTGCCCTTCAAGGGTGGTTCCGGGATAATTCTCGCTCTGACCGGTGCTACTGCGCTGACCTCCAGTCCCTTGCCCGCTGTTGTGATTCAGCGTCTCCAAATTTTATTATTACTCAAGCAATAGGCACAAATACCAGTAACGTCCAGGTAGTTGCTCCTCGGTATAAAAGAAAAACCCTGCAAGCGCCAAAGGGCGTCTTTGTGAAAACTATCTTTAGAGAAAACCTTTAACTCACCTCTTTTGGAGGGTTTCTCTATTTAGGTAACGTAATGGGTCGAAAAGATAAATGCTTAGATAGTTACGATATATCCTGCAAGTAACTAATTACAAATTTAGCTGAAGCAACCCTTCAGACACTTACGTGATTAGAGACGCTGGCACAAAGTAAATTATTGGCGTTAACGTTAGGAACTTTTGTTATAGTTGAATTAAAACGTCTGCCTATACACGAGGGTGGCCAAGCTCTGTCTTTCGGTCAGTGCTGTCCGCGCAAAAAAACTTAGTAAGAAAACTTGAAAATCTGCATGCGAGAGACAACTGTTGATAATTAAGTATACTAATATTGCTGGTCTTGCAGGTCTCTACCTCTTATACATTTATTGTTACAAGTGGCCGAAATTCCTGTCCAAGCTGGTGGAATTGAAATAAAAGATTTATTTAAATACGTTAGATACATGAACCTTGAAATGCCAGTTTCGCACTACTACTATATAACGATAAAATATGCTATATTATGTAGCACGTTATGCTATATAACATAACATACAACTTAACATATGTTATTTTATATAAATAACATGCAACTTAACACAACACCTGTTATGTTATATAACAACATGCAACATAACATAACACATGTTATGTTATATAACATGACATGCAACTTAACATAACATATGTTAAGTTATATAAGATCACATGCAACTTAACATAACACATGTTACGTTATATAAAATAACATGCAACTTAACATAACACATGTTATGTTATATAATATATTAATGGTAGTAGACATGGTATATCTTTGGGTAAACTTTACTCGTTGAGGATGTGGTAGACTAAGATTAATCAAGACTGGTAATGTAATTTCTTAAGGAATATCAACAAGTTGGTGTTAGAATAAAAGAAAATCAAGATACATAACTGAATCAAATCTGTGATTCAGAATAATAATTGGGTACTCACAAAGCACCCCCAAGACTGCAGAATCGTATGAAGTAGAATGGTACTTAGAAATATGTATGTTTAGCGCTGATGGAACTTTAGAGAAAAGAAAAGCTAGATTACGTAGTGGCTCAAGACTTTATGAGCAAACAGGAATACTATTAATGAAACTTTCTCATCTGTTGCTCGGTCCAGTTCTATAAGATTGTTGACATTTTTATCAACTTTATATGAAATAAAACTGAACAGTTCGATGTAATCTGTTTGCCCTTAAATGGCGAGATACATGACGAAATATTAATGGAGTCACCGAAATCCTGTCCAAGCTGGTGGAATTGAAATAAAAGATTTATAACTTGCAGCTAAAAGAATTGTGTGTAAATAACTGTAGGTACTTAAATTCCTAATATTTTCTAATTTTTGTTTTTCGTCATTCTTATCAGGCTTCATCCAGTCTCCGTCTCTTCGTGAACACATGAAGACCGTTCATGCTTTAACGTATATACCCAACACCTGTGGCAATTGTGGGCTTTCCTTTTCCAACCATCAACGACTGAATGCCCACATCGCCTCTAATCCAGAATGCACTCAGAAAAGAGGCTTCGTCTGGGTTCCCATTGAAGACAGCATTGAAGATAAAAATAAAACTGCGGATGAAAAAATGTGTCTTTGCAATATTTGCGGCAAACAGGTGAGTTTTATTTGTGTGGTAGTGTCATCAAAAGAATGCATACAGCGCTCAGAATGAAAATAAATCATGACGATTCCAGTGCTATATAAATTACTGCAGTGCACATGGTACGTCATAGTAGAAAATGGCTTCAAAGTTACTACTGTTCTGTAGCATACTACCTGCCGCGTAGAAGTGTATGCTATGGTAATTACTACAGCATGGCAATCACTATAAGTTATGTAGTCGCGAGAATATAGAGGAATATGTGGTTTGGAATATATAAACATTTGCTTACTACACCAATGCTTTTTGAATTTTTCTGAAAATTTATAAACTTAAAAAGAAGTAAGAATCTAGACTCTAGTAATTGCATCTTGCAAATTATGTAAATGGTAATTGTTAAGATAAACTTGGAACTAGTTTAATATACGAGAAAAAACAATAATCTTTCATTAAAATGCATGTCTATGCTGTGCTGTCTACACCTTAACCAAATGCAGATAGATCTATTTCGCTGTCATTACAGCTCATCAGTGCAGTTTAGGTCTAGTGTAGGCAGCACGGCATATTCACTGGGATAAATGGAGCAGTTTTCTATTTTAAAGCTTAAACTTTTTTGGAAATCATCTAAGTAGTTCTTGATGAATTTGTATATGAAACAATCATACATGTTTCTTAAGGATTTTACATAATATAAATACACTAATCTTCATGCACTTTGAAAGTGGAATGCTCTTTAGTATCTATAGCGTCGAGCAGAGTGACGAGAATAGTAGAGAGGAAAGCGAGAATCGAGAGTCGCAGTTAGTATAAATAGTGACATGATTAAAATCAAGACATGGATTTATCGAAGTTGAACATTGTTCCCTAAAGATTTGGTTACTTATTAAGAAATTGTAATGCGCATGAAATTCATAAAACTAGACACGTACATGATGAATTTCATCATTTGTATGAACTACGTCACCATCCAGAAAAATTGTATTCATATTTTCGTATGACTATTAGGACATTTGATTACATAATGAAGCCCCACAGAACACGTTGCAGTGACTTTAGGTAAGTAAACAGATTTTTAAAATTTTTATTTCAATCCAAAACACGTACAAAATTTTTAAAACAAATGTTGTCTGTAGTACTGTTTAAAACTTTTACATACCATGGATGGATGGGTCTTTTAAAAAATACAGATTTTCAAAGTATTGCCAGGATGATCTCCATGATATCGCCTTACCCCTTGACCGTTTAACTAGCATTTTCTTTAGCTCTTTCCGAAAGGTGTCTCTTAAGTGTTTTCACTTTGTCCTCACGACATTTCCTATAATTTAAGAAAAACTGTCAGTATCAGGGCATTAATTTGGATTCCGAGGAAGAATATTTTAATACGCGTGCTTTTGGGATAATTAATTCTAAGATCTGTATTCTTTGGAAGCCCTTAGAATCATCTACAGATTTAGCGGATAATATTATTAAATGTATATAATAATAATTGACCTGGAAGGCGTTACTGCTGAAGATGAACAACTGTTGCCCCAATGTGAAAATGTTAAAACTGTACGAGAAGACAGGCCAAGTGCAAATGCCAGTTGTATTAGAGAAACGTGCAAAMTATTTGTATGTCGAAATAAAGAATAAAATATACTTACTTGTCGTGTTCATTTAATCTGCTACCTGGTCCCATAATTTGTCCAACACGTAGCGATTGTGATTGTGATGTATTGCTTTTCGCCGCTKTCCTCTCTGCTTTCATCGCCTCGTTGCTCATCGGCTTCACTATGTATTTAGCATAACCAGCATAATTTTGACGTTGTAAAAAAATCGGAAAAATATAAATCCACATAATGAGCTGCTCTATTTGTTGATTTTTGAATCCTTGCTTTAATTTTTCAATACAAAATATCTTAAAACAACAACATTCTTAAAGAACGGAGGAAAGAACCTGACGAATGATTTTTCAGATCTTGAAGGTAACTCTCAAGCAACACTCTCGCAAGCACTCCACCGCGAAACCCTTCATATGCGACGTCTGCGGCAAAACATTCAAATCGAAAATGAGCCTGGAATTGCACCAAACCATCCACACGGGACAGAAGCCGCACCAATGCGAGATCTGCAACAAGAGCTTCAGGCTGAAGATGCTGCTGAACGGACACATGAGGGTGCACACGGGCGAGATGCCCTACCAGTGCGAGTYTTGCTCGAAAAGGTWCAGGCAGKGGGGACACCTGATGCTCCACACGAGAAGACACAAGGGGGAAACCCCGTTCCAGTGCAAAGTGTGCGGGAAACGGTTCATCAGCAATGGCAACTTGAGGGTGCACGAGCGGATACACACTGGGGAACGGCCCTACTCGTGTGATGTTTGTGGTAAAGGGTTCTGTGCCTCTAACAATTTGAAGAAGCACAAAAGCACGCACAGTAAGGTCGGGAACGGGAATGAAGAAGGAATTGATGGATCTTAGATAAATTTATTAAATATGTAATATGTAAGTAACTAATAAAGTAATGTTTTGAGGRAGACATATTGTTTTTTATTTCTTAACAACAACAAACTTTTCTACTGGTATTTACTTCTACTGACATTTACAGACAAAAATAAATCCAAAAAAAACATTCCACGATACAACCGGTAAATCCGGCGCCTCCACCAAAATTTACCAAACATTTTTTACGTCTATTTAAGATGAGATTAGGTTTCTTTATTAATTATAACCCCCTAAAGCGAAATTTGACATCAGTTGGTACTCAGATGCTTTGGAAGTGGCCCAAATTAAGACGCGTAATAGTGATATTTAAAAGGCTTTAATGTCAGATGCAAACATATGCTTCTTCCAGAACCACTGCACTTTACAAACAAAAAGCGATATCTAAATATTAAGCTTGTTTTAGAAATACGCTTTGATAACCAATAAGCAAAAATGCAAGGTAGGTCTTATTTATATTTGAAATATTAAATTTCCGTTTTTCTGTGGCTGCCCTTCTAGAGAACTTCCGGAATGAATCCTGTTGAATACTTTCTTATACGAAGTGTGGCAATTAAATTCCGGCAATTTGCATCTCGGTTAACTACAAATCTATTTTCTGTCGAAAATCACAAAACATCCAAGGCTAACTAACCCCTTTGTTCTTTTTTGACCTTAAAATTTTTTCGTCTTCGATTAAGCTGAATTCATGTATACTTACTGATTTGGACCTCCTGAATTTCGGAATGGCGTCAGTTGGTCGCTAGCTACAACGGTTCGCTCAGAAAGTATCCTAAATTAGGCCGCCCGCAGTCCTAGCTCATTTTAGATAACATTTTTGGAATCTGCAGCTCAAAGTACATCTGTATGTCGATTTTGAGCCAAACCTATTTTCTGTCGAAAATCACAAAACATCCAAGGCTAACTAACCCCTTTGTTCTTTTTTGACCTTAAAATTTTTTCGTCTCCGATTTGGCCGAACACAAGTACTCTTACTGATTTGGACCTCCTGAATTTCGGAAAGCTGTCAGTTGGTCGCTAACTACAACGGTTCGCTCGGAAAGTATCCTAACTTAGGCCGCCCGCAGTCCTAGCTCATTTTAGATAACATTTTTGGAATCTGCAGCTCAAAATACATCTGTATGTCGATTTTGAGCCAAATCTATTTTCTGTCGAAAATCACAAAACATCCTAGGCTAACCCCTTTGTTCTTTTTTGACCTTAAAATTTTTTCGTCTCCGATTTGGCTGAACACAAGTACTCTTACTGATTTGGACCTCCTGAATTTCGGAAAGCTGTTAGTTGGTCGCTAACTACAACGGTTCGCTCGGAAAGTATCCTAATTTAGGCCGCCCGCAGTCCTAGCTCATTTTAGATAACATTTTTGGAATCTGCAGCTCAAAATACATCTGTATGTCGATTTTGAGCCAAATCTATTTTCTGTCGAAAATCACAAAACATCCAAGGCTAACCCCTTTGTTCTTTTTTGACCTTAAAATTTTTTCGTATCCGATTTGGCTGAACACAAATACTCTTACTGATTTGGACCTCCGGAATTTCGGAAAGCTGTCAGTTGGTCGCTAACTACAACGGTTCGCTCGGAAAGTATCCTAAATTAGGCCGCCCGCAGTCCTAGCTCATTTCAGATAACATTTTTGGAATCTGCAGCTCAAAATACATCTGTATGTCGATTTTGAGCCAAATCTATTTTCAGTCGAAAATCACAAAACATCCAAGGCTAACCCCTTTGTTCTTTTTTGACCTTAAAATTTTTTCGTCTCCGATTTGGCTGAACACAAGTACTCTTACTGATTTGGACCTCCTGAATTTCGGAAAGCTGTTAGTTGGTCGCTAACTACAACGGTTCGCTCGGAAAGTATCCTAAATTAGGCCGCCCGCAGTCCTAGCTCATTTTAGATAACATTTTTGGAATCTGCAGCTCAAAATACATCTGTATGTCGATTTTGAGCCAAATCTATTTTCTGTCGAAAATCACAAAACATCCAAGGCTAACCCCTTTGTTCTTTTTTGACCTTAAAATTTTTTCGTCTCCGATTTGGCTGAACACAAGTACTCTTACTGATTTGGACCTCCTGAATTTCGGAAAGCTGTCAGTTGGTCGCTAACTACAACGGTTCGCTCGGAAAGTATCCTAAATTAGACCACTCGCAGTCCTAGCTCATTTTAGATAACAATTTTTGAATGTGCAGCTCAAAATACATCTGTATGTCGATTTTGAGCCAAATCTATTTTCTGTCGAAAATCACAAAACATCCAAGGCTAACCCCTTTGTTCTTTTTTGACCTTAAAATTTTTTCGTATCCGATTTGGCTGAACACAAGTACTCTTACTGATTTGGACCTCCTGAATTTCGGAAAGCTGTCAGTTGGTCGCTAACTACAACGGTTCGCTCGGAAAGTATCCTAAATTAGGCCGCCTGCAGTCCTAGCTCATTTTAGATAACATTTTTGGAATCTGCAGCTCAAAATACATCTGTATGTCGATTTTGAGCCAAATCTATTTTCTGTCGAAAATCACAAAACATCCAAGGCTAACCCCTTTGTTCTTTTTTGACCTTAAAATTTTTTCGTCTCCGATTTGGCTGAACACAAGTACTCTTACTGATTTGGACCTCCTGAATTTCGGAAAGCTGTCAGTTGGTCGCTAACTACAACGGTTCGCTCGGAAAGTATCCTAATTAGACCACTCGCAGTCCCAGCTCATTTTAGATAACATTTTTGAATGTGCAGCTCAAAATACATCTGTATGTCGATTTGAGCCAAATCTATTTTCTGTCGAAAATCACAAAACATCCAAGGCTAACCCCTTTGTTCTTTTTTGACCTTAAAATTTTTTCGTCTCCGATTTGGCTGAACACAAGTACTCTTACTGATTTGGACCTCCTGAATTTCGGAAAGCTGTCAGTTGGTCGCTAACTACAACGGTTCGCTCGGAAAGTATCCTAAATTAGGCCGCTCGCAGTCCTAGCTCATTTTAGATAACATTTTTGAATCTGCAGCTCAAAATACATCTGTATGTCGATTTTGAGCCAAATCTATTTTCTGTCGAAAATCACAAAACATCCAAGGCTAACCCCTTTGTTCTTTTTTGACCTTAAAATTTTTTCGTCTCCGATTTGGCTGAACACAAGTACTCTTACTGATTTGGACCTCCTGAATTTCGGAAAGCTGTCAGTTGGTCGCTAACTACAACGGTTTCGCTCGGAAAGTATCCTAAATTAGGCCGCCTCGCAGTCCTAGCTCATTTTAGATAACATTTTTGGAATCTGCAGCTCAAAATACATCTGTATGTCGATTTTGAGCCAAATCTATTTTCTGTCGAAAATCACAAAACATCCAAGGCTAACCCCTTTGTTCTTTTTTGACCTTAAAATTTTTTCGTCTCCGATTTGGCTGAACACAAGTACTCTTACTGATTTGGACCTCCTGAATTTCGGAAAGCTGTCAGTTGGTCGCTAACTACAACGGTTCGCTCGGAAAGTATCCTAAATTAGGCCGCCTCGCAGTCCTAGCTCATTTTAGATAACATTTTTGGAATCTGCAGCTCAAAATACATCTGTATGTCGATTTTGAGCCAAATCTATTTTCTGTCGAAAATCACAAAACATCCAAGGCTAACCCCTTTGTTCTTTTTTGACCTTAAAATTTTTTCGTCTCCGATTTGGCTGAACACAAGTACTCTTACTGATTTGGACCTCCCGAATTTCGGAAAGCTGTCAGTTGGTCGCTAACTACAACGGTTCGCTCGGAAAGTATCCTAAATTAGACCACTCGCAGTCCCAGCTCATTTTAGATAACAATTTTTGAAATGTGCAGCTCAAAATACATCTGTATGTCGATTTTGAGCCAAATCTATTTTCTGTCGAAAATCACAAAACATCCAAGGCTAACCCCTTTGTTCTTTTTTGACCTTAAAATTTTTTCGTCTCCGATTTGGCTGAACACAAGTACTCTTACTGATTTGGACCTCCTGAATTTCGGAAAGCTGTCAGTTGGTCGCTAACTACAACGGTTCGCTCGGAAAGTATCCTAAATTAGGCCACTCGCAGTCCCAGCTCATTTTAGATAACAATTTTTGAATGTGCAGCTCAAAATACATCTGTATGTCGATTTTGAGCCAAATCTATTTTCTGTCGAAAATCACAAAACATCCAAGGCTAACCCCTTTGTTCTTTTTTGACCTTAAAATTTTTTCGTCTCCGATTTGGCTGAACACAAGTACTCTTACTGATTTGGACCTCCTGAATTTCGGAAAGCTGTCAGTTGGTCGCTAACTACAACGGTTCGCTCGGAAAGTATCCTAAATTAGACCACTCGCAGTCCCAGCTCATTTTAGATAACAATTTTTGAATCTGCAGCTCAAAATACATCTGTATGTCGATTTTGAGCCAAATCTATTTTCTGTCGAAAATCACAAAACATCCAAGGCTAACCCCTTTGTTCTTTTTTGACCTTAAAATTTTTTCGTCTCCGATTTGGCTGAACACAAGTACTCTTACTGATTTGGACCTCCTGAATTTCGGAAAGCTGTCAGTTGGTCGCTAACTACAACGGTTCGCTCGGAAAGTATCCTAAATTAGGCCGCCTGCAGTCCTAGCTCATTTTAGATAACATTTTTGGAATCTGCAGCTCAAAATACATCTGTATGTCGATTTTGAGCCAAATCTATTTTCTGTCGAAAATCACAAAACATCCAAGGCTAACCCCTTTGTTCTTTTTTGACCTTAAAATTTTTTCGTCTCCGATTTGGCTGAACACAAGTACTCTTACTGATTTGGACCTCCTGAATTTCGGAAAGCTGTCAGTTGGTCGCTAACTACAACGGTTCGCTCGGAAAGTATCCTAAATTAGGCCGCCTGCAGTCCTAGCTCATTTTAGATAACATTTTTGGAATCTGCAGCTCAAAATACATCTGTATGTCGATTTTGAGCCAAATCTATTTTCTGTCGAAAATCACAAAACATCCAAGGCTAACCCCTTTGTTCTTTTTTTGACCTTAAAATTTTTTCGTCTCCGATTTGGCTGAACACAAGTACTCTTACTGATTTGGACCTCCTGAATTTCGGAAAGCTGTCAGTTGGTCGCTAACTACAACGGTTCGCTCGGAAAGTATCCTAAATTAGGCCGCCTGCAGTCCTAGCTCATTTTAGATAACATTTTTGGAATCTGCAGCTCAAAATACATCTGTATGTCGATTTTGAGCCAAATCTATTTTCTGTCGAAAATCACAAAACATCCAAGGCTAACCCCTTTGTTCTTTTTTGACCTTAAAATTTTTTCGTCTCCGATTTGGCTGAACACAAGTACTCTTACTGATTTGGACCTCCTGAATTTCGGAAAGCTGTCAGTTGGTCGCTAACTACAACGGTTCGCTCGGAAAGTATCCTAAATTAGGCCGCCTGCAGTCCTAGCTCATTTTAGATAACATTTTTGGAATCTGCAGCTCAAAATACATCTGTATGTCGATTTTGAGCCAAATCTATTTTCTGTCGAAAATCACAAAACATCCAAGGCTAACCCCTTTGTTCTTTTTGACCTTAAAATTTTTTCGTCTCCGATTTGGCTGAACACAAGTACTCTTACTGATTTGGACCTCCTGAATTTCGGAAAGCTGTCAGTTGGTCGCTAACTACAACGGTTCGCTCGGAAAGTATCCTAAATTAGGCCGCCTGCAGTCCTAGCTCATTTTAGATAACATTTTTGGAATCTGCAGCTCAAAATACATCTGTATGTTGATTTTGAGCCAAATCTATTTTCTGTCGAAAATCACAAAACATCCAAGGCTAACCCCTTTGTTCTTTTTTGACCTTAAAATTTTTTCGTCTCCGATTTGGCTGAACACAAGTACTCTTACTGATTTGGACCTCCTGAATTTCGGAAAGCTGTCAGTTGGTCGCTAACTACAACGGTTCGCTCGGAAAGTATCCTAAATTAGGCCGCCTGCAGTCCTAGCTCATTTTAGATAACATTTTTGGAATCTGCAGCTCAAAATACATCTGTATGTCGATTTTGAGCCAAATCTATTTTCTGTCGAAAATCACAAAACATCCAAGGCTAACCCCTTTGTTCTTTTTTGACCTTAAAATTTTTTCGTCTCCGATTTGGCTGAACACAAGTACTCTTACTGATTTGGACCTCCTGAATTTCGGAAAGCTGTCAGTTGGTCGCTAACTACAACGGTTCGCTCGGAAAGTATCCTAAATTAGACCACTCGCAGTCCCAGCTCATTTTAGATAACAATTTTTGAATGTGCAGCTCAAAATACATCTGTATGTCGATTTTGAGCCAAATCTATTTTCTGTCGAAAATCACAAAACATCCAAGGCTAACCCCTTTGTTCTTTTTTGACCTTAAAATTTTTTCGTCTCCGATTTGGCTGAACACAAGTACTCTTACTGATTTGGACCTCCTGAATTTCGGAAAGCTGTCAGTTGGTCGCTAACTACAACGGTTCGCTCGGAAAGTATCCTAAATTAGGCCACTCGCAGTCCAGCTCATTTTAGATAACAATTTTTGAATGTGCAGCTCAAAATACATCTGTATGTCGATTTTGAGCCAAATCTATTTTCTGTCGAAAATCACAAAACATCCAAGGCTAACCCCTTTGTTCTTTTTTGACCTTAAAATTTTTTCGTCTCCGATTTGGCTGAACACAAGTACTCTTACTGATTTGGACCTCCTGAATTTCGGAAAGCTGTCAGTTGGTCGCTAACTACAACGGTTCGCTCGGAAAGTATCCTAAATTAGGCCACTCGCAGTCCCAGCTCATTTTAGATAACATTTTTGAATCTGCAGCTCAAAATACATCTGTATGTCGATTTTGAGCCAAATCTATTTTCTGTCGAAAATCACAAAACATCCAAGGCTAACCCCTTTGTTCTTTTTTGACCTTAAAATTTTTTCGTCTCCGATTTGGCTGAACACAAGTACTCTTACTGATTTGGACCTCCTGAATTTCGGAAAGCTGTCAGTTGGTCGCTAACTACAACGGTTCGCTCGGAAAGTATCCTAAATTAGGCCGCCTGCAGTCCTAGCTCATTTTAGATAACATTTTTGGAATCTGCAGCTCAAAATACATCTGTATGTCGATTTTGAGCCAAATCTATTTTCTGTCGAAAATCACAAAACATCCAAGGCTAACCCCTTTGTTCTTTTTTGACCTTAAAATTTTTTCGTCTCCGATTTGGCTGAACACAAGTACTCTTACTGATTTGGACCTCCTGAATTTCGGAAAGCTGTCAGTTGGTCGCTAACTACAACGGTTCGCTCGGAAAGTATCCTAAATTAGGCCGCCTGCAGTCCTAGCTCATTTTAGATAACATTTTTGGAATCTGCAGCTCAAAATACATCTGTATGTCGATTTTGAGCCAAATCTATTTTCTGTCGAAAATCACAAAACATCCAAGGCTAACCCCTTTGTTCTTTTTTGACCTTAAAATTTTTTCGTCTCCGATTTGGCTGAACACAAGTACTCTTACTGATTTGGACCTCCTGAATTTCGGAAAGCTGTCAGTTGGTCGCTAACTACAACGGTTCGCTCGGAAAGTATCCTAAATTAGGCCGCCTGCAGTCCTAGCTCATTTTAGATAACATTTTTGGAATCTGCAGCTCAAAATACATCTGTATGTCGATTTTGAGCCAAATCTATTTTCTGTCGAAAATCACAAAACATCCAAGGCTAACCCCTTTGTTCTTTTTTGACCTTAAAATTTTTTCGTCTCCGATTTGGCTGAACACAAGTACTCTTACTGATTTGGACCTCCTGAATTTCGGAAAGCTGTCAGTTGGTCGCTAACTACAACGGTTCGCTCGGAAAGTATCCTAAATTAGGCCGCCTGCAGTCCTAGCTCATTTTAGATAACATTTTTGGAATCTGCAGCTCAAAATACATCTGTATGTCGATTTTGAGCCAAATCTATTTTCTGTCGAAAATCACAAAACATCCAAGGCTAACCCCTTTGTTCTTTTTTGACCTTAAAATTTTTTCGTCTCCGATTTGGCTGAACACAAGTACTCTTACTGATTTGGACCTCCTGAATTTCGGAAAGCTGTCAGTTGGTCGCTAACTACAACGGTTCGCTCGGAAAGTATCCTAAATTAGACCACTCGCAGTCCTAGCTCATTTTAGATAACAATTTTTGAATCTGCAGCTCAAAATACATCTGTATGTCGATTTTGAGCCAAATCTATTTTCTGTCGAAAATCACAAAACATCCAAGGCTAACCCCTTTGTTCTTTTTTGACCTTAAAATTTTTTCGTCTCCGATTTGGCTGAACACAAGTACTCTTACTGATTTGGACCTCCTGAATTTCGGAAAGCTGTCAGTTGGTCGCTAACTACAACGGTTCGCTCGGAAAGTATCCTAAATTAGGCCGCCTGCAGTCCTAGCTCATTTTAGATAACATTTTTGGAATCTGCAGCTCAAAATACATCTGTATGTTGATTTTGAGCCAAATCTATTTTCTGTCGAAAATCACAAAACATCCAAGGCTAACCCCTTTGTTCTTTTTTGACCTTAAAATTTTTTCGTCTCCGATTTGGCTGAACACAAGTACTCTTACTGATTTGGACCTCCTGAATTTCGGAAAGCTGTCAGTTGGTCGCTAACTACAACGGTTCGCTCGGAAAGTATCCTAAATTAGGCCGCCTGCAGTCCTAGCTCATTTTAGATAACATTTTTGGAATCTGCAGCTCAAAATACATCTGTATGTCGATTTTGAGCCAAATCTATTTTCTGTCGAAAATCACAAAACATCCAAGGCTAACCCCTTTGTTCTTTTTTGACCTTAAAATTTTTTCGTCTCCGATTTGGCTGAACACAAGTACTCTTACTGATTTGGACCTCCTGAATTTCGGAAAGCTGTCAGTTGGTCGCTAACTACAACGGTTCGCTCGGAAAGTATCCTAAATTAGGCCGCCTGCAGTCCTAGCTCATTTTAGATAACATTTTTGGAATCTGCAGCTCAAAATACATCTGTATGTCGATTTTGAGCCAAATCTATTTTCTGTCGAAAATCACAAAACATCCAAGGCTAACCCCTTTGTTCTTTTTTGACCTTAAAATTTTTTCGTCTCCGATTTGGCTGAACACAAGTACTCTTACTGATTTGGACCTCCTGAATTTCGGAAAGCTGTCAGTTGGTCGCTAACTACAACGGTTCGCTCGGAAAGTATCCTAAATTAGGCCGCCTGCAGTCCTAGCTCATTTTAGATAACATTTTTGGAATCTGCAGCTCAAAATACATCTGTATGTCGATTTTGAGCCAAATCTATTTTCTGTCGAAAATCACAAAACATCCAAGGCTAACCCCTTTGTTCTTTTTTGACCTTAAAATTTTTTCGTCTCCGATTTGGCTGAACACAAGTACTCTTACTGATTTGGACCTCCTGAATTTCGGAAAGCTGTCAGTTGGTCGCTAACTACAACGGTTCGCTCGGAAAGTATCCTAAATTAGGCCGCCTGCAGTCCTAGCTCATTTTAGATAACATTTTTGGAATCTGCAGCTCAAAATACATCTGTATGTCGATTTTGAGCCAAATCTATTTTCTGTCGAAAATCACAAAACATCCAAGGCTAACCCCTTTGTTCTTTTTTGACCTTAAAATTTTTTCGTCTCCGATTTGGCTGAACACAAGTACTCTTACTGATTTGGACCTCCTGAATTTCGGAAAGCTGTCAGTTGGTCGCTAACTACAACGGTTCGCTCGGAAAGTATCCTAAATTAGGCCGCCTGCAGTCCTAGCTCATTTTAGATAACATTTTTGGAATCTGCAGCTCAAAATACATCTGTATGTCGATTTTGAGCCAAATCTATTTTCTGTCGAAAATCACAAAACATCCAAGGCTAACCCCTTTGTGCTTTTTTGACCTTAAAATTTTTTCGTCTCCGATTTGGCTGAACACAACTACTCTTACTGATTTGGACCTCCTGAATTTCGGAAAGCTGTCAGTTGGTCGCTAACTACAACGGTTCGCTCGGAAAGTATCCTAAATTAGGCCGCCTGCAGTCCTAGCTCATTTTAGATAACATTTTTGGAATCTGCAGCTCAAAATACATCTGTATGTCGATTTTGAGCCAAATCTATTTTCTGTCGAAAATCACAAAACATCCAAGGCTAACCCCTTTGTTCTTTTTTGACCTTAAAATTTTTTCGTCTCCGATTTGGCTGAACACAAGTACTCTTACTGATTTGGACCTCCTGAATTTCGGAAAGCTGTCAGTTGGTCGCTAACTACAACGGTTCGCTCGGAAAGTATCCTAAATTAGGCCGCCTGCAGTCCTAGCTCATTTTAGATAACATTTTTGGAATCTGCAGCTCAAAATACATCTGTATGTCGATTTTGAGCCAAATCTATTTTCTGTCGAAAATCACAAAACATCAAGGCTAACCCCTTTGTTCTTTTTTTACCTTAAAATTCTTTCGTCTCCGATTTGGCTGAACACAAGTACTCTTACTGATTTGGACCTCCTGAATTTCGGAAAGCTGTCAGTTGGTCGCTAACTACAACGGTTCGCTCGGAAAGTATCCTAAATTAGGCCGCCTGCAGTCCTAGCTCATTTTAGATAACATTTTTGGAATCTGCAGCTCAAAATACATCTGTATGTCGATTTTGAGCCAAATCTATTTTCTGTCGAAAATCACAAAACATCCAAGGCTAACCCCTTTGTTCTTTTTTTACCTTAAAATTCTTTCGTCTCCGATTTGGCTGAACACAAGTACTCTTACTGATTTGGACCTCCTGAATTTCGGAAAGCTGTCAGTTGGTCGCTAACTACAACGGTTCGCTCGGAAAGTATCCTAAATTAGGCCGCCTGCAGTCCTAGCTCATTTTAGATAACATTTTTGGAATCTGCAGCTCAAAATACATCTGTATGTCGATTTTGAGCCAAATCTATTTTCTGTCGAAAATCACAAAACATCCAAGGCTAACCCCTTTGTTCTTTTTTGACCTTAAAATTTTTTCGTCTCCGATTTGGCTGAACACAAGTACTCTTACTGATTTGGACCTCCTGAATTTCGGAAAGCTGTCAGTTGGTCGCTAACTACAACGGTTCGCTCGGAAAGTATCCTAAATTAGGCCGCCTGCAGTCCTAGCTCATTTTAGATAACATTTTTGGAATCTGCAGCTCAAAATACATCTGTATGTTGATTTTGAGCCAAATCTATTTTCTGTCGAAAATCACAAAACATCCAAGGCTAACCCCTTTGTTCTTTTTTGACCTTAAAATTTTTTCGTCTCCGATTTGGCTGAACACAAGTACTCTTATTGATTCGGACCTCCTGAATTTCGGAAAGCTGTCAGTTGGTCGCTAACTACAACGGTTCGCTCGGAAAGTATCCTAAATTAGGCCGCCTGCAGTCCTAGCTCATTTTAGATAACATTTTTGGAATCTGCAGCTCAAAATACATCTGTATGTCGATTTTGAGCCAAATCTATTTTCTGTCGAAAATCACAAAACATCCAGTAACCCCTTTGTTCTTTTTTGACCTTAAAATTTTGTCGTCTCCGATTTGGCTGAACACAAGTACTCTTACTTATTTGGACCTCCTGAATTTCGGAAAGCTGTCAGTTGGTCGCTAACTACAACGGTTCGCTCGGAAAGTATCCTAAATTAGACCACTCGCAGTCCCAGCTCATTTTAGATAACAATTTTTGAAATGTGCAGCTCAAAATACATCTGTATGTCGATTTTGAGCCAAATCTATTTTCTGTCGAAAATCACAAAACATCCAAGGCTAACCCCTTTGTTCTTTTTTGACCTTAAAATTTTTTCGTCTCCGATTTGGCTGAACACAAGTACTCTTACTGATTTGGACCTCCTGAATTTCGGAAAGCTGTCAGTTGGTCGCTAACTACAACGGTTCGCTCGGAAAGTATCCTAAATTAGGCCGCCTGCAGTCCTAGCTCATTTTAGATAACATTTTTGGAATCTGCAGCTCAAAATACATCTGTATGTCGATTTTGAGCCAAATCTATTTTCTGTCGAAAATCACAAAACATCCAAGGCTAACCCCTTTGTTCTTTTTTGACCTTAAAATTTTTTCGTCTCCGATTTGGCTGAACACAAGTACTCTTACTGATTTGGACCTCCAGAATTTCGGAAAGCTGTCAGTTGGTCGCTAACTACAACGGTTCGCTCGGAAAGTATCCTAAATTAGGCCGCCTGCAGTCCTAGCTCATTTTAGATAACATTTTTGGAATCTGCAGCTCAAAATACATCTGTATGTCGATTTTGAGCCAAATCTATTTTCTGTCGAAAATCACAAAACATCCAAGGCTAACCCCTTTGTTCTTTTTTTACCTTAAAATTTTTTCGTCTCCGATTTGGCTGAACACAAGTACTCTTACTGATTTGGACCTCCTGAGTTTCAGAAAGCTGTCAGTTGGTCGCTAACTACAACGGTTCGCTCGGAAAGTATCCTAAATTAGGCCGCCTGCAGTCCTAGCTCATTTTAGATAACATTTTTGGAATCTGCAGCTCAAAATACATCTGTATGTCGATTTTGAGCCAAATCTATTTTCTGTCGAAAATCACAAAACATCCAAGGCTAACCCCTTTGTTCTTTTTTTACCTTAAAATTTTTTCGTCTCCGATTTGGCTGAACACAAGTACTCTTACTGATTTGGACCTCCTGAATTTCGGAAAGCTGTCAGTTGGTCGCTAACTACAACGGTTCGCTCGGAAAGTATCCTAAATTAGGCCGCCTGCAGTCCTAGCTCATTTTAGATAACATTTTTGGAATCTGCAGCTCAAAATACATCTGTATGTCGATTTTGAGCCAAATCTATTTTCTGTCGAAAATCACAAAACATCCAAGGCTAACCCCTTTGTGCTTTTTTTACCTTAAAATTTTTTCGTCTCCGATTTGGCTGAACACAAGTACTCTTACTGATTTGGACCTCCTGAATTTCGGAAAGCTGTCAGTTGGTCGCTAACTACAACGGTTCGCTCGGAAAGTATCCTAAATTAGGCCGCCTGCAGTCCTAGCTCATTTTTGGAATCTGCAGCTCAAAATACATCTGTATGTCGATTTTGAGCCAAATCTATTTTCTGTCGAAAATCACAAAACATCCAAGGCTAACCCCTTTGTTCTTTTTTGACCTTAAAATTATTTCGTCTCCGATTTGGCTGAACACAAGTACTCTTACTGATTTGGACCTCCTGAATTTCGGAAAGCTGTCAGTTGGTCGCTAACTACAACGGTTCGCTCGGAAAGTATCCTAAATTAGGCCGCCTGCAGTCCTAGCTCATTTTAGATAACATTTTTGGAATCTGCAGCTCAAAATACATCTGTATGTTGATTTTGAGCCAAATCTATTTTCTGTCGAAAATCACAAAACATCCAAGGCTAACCCCTTTGTTCTTTTTTGACCTTAAAATTTTTTCGTCTCCGATTTGGCTGAACACAAGTACTCTTATTGATTCGGACCTCCTGAATTTCGGAAAGCTGTCAGTTGGTCGCTAACTACAACGGTTCGCTCGGAAAGTATCCTAAATTAGGCCGCCTGCAGTCCTAGCTCATTTTAGATAACATTTTTGGAATCTGCAGCTCAAAATACATCTGTATGTCGATTTCGAGCCAAATCTATTTTCTGTCGAAAATCACAAAACATCCAAGGCTAACCCCTTTGTTCCTTTTTGACCTTAAAATTTTTTCGTCTCCGATTTGGCTGAACACAAGTACTCTTACTGATTTGGGCCTCCTGAATTTCGGAAAGCTGTCAGTTGGTCGCTAACTACAACGGTTCGCTCGGAAAGTATCCTAAATTAGGCCGCCCGCAGTCCTAGCTCATTTTAGATAACATTTTTGGAATCTGCAGCTCAAAATACATCTGTATGTCGATTTTGAGCCAAATCTATTCTGTCGAAAATCACAAAACATCCAAGGCCGACAACCCCTTTGTTCTTTTTTGACCCTAAATTTTTTTCGTCTCCGATTCAGCTCAATTCATGTATACTTACTGATTTGGACCTCCTGAATTTCGGAAAGGTGTCAGTTGGTCGCTCACTACAACGGTTCGTTCGGAAAATGTCTTAAATTAGGTCGCCGAAAATTAGTTTTCATGTAAAGCGGTTTCATAATTAGGTACTTACCTTCAGCATTTACTAGGCGCAGACAAGCTGAAATAGAAAGGGTTTGGAACCGGGATGATATTAACAACGTTTAACATTTCCAGTAGAATCTATTTATTTAAATATTAATCGATTACATTGTTATGGGTAGGTGTGCTCAGATAATAATTATGGTATTTACAATGAAACAAAAAATTGTACTTAACAATTTTAAAGCTCATACAAAGAGAGAAGTGTAATTACACTCGAATGATTTAATACTTTCAGAAAAAAAGAGCTACGGCTGTCTGGTTACACCTCTACAAACAGCATCGATATTGCGTTATAAAGGATACATAGTAATAAAATCACGGAACAATCACAACGGAGGAAGCGTCGTGACTACTCCGTGCGAGACTAAAATACATATCTATCTAAAAAAAACTGATTTTACATCATACAAAGACAATAAGAAAAAACGGCACTCTTAAAATCAACCGCTACGATTCAACATATTCGCAATTTTTATACATCCGTCACCACTGTTAATGTTAACAACTCTCATTCACACCAAAATGAAAAAAAAAGAAAAACAAACGTCTTACAATGATAACAATAAAAATTAACAAACATCGATGAAGGAAGCGTAACTGTATTGGTCGATCGTTAAAACTCATCAAGAATTTAGAAACAAGAGATCAGGTTTACAATCCCCAAAAAATCTATATTATGCTTTTCATGTAAGTAACCTTCCAAGTTCAGGAGATATAACAATGACACTAGCTACCAACTAAAAACGGATCATATTTAAATATTTAGACATAACCACTAATTTCAGTATTTTTGCTTCATCAAGGGTTCATGCATTTACAGAGCATGGATAACAAATTTTTTTAATATACACGTTACGCTACAGAGACATTACAACTGTCACTTATATTTTTTACCTTTTTATATACCTAGAGACGTCACGATATCGTATTGCTCCTATCGACATTTCTTTTTTTGTAACTCACGAGACCGTACAATGTGATTATCTCTCTCTGTTTCCTAAAATTTATTTACAACTCGAGTCCGTTTAGCACGTACTCTCTTACGTCTGCGTCACCTATACAAGTAGTAGTAAACTAACGCTCATATCTCTCGCAAATATTGCTACAATTCATAAAATATAAAACTTGCAACCTAATCCTACATTTATTTAACTGTCGAGAAGGTCTGTGATTGATTTTGATTAGAAGCCATCCATGTTGAGTAGACGTCACTGCAATAAAGGAAAAACGGACATTAATTGTAGGAATTTTGTCAGAAACAGTTAGTACAGTTAAAAAAAGGCCCAAATGATCATAGTATTTCAGTATATGTATAATTAAAGCATAGTTGGAGACATATAATAATAATATTTAGAATGAGTTGATTCAAAGATTGCTGCGCGGTGATAAAAACAACCCACAAATCGGCCTGAAAACGCATAGCATAAGGGAGAACACTCCGCATAGTAAAGTAGTTCCAAATTGAAAAATTAATTTTTTGCAAAGCAATCCATAATTATTAATTTGCTTACCGGCAATGACTGACCACACATTCATTACTACAATATTCGTCTTCCCATTCCGGATTAGAAACGGCGGGATTGGGACATCCGTGACGTATACAGGAGTTGGGGGGCCGCATTTGTCCCTGGCCTACGTTCTGTTGTGATACCGATGTTGGTACGGATGGCTGCGCTTGTGATACTGGAGGAGAGTTGGACACCATGGGAGGAGGACTGACGTGCTGTTGCATGTGCGGATTCACACCGACCTGCTGTTGTTGGGAGACCTGCGCAACACGAGAAACAAGTATATTCTGTTTTATTTCGGGGTCAACAAGGATACTTTGTTACCAAGGTTGATTTGATTTTGATGGTTTAGATGGTTTATACCCGAAAGTGCAGCAGGTTATAAAACATGCCTGCTTGAAACTTGAGTCGCTCAACAGATATAGTAGTGAAACCGCCCCTTTGTGCGCAATGTTTAAAATAATGATATTTCATTGGTGCTTTCAAATAACGCGCGTTTTTCTGAATGTCATATGTACTCAGCTCATCGTAAATAAACAGCTCCCACATAACTGTTGTGATCTTCCCTCTGTGTGTAACAATTCTTTAGTGTAAATCGGGCTGTTGCGTACAACACCTTACGCAAGTAGTCTCTCACTATTATTATTTTGTTTATTACTATATCTGTTGAGCGACTCTAGTATATTTAACCGAAAAAGTATGGGTTAGCTTCCACAAAAAAAAACACTTTATTAAAGCTGGATCAAAAACAAATTGGATCACAGTCATGCAAGCATTGAAGATAAACATTTCAGTTCAAATCATATCACTAATTTTCAACAATTCAAAGTTATGTATGCGAATGAGCGAAGAAGAAAAATCATTGCATACGATAAGGCCTTTACTCAAATAAATAATTTCTTTTAAATAGCAAGAGGTTTATGTAGGTAGCATACCACTTTCAATACATCCATATGCTTATTTGAATTGACATTTTGGACAAAAAATGGCGGCTGCGAATACTCCCTTTTAGCCTTAGTAACACTGCAAAGAGCATTCTTAGTTTCATACACGAAATTAAATGCAAACACACCAAATTAATGTTGTTTGAGGTACAACGAAATATCTACCGCAAACGTAATTAAAAGCAAAATGTGGTGTTTTAATTCAAACTAATTGTTAGCATGCAGAAGCAAGACATTTTGGGAAGATTCTTACAAACCAGCTGCTTACGCGCCTCTGTAAATGGCAAACGCAATGCGACTGAAAAGAAATGGCGGAAAATTTGAATTCAAATGTAAACAAATAAATCTTGTCTGTAATTAACCGATAAAACTGACTGTGCTATAAACAAGTACCAAGTAATACAACAAAATCATCAATCAACAAAGCTGTTTGTCCAATAAAAGCCTCACCTGTTGCATGTAACCGTTTCCGTGCTGCTGCTGCATATGCTGCATGCTCATGTGGTTTGGCACTTGCCCCATGGGCGACTGTATCATACTCTGGTGCTGCTGACCCGGACTGCTCATGCTCATGTTCATCGGCCCCTTCTTCACCATCGGCGGCTGCTGGGAGGGCGGCGTCGAGGCGGAGGACATCGGCGGCGAGGGCAGCGTGCCCTGCGGGGAATACCMTCCGTACTGGGGGGCCCCCGAGCTGTAGTTGCCGTAGCCGCCGTACATGCCCTCGTTCTCGCCGGCGCCCTTCGACACCAGGCTCGCCCTGTAGGCGGCCAGCGCCTTGAGGTACTCCTTCTTGGCGGCCTCCGTCTTCTTCTTGTAGACGTTCTTGTGCTCGGAGTCGAGGGCGTCCCACATGGAAGCGACTATCTTGGAGACCTCGCCGAAGCTGGCGTTCGGATTCTGTCCCTTAATGGCAGCTTGGGTATCACGGAAGAACAGAGCGTAAGCGGAAACAGGCCTGCAACAGAAGAAAGAAATCGGCTCTAGAATTGGAATTTGTTGTTGCCAAGCTTAAAAATGTATATTCAGGGCTAACCTCAAACCTGGGCAGATGCGAGAATATGATTACCTTGGCGTATATAAGGAAAGACCAGATCTGTACCAATTTACCTGCATTGGGACCATAGCTGTGCTGAGGAGGCTTTATAAGCCGAAACAGCTTTTTACAGATTGTTCTGATGTAGACTACATGACATATAGCAGGTTTGTTACTGAGTAGTATTTACGTTCAAGTTCATAATTGCTCTCTATATCTAGTACAGAGTTTATCGGATACTTTTCGATCATGCCGCGCATATCTGTGTTTTAAGAGTTAGAAGTCCTTGTAGAACATGTTAATAAATATTACGAGTATGTAGAAACATTTATCCCCGGTACTGTTTCAAATCTGGATTCTTCTTGCAATAATACGACATCTAAGCAAAAACTAAATAGAAAACTACGTAATAAATATAGTCAAAACTCCAGAAGAACTGGAAACATTCCATATTCCTACAATTAACACCATAGTCTGATGTTATTGCAAATATTTAAATTTCAATAATCATTATGTATTGTATGAGTGTTTCAGATATCATTTTATCATTTTCGACGCGAAAGCGAAGCTAGAGTGTTTAATTTTCGTCTGAAACGATTGAAATACGAAAGCAATACAACGTTTTATCCATAATCACAGGCATTTAGAACCAAAATCGCAAGTATTTTATCTGATTTCGTCGCTGTGACAGCGGCTGCCACCCCAAAAATCATAGAAATTTACTAAAGAAATATCGGGAAGCTTGAATTGTTGCTATTTTATTCTTTATCGACTCCATTTGCAAAAATTTATGAACTTGGTGAGAAATGGAAGAAAGTGTTCCTGGGATAATCTTGAAGAAAGCTGCAGAAAAAACTCTACATATAGTAAGCTCACACCCTACCTGATGGGCTTGCGATAAATAATATTTGATTATCAAGGTAACATCTCATAACTTTCTAGACCTTATAGATAATAAATTGAAATAACTACACTAACAATGGAAGTATCTGGTTCTTCTCGTTGCTGTGAATTAACGAATTTGAAAATCATTAATGTAGAAGGCAGGGGTGCAAATCTCCTTGTTTCGATACCAGATACCAAAACAGGCATTTCACGAAGATTCACAATAATAAAAGAAGGATTCTCTATCAACGCTGTGGAGACATGGAGATTGGAATTTATCCAACGACAGATTCTTTTTACGATACACTAATCAAAAGTATCCTTCACAACCTGTTGGAATCAACACTCTGTCGAAAGTCCCTTCAAATGCAGAAGCTTGTTACGGTCATTGTAGGACTGGCTAATAAAGGTGCTAAGAAGAACATTTTATGTACGATCTATTACTGCACCACTCCACACTCACAAGAAAAAGAAATTTATGCCAAGATCAGAATACAAAGCACAACAGTAATTAAAAGTTACCTTTACCTAGACTCCCTGAAAGACTCCATTGAATTGAACCGATCACTTCAAAACTGGTAAACACTTGGACAAGAAATGACCGTTGGCTATTCGAGATATGTTCACAAAACGCAAAAAAGCTCGTTTCTTATTAGATGTAGAATCTCGCCTAGCACACATACAAAAGAAAGAGTACGATAGATATCTAGTTAAAGTAGTGGTAAGATGGACCAAACGATGGAATCTCTGTCCAAAAACCAAGGATTCTTATACAAAAGTAAAGTTTAATTTGTCCTGTAGTTGATGATAAAAATAAGTACATGAAAATAATCTCTACTATTCAGAAATTATTACATTAAAATAACACTAATATACAAATTTCCCAGCATTTGAAAATAATCTGTTAATTACTGAGAGAGAATTGAACGTCAAAGATATCTTTTTATTCGACATGCGAAAATGCGAAAGTCGAAGAACAGATTGTTGTTTAATTGTAAATATACAGGAAAGAAAATAACGTTAGCCCAGGCTTGTTATTTGGGCGTGAATTTCTCACCTACGTCGGCATGCAAATCGCAAATGAAAATACATCTCCGACCTCGTAAATTCAAAAGTAATGGTGTGCCGTATTACGTGTAATAATGCAGCGGGCTGGAGGGATAAAAATACGATGTTAAATTAAAGCTATCAATATTTCAACGGCACGAACAGAAATACATAGTATGTAAGGAAAATTGCAACAATAAATCTCGCGTTACAACTTGCGCACAGCAAATGTGGGGTTTATGGCCCCATATAACGTCTCACCCCACGTTATACAGTTGGGAAAATACATTCTCAACATTTTAATACAGTTTAATAGGCAAACACGGATCGATGAATGCGGATTTCGGTGTGGAGAGTGGAACTCGCAAACTGGAAAACACATCTTCGCGCATTAGCGTTCACAGTTGTCTAAACTAGTGCTGTCAGGATCTGGAATCCTTGTAGTCAATATTTCAATATATTTGTTTATATTTTTATGATGTCAAATAAATAAAAATGTCAGAGACAAAAAGATCCAATCGATTCGGTAACGTCTCTGCCAAAAAGATCGACAATCTATTCTAAAATTTGATTCAGGAAATTAACAAATACAACTTGATCCTGATAAATTACATTGTCTCAAAAAAAACCTCACTATGAATTCACCCCTCGCAGATGAAGGTTGTAAAATAACTACAAATAGAAAGTTATATATTTCGTTACGTCCAGGAAATCGAAAAGCCGTGTGCCAGAACTGCATTTGCATGTTTCTGAAAAACCACCGGCGTTTTCGCGTAAAAAAAGAGACTAAAAAGCGCATTACGGCGACGTAAAAGCGAACATTACCCGTTTTTAAATCAACATTTTATTTCGAGTTTTATGGGCGCGCATAAATAAAGATAAATATAGGAGTTGCATTACAAAATATCAGGTTTAGGGAACTTTTTACGTTTTACAGTCGCTTTTATGGTACGAAAGATTAAGTTCATTCTTATTTATGGTGGATTCCTTGGTTCTCATACGTGTTGGTGGTTTTTCGTATTATCGGATCAACATTACAGGTATATCAAGTTTACTTACTGCTTTATGTGATAATGGACATAGAAGCCGTTTGAATACACGTTAACACGTTAACGACTGGTTTAAGTGAATTAGGTGCCATTAGGACCCAGATATTAGTCAATGTGTCTCACCTAAGATGGAATGGGGTTTAGTTGTACTGCACAAATACGTACTGTCAAATGTCACAAACACAATTGTTAAACAAAACAAATTTCGAAGAAAAAATATTAGCTTAAATCGCTAAGATTAATTAATGTTATATCGAAAGATACTCACTTTTGTGGTTCATTTGGGTCCCTCTTCTTCTTCTTCTTCTGTACTTTTGGCTTTTTTTGCGTTTTCGCTAAACCTTGATCAGCAGGTTCAGGAGAAGGCCTTTTCATGGCTGGTATCTGAAACCAAGCAAATTCCATTACGTGAACGCAGAAACAACAAATATATTATGCGATGAACAATCTACAATGCTGGTGGACACAGCTTACCATACTCTGAACTGGATAAACAAGAACACAATCGCGTCTGCCTGCACAGAGCACATCCAAGAACTAACTGCTAAAGGAGGTAGTAAATGTACCCTCTCATTCTGCTATCAAGCGCTGCAATGCCATAAATCAAGCGCAAGTGACAAAGCACAGATGTTTTAATAGTTAGCAAGCGAGCAAAAATCAACCGAGAACTAATGTTCCAGTCGACACGTGTGTAATGTCTACGGTATTCTGCGGAGGGCAGATATTTGCTGCCTAGTGCTGCAGCCTCATGAACTGGAATTTGGAGAATTCTCATAAGGGGCGACGGGTACAAGTGAATAAATATTGATTGAAACGTACAAAGGAAGCAATTACTTGTAACAAGACGAATTTGTTTAGTTCGTGGAAGATTCAATGATATTCTTCAAACACTGAATCGACAAAAGACCACAAAGTGTTATCAAATAAACTAAAGGAATGTTGTACTCACCACTGCATGTGGTGTACTATCATCACTATCCTCGCTGGTGGTGGGTTCCTGTCCGGGCGCAGGTGGACTGTTACCCCTGCCCTGTGGATGCTGGGGACTTGCTCCATACTGCCCTATACCACCGGGAGGCGGCTGCCCGTGGCTCATCATCATTTGTTGGTGCTGCTGCTGTTGCTGCTGCTGAATCATCAACAACTGGTTGTTGTGCTGCTGCTGCTGCTGGCTTGGGCTCATCGAGTAATTAGGCTGGGGTCTGAAACAAGCACCAAACACCGATTTAGAAGGCCTAAATCTTCAGAAGATACGGAATATGTATTTGGGCTTTTTTAAACCACACTTAGCTCTTATTTTATTTGTGACACTTACTGTGGGCTATGGTAGGAAGGGTTTACAAGACCGTGGTCCGGCCCTGATAAGTACAGGGGCTGCTGATAGCCCCCCGTGGGGTCGTGCATTCCCATACTCTCTTGTTGCTGCTGCATGTTCATCTGCTGCTGTTGCTGTTGGTTGTAGTTTTGCATATTCTGCTGATCGGAGTGCTGCTGTTGGGGGTTGATGGCCGGGATGTCAAACTCCTCGTCGCCAAAACTAGGGGTGTGAAACGTCTGTAAAAAGAAACGAATACTTAGCACTATAAATGTGTGGCAGAATTTCAGATTCCATTCTTGAAATGTTCGACTACTGTTTGTGTAATACTGGCATTGATCTAGAAGAAAGAAGTTTACAAAATTTGCAGTGTTCAGTCTAAATTAGCTTACTTTCAGTGTACTATTGTGAACAAGCTTCCAAGTACATTTCTACTTTTTGTGCGTGTGAATGTAAACTATTTTTATACATCTTTGTCAAGCTACTGCCTTAACTAAAATCAACTCGACCTGAATTTACATGGACAAAAACGGCCAACGGTATAGTAATGTAACTCTCCTACCGTTATTACAACCCTGCAATAAAATTTATCTTTCATCTCGAACAGCAGGCGGTCCCTCACAAGTTACCGCAAATAACCGGATTACCATAAATTTCGGTCCGATTTTCGGAAGATGGTTAAGCAGGGTCGGATTATTTAAAGTTCACTACCGGTCAAACCAAAACTAGCATTTAGTCTTAGTATTTCTGTACGCGAGACAAGAGAAGCGAAAAATGTTCCGTCCTTGGGAAAAAGCTGCTCCAAGTACCGCTCAGAATGAAGTTGCTGACGCTGTCATGGAAGTGCAAATTGAAGAAAACAAGAGGAATCGTCGTTACCTTACCCAAGATGCCAAAGGAATCATAAAAAATGTATACAATTTTTTGATAAAAAAAGAGTGCAGTGCTCCGTTAAAAGTGACAAGTGAAATGGTTGGTGTCCTCTACACGACTGTGAGAGATATTATTGAAAATAAAGGCAATTCATACCAAATGTATAAGGAAAATAAAGTTCCAACTACGGCAAGTCTGAAATTAAAACTTTTGGAATTAGGATATGACATAAGTTATTGCGAAGAGTGGTTCAGAAAATATTTGAGGAGCATCGGTTTTAATTATAGTACATTAAACCAACGTTTGTCCATAATGGAATCAACCCTACTAAAAAGAGTGAGATGGGATTATATAAACGAATCAGAAGGTACCGCCAAGAAAATCGTAATACCGTATCTTTGGATGAAACGTGGTACGACCCCACGACTTGCTAAAAAAAGGTCTGACAGATGGGACAAATAACTGCGTTCTGCAAGCACCACCTTCGAGAGGAAAAAGAATTATAATTCTTCATGCGGGAGGAAGTGATCCAAAATTGTTCTGCTGACTACCATTGCGACATGGACTCTGCACTTTTTGAAACTTGGTTTCAGCAGCAGTTACTGCCAGGGCCACCACCAGGATCTGTTATAGTCATGGGTAACGCGAGTTATCATTCAAAATTAATGGACAAGGCGCCAACATCAGTTACAAAAAATAGAAATAATTGATTACATGRAAAAGAATAAAATTACAATTCCGGATGGAAAAGTTACAAAAAAGATCTGTTGACAATAATAAAAAATCTCAGCATACCTAAACAATATCGAGTTGATGAACTAGCGAAAGGACATGGACATATAGTTATGCGTTTGCCACCGTATTATTGCGTCCTAAACCCAATTGAATTAGTGTGGAGTACGCTTAAAAAAGGAAAACGAAGAAACAATACATGTCCGCTTTTAAGTTCGGGAGTTGTAGATTTAGTGTGTAGAGAGGTAAGTAGTATAACGAAAGAACTGTGGAAAAGCTGTATTAAACATGTTGTTGAAATTGAAAATAGCTATGTATCCCCAAATTTTCAAAATTTTATAATACATGTTAATGATGATACTAGCAGTGATTCAGAATTTGACAGTAGTGATGATGATAATAATTAATATATTTAAGTTATGTCGGTGTAAACTTGTTAGACTTTTTTTTGTAAAAATATAATAGATGTATGGAATTATTTTTTTTGTCTTAGAGCTTTAGATAAAAAATATATATTCTAATTATTTTCTTTTAAAATATTTGTCTTTTATTTACATATTCAGTTGTGTTAACCGTTAACCGTTTCCAATAGTTAAAAGATTGTAAAATATTAAAATGTATTATTTATAATTTTCGGCTAGCACAGCATTCAACATATTCACAGGATTATAACAAGTGTGTTGATTTGTTGTGCAGTTATGTTCAATTAGCGTTTTTATAGCAAAAATTGGGTGAATATTGTGCGATAGTTTGAGACACATTTCTTACTATTGCTGCGAGTTAAGATTTAAGAGATTACTACATTACTAAATGACGTTACACAGTGAGAACGATTTAAAGTTGAATCTAAATCACACTTTACATCAAAACCTTGTAAACACAAGTAATTCTGATTGAACCGGCCGAAACGTTGAATTAAATTAACAGCTACTAAACTTCATCTCAAACTCGCTCGATTTATTTAGCCCGCTAAAAAACTAACTA
This sequence comes from Rhyzopertha dominica, assembly GCA_025024175.1. Lineage (NCBI taxonomy): Eukaryota > Metazoa > Arthropoda > Insecta > Coleoptera > Bostrichidae > Rhyzopertha > Rhyzopertha dominica. Next base: position 11,021,625 of record QCXZ01000138.1, read on the forward strand.
GCGAGCTTTATGACTGTTCGCAGCAACGATAGCGTTGGAAACTTATTCAGGGCTCTTCTGTGATGCAATCTCCCGGATGGTGTTGAAACTTTATAAACTAAATAAAACTTGGGAACCATTTTAATTTTATCTCGGCGTCCCGGGTATAGATAATGGAAAGGCGAGATAAAAGGCTTTGTAATAACACATTTGCTATTTCAACACGACTAAATATTATGGAAATACAGTAGAGTGTTCCGAAGCGAAACATCTGAGGGGAACTGCCATCGACGGGTTATTGATTTTGTAACGAGGGTTTCAATGGAGGAACCTGTGCTATTGTTCGATTCTGTTTAAATGTACATAATAAATTATGTTTAGACAGGGCGGATGGATGGTCCGTTTTTGAAAAGCGACGAGCACTTGGGTTACGTAAAATGTGAAGTGGATTTGGAAAACTATAAATAAAAGATAAATATACAACGACACGTTGTTACGCAACCTTTTTCTGTGGCTGCTAACGTCATCGTAATTATCGCTATGAAGAATAACAGCAACAAGATAATGTCATGATATAGATGGAACTACCTACGTTCATAATATTATTTTTTGGCCTGCAGAATGTTCTAAATGGCATTTTTTTCTGTGAACAAGTCTACTTAATAATTTATTCTTCCAGGGTTTTATATCGGACTGTTGGTTTTACATAAATTCCAGGGTCAACTTTATTGTTTCCTACCGACATAGATAAGTCCTCTATGTATAAGGTGACTAACCGTCCGGATTTAGCCCGGACAGGTTTGTATTTTTGTTCATGAGTCCGTACTTAATATGGTATCCGGATTTGTCCGGATTTTCATAATTTTGTTTGGATTTGTCCGGGCTTTTTAAAAAGTTTTGGCTAAAAATGTGCACATGGTATTTTACTTTTTCATTCTTGCCAGTCAATGGTGCTGTTAGGCGTAGCTAACTTCATAGGTTCATCTGCCACCTTAAAGTCAGCCACAGACATCCATTATGTAGACGGCTAAATGTCATGCGCGAGAAAATATTCTAACGACCCCTAAGACGCCATATTGCTCGTACGTAGGGCAGCGAGTCTGCGTGGTAACACACTGGTGTGACAAAGTAAATGGCGATTGCCGAAGTGTGCGGCAGGTCCCGTTCCTTTCATATTATAATATTTACCGCGCATGCGTCTGGCTCTACCTGCCCCTACCACCAAATATTTTTACATTAAACTTCTGTTGTGACAGCACGCAATTCCGTAGCCGGCATAATCTAATGCCTGGCTATGGTTGCTAGAGTTTTGTACTACAAAAGCAAGACATTCGCTTAATCCCCCCCCCCCGACGAATTTCCCAATCCTGATTGCAAAAAAACCCTCTGTCGTGTTGTTCATAGTTGATGCAGAATGCAATAAATAAAAGATATTTATTTGAAGCAATAATCATTTACAAACAAAGATGCTTTTGTTCGACCACACATATTTTTGTAATAACACATTACCTACATTTATTTTCGACTGTCGACTGGCTGAACTATTACTATTTACTATGGTACATCGCGCTAGGATGCCATGAAATTTGAAAATAAAAGCGGGGCATTTAGGACCTTGGTCGGGCCGCGGGACATTTTTATGAAAATCGGGACTGTCCCATCGAAATCGGGACGTCTAGCAACCCTATGCCTGGCCATCCCTCTTTATTATCCTATATTACAAATAGCACCGTGAAGGCGTCAGGATTTTTTGGTTTGGGAAGTTGGTCACCTTATCTATGTAACGTAAATTGTATCATACATTTAGTATTTTAACAACATATTCATTATCCAACTGGCTGGTTCAGTTCAAATAACAAATATCATCGACATATTCGGTCTAGAATAACAGCAGCCATCGTCTTACTTGCACATTTATTTTTCTGTTATTAAGTTACTTTATTTTTGAGAATTGCTAAACGCTCATTTAGGGCAATAGAAATTAAAAGATTTATCACATCAAAGGATACAAGGAAAGTATTACTAGCTACTGATAATTCTTTGCTTTGGAATTCTTCATGCTGTATTTGGATTGGCATTCAATTAATCGTTAATGTTATTGGGGATTTTAATAATTTACACGATGGAGCATTAACGTAATAAGAAATGAATAGCCTCTAAAGTATAACACTTTCTAATTTTCGTACTTCTACACAAAGGCTTTGTATTTTTTAATTCTTACTTAAATTTTGGAATTCTGAAATTAATCTCGGATTGATGTTTAATAAAATCTTAACTTTATTTATTATTATAATCAATCAACGTCTCGAAGTGAAGGAAATAAGATATCAATGCACTACAACAATTTATTAAGTTAGCAGACAAAGCAAATATGGCTAAGTGAATGTTTCGAAAGTTAGACCCTTATTCTAGAGAAAAACATCATTTCAAGTTATTTTTGCTCAAAAAAACTCAGTAAACATTTACCCTCTCTCGTTACAGTTAATTAAATACAACAATTGAAAATTTTCCAAGATATATGGATTTAAGTCCACCCACCAAATATGTACTATCAATTTGGAGAGTAGGAAAAAAATTAAAATGTCTCAAACACGTTCTTTTGAGACAACGATACGTCTTGAGAGGAAAGTATTTTTTTATGTTACTTAATGAAGAAAGATACAAATATTGAAGGGACTTGCGGTGGTTGAGCCAGGCTCTTCTCCTATCAACACTCCAAAACCAAATTATCCCGACGTCGTTCATCAAACCCCATCATCCATAACGATATTCACTTTACGCACTGGCACATTTAATTAGACGAAACAATAAATTTGGCAAGTGTAATAAAAATGAGMAAAAGCTGATTTATAATGTTCATATAATTCTTCTTTATTTTCATACAAAGTTATGGGCTATATTTCTTGGCTGCCAAATAAATTACAACCAACGGGTATTCAGCTCAACTCTATTAAAGTTAGTTTCGTAGGTCACCACCGCCGCGGCGCTGGCGTTGCACTCACCCCTCGCGTTTTCCAACTTCCACGGGAAGGAATGAATTTTGATTGAAGCGTTTACACTCCGGTATAGGGGGTTAACAATTTTGTTTTTACTGGAAGCTTCCATCTTGAGACGACGACAATGAAAGACACGATTGTTCAACTGACAGCATATTTATCAAAAGTCTTAATTTTTTTCTACGTTCGTCCCCAAAAACAATTACATCTATCAGGTCACAACTCTTTAGATACAACTATAGATGTGTTTCTACTGATACTTTATAAATTTCGATGCAGTTGACAAAACAGGGAACATATTGTCAGAAACAAATGGAATTTCCATTATGCTTGCACGAATGCTGTAGCAATTAGGCATTTGTCATTTTTATACAAGAAGGTAGCTTTATTATACCACCTTCTGAAGAAACGATGATAAAAATAATTCATAACGTGAAGTGTAACAAAGCACCAGACCTAAACAAAATCAGCAACGAACTGATAAAATACGGACCAATAAGTAAACCACAATGCACAAAAGACATTAAGAAGCAGTATGGTTAACCAACGAAATACCAGATAACCGAAGAATAACTCTAAGCAGTGTTGGATGCAAGTATTACCTCCAGTTCTTACTAGGAGAGGTTGAGAAATACATACCAGAAGTACCGCAGTACCAAGCAGCCTTTGCAAAAAATAGATCAACTGTTAACAATAAGAAGAATTCTAGAGGAGAAATGGAGGGAAGGCACTAGAATAGTGGTGATGGCCATAGATCTACAGCAAGCTTTTGATACGATAAACCATGAGGTAGTGCCACAAATCCTTAGGGACAAAGGGGACCATCACTAGTTAACGGGATAATAAAAGCTTGCCTACACGATAATACTACAGTGCATGGTTCTGACAAGCACACAAACGAAACATAAAAACCGTATTTTCACCATCGTACTAGATGAAGCTTTCAAAAAAAACCATAATCAACATGGAAAACCTTAACAAGCAAGAGAATGAAATACTGCTGTCTATAGACCTTGCATGTGCAGACGACTGAGAATGAAAATGACTTGGTAGAATTCTTAGAAAATACAGAATATGAACTCCACAAAAATGGACTGACAATAAACTACACGAAAAGCAAGATCATGATCAGAGATCCTTCCAGCAGAACAATCCTAGACACGGACACAAAATACAAGATATGGAAGCGAACTTTTAGAACAACATATAAAATGAAATATCTATGTACATACGCAACAACATTAATGACTGGTATCTCCACAACTTTTGCCTAAAATTTACCCCAGTAACAAGCCAGACCATCCCGAAGGCACTGCACAAAATCCCTCTTCGCCTTACCACTTGAGAATCCACATTTTTACCGAATGTTATATTCCAGCTTGCTCATTTAAAATGTATTTCAAGCATCGCTGGTGTATACGTTTATTTTTATGCCAGGTACAACGTAATGGCTCGCTTACACTTAACCTACATAGACTCTGTTGGTCTCTCTCGCGCTCGAACCTTCCCATACATTTTAATGATGGAAAACAGTTCCTCACTATTGAGCGCACACTGGTTGGTCGTACTGAGCCACAGCAGTTTTCTCGTTTGCTCTCTGTATACGTGTTAGATATCAAGGTCACCTCTTCAATGGCCGTTGAACTTTGTGGTTCTGTCATATCAATCATCGGACGGTGCACCAGGCTGGGAGATCATCCAGTGTGCTCCCTTGTTAAATTGAATTCACCAACGGAACGCTTTGTTTTAGACGTTTCTGGCTTAACGTGATCTCTCTCTGTGTGGTCTTGGATTCATCTCCTGATGTTATTCAGACAGTTGTGGGATGTTTTATTTGAAAACATAATCAAATTATGGAATATTACAAAGGAATTCGCGTCTAGCTATGGAAATTCAAATAGAGAACGCATTAATCAAGTAGAGCAGAAATCGTTTATAGCGACGGCCAATGGACCACACAAAGTAGGTGTAAGATAGAGTCCAGTAAAGGTTCCTTAGCAGCTAAAAAATTTTCAGCTCTTTTGGCATGTTGGAAGTATGATTCCCAAACTTGTGCAGCAAATGCATTGAAAAATTCGTCACATAGCGATTCGTGCCCAAATTGAAGTTTGCTTCACTGCAGCTCAAACTATCTCAATGGGGTTCAAGTTTTCATCGCTCATCTAATACTAGCTTCAGAACCCGTATAATTATTTTCGTTCTTGCATTTTTGGTGGATTTTCTTCAATGAGCATATTTTAGCGAAGCAAATAAAGTAATTATGAGCATATTTTCATAATACAATCATACAAAGGAGCCATGACTGTAACCAAACCATCCCTTTTTCCACAGTGTACGAATTAAGGATGTTGCGACGAAGAACCACTATGTTAAAGAACTTCCTGGTTCACCATCTTCAATTGACACCAGTCGTCAGGGCAGCACTCTCCTGAAAAATGGTTTTCTACCCCTCCCTATCTTCGGAGAAAAATCCAGTAATTTTAATCAGCACGTTGTGATTTAATGTTTGAAATTCTAAAAGGCATTAGCTATCTACAAGTAACTCATTGTATACGCTTGCTTGGGCTTAGGCCAGTGGCCAAAGATTCAGATACATCACCATCACGTGATCATGGTCTATTTGAAGTGCCCTCTAGTACTATTTGGATTATAATATCTAAGAATCATGCTGGACTACCATTAAAACTAAAGTGCTGGACTTGAAAATGCCTATACATGGAGAGCTTTTACAAAGTCGACGATGAAAAATTCTATTCCAGCTTTACGATCAGTGAATTGCAAATGTACACAGATAATAATAAGTAGTATGTGTAACAGAAAAGATGTCATAAATTTTAACAAGATCATTGGATTGACACGTATCGTTCTAGCTGAGATTTTCATCATTTCTTTCAAAACTTCAATTGTTTGGAATCCAATAAACCATATGTTTCGTGTACTTAAAAATCACACTGGCTAAAGTTGGGTTTTCATTTTCATTCGTACATACGAAGGCAATAGACAATGGCAAATTTATTCTAAACTTTAAGACTGGATCTTGGATCCACGAATGAAAGAGAAGAGCACTAAATTCTGCTCTTGATGAAATAATAACTAATATATTGTTCTATTAACAAAATAAGGCGCGATAGATGTTTTCTAAATCCAATTATTCCTAAGTAATTTCCAGAAGAGCAAAAATATTCGTATTTCTCTGCCTTTGCTAAGGTTACTTTCGGAACTATCGCTGTTGTATTTTAGAAGCTTAATAAGAATAGGATAGGAAATATAGGATAGAAATCCTGAGACTTCTTAATTAATGTGAACTATATGCAGTTGAGAATACGAATGGAATATTTTTACTACCAATTCAATGCTGATATTGACTATTAAAATTCGGCTTTGTCTATATAAATATAATAATAATAATAATAATAATGCGTCTTTATTCGCAAGTATTTACAATATTAATATTAATATTAATATATCTGTTTCCATTTTGATTTCTTTCTTATTATAATGTGATTCTTTAATTTTAATTTTGTATTCCACATATTCACTAATACTACCACTAAAATCTTGATAAAAATGTAAATGAAGGCTAGCATAAATTTCCCGCTATATCTGATACACGATCTTATAACAGTTATTTTTACGTTCTACGCACCTGGCATTAGGAAAATTAGATCTTCCATAGATATGCCAATGAAGCTACTACGTTTTTCTTTTTTTTTTAAAGGAAGAGAGTGTAATAACGTTAGAGAAGATGCAGATGAATTATTTTTAGATTCCATTTAACAAGTTTTGGCATCAGGACGTGTCATGGTTTATAGTCTCCCTCACAACGTGATTTCATTAGTGAATAAAGTGCGAAATATATTTCCCATATGAAGATATATCCTTAATTGCCTATACACGAAAAAGTACCCAATTATTTAAAACTAAATATCGGAAGTAACTATAAGTAATCTACAAACTATGATTTACTACTACACAAATAATCTGATACGTTATGTTAATTATGATAAAATCCTGATAGATGAAATCAACACGGGACGGGAAGGCATTTGATACTTAATAATATCAACTTTAAGAATGTGTAACTTCATTTTGAAATCCAGGGTCAACGCCAGGAGTAACAAACAAAAGACGATTTCAATAGTAAAATGGAGAACTAATTCAGTAACAAAATTAATAAACTCTTACCTGGTCTCCCATATCGTAACCGTTAGATTGAAAATTCGACTGCGGTATGCTCAATGACAGGTCAACGTTTTCCGTCCTCTGCAACAAGTAAACATAACGTTAGAGAAAATTAACCAGCTTTGATAGCGGATTAAGTACATGTTCATGGCAATTTGCGATCACGTTTATAAGCTGCTAGTAAACGAAACTTTGTAGCGTAATAATGACGGTTTACGACGGTGCCAATTTATCTGCAGATGCCAGCAGGTATGGGAATTCGAAAAAAACTTTGGGCAGGCAATTACCGATTCAAAGGAGAGTATTAGCAGTTTTAATTCGATGCTGCAGGAGTGTCTGATAGCTGAAATCTATTTAAACAAGCAGAGCCGATAATACCAGCTCCAGGAGAATAGAGAGATAGTTGCTTGTTTAATAAAAAGACCATGGTGGAAAGAACATGAAAGCATGGACAGGGGAAAGTTTGCAAAGCAGTTACTGCAGTTTGTTCGCTAATCAAACATAATTTTATGTGTTTAAAATACAGCAGCTACTGACATTTTTACACCAGGAACTTTCTATTATCATACTAACGAGGTGTGCTTGATTTACATGCTAACCTATAACAGACACAGATTGTTGTTTGATACAACTAAGCTATTATCGAAATGGTACATTATCTGCATCCAGACTCCCTGTTGCCAAAACAAATAATTTGCACCCTGTTGGCAAAGTGACTCCTAAACATACGAAGAGCAACTGCAACCAATCCTAAATAATATAAAATGACAACAAGCAGATCATGGTTCATGGTAATGAACGCTCTGGAGAAGTCAAGCAAAACCAAAAGACAGAAGCCGTCATCGTTTAATGTTTTGAAAATACTATACTGTATACTAAAACCCATATCTTTAAGGGTTAAAAGAGCTGAAAAATATTTTTGCCCGAATAGTTAATTTATACGGCCTTCTCGAACGGCGACGGACAGCGCGCATTGCGCCGAAAAAAAGAACTCCATAAAAGGTTGAGCTTCGCTGAAATATTGCAAACGCATATCTGTAACTCAGAATTAATCTGTTGTTTGTATTCGCAGCGATAATTCAACGTTTGAACAAACAATATCAATTTTTCATGCAAAAAAGACTCTATAAATACAAAGGGATTTTTGCGAGCAGTTGCAATAAATTCAGGAACAATGGCCGTTCGCGATCTGCGATATAATAAAAACAAAGGAGCGCGCACTTGTTATGTTTTATTTAGATTTTTAATTTCTGGCCGAACGAGGGAGTTTCGTACTGCTGAATGCGGAACGTCCGGGCGATATTTAAGCGACGTTATTAATTATTGTTTTCCTCGTACCAAATTGACGTTATGCCTTTCACATTGCCGGACGGACAAAAAAGGGAAATAAACGGCCGAGTTATTGCAGTATTCCTTATGCAAACATTCCGCTCGCAGGAACAATTGGGTGGGAAAAAGGAAAAAGTCCCCGGTACATTTTTCAAGTCCACGCCATGTTTGTTTTTAATCTATCGTAGTTCGCAACGCCGACCTGCCTGCATTAATAACGAACGCCCCCAAAAAAAAAAACTACCGACTCCATTTTGAATGTAACAAAAAGCTGTTTGCAAATGGCGCTTTAAATTTTCTGTTTCAACAATACGACGGCTCCGGTCGGCACGCTGCGAATTTTAATTTGTATAATTGCTCGATCGAACTAATTCACCTGTGAACTTTGATGGAGATTGCATGCCCGTTTTGCATCATTAGCTAATTTTTCTCTATATGGAAATATACTCTTTCGTGCTGTGTGGCCGTCGAAGGCTTCTAAATCATTTTCGGCACTTATTATCTTTTAATTTGCTGGTACAAGTTGGGGTGCAGATGCAAGTGTACTCCGTATTTCGGCAACTGCCTTGCTTTATAGCACTACTGAGTACTGCTGTCCTGTTTGGAAAAATAGTCATCACTAAGAAAAATTGATTCAACTGAAGACTGCAATGCAACTAATCACTGGAATAATTAAGACAACTCCATTACTTTGGCTTCCGATTCCTTCAAACATTGCTCCTCCGCAGATTCGCAGACAGTTTGCTACACATAAAGATTGCCAAAAATATCAATCAGCTTCTAATGGGTTTCTGATTTCCCAAGATCTGCAAGAGCTACCTACACCTCGGCTAACTTCCTGAAAACCTCTGTGGACAGACGATTTCCTTTGTGCTTCTTATACCATTGAAGATGGATGGTATTCTGCTCGGCAACTTAAGAAACATGATATATTCAATCAATAGCTTATAGACGATCCTACAGAAAGGGTAGCAGGAACTGACCTCCCGAGAAGGTCTTGGGTCGCTCTAAATCGCCTTCGCACTGGTCATGGGAAATGTAAGTTTTTTCTTAATAAATCGGATCCATCTATCAACCCTTCTTGTGAATATGAAGATCCCCTCCAAACAATTGAACATATGGTCAACAGATACCCCGTATAACATGGCCTGGTGGTTTTACGCCTATCCATCGTGTCGATGAAGGTGCTGAAGATTGGCTTAAGACAAATTGAATTGAATTTCAAAAATAATAATAAGGAATACAGTTCCTGTAAATAATAATGACAGCAACCTAATAATGCAGTTGTTTTAGAAATCGCCTTTTGTATCGCTTTTTTATCCGTCTGGCATGCAAGCGTAATACCCTTCTTCCACCCCTAAAACGTATGAAAACTTTTCACAGTTTATTCGCAGACAGATATCCGAAAAATATCGGGCCCGATCTCGGCGGTGCAATTTCGCTCACGCCGTTTTTACAGTTCAGTCCGTGCAAACTTCCAACATCTAATTTGCAACCCTGTCGTGTTCTCCATTCGGCAGAGCTTTTCGAAGTTTTCCATTCGGGCTTTTACAGCGCGACGTAACACTCATATATAAAAAGATTTACAGCACGAAAAATAACCCGCCGTAATGTCTTTTAATTTAACATGTCAACATTACTCTTCGTCTAGAAAGTTATTGCCGACAGCAAAAACATGTTCCCTATCTTATATATGCTTAAGTGCGGCCACTTTTTCAACGCGCAGAGCCTTTATTTTATATCTAATTTATTTTATGCCCGATTCCGCTATACGGCGCAATTGTAAATGACAGTGATTGAGCCGCTCATTTATGTCAATCGTAATAACTGAAACGGCAGTTGATACGACCAGGCGCTGCCAACACAAATATCGACGATGTTCCGCTGTTACGTAACAGAAATGATATTACATAATCGGGAGAAAAGCGTAATACTGTCAACGTTTCACCCGCTCTTGGAAGTGGCATCTTCAGTTGGAACGAAAACCCCTTTCTATACCCCTTAAAAATTCAGAGAAGCTATGATATTTGTAAACACCTATAGCATCCAAAATAGAAATGGCTGTATGTTAATCGCTATTGGATAATGTTAAATAATTATCATTATTATATAACATTCACCCCATGTCTCAGTAATTAATTAATTAGATCAGTCGGCCAGTCAATCAAACATGTAGCCAGCAACCTGTAGCATAATAGCGAAGATTGCAAACCCTAGGTCCTGGCCTTTCGACCGTACATTGGCAGAATGTAGACCACTGGTGGAATAACAGTATACATATAATGATGAAGAATGATATTAAGCCTAAGCAATACACATGAAGATCTGTATGACCCAAACGATGAAAACCATAACTACTTTTTTATGCGCTTCCTTGCCCCTCAATTTTCTATATTACACCTATCAAAAGCAACGTCGTTAACTGCATTCATCCCCTTCTCTTTGTCTATAAAGCTAACGTATTCTAGTTACTTTAAAGTAAAACCCAGTTTCGCAGCGCTGTAGTTTCAAGTCACGATTTTGCGCCGACGATTTTAATATGCATGTCGAAATACAAAGCACACAAGCCAGGGCTGGAAATTGAATTTACAAGTAGCAGACGATGCACAAATGAAAAAATTAATTGACAAAGGGATTATCTGTGCAATTCGCGTGTTTTTTTGGTATAAGTTTAATTAAAAAGGGCCCGCATCGTTCCCGATGTTGATTGAATGAGCTATTGGAAAATTGCGGGAGGCTCGTTCTGTATGTCTTTTTTCTCCGGAAAGCTGGGTTTTATTTAATCACAACCTTTCTGTGAGGTATACAGTTTTGAAATTTTTCCTCGTAAGTCCGTGAAATTATACCGAATATTATTGGCTAATAAACTGTTTATTTTTTTACTTATAGCGTAAATTGTCGAACTCCAATTTACTGTTTATAATATCTGCAGTATAGGTCAAGCTAGAATCCAAGATAACTCTAAGATCCTTAATGGTCACTACACGCATTAAGACGTTTTCATCGATAGTGTACTGATACACAATTGGAGAAATTCTCTTGATGAAATGGACAGTCTTATACTTGTTAATTTTTAGTGCCGTCTCGTTATAAAAATCATACCAAATCATTTTGTAAGACCTTAGCATTTGTTACACTGTAAATCTTGAAGTCATCTGCATATAATAACGCACTGATGATACTGAACCAAACATTTCATTAATGAACAAGAGAAAGAGGAGATAACCCAGATTAAAGCCCTAAGGAACACCAGATTAGGAAATAAAACAAAAAGAATTAAAAAAATATAAAATTCAAACACACGTCTATGCCTTAAGTACGATTTTATTAAATCAGTTGATTTTGGAGAAATAACAAATTAAAGTAGATCGTTTTTTATAACATTCGTGACTTCAAAAATTTGATGGAATAAAGACTCCAAAATTTTAGAGAAATTGCAAAGAAGTAAAGTGGGTCGGTAATTTGGGATATCCACTCGATCACCCGATTTCTATATATAGGAGTAACTCATGATATCTTCCAAAATCCAGGGAATGAAGAGGAATTCAAAATTAAATTGAATATTAATAACATCAGAATGATTCAATCAATACATCTTTCTTTGTAAAGAGCTCAGATGATAGCATCACCACAAGGGAAGCAATCTTGAAAAGCGATTGGGGTTGCAAGGGCTCTCCCACCTGAAGAGTATACACCTTTAAAGAATTCAGCAAATTTATCAAAATATCCTGGTGATCGTTTAACATCTCGCTGTTAGAACTCATAGTACCTGGTATTCTTGTAGCTATTTTGCACAAACGACCAAAATTAAGACGAGTTACTCTTGCATTTCATCAAGCAACTATTATAAGCCTCCAGATTAATTGTAGATAGAGTTACATTTTTAAAGTGCCGGGCGTTCTTCTTGATATTTTGTATTAGATTCCGCTTTATTCGCTTAGGAAAGTAGTTACTTACAGACCTCCAAAGAGGAGCATATCTGTCCAAAACTTCGTCATAAAATAACTCAATCATAACGTCCACATTATTACAAGATTGTAGAATGCACCAATCAATCTCTACAAGTGTTGTTCCTTTATTAAACCCTCTTTAATTAAATGTCAATTATTTATGAACTATTTATAGAGGGTTTGATTAAATTATTACGTATGGTGGAAATTCTTTGTATCCGTAGACAACTCCACGTAAGAGTTTTTACCCACAAAGGTATAATGGAATTGTTTGCTCGGAAACTTCAAAAGTACTTGTTAGGTGTTTTCCCGGACCCGTGCGCGAAGGAGACAGAACCAGAGATTTAATTAAAAAGTTGGAATTAGTTTTTGTTGTAATTTAGGATTTTAAAATTCTTCTCGTTTTCGTTTATGATCAAACTTTCTGGTTAATTAAATGCGATAAGACGGAAGAATAAAACTGCACTTGCTCTTATTCCTGCCGTCGCCTTTATTATACTAACAGTACACGTCCGTTCCTTTTTTTGCTATTTCGATTAACGTTATATTGTAATAAAATGGAATTAATGCCGCTTAACTCGGCACCAATTTGCGACTTAATCTGTTTAAGATTTTTAGCCGGGGAAATTGAAACGTCCTCAGCTGAAAGGATTTGCAGAACGGTATATGCAGCGATTTTATTAAAACTATTGGAAGGAGTAGCTGCACCTGTCACAGCAATTTAATGCGATTTCACAAGTCATGTATTCACCATTATCCACTAAACCGTTCCAGATTCACTGCAATTACGCGTGGTTAATAGTTTTATGCCTTTTTGTGTCGTACAATGGACGTGCAATCTAAATATAACATTTCATTAAATCGCCGGTGACCTTTGCCGTGGTAAGGTATGTCAATTTTGCCTGTTCGATGGCATTTACGCGTCGGAGCCCAACAATGGACAAGAAGTAGAGCGAAACTGCTAGCATTTTTGGACTATTATAATCTACGCGTCCATAGATGGCTAAAATTTTCCTTAAAGCATATGTTTTGTTCAAGTAGGTGGTGCAATACTACGTTTTGATACAATTATCATATATAATGTTCATCCGTAATCATCTACTAAATTGCATAAAACAGCGCACTTCACGCTGCTTCATAACAATTTCCCACATCAAAAGTGTACCTCATTAGGCCTGAACTGACCGGCACCATATCGATGAACCATAAATCACAACATGCGATGAGCACAAATGGAACAAATCGACTGCAACGCATTGTTAATAACAAACAATTACAACGTGAGTTCGCCCGCGTTTCACGTGCGGAATATCACTTTCATTCGCACTTCCAATCCTATGTCCAACGCAAAATGGATAAATTTATGGCAGTTTGGGAAATTTGGTTGAGATGTAAAGTAAAATGACGACGACAGCTAGTTGCTCGGATAGAGCGAGCTCCGTGTATTTTGGAGCCACCAATTATTTACAGAGACTTGAAGCTGGATATACGGATTATTGACAATAAATAATGCATATGTTACTTTGATACAGCTTGATGTATTTGTGGAATTATTAAAATAGACAATCGCAATTAAATATAGTATATCAAGCAAAATTATAAGTACCAAGCACGAGAATGTGATTACTGAAGAATTAATTTCTTTATATGTCATCTTTCTAGGTGGTGTTAACACTTTCCTGAAGGAGAGCTGCCTTGAATATGAGACAMATTTGGTCTGTATGTAAATACGTAATGTATATAAGTTCTAGTTTTTGACAGCAATTTACCTCGTTTGTTGAAGGTCTTTTTCAAATAAGATGTATTGACAAGAAATACAAGTGATCCTAGATATGGTGTAAGGCTCTACTCGTAGATGTTAATAAAGATGGATGACTTAAATTTTATATCACAGCTTTGATTTGTTTACATTTGACCTACGATCTACTAGATAAACGACGTTTTTATTTGCATTTTTTTATATCATACTTGCACACGTGTATTTTCAGTTTTGTCTCTTCAGTTGTTATTTGATCTAACGCTAATTTTGCATTTATACTTGATATTTAAAATTATATTTTGGACACTAGTAAATTTGAGTCATCTTTTACTTAATAATTTCTTCAAGCCATCAGTTTATTTACTATCATTAATTTTATTCTTAGGTAGTGCAGTCAAAACATATTAATATTCTACAATAGCTGCGTATTAAAAATATGTAAATCCAACAAACAACAAGACCTAAAAATACGACAAAAGTCCATTAATCTTATGTTTCAAATGAGGTTTTCATAGTTCCACTGCAGCTTCCACCCAGTGAGAAGCTAACAATGCAAAAAGTCATACTAAAATAAGTGACATGCAGAAAGCCATCCCCACTAGCTAAGTACCCCTCCACACAACATTACAGGTATAGCAAACGTGAATTATACTACATAATACTTCACAACATGTCATCAGAATAGCTAACAGCGGCTCCGAACAAAAATTATGGGTCACATCATAAGAAACCAGTTTTGGTGTTGATTAACTGTAAGTTGAGAGCTTTTCTTGAATCAACTCATTACGGATGATAAAAGCCGGGCTACAAATGTTTGGAATGCTCGTGGATCTTAATGATTAAGTATTAGGAATGTGGTTAGTTTACTAACATAAATTTTTACAAGTCACAAGCTAGGAATTCCCATGAAGGATCCCACCTGTTTAATTGGCATGTGAAATGTGTAAAAGCAATGACGTCGATAATTAATTTTTAAAAGCAAACGCCAATTCTAAGTTTTCGCAATAAGCAAGGTGAATGATAAAAATTTTTGTTTACAAGTAACCCTACATTGTCTATTACATCAAGAATTAAAATAGAATCCTCTTAAAAGGTCTCATTCCACGGACAATAAAGTGGTTTAATGCGGTTGTATTTCCGTAATGACGCCTCTTAATTAATAGCTGAGTAATATCACAAACTGTATAGAGCTCTATTGTTACAGCGTGAATAACTGATAATGAGTTACGCACACAGGGATTTAATAACAATGAACAGCGGATAAGTATTGGATTGCCCGTGCTGCGAGTATTCATAATGAATATTTCTACAATACTCACGAAAACTATAAGTGGCCACTGGGTGGAATAAGTGTGACTGCACGAACTAAAAGGTATTTTTCTCACACTGATTCTGTTGTTATTTGTTCAAAAGATAAAACTTTATCTCAGATAAGGCTATTGCTGTTTATATTAACCTGCGTTACATAATCTCCATTGTTATGTACAGTAATAAATGTAACCTGAATAATAATTGAGAAATAAATCTTGGAAAAATAAACACACCCAGCATGACCTAAATAACACGAACCTCTATCATCATCCTTCAACCCCGAGTGTGTGTGTGTATCAAATAAGACGGTCAACAACAAAAACACGTAATTTTCTTAATGCTGGTTACAATGAACTATACAGCCGGTAATTATTTTTTTCTGTTGTTCAAGTACTATGATTATGTTTTGTAATGGCCTCTTGTCCAGTTACAATAGAGAATGGAATTTAAATCGTGGCGGCGGCGGCCGGTTTTGAAAATTAAACGTAATTGATGGGTGGGGAGATGCTACGGGGAGGAAGGGGGAAGGGCAACATAAGATCAATGTTGTTGTGCCATGTCGATATAGGGATTTAATATGAATCGCATAAACAAAACATATGTCACATCGTTTTTTACCCGATATTCCTAAAATATAATACTCGAGGTATAGTCAGTATAAGTAGTCTTCTACTAATTTCAAACATACTCAATGGAAATCTACTTACAATTGAGGCTGCTTCATATTGCGATTGCGTAAAATATTCTCTTCTTGGCATCAAGGTTTGCTGTCCGAGCTGTAAATAATCTTATCAGGCCTCGAACCTGGTGTGTATTCCATTACACTACAGAAGATTACGGTTTTAACTCATATCAAAGCCAAATAAAATTTTAAGTACTTAGACAAAAATTTCATTCGAATAGACTGCAGGCTGTTCACTAAATCTCTGTATTACCAACATAATAAACAAATACAATAGGATTGTTGCGTATTTTGTAAAATAGAAACTATGCTGCGGAAGATAAGTGAGCGGGGTTAAGTTTTTCATCGAAAGTAGTGTACCAGATGTGTCCTTTTATGAATGGACACTCACACTAGGTGGTGATGGTTTAAAAACGGGTTAAAGTTAAAATTGCGCGTGATTTTGAAAAAGGATGACTGAATGGGGATGAGTTGGGGAGGATAATAGATTATAGTTGATAAAAGAATAGAGAATGTTCTTAGGAACAAGAGGACAACGTTGTACTTTTGATTGTGATGATGATGTACAAAAGTTTTGAAATAGAAATAGTCAAGCCAATGTGTTCATTTATGGAATCAACCAATCAACTGTCAAAAAAATGACGCAATAGTTTGTGATTAATCTTCTCCAACTATTCATCGAATGTGCCACTTGAAACAATACAATTTCTCCTGCCACCATGGCAAAACACTCGTGCATATTTTTGATATCCGGTTTATCCAAGTGGTGCTTCATTGATTGATGTGTTTATTTTTGATTGTTTATCGAGAACTATAGCCATGCTGGCCTAAATGATAAGGGTGCTTGAAATTGCATAGAAAAACGTGTTGAAGAGAGTACTGGACATGTTAGGGGAGTAACGATAATCAAGCAAATAGTTCTTGTTCCTGTCGATCAGTATTTAGGTCCATTGCAAGAACAATGGTGATGAAGTAGTTATGTAACTAGGCAGATGTTTGTTTGTATTCCATAATTTCAAAACCCACTTGTAAAAAGAAATACTTTCAAAAGAGAATATAGAATAAAGTAAGAAAAAAGTCGTTAAATACGAGTAATTAGGGGCATTTCATTAAAGATAGGAAACCCAATGCACTTTAATGCACAGCCCCAAAAACAATCTCTAAAATTCATTCATATTAAACTGGATCCTAATGCAAGCCTCTTAGTATAGCATACATTATTCCAATGGCTTCCAACTACTTTAGAGGATTGACTGACGTAACTTTAACAGCAGATAACATCTAAACACATGATTTTAACGGTTTTGTTTAGAGCCGTCGTTAGTTGAGTCAACGTACGTGTTTTGCATATCTAATAACGAAATTATTTCTCCCCGGTCATGTTAATGTTCTAATTAATATGCAAATGAGGATTTTAACACGGCTTTGAGGACCAGGTTTATGATTTATCGGCAAAAGCAACTACGGCGGCGTTGCAACGAGATTGGCTGAGGTGCACCCTTTGGGAATTGTGTACTACCTGATTTGAGCAAATTTCTCTAAAAGTGCAAAAGATAAGGTTTACCCAAATATGTCAGCTATTTCCGTGATAAGCGAATTTAAACGTTTCATTGAGGACTGACATTTACCATAGCAATGATTAAACATTTGTTAAGTAATGCCATCACTTACAAAAGTGTATTATCAAACAATTCAGAAATGTACATAAATATTTTGCTTTGACTATAATAATTACAGAACCATTTTCACCAATGTCAAATATGATTATTTTTACTGTAATGTATTCAATTTATGCAAAATACGAAACGAGCATAAATAACTCGTCGGCAGAACGAGATCCCGACTACCATCCTGAGCATCGTAACATTTAACAGGCGTCCATTACTTCAGACCGTTTGTTTACATATTTTTCTCTCTCGTATTTGCCCAACCAGTTTAGGCTGCATGAAAAGTGTTGTTTCTTGTTAGATGGAAAATAATGCCAGATACATAATGCATTAACCCCAGTACTGTTATTTCACAAAGCCATGTTTGTTCCTATTGTTAAGCTCTTCTTTGTTGCGAGAACATATGTTGGGTTCAAGATTGCTGTAGAATGGTAACGACCTTTAGTCTCAAAAGTGTAGCATTTACTGGGCCGAACAATGAACTGCTCTGATGTGGATGAATACTCAACGATGATTTTCTTTGGTGTGTATTGATTAATAGAGGGCTAGTATAATAATTATGTACAAAGATTGATTAAAAAATAAATTTAACCACTAAAGAAAGTCGTGAGAAGTAACAGCCACAGAATCTGAAATGGAATTTAAAAAATTCTCATGTTAGTTAAAGGTTAGTCTAGCAGTAGTCTTCAGTACACTGAATAACTAAAGCCAATAAATTCCATCCATATCACATGCAATTAGTTTAAGATTTAAAAGAGAGTCCTAGGATAACATATATTTCTCAGAAGAAACAAGCATAATACTGTACAAATGTCTGATGCGGAAATAGTTAAAAAAAACAGGTTGCCAGGTCTTTTTGAAAATGTAAATTTACAAGTGAGACAAAATCTATGTTTCAGGCCATAGAAAATAGTGAGAAAACATCTTGGCCAAAGATGCTTTAAGACGAAAAACAATAATTATTCATATCATCTTTGCAAATGGTATTTTGGGTATCATACTTAATCTCGTCAGCTTCATTAACATTCGTCGAACAAGCTGTATACAGGGTGTACCAGAAGCGATAGATAAAACTAAAGCAAGTAGTAGAGTAGTTACAGGTAATCACTATTTTGTCGCAATGAATCAATAAACTATTACAATCAAAGATTGTCTCAAAGATTTTTGTTTAATAAGTAAATCTCACATGGCATTTGAATAAAGTACACGAAACAACTGTTTCCCACTGTTGTAAGGATGTCTTCATTTTAAGCTGATTGTAATAAGTGTCGTAGTACTAGTCAATCTCAATATACTTTATAGTATATAATATACAAACAATGACTCAGTCCACAAGACAGATTTTGGAAAAGTTAGCTTTGAAAGGTATGGCGTCTTACCCTTTTGACAAAGATTGTATTACGTTTTCTATGTGAATATTGCGAATAAGTTCGTGTTTGTTCTCAGTTTAGTTGTTTGTTGGGAAATATACTTTTTTCAGGATACGTTCACGCAAATGTCATGTGACCATGTGAGCTAATAAACAAAAATGATAAACGGGGTACACTTTTCTTTATTAGCACAAAAAGGACATGTTAATGGTTAAATGTCCACTAACCCTGAACAATTAAAAACAAATCGTGGGTTTTCACAGTTTACTAGATCGAAAAAAGTCTAGTTCTGAACAGAATATATTGATCAATAAAGTAAATTATGTTTTCGGCTGTACTTTAAAATACTAATTTCCATATGCCACTGTTTGGAATGGTGCCAGACATGTATTAATAGAATGGCAATGTATCAACCAAAAATACAACTGCGGCACTTATGCGATCAAAACAAAACAAATCCACGAGAACAATTCCTTCAGTTTGTGGTGTTGTAGTTTTAGAGTATATAAAATAAGATTTTAAAATGCTTCAAGGAAATGCTTGCATCACACGCACTTTAATTAATATTTGCATTTTCTTTCACTATTTCCCAAATCTTGCTGCTTCTATAATTATTTAGATGTATGATAAAATCAATCATGTGGTATTAAAAAGCTATTACTAGATTGAGTGCATTAAGTTTGACTAAATCACGTCGAAAAACAGAAATTCATAACAAGTAAAAAAAATCATGGCATAACAAACTTTTCGCACTATTAACAAACAAACCAAGTTTAATTCAACATGTATCCGAATTTATAAACGGAATTTCCCTAATTTTAATTACGCTATTTATTTATAACTCCAATTTGGCTTGTTCATTATATTATAATTTATGGGTAGTATTTAGCAATGAAATTAATGTTGTGGAATGAGCTATAGGCCGAAATTTATGGATCCGGGAAAATCTCATTAAGAATGAAGTTGTTGGGTTTTGTTTTCGGGCGGGGGTTGAGGGGGGTGGGCGAATTGGGGCCCGGCGAGGGTAGATACTGCCGTTTCATTCCGCCCGAATGCGAATGTTCTAATCGATATGGATTTCCGGAAGCACACTTTGGAATTGAAAATGCTATTCGTTGGTTATGTTGGTTACTTATATACATGTTTTGCATGATATTTTCAGCGAAGATATTAAATAGGCATTTTTAGCCCCAGTTTTGAAACTGAAGCAAAATTTGCTCCATTATCACACCTAAAATCCGCTACAAATTCGTCCCCTGCATATAACTTTTTTCAATACCTTTGTCTCTGTAGAATAGTAAGAGTTATCAAAAGAAAACGTTTCAATTCTCCTGTATATCAAAGATTTTATCGATTCTATAATACCCCAGTTTGTAACCAGATAATTTCCGTTTATTCGTGGTAAGGCTCGTAAATGGCTACTTAAAAATCATACAATGCATTTAAAAATCTTGCAGCAAACTACAGTAATTTCCCTACCACGTTATGCTCCGCCATAGAAAATTATATATCCTCTGTGTTCCACTTTCCAGAGGTTTAGAACGCAAATACCATACTCCTAATTTTCATGTAGATTAGTGCTTTTAACGGAAATGCGCTGTATTTATTCAAGGAGACCAAATTACACATCACTTTAATGCCCTTTCTGTGTTCGTTTGTCTCTAACAGACGTGCGTGCAGGCGACGGGAGAACACAGACGTTTGCTTTAATAAATGAGCCACGCTCGAAATTTTGAAGAGAACAAAGTTTCAACCCCTACGGGGTGTAATGATTTATCAAGGAAATTAATTCGGCAATTACTTATGCAAAACATTTCGTAACAATTAGCACCTAGCAAAATGTGGAATATAAACCCTTACTAAGAAAGAGATGTTACTGGGTGTCCAGAATTCGTATGTCTCCCTCTCTCTTTTAGAGAAGATTGTTGGGATTACATTAACCAAACACAACCTTAATTAAAAATGCACCCCTACGAGCATGTAAAATTAAATTGCATATTAAATGCTGTAGCCAAGCTGTCTGAGATGGAATGGGGCATTACAAAAACATCTTCAAATCCCACGCTTTTGCATACCGATCGAAAAGGGAAACCCATGCTTTTCGTCCTTTTTTCACACGGAGAAACTGCAATTTGTAATGAACACGAATATCTGAATACTAACAAATAATTACCGCTTGTCATAAATAAAACGGCAATAATTGTATGACATCTATCTTCATAAATAATTAGTTATTAACGTTGCACACACATAATTGCATATTCTCGAGTGGAGTGAAAGTCTCCGAAGCCTGTTTGTTTTAATTAGTTGCCATAAAACGTTATTTTCAAAACCTGTTTTAGCACTTTGGTTCTAGAAAACAACATTGTTATTAGCGGCACGAATAAAACGCGCTCAAATGTATAACGTGATAGACGAACACGTGCATTTACAAGGAACTTACCCCGGGTTAGAGAGGCAGGAAACGGTCGACTCACCTGGAAATAAAAGAACAACGTTAAAAATTTAGACTGGAAGTAGGTTGTTTTGGAAACAATAGAACGTTAAGTCAACAGATGTTGGATAAATCGATAAGCTAATTTAGAGCACGTACTATCGACAATATCAATAACATAATCTGTAAAACAACTAGTGATTAACTTTAGCACTTGAAGCACAGTTAATAAGTACCTGGAAAGGGAGATTGTTGTTTATGACTAACTGTACTAACAGTTTTTAAGTTAGATTCTGTATAGCTTGTCAAGCAGTCCCACATTTTTGTTTAATACACCGCGTTACATAACCTAATAAGAAACTCGCAGACAGTTTCCAACAGAAATTTGCACTAATAACAAAAAGAGCGAACATTTTTGATGCAAAATATATAGGCCTGGTATGATTTCAACCTAAAATTAAATTTATTTTGTGATGAGAAAACGGACGCTTAGTACTATCGGCAGGTGGCCGTAGCTTACAGGTGTATGAACTTTACATTGTGTCTTATGAGAAAATTAGCTTAATAGTTCATTATTTTTGAATTTGAAATAATTAAAATGTTGCAATATTACTTATGTGGTTAAAAAAGCATACAATTGCTTTCAACAACATTGATTAACATTCGACTAGACGAAAGCTTGGGGTTACTATATATAACATTAAATTGAATAATAAAATAAAAAATAGGTTTACCTATTAATTGTCTCACCTAGTTTAGCGTGTTCAGAATTCATCCACCCGTCATAAGGCGTCATCTATCGGCAATCTAAGAACTGGTTCACCAGAAATAACTACTTTTCACCTTGCCATGAAAGTAGTATTCGCAGCAGCAACACTGATTTTATTAAAACTTTTGGTCTACACGCAGTTGTTTACTTTACAGTAGTTTCTTTAAATTAAATGTCACTCAAAAGTCAATCAAACATCGCTGCATGTATAAATTGGCACAAAGATAGTTGTTATTAGTGTTCCAACGAATTAGCCAAGTCAGTCTATAACTACAATACATTAATTTACAAAGAAGAACAAACAAGTTGCAGTAAACAATAATACAACTATGTTTGTGACATCGATTTAGGATAATGATTTATATTACGTAGATTAGCATTATGCAAGGAAGCAGCACAGGTAAACAACC
The DNA here is from genome assembly GCA_025024175.1 of Rhyzopertha dominica. Taxonomy (NCBI): domain Eukaryota; kingdom Metazoa; phylum Arthropoda; class Insecta; order Coleoptera; family Bostrichidae; genus Rhyzopertha; species Rhyzopertha dominica. Next base: position 11,044,463 of record QCXZ01000138.1, read on the forward strand.
ACAACTATACCTAGTAAGATTTAGTGACGCTGCCTTATGTAGCAATAAAGTGTGAAATACTGAAACCAGTCTCAACTATCTCGGTTCAAAAACGACGTAAATAACGAACGGCTCTTTTTAGTTACTGTACCTATTTGTAGTCAATGCCATTTATGTACTTTCTTTTATAGAAATTCACTATACTTTTAGGACATACTAAAGATGTAAGGGTTATTGCAACCCACAATGAAATGAATGTTTTCTTTTTTCAGATATTCTATTAAATTTGTCAGTCGTATTACATATTTTAAGTAGTCATGGAAAACAGTTCGATGTTCTTTCTGTTTAGTGTTTGTCGTTATTATTGTTGTTTTGGTTAAGTAATAACTAACAATTTTTGTCATTGGAAAGAGATTTCCAATTGCAATGATGCCAGACTAAAAAAGTACCTTAATAATGTACTCCTCAAAAATTTGGTGCAGGTAAATTAAGGAAGTATAACAGGCATTGGAAGCGACCTTGAGATTTCCAAACCCTTTCTCACCTAATAATTATGAAATGAGGCTTCGAGTAGTATGAAAAAGTTTCCGATAATTTTTTTTCCAGATATTCTTTAAAGAGACTAGAAGTTTGACAACCACAAACTCCAACTGATTTGTCTTAAGCAAGTGGCCATATTGTAAATTAAGGGTAGCCCGGATTAACTGTAACTAGGATCGCCTTCGTAGCTCCTTTACGGCTTTAAACTTCATCCCCCGCTTTTCAATTTCGCCAACCCCTCCCCGGATCCCCAAGTCTCATGCGATAACCGGCCGGGCGCACTGCATAATCCACTTTGAATTTGACAACAAAGTTAGGGGTCTTAATAATGCCAAATTCAAATTAGACAGCGGGGATTTTCGTTTTCTTGTTTCAGTTTGTGCCACACACGCCTGGAAATAATGTATCTCCATAATACGCAGATATATACACACTACAATAGTTGCAAGAGAACGGTGAAACTTGCATCATGTTTGTTATGTAAGTTGTTCGGAAGTGGAGTTTATATTTAATTGAGTTTATGTAATTTAGATTGCGAACCGAGAGAGAGTTCGTAACTGTGTGTTTGTCGTCTCCGCGAGGGTAGCTTTAATTTTGCAAAACGTAACGGACAAATAAACTTAGCATGTATATTAACTCAGCTGTAAAGAGATCGCGGTCAACTACATTGAGCAAAATTCACTGAACTGAGCCAAAAAGTTTGGATGAATTTGGGGTCAAACAACACAACAGGCATTACGTAAACCAATCATTACGTCCACGAGACCGAAATTGCTCGTAACCTCCGTTGCATCTTTTAACCCTCTTAACTGAGGCAATTGCTAAATTAATCCACTTTACGTTTGTTAATTCAAAGTGCTTTTTTTCCCAGTTGTGTATGTTAAGTCAATTCGAGCATTAGTCATTATCTTTAATTTGAATACGACAATAAAATTTTACCGCAGCAAACAGTTTAATCATTTTAAGTGTGGATGCTAATGCGCTTTTAACTACGTAATATTTTCAGAGGCGTAATGTTCAATTTTCGGCATGATTGCTAAATCGATGGCAGAGAGGCCTAAAAAAGCGCTCGGGGGCTGTTATTTTGCGTCTGGTATTATTAGGTTCGAAGCCCGTCGAAACACAGGAATAAATACTAAAACTCACTCAATAGTCCCGTTCTGTATCGACGGGGTTAATTAAATAAGCCTGCATTACTAAGGCTATTTTTGGTCCGTTATTACGACAGCGTTTTGTTTGAACATGTACCTATTAATGTTAGTAGATGGAATATAATTGGAAATGCATTCAAGTTTGTATTGGTACAAATGTAATTTATCATTTCAAAGCATAATCAAGACATGCAGCACCTAGAGAAGAAAAGGTTTTGTTTGTTTTTTTATTATTTTGTGTTTTATCCATGATCATGCAGTCTTATAGTTAGGAATTTGGCATTACGGGATTTACATAAGTATGTACGATATCTTTTTATTTGTAAACTCAGCAACCAATTCATATTTTGGACAAACATTAATAAATTTTTATGTAGGGGAAAGTTGGGTATTGGCGCTCACGGTGTAATGCCGCTCAGGTCTCTTGGGAGGCATCGAGGAAAATATTTTTGAAAGTCATGTTACTGACATCTAGCGGTGAGCCTACTAAACTACCTGAGCGGTTTAGGGCGGCATGGTCCACTCAGCTCTTGAGTTACGGCAGATTTAGTTTTATTCGCATTTTTCAAGTAAGTTTTTGCCGTATGTATCTCGCAGTAACGACATTGTAACAACGTAGATGATGTTATTTCTATTTTGTGCGCAAAACTACATTTTTTGCGGTCATTTTGGTGTATAAACATTCTAACCTATGTAACCTCTTCTACCGTTGTGAACATCAAACTTGCGACTTTGCCTGACGGGGTATTAACGCTCACAGTGAGCGCGAATACCCCAAACTGGGCGCCTTTACCCCAACAGCTTTTTTTAAATACATTTTTCTCTTGTTATCAGAATGCCTCGTGTAAAACCACGTACAACGCAAAAAGGATCTTGGAGTTTAGATTCAATGCAAAAAGCCATGGCGGCTGTAGAGAAAAAAAGACTTGGGGTTAGGGAGGCTAGTTGTTATTACAATGTCCCCTACAGTTCATTACGAGACAGACTGAAAACAGGTGTATGCAAGTTACCACGGTTTGGAAGGAAGACGATCATCCCACCAAATGATGAAAATGAATTAGCTGAGCACATTATTAAACTATCTAAATTATTCTTTGGAATAACAACATTTGGTCTCCGGCGAGTTGCCTTCCAATTTGTGACTGAAAGTGGAATTCCAAATTATTTCAATAAAGAAAAGAAATTGGCTGGCAAAGACTGGCTCTATGGTTTTTTAAGAAGACATCCTGAAACATCTTTGCGCAAGCCTGAACCAACCAGCATCTATCGGATAACAGCTTTCAATAAAACAGAGGTTGAACGTTTTTTTGGACTCCTGGAGCAGCTGATGGTAAAATTTCATTTTCCCCCGGAAAAGATATACAATATAGACGAAACCGGAATTACGACTGTGCACAAACCCTTGCGAATTTATGCACAAAAAGGGCAAAAACAAGTAGGTGCAGCAACCAGTTGGGAACGTGGAAAAACAGTGACGGTTTGTTGTTCCATGAATGCTGCAGGTGGATACATTCCACCCATGTTGATTTATCCTCGTAAACGCATGGCCCCAGCTTTAGGAAAAAACGGAATACCAGGCTCCATAATGGAGTGCTCACAAAGTGGATGGATCAATGAAGATATTTTTCTCGTTTGGTTAAAACACTTTGTCAAACATACAGGAACAAACGCTGAAAATCCAACTCTTCTTATATTAGAAAATCACGAAAGCCACTCCAGTTTGCAAAGCTACGAATATTGTCGCAAAAATGGCGTGCATCTATTGTCAATTCCTCCCCATACGTCGCACCGCTTGCAACCCCTTGATATCAGCTTTTTTGGCCCGTTAAAGAAGGCATATGATCGGGAATGCGACATCTTTATGAAAACGCACAATTACGAAAAGATTAGCCACTATGAGGTTGCTGAATTGCTACGGAATGCATATGTTCGAGTTGCAACTATTGAAAAGGCAATAAAAGGCTTTGAAGCTGCAGGAATATCACCATTGAATCCCTCGGTTTTTGATGATGATGATTTCTTGCCTGCAGATTTACTTGCACCTACTGCAAATCCAACTAACAATACCACTCCTAGAGAGAGAATTCCGGTACATCGAACACCATCTCCCGAAGAGAGGGTGCACTTAGACAAACTCCCCGTCCACATAACACCTCCAACAGAAAATTGGTCGTCTGATGATGACATTCCTTTGGCACAGTCGGTAAATAAGTGTGCAGATGCTAGCACAAGACCCATCCTAAATTTGTCTTTTGAGGACTTACTGCCTTTGCCAACTAACACTGTTGCCAAAAAATCGGTAAAAAAAATCGCGAAAAGAAGCACGCAGAAATTCTGACCTCCACGCCGTTAAAGAAAAAATTGAAAGAAAACGAAGAGAAGAGATTGAAGAAGAAGACTAAGGCTGAACAGAAAGAGTTTCCGAAAAAAACTGTTGAGATGAATAAAAACAAGAAAAAAACAAGAAACAGAGTGTCAACTCCTGTAACAGTGGGTATCCAAGTACCGAACATTGCCTAGTATGCGGTGAATTTGGAAAAGACAAGGAGTTGTGGATTCAGTGCCATATGTGTGAAGAGTGGGCTCATGCAGAATGCACCGATGGTCAGTCTGGGTCCTCAGGATACATTTGTGACGAGTGTCGGTTTCAAAATACTCATTGAAAATAAATGTTATTGTTGAGCGCTAATACCCCTACCAGGGGTGAAATGGCGTCCACTGCATATTTTTATACAAAGAGAGTTTACGTTCCTTTACATTAAGTTTTCTAAGAATTTATATTTTTTTATGTTAAAACTACCAATAAAGATTATTGCCACAAACCCAGGTTTTTCGTAAATTATTATTTATGTCAGAAAATTAGTAGTCTTCTTAAGTGAGCGCCAATACCCAAGTTTCCCCTACTTACAAGTTTCAAACTGACAATTTCAATGTAATAATTGAAAGACTTTAAGTACGGTCCTGTAATGCGTACAACAAAAGCGCTGTGGTTCCGGAATAGTTAGGAAAACTGTGTATTTTAGATATTTTTAATTACAAAACGACCCTTACTTTAAGACCATTCCTCGTACATTATGATACCAAAAGTGGTTATGGAACTTAAGTATTGAAATCTTCATGGAAGGCTTTGTCCACACATCTAATTTTGGTTGGATGGAATCATCGCCTAAATATTAAAGAACAGTAAGAATGGTGAAATTTTATTGACAAAAAAGCTATGATTATTTAAGATTCTAAGAACCGTAAGTGGACTGCTTGAGAGACATTGCTGTTTAAAGAACCAGTTATATAATATACAATTGGTAGGTATAGCAAATGATGCTACATGTTGAAAGTGCATGGAAGAGGATGAAGCTTCCGGCTGTGTTCTATGTAAATGTCTAGGACTTTGTAGAAAACACCACGTTACTTTGGGGTACCAATTTGCGGAACCTTAGTAGACTGCGTAAACACTCATTACTCTTTCCTAAATATATTGGAAATATAGCATTAATGGTGTAACATACCTCCTAGGGTGGCGGTGTATGACAGGAAATGCTTAAGACAATGTTTTGTTTTTGATATTATGCAAATAAACAAGAATTTAGATAGACGCAGCTGCCGCCTCCCTGATCTCTCATAAGTAGGTACATAAACAGTATAGTAAAGCTGACTTTCAAAGTGTCAATCGAACTGAGAAGTATTTGTTTATTTGTTCAAAAATAAAAAATATAATAAAATAAAATATTCCAGCTTTAATTACGACCTCAAAACATTCCCATCTTCCATTCATGTAGGACGAAACGTAAATCCGTAGCTAATTTGCACCCTCGCATAAATATCATTGCCTGCTATACGGGGCTACTAAAAATTCATGAGGTACAAGCACCGCTTCTCAAAACAAATCGTATAAAACGTGGCAGCAAAGTGAAGTCATGTTTCGTTCTGTAATTATGATTAATCGAACCAGAACACGAACCCCTCGGTCTATATTTAGCTTAGGAACATTTTATGTCAATTACGATTCGKTGTTATKCAATTTCGTTACGTGTGACATGAAATGGCCATGCTAATAAATAGCTTGGCGTTTTTATTTTGTCGCCAATGCTTGCATCTGTTATTAAAATTCGATGTAGGAAAGTTTCATTGTCATGTAGATTTTGCTTCGATTGTACGAGGTTTCATCAGATCACCAAGATCAAAAGTGCAAAGCGAAATATGACGGCACTCTAGAATTATTATAATTTTACTTAATAAAATGGAAACGGACTTTGTCATGAATGTTTTTCATTCCCTATCAAAAAAAGGAATGCAAAAAGTCCTTGTTTTGCGTATAGTATAGGTATTTTGCAGTCTAATTCGTCATCAAGCTTGACATTATTCGAAATAAAACTTTTTAATTGCAGGTTTGAGAGGAAAAACTACTGATTAGTGTATTAATAGTTCCACAACACTAGCATACGTTCCATTTGTCGGGCATCTTGCCTTAAGCTTGATAGCCCAGTTTTTTAATCTGTTTATCTTGATATTAATCATGATTTAGTTCGAGCTCCAAAAACATTTGTCATTTTGTCCATGGAAAAGGACTATTATGAACAGATTTGTCCTTTACAATTAAACCTATGAAAACTTATCGAACTATCAAATCGAATATCAATAAATAACTGATCATCGTCCGCCAACAAATTATGAGCGACTTTTTGAACTTATATCTAGTGCTGAATTACATCCACTTTGGTAAGTTCTTCAAAATTCTACCTTTTTGTATTTTGGGTTGGCTAGGTATCAGAGGATATCGCCGAGTGTTTATTAGTGAGCAATTTGGAACAAACCGCTCTCACATGCAATTATTGTACTGTGTCCCCGACAGCTCAAATTTAAACAAAATCCGACCCTCCATTTCGCGCAAAACCCTGGCGAACTGGTTTCCTCGTCTGAGGCAGAAAGTTTGTCCAAGTTGTGGAGGCGATAATTCATGTGGAACATGAAACGAATGCACAGCGTCAATGTTTCCCCAAGTTTAAATTATAACTTCGGTCCGTAATGACGACTTAAAACTTACTGCAAGTAGAAATTCAATTTGCATACAAAATGGAATCGGGACGTACTCGAGGAACTTAAAAGCGAACGACAAGATCAAAGGTACCGACTCGTAGTGGAGATGGGAGTTTTAAAAATGTTAGTTTTGCTCGAGCAATAATACGAACACGTGTTTTGCATTTCCATGACAATCTATATTCCCCTTGTTTAAAGCAACAATGACTATCTTCTTTAAAGAAGAAATGTAATTTCTAGTTAAGCTCGCCATGTATAGAGTAATCTTGAGTAAAGTCAAGTTAGCAAGTCTTGAAAGCTAGGTTCTCGGTATTTTGGAAATTCATTGTTAATTAGTTCAAACTATCGTGTAAAATATGATTAATTGAAAATGAAATTCGACAGCTCTTTAGCAGATCATCTTAAAAAGCGAGAGCAGTAAAATGCGCAAACGAACTTAGCGGTGATGTAGATCCACAATAAAGGCAGCGGAAGAGATTTTGCCTTCTTTTATGAGCCTGTTCGCATAAATATTCATTATGCTTTTAATTACGTTGACTTTGTTTCGCCATTTAATCCATTTATTTATATTTATGTTCCCATGAATTTTAATTATGCACTATTTATTTATACGGAGTTAGTTTTTTGGGGATGCTGGAAAAGGGAAAGGCGAAAGTGGGGAAGAATGCCGATTGTATACTTGCGGAAGTCAATAACGGAGGAGTGCGTTCTAATGCAGTATTTAGATTGCTTTTTCTTGTGGCGTTTCTTTTTTTGTTTACAAGGTATAAAATACATTTCTAATGTTTCGATTACTCGTGAACGAAATTAACCTTAGCAAAGATAGACGAACGCTGTTTTCCTAAATCGCACCACTATTTTTGTGAGCTCAAAGATGTTGCATATTTTTTTTAATCTTGCATTTTCGGACTCATAACTTATCGATAAGGTAAAAACGGTATTTTATACAACTTTTCATATAGAATCAAGTGACGCAGTTAGATGTACAATTTATTTATACTCCGAATATTTTGAAAAATATGGTACGCTAGTTAATTTTATATTAAGTAACAAAAATATTGAAACAGTATTTAAGATGTAATTTAGCAGGTAAATAAATATATATGGATTTTATGCATTATATCCGAAAGTAAGATAACCTAATAGATGCACATTTTATAGAATAATATAAAAATAATAAAATACAAAAACCAAAATGCTTACAAATGGGTGGGTAGTTCAACTTATTAGCACCACTTGTAAAATGAATAGTTGTCCGTTAAAATACCTTTCAGCAGGGTTGTCATGTTATTCAATTATCTTGAATATTTAATAGAAAATATTGGAATTAAAACAAAATAAGAAACTAGCGAACTATATACTTTAGGATCCTTTGTTAGCTTGGCTAAAGTCACTTCAGCGTGATTTAGGCTTTTGCTGCATCTCGATGTGAGTGGAAGTAGTAGGAAGAAAGTTTGTTTTAAGTTTAACGGCAAGTAAAACAATACAGTTTATGAAGATACGAGCCCAAACAACCATAGGTTCGGCCACTTGATATTTTTCAGATTAAATAATTTTTACGATATGTAAAACATATTTTTCAAATTGATATTAATATCTTCAAATACAACTATCTACATGCTTACTCTGCGGAAAATGCATGAGTAGAAAAACATATTATGTTTAAGAAATTAGTACTTATTCAACACTGTAACAAATTCGTTGTCAACTAAATCTTCGGACACTAATGTTATTCATGAGATATTTTAATTAGGGCGGCTATGAAAACAAAACATAATATTGGAAATTAATGCGACACCGCTTCTGTCAGTTTTGCAGTTAATTTTGTTATGTGCATAATAAATAATGGCTCGAGGAAAAGCGTTGAGTATTGAGTTGCGTAATCTTATTGTAAAATTGCGTCTAGATGGTAAGAGTGGGCGAAAAATCGCAAAAGATCTCGATTTACCTGTGTCAAGTGTTGCTGACATTATCAAAAAATATTCATCAAGTGGTTCTGTTGCAAATGGAAAAAGCACTGGATGAAAACGGATAATTAATGACAGAGATGTTCGAGTTTTAATTAGCATCGCAAAGGAAAATCGCCGGAGTAGTCTACGAAATTTAAATGCAATATGGTCAGAAAGAATAAAGAAAAGAGCTTCTACAGAGACTACTCGTAAATACCTCAGAAAGCGGGGCTATAAATTTTATAAAGTAAGTTTAAGAGGTAAGTCTCTTGTACTCAAAAAGTAAAATTATATTAATTATTCAACGGGCAAAAAAAACCACTGCTAACTATCTGCCAGAAACAAAATCGACTAAAATGGACAAAACAAAGACAAAATTATGAACAAAGATAATGGAACAGCATCATTTTTAGTGATGAGTCAAAATTTGATGTATGCGTCGGTGATATGCGAAAGAGAGTGATTCGTAACAAATCTGAAACTTACCACAAAGGCTGTTTAAAACGGACTGTTAAGTTTCCTGCTAGTGTTATGATCTGGCGATGTATATCTTCGAAAGGTGTTGGATCTTTGCATTTTATAGATGGTACTGTGAACGCCCAAAAATACATTGATATATTGAGAACCAATTTACTCCCATCAGTAGAAATTTTAGTTGATGATGGCGAATGGACTTTTCAACAGGACGGCGCATCTTCGCATACCGCGAAAATTAGAAAACAATGGTTTCAAGACAACTCTATTAACGTTCTGGACTGGCCCTCCAGTAGCCCGGATCTTAATCATATAGAGAATCTTTGGGCCATAATGAAAAGAAAGCTAAGAAAGGATCCCCAAAGAAATATTGAAGGTTTGAAACAAAAAAATTTCGGAAATCTGGGAATCTATAACTGCAGAGGACTGTCAAAATCTGTTAAATACAATGTCTGACCGAATAAAGGCAGTAATTAAAGCCAAAGGGGATGTAACTCAATATTAAGGTGGTTTGTCCGAAGATTTAGTTGACAACGAATTAGTTGTAGTGTTGAATAAGCACTAATTTCTTAAACATAATGTTTTTCTACTCATGTATTTTCCAAAGAGTAAACCTGTATATAGTTGTATTTGATGATAGTAATATAAATTTGAAAAATATGTTCTACATATCGTAAAAATTACTTACTCTCAAAAATATGAAGTGTCCAAACCTATAGTTGTTTGGGCTCGTATGCGGGCTTACACTATTTGTTCTATTAGATCAAATATGGACAGCAATACACAGCTAATCACTTTGTTCAGAGATGGATTTATGTAGCGTCTCCCGCAGCTTTTAAAAAAATCAGTTGCGTGGAGTTCTCAAGTTGTTAAGTRCTACAATTTTAGTATAAATGTTGTAAATTTCAGCAAGTATATACAACCTTGGTTAAAATTTAGAAGAGGAAGTATATGGACATAAAATAACTACACCAACTGATTATACATCATTTTACCTTGACGATAAGTTATAAGACCTCCTATATACGATGGATGCCGGAAAATGCAAGAATACGCGGGCTGTGGCAATTCTCTTGACAAAACCTTCTTTACTACGAGACAATGTCGTAACTAAAATAGCATATCTTGTACGTATGTCAGTGGATACGCTTCATCATCCCACCAACGTGTCGAGTCACTTCCAAACGAGTTAGCCTACTCTAGATTTTAATTATTGATTACCCAAAACGTAATTAAACTTTTCTTATACCGGACATTTACGGTGACGTCCTAATGTGACAGCCAACCAATTGACTAACAGGTACTATTTCACATGTGGTGACGCGGCAGTGAAATTCAATTTGCATAATTTGAGGTTTTGCTGGTATTTTGCTACTTAACACCTGCGGAATAATAGCAGTTTTTGAGACGTGTTTTAATTCCAGTTGAAGCTTTTCAGACACGGTCAACGTTTTTCTTGCGGTGATTTTATAAACTTGAATACGGTCAGGTTATTCCTCTTACAGCGATGTAATAGAATTAATGAAAATGGCAAATGAGACAGCCGAGTTCTTTAGTAAAAATTTTCATGAAGCAAGATTTTATATACTAGAAATAAGTAGTGCTCTTGATCAAAATAAATATGCTGTAACATATTTCCTCATTTTTGGACGATTTCCGTGACTGTTTGTTTTCTTGAAAAATAGTTGACTGAACTTCTTTAAAAGATTCCTAAAATCTTGATTGAAAAATGCTTAATTTTGTGTACAGAAGATTGATTTCGTATACAGTCCCACTTTGTTGGTTTGCACCAAATTCACCCTTCGCCAGACAGTCCTTTATGCCTCTTTCGAGTTTCTTAGACAGGATGCCTCGGGATTTATTATTCTGCTTTGCGGGTGAAGTTCCCCAACGAAATTACAAAGTTAAATTTCTCGACAGCTGAAAACGGCCGAGATGAGGTTAACTGCAATAATTTCCGTTGTTAACCCGCTAATATAAATTGCTTTTTAATGTTTCTCGTTACCAAGAACGACTTTTTCCACGTTACTTATCTCTTTCAAACGATCGAGCTCCACGTATATAAATATAACGTTGCAACATCTGCGCGCGGGATAAATAATAATCATTATCTAGCTGGCACGAGCATGACATAACTTGAAGGGGGAACTTTTTAACAAAATATTGCAATAGGCGCGTATACAATAATGCATTGTTCGGTTATTGTGAAATGACACGTTAGTTAACGACATCTGATTTGATCGGCAGAAAAAGAGAAAGTGCACCAGTTTGGTCCTGATACATGATCTGATAGAAAGCAACGGTTGATTGATTTTCTCAGGAAGCGGCCTTAATATGTGCAAGAAGTAGAAAAGCGACTCCACAAATGTAACACTGACGTTATATAGTTACCTATCGCGAGTCGATCCGGAAAAGACTTCTTGGAGATGAATTGCCGAAAAAAATTTTTCAAGGATTAATATATTTAATAGTAATTACGTTATTATAGACGAATATTTGACAACAATTCAATTCTGACCGTAACATAGATTCACTCAAAATTACATTTTTCAGTTAAAAAAAATACTTGATTTTAAGTCATAGAACCTGGCTGGATCACTAAAAGACATTCTCTGGTACTCTAAAAGCCGATAAAAAGATTTAGAAGTTTTTAGAAAGCGTATATAAATGTAAGAAGATTACTGCATAATTTCAGATATACAGGATGTTTCACGAATGATAATGACCCTGGAGAAATTAAAAATGCAACCCAAAATACATTCTCATAGCCAATGTGGTTGTTTTACATAATGGTATTATTTTAAAAATTTTAAATTTTAAAATTGGGAATCCATGACGGCTATGCGCTATGGCTCCTGTCACTGTATTTATTAAAAGTCAAAATGTATTCAAATGATGAAAAAACAGATATGATTTTGATTTATGGTGAATGCAAGGAAAATGCTTCCGCTGCTGCCCGTTTATACAGACAACGTTTTCCAAATAGAAGAGCTCCTGCCAATACAATTTTCAAAAGACTTGAGTTAACTTTAAGGACAAACTGGCCACCACTGAAAAAGTAAAGAGAAAGAACAGCAACAGGCCCTGACAATGAAATTAAAGTATTGGAAATGATTGACGAAGATCCTCTTATTAGTCAAAGGGTAGTCTCAAGAGCAACCGGTATTAGTCTGTCTTCAGTACACCGAATAATTAAAGGCAATTAATTTCATCCGTATCACTTGCAATTGGTTTAAGCCTTAAAGGAGACAGATTATCCTAAAAGACTGGCTTTTTGTAAATTTTTTCGGGAACACCAAAATTTGAATGTGAGATTTTATGACAATATTTGCTTCTTAGATGAAGCAAGATTTTCTAATAATGGTGAAGTTAACAAACATAACATGCATTATTATGCGCAAGAAAATCCACGTTGGATTCGAGGACATTTTCAAACCATCTACTCGACGAATGTCTGGTGCGGAATATTGGGGAATCAAATTGTTGGGCCTTATTTTTTTCGCGATAGTTTAACGGCAATACTTATCTAAATTTTTTAAGAAACATTTTACCGGTACTTCTCCAAAATGTAAATTTACAAGTAAGACAAGATCTATGGTTTCAATAAGATGGGGCACCTGCGTATTATCATAGAATAGTGCGAAATCATCTTGATTTGGTTTTGCCTAACCGAGGGATAGGAAGAGGTTCAATTAATCCTTGCCCACCGAGAAGCCCGGAACTTACTGCTTTGGATTGTTTTCTGTGCGGAATGGTAAAAGAGCAAGTATACCAAACACCAATTGAAAGTGTAGAACATTTAGAATATAAAATACGTGATGCATGTAGATCCATCATTTCGGAAATGTTAATGCACGTTAAATGATCGTTTTGGGCACAAATTTAAGCTTGTAAAAACAGCGGAGGGCGACATTTTGAGCATTTATTACATTAATGTTATTAAATAAACATTTTTCAAAAATAAAATTTGTTTTACAATACCGAATTTACTTAAAGCAAATATTGAAGTTTATGTCAAAATTTACGAATTTATAAAGCTCTCTACGTTTTATATTTTTAAGACGATGAACAATTATCAATGTTACCTCTGCAAATGTATTTTGGGTGGCATTTTTAATTTCGTCAGGGTCATTATCATTTGAGGAGTGTCTATGAAGTACTAAATTAGAAATTTTGTAAACATTATTTCACATATTTTATACAGCTGATGCATTGTCTTATACTAAAATATTCTAGTGGCATTTTACAGAAGAATACACTACTGATCAACCAGGCGAGAAGGCAATATACTTTTTCACATTCCAAACGATGCCGATTTACCCAGAACATTTTGCAAGAGTTTAATACCAATTATGCCCATCACCAACCTGATTGCCTCCAAGCTCATACAATGTGGTTCATTTCCTCTCGACTCTACTTAGCAACTTCTCACACGTAAATTTCCCGCAGATCCCATTATCAGAAATCCGCCTAACTGGTACACACACACAGCGGCGCATCTTAATGCATATTTATGCGTTCAGGTTAATGCATATGGAAATTAAGAACTTTTGTCTTGCGCTTTGTTTTATTAATCGCCTCCTTCGTCCAAGGTCGTTGGGCAGGTTGTTCTCCCGGGACGAAATGGAGATAAATCATGTTTAAGGTGCAAGCCAAGTAAAATCCTAATGCATGTAATATCGTAAGTTCGCGTCCTTCAGATCATCCATCATACGCAATCCCGTGACTCTTGGACAAATTATGGTGTCACACGGTTCATGATTTACTCGACATGTCGGCGGGTTCTTGCAGGGACATTTTGCACACCCCGGGGCATAGTTGGCTGGATGGGAATGAAAAGTCACTGTTAAGAGCAAATAGCAAGAAGAGGAGATTGAAAATAAACATATTCTTGGACTTTTGCTGTAGCTAGTGCATTCTGAAATTAGTGATCCTAATGTGATTGACAAGGACGTGCCAATACCACCTCCAACAGGGTCCCTACTTTACCTACTCAATAACTATGAAAGAGAGTGCACCCCTCTGGTAAATTCAGCCTTTACACTGTCCAAGTTCGAGATGTTTTAATAATTATTAATTCTATAAAAAGTGACATGGTTGGTACGGATGGCATATCACTTAATATGATAACATTGTAGCGCAGCCATTATCAAATCATTTCACTTATACATGTAATTTACACTTGCGATTGCCTGCCCGTGGAAGAGTGAACTCAAGCAACTCCAAAATTTTAGAAGCTACCCTCCGGAATCAGCTACCAGAGAACGGTTTTACTAAAAATATAATTCCTGAATTGGAACCATTTAGACCTCATATAACTACTAGTATCTTTAAATCCTTAGATTCTTAACCACTCCATTTTGTGCAGTAATTTGAAATATTTTGGGTTAACACTTGCCTGGTCGATATGGTTTCGGATTTTTTGGCTGATCGGAGGCAGCCTGTGTTTGTTGGTCATGAGATGTCCTTGCCAATTCGAGTATCACGTAGAATTTTCTATCGTTTTCTATATATATTGCTGATCCCTTTCATCCTGGTCCTTCAAAGTTAATTACCAACTTACTAATGTTTTTCAAGTTAATTCAAGCATATATAAAGTCGAGAGTTCACATCACTACCTGAATGAGTAGCTTTCACAAACCAACCTGACAGCCTCGTTGCATAATCGCTGGTGGCCCGTCTCATTTCGAATGAAAACGGCCGCACAAACAGCAAAAGTTCATTATAGATGCAATTATAGAGAACAAAATTAAACTAATGAAGTAAACAGTGGATTTGCATTTAAATTGGTAGAGGTGCATCTCTCTCCAAACTTGCCGGATGCAACTGCCAGATCGGATGTGCTGTCTGAAGCAATGGATCGCGCTACTCAAAATTGTTTCGACGGACGGTCCATATAAATTATTAACGGCGAATGTTGAATTGAGGCAAATATATATGGAAATTTCCAGCAGCTTTGGGACTACAGAAATAAACATAATCTAAGGAGCAAAATAAGCAACAAATTAACAAATTCCATAGTTTCTTAGAAATATGACCACGTGCGGAAGAAAGTAACTGATATTATGAAGCAATAAAAACAAAAAAATCTTTTTAGTGTAAAAAATCGGCGCAACTTTCTTATTCAATCTCCTCGAGGTACAACTTGTTCTAATAAACAATAATTCTTGTTTTATGTAGCTTGCCTTCTTAATCATCTTTAAGTAGTAATAGCAATGTTATGTCCTACCTATAAATAAACTTTATTTTCGACCAAGAATTATTTTACTATCCTAAACAAAATTAACCAAACAGGGTTGGTTACTTTAGTATTATTAGCAATATCAAGTTTCCACTTTAACCAACTTCTGTGGATAGCTTGTAAAGTAGCCAAAACCCCACCTAATTTGTGTAATTTTCTTGTGGTTTTACTTTGGTGACTTGTAAGCAATTGTATAAGTAAACAAACTAACCAGACGTTTGGGTAGTTCATATAATAAACAGATCGTTTATGAGTACGTATGTTAACCGTAACATATATAATATATTCTCTACAAATTCAGAAAAGTTGTTGCTCCATTTTATTTAATGCTACAAAAAAATCATCTTGTAGCCAAACAATATCTACGATTCTAACTTAACATGGACGGTTTTGCCATATGACATCCCCCAGGACCAACAATTAACTTTATAGCTTCATTAAGAAATATCACATATCTGGCTTGTACCGAATGCGAAGAATGCTCGAATTTCTCGCTTACAAAATCGCAACGACGTAATGCAACCAACTAAAGTCCATTTGGAGCTACAAACAGAATATAAATAGCTGCCAACAAGTAAATATGACCGTATATAGCGCCGTAGAGCTGATAGGACATCATGAATTTAAATGCAACAGCAAATGTAATTTCCTTTTCTGTCGACTCGTGCTGCCATCAACGGCGTTTTTTCTTAAAAAGTGTCGCAATGAAATGCATTTGCTGTTCAGTCAAATGATACGGATACTTGTAGCCGCGCGAGATCAAAAGCAACTTTGACGGCGATGG
Source organism: Rhyzopertha dominica (assembly GCA_025024175.1). Classification (NCBI taxonomy): domain Eukaryota; kingdom Metazoa; phylum Arthropoda; class Insecta; order Coleoptera; family Bostrichidae; genus Rhyzopertha; species Rhyzopertha dominica. The sequence continues at coordinate 11,060,615 of QCXZ01000138.1, forward strand.
AGCTTTCTCGTTTCACGACGGCCTTTCTAAAGGTCTGCTAGACAAGATGAACATAGAAAAATATACAGCTAATCGAGCTTGCTTTAATGTTAAAAAAAGTTAGCTCGCAATTTACTTTCGTCGTAATGTTCCGAAGATACAAAGGAAGTTGAGAAAAATTCACAAGACTTCCGCTAAATGGTGCATTATGAAATGGTTATTCAAATGCGAAAAAAATGCTTCTATAGTTATGTCAAGTATTATTATTTTGCATCTAAATCTACGAATTATTTACTGTTCAGTTGTAGTAGACGTAGACGGTAAGAAGAGATGGAAAATAGGTTACATAAGTTGTGTTCTTTAAGAAGCTGAAAAAAATACACTTATCTATGAATTGATCGTCTTTTTCCAACCACAAGAAAAACCATACTAATGATGATCACTCATACTGAAACGTCGTACTAAATTACTGTTAAAAGTGTCTAAAAATGCGCATTTTTTTCCTGACCGATGACTATTAAAGAAATTACAAGAAAAAACCTGACTGACCTAAAATTTTTAGTTTTTTAATATCTCGAAAAGTACAACAGATGAATGTTTTTTTCTGCACAAACCTCCACAGCTTTAATATTACAAAAATCTTATGATGCTTATCTGGAATTATGCAAAGACCTAACAAAGTATAGTAGTGAACCAAAAAATTTACTGGAGTAGCGAATGTTGTCCTCTTAATTAAAATCTTGGTTTTACCAAAAACCAATATTGCAACCTGTGCGTTGCTCTAGTTTACATAAACCATACCCCGTAAATACAGCAACATCCACCAAGTACATCTGCGTATTTAATCTCTAATTAGCCTCACAGGCCGTTGTCGACGTTTAGCATGGCCAAGCAAAAGAACGAGGTTATTGCTGTTCCGCTCCGAACTGGGTCATTCGGATTTAAATAATTTTAATAATGCGCCCGCCACTAAAATAATTAATTTAATCATAGGAGATAATCTGAAGCTAACAGAAGGCAACGTACCGATCTGCCGTTATATAACGGTTTCGGCGTTATTAATATTCTTCAAACCTGATTGCTTTTGAATCTCTCTTCGTCGGGTATAAAATAACCACGTAACACATCCCGGCATGCCTTTTTTACGAGGTTGCTTTCTTTCGAGTTTTACGCTTGGCATTCTACTAGTTTTCGAAATATTGGAGAACAGGTTTCATTTTGTCGATGGGTCTTTTATGTGAGTTCCTCATTTTTTTTATTCCATTCACCAATAATCGATCTGAAAATTATATGTCTAGGGAAGTTGTGAGAAGACATTTGAACCACTTGTGCAGTTGCGCATTTCAGGCATGTGTATGTGCAAAAAATACATTGTCGAGTTTSTGCAAACACATGTAGCCCAAGGAATTATCCTACCCCAATCAAACGAGCTTCTTCAAAATCATTTAATTGATGAAAATGACCGGGTGTACCAATTCTTGCCCAAAACATACACTTGTAACCAAATTTCTAGCACACTCTTAGCTTAAATAAGTTTCTTCTTTCACTAAAGTCGTCATTACTGAACCAACTACGTGTTATAAAAGCGTAGCCATAAACTCTTAGAGATAAAAAGGAAAGAAATTCAATTCGTCCAAAGTGCACCTACACGACAGTAAACTAAATTTTCATTCTCCATTTAATATCTGAGGACATGTACCTTTTATAAAGGTGTTTTGTACCGTTACGTTGGTCATATCTTCTAACAAAAGCAACATGCTGGTTAGGAAATTTCTATTTTAGATCTACAGCTTGATACTGCAGTTCTGTAGAGGTGTTTGCATATTAAGATACAGATCTTTCGTTCTATTGTTCCGATAAAAGTACGTTGGGATGATTTCGTCTGAGAGGACGTTTAGTTTTAGGAGAACACTCAAACTTGTCAAACAAGAATTCATTATACCCGTAATGTACGGGCAGTTGCACAGCATTGCACCATTTATGTATTGACAATTCAAATTGTTGCACAAAACAAGCAATATATGGCGCATTCAATTAGACAGCTTTCAAAAAGGCAATATCTAGGTGAAAGTAACGCAGCACTTTAGTTTGAAGGCTTCAATCAAGCGTTAAATCGTTAACTGAATATATTATCTCGCGTATTTCTATTTCTGCAAACCATTGACAGGTCATTAATTACTTTCTTCACTCTAAAACTTGCAAGTTTACTAGTCGTATAAGGAACATCCGTTCTAGAAGACGAATAAAAAATGGGAATAATTTCTACGCGAAATATTAGCCCTACTGATTGTTAATTAGTGTGCGAAAATGTCGAACGAACACGAGCAGCTTTTTAAAACAGCTCTTCCTTGAGACACTGATTGATCACCTGTCAATTTAACAAAATTTGGCTTTCACAAAATTGTTTGACCGAAGTATTTGCATAAAATAGTAAAAGTGCTATTGCTGCGGTCATGTATACTTAAATATAAAACAGCGCCTATATTTAGTTTAAAATCTACCCAAGCTGTCACTGTTTCACATACTGAAATAAAAATAAACACATCACACAAAACTGAGATGCTGTGATTTCAAAAAACAACGAAACCTGTTTGCTCTATCAAATTTATTGAGCACATTCTTATTGTAAACCCTAACAGCTTTGATATAATACAATGCATATTATCAATCAATTACAATTATTCTGTCGTTAACTCTCATTTTGATAGTACATTACAAACACCATATGTAAAAAAGGTTATTAATTAATGACCTAGGTTAAAAAACTCAAATGATTAATACTTTTTCAATTCAATTCAACATTTTGTAAATTGTAAATGACCATAAAGTATGCATTTGTTCTAACTGATCACATCCGTATATATATTGTATGTTGTATTTCAAACCTTCCAAAAAATTAAAAGAAGAATTTGAAGTTTTTAATGAAAACTGTAATCGTTGATTCCATCAGTTGCGAAGTTCGAGCAGTAATTCATTTTTTGTGTACAAAAAAGGTTTTTCTAGCAAATACAAAAAGACCCTTATTTTAGGAATATTTTCGTAGTATTTTTCTTTATGAATATCACTTTTATCCCAGAAAAGAACAAACGTGTCAAAGCTAATTACAATCGAGACTGAATATAGGCATATGTTTCTAACAAAGACAACTTCATTTATAACGTAAACTGTAACTTACAAATAAGGAAAACCTCACCAACAGATTTTGATAACTTCAATTGTTATGGAGTATTGACCACATACACTGAACGTTTTTCGCTTCGTATATAAATATAGAATTATTGTGTTTCTCATTAACTAAAGAAGAAATCACGTTATTAATTTTAATTGAAATTTTAAAAATATACATGGGACGAAACTAATTTTCAAGAAACAAAAAAACTATTAATAAACTCCGATGTAATTACCTGTCGTTCTTAATGACACGCCCCATGACATTATGCAAACTTACCAAGTTACGTTGGCAGAACAGAGTGACTCACCTGAAAACAAAAGCAAGTCGTTAGAATTCAATTTGCACTGAGAGAGGAAGTAATAATTGGAAGTGAGAGCTGCAGATGCATTAGAGTGCATTTAGCTCTGCTGTATCTTTGAATGCTATTGCATTTCAGTTCAACGTTGGTATGTTGAAATTAGAATTTCTCAAGTTGATAACTGTTTTGCATAACCTACTAATTCTGATCTGTGAGATTGCGAAGCCGTTCTATCAGATATAAGGCAGTTTATGTAATACGCTTTTCACAATACGTGCCGTGCATGTGTGTGTTTGTATTTTGCGAATTCATTCTAAAACAGAATTGTTACAAGTTTCAGCCGAAATAAAAACGGACTAATAATGCACAGTTTGAGCCGACTTTCTCTCTGCGATTAGATCTCTCATTTGCTGGCATAGTTACCTATATTTCATCGGACACAATCAAGAAGGCACCGAGTACTAAACAAATATTCACGGCCTTCTCTATCAAGATTAAAGTGTCTGATGCTAGCGGTATTTTCACAAAACTCGACAATTCCCAGCGCTAAAAATAAGGCCGTATAATCATAGTAACACGATACTGCAGCTCGTAAACACTTATTTCAAATGTGTTGTCATTTACTATTTTAACTAGCAACGTTCGAGCGTTCCGTCCTTGACTTTTAATTACATTTAATTAAAACATTTAATAGTATGATAAACTACAATTACACTAATTTAAACATACATAAATTACATTGCATTGTGTCTTTGTGTCTTGGCTCACTTGACGTGAATGCCAACTAGATAAAAATGAAGATTTGAAATGAAATTTAATTGCCAAGCAGTAATCAATCGTGTATCAGAGAAACTACAGTTAAAATAGTTCACTTCAAGCTTGCCCTCTTTGCGAACAATGTCCTTTTAACAAATATTGCGTAATCAAGTCTACCACGTCGTTTAACCGAACTTGATACTTATATGTAATAATTCATTCATAATTTCATTAATTTTTAATGGCTAACCCTTTTTTTCGACTTGAGAATATTTCATTTCGCTTTTTGATAATGTATGGAAACCAAACGCTATCTGCTAGTCCCTTTTACTTTTATAAACGTGGCACAACATTGCTCCGATCCCTCAATCTGAAGTGTCCCAAGTCAGTTTAATTGGAATTTCTGGCTAAAAATTAACCCATACAGATGTACAAGATTGTGATGTCAATTCCTCTTTCAATATTTTGAAGGCTTCAACGCACTCGACTGACCACTTAATTTCCTCAATAACTGATAAAGTGGAAACACCAAAGTATACAAATTTCTAATGAACTTACAATAATAGTTAACTAAACCTAAAATGGTTCTTTGTACATTGTAATATTGCCCTTTTTTTGGTGAGCTTCATCTAGTACGATGGTGAAAATATGGGGAGATACTGGACATCCCTGTTTTACGCCTGCACTGTAGTATTTTTGTGTAGGCAAGCTTTTATTATACTCTTGATTAAGGAGAGAGGGACGCCTATGTCCCTGAGGATTTGTGGCACTACCTCATGGTTTATCGTATCAAAAGCTTTTTGTGGGCCATAACTAGTATTCTTGTATCTTTTCGCCATTGCTCCTCTAGAATTCTTCTCACTGTAGACATGTGGTCATCAGTTGATCTATTTTTTGCAAAGGCTACTTGATACTGCGGTACTTCTGGTAAGTATTTTTCCATCTCTCCTAGTAAGAAGTGGGTGTAATATTTTGTATCCAACATTGCATAGAGTTATTCTTCAGTAATCTTCCGCGCTTTGCGGTGCAGTATTACACTAATCTGGTATTTCGTTGGTTAACCACGCTGCTTCTTATATCTTTTGTATATTCTGTTTTAGACTTATTGGTCCGTATATTGTGAAATCGTTGTTGATCTTGACTAGGCCTGGTGCTCTGTTACACTTCCATATTTTTTTTGAAAAATTTGGCCCCGGACCGCATATGTTACTAAAGCTTTTGATTCATCACCAAGAACTACTTGTTGGTAAGCATTCCGTAAATATAGATTATCAGATGGTAATAGTACCACCTGATAATTTCACAAAAAGGTGCAACATGCACCAATAAAATGATGAAATAAGTGCTGTTATTACTGTGAACGAGTACAAAATCCAAGTGCGCCACACCGTCTCCAAGAACCCTAACAACCGTGGAACCCAAGTGCCTAGCCGGCGAAAGGCAACAAAGTCGCAATTGACTGCCATTACTCGCTTCAGCATAACTGAGGATAGTGATGACCTTGGGCAGGGAGGTGGAATCCGGTCCCACAAGAACATGGAAGAAGAAAACATTTGTCCGCGCGTCTGAACGTCGGCCGCTTGAAAAACTTTGATTTAAACAAACGCACGGCTGGCTTTGGCACTGAAATTTATCCGCGCAACATCTTCATCTCCGAGGAAGTGCCGTTATGGTGGCGTGAGTGATTGTTCAATTAAAAATTAGGAACGCGCGGCCAATAAAAATCCCGACTTCAAAGCGATGCAGCAATCAGGCTTATCTTAATGCGATGTCTGTTGCCAAATTCAGATTTATTAATAGTCCGTTTGGTACAGGAATAAACATCGTTTTTACTGCGGATATGCGGGAATCAAACGTCTAAATGAGTCGAGATTTACGTCACTTAATGTCTTGAACTACTCCAGATGCTAGATTACAGTTTGAAAGTATGTTTTAGTATTGTTCAAGGGTGTTGACTTTGCTACATCACTTCTAGCTTAGCTATCACCAAGGGGATAACCACTAATGGAATCTGTGGAACAGCCTCCATGTAATTTTACTAAAAGATTTGTCTGTTCTTTCTTCATTGTCTGAAGAACATTCGTTCAAAAATTACGATGAGTGTAATATTAAACTAGACGAAAATAGTCCATTAACGAGTGTAACAGATGGACCAAATAAAGAGATGAATTGAAAAAATCATTTTATGTTAGATAAGAGAAGCTGAATACGACCACCACGAAATTTCCATTGGGGAATGGTGTTTGTTTATTAAAAATGAAACAGAGGCAGCTCTCTTAGGTATTATTCTAGTTTTTCCTATTTGACAGGAACAAGTGCAAAGGAGAGTTCGCAAAGGCTTTTGCTATTTTCCGTAATCGAGCATTTAGTATACAACACTGAAAGCTGTAAACGTAATAATCAAAAATGGTACAAATATTTGTGACGAACCGACCAATATTGAATTAATATGCAATTAATGATGATACACATGATATACAGTGCAAACTGAACACTAGACATTTATTACAGTGATAATCCATTTAACAGTGTTTGGTAATACTTTCGCGTCTCCACAGTGACAGGTGCAGGCAAAAACGATCTCACGGTATCGATATAACTGGTATTAACATGAAATATTTCACAGTTTGACGTGATTCTAACAACCGCACAGAGTTTTGCACATTTGCAAGTTGTTATTAAATTTTTTCACACACTACCGGAATACGAAATTATCTGACATGACCTACCTTGGGGGTCTCAATAGTAGTTCTTTGTATATGAGTAATGATCAATATACTAATGCCTGTGGGTGTATAGACAAATTGAAAATCTCGATAAACATTTATCTACCCGGGTATAAAAAAAAACTAATAACATTTACAACAGCAAGCACTTGATAATGGAGAAGATAATTCCCAAGTGGTATATAAACGATGATTACAGATAATGATAACGTTATTTATAACTGTGAATCAATATAAATATTTACGAAACCATTACAGGTAAAGTGTGTCTCCGTACAAAATACCGTGTGCAATAGTTTGCTTGTTCTGTAGGATGGGCACAAAAAGACGTTAGCTTTTACTATATGAATTAGTGATGTAGAAATATTACGTACTGCAATTCACAACGAGCGTAATATGAATAAATAATTAGTCATGTTGTAATTCTTCTAGACTGAAATGTTAATGTTAAATTTCTGAAAGTTAACAATCATTTGTATCTGGAAACAAAACGAATTTGCCAATAAAACCGCGAAGTTAGTCGCAAAAATTAACAAATTAGGACCGTCGTGTTAATAGTATATAAAGAGTAAGTAACCTATAATGAGGCAAGCTTTTTAGTTACAAAACTCATCTCGGAAGAAAACTATTCTTCTTTAGTTTAGAGACTAGTTGTCTCAATCTAAGCCTGAACAAAAGAAGAATGGATCGTACCTTATGTGTGTTCTTCAAAATAATATAAAATAATTTGCTTGCCCACAATCTGATTTTTCCCACTGTGTGGCGTTTATGCAATAGTTCGTGTTGAGGAAGCTAGATGACTCTGTCACCTTCTTCCTTTTTACTGACAGAGGGCAGTGTCATCTGAATTCTTATGTTAGGTGTAAATATATCCCATTTATGGATTCAGAGAAATAAATAAATAAAATCATTTGCAAAATCAGATATGCTTTAATGCTGCGTACTTATATCTACACTGCAATGATGGGTAAACAATGAATAAACTATACTTTCCCCAACGGGAAAGACCCTACAGCTTCTAAACGAAACCTACACATTCCTGTTGACTTTTGCCTGACACAAATATTAATTACCCCAACGTTTTAAATATAAAAGCATTTAAAAATAGCCTTGCATCTCCGCCGCCTCCCGTGTTTCTTTCTTTGTTGCTACATCCATCGGATGAACATGCTGAGGAACAAGATGTTCCTTTGATTTCTCCTAAACAGTACCGAGCACCCGATTCATCATCGGGACAGGACCTCTTTGACTTATGATGTAGTACACACATTATTTTCTCAGAGTCCCTCGGTGGAACGGTAATAAAAGCGAATCTGAGAGCGGCGTTTCCGGTTTTTCACTTGCAGCTGTTGTACACAACTACTTAAATATTCCCCGTCGTGGTCTTCTATAAATTACCGGTTGGCGTGGAGAGAAAAGGCGTACGCTCGAGTTTTCTTATTGTGCGAAATCATGAATCGGTGGTAACGCCATTAATATGTTAATTCCTTCGTTTCCACTTTTAGCTTATGAATTGCGGATGCAAATCTCGAAGCCTGAAGGGCGTTTCTTGCGGATTAGATAAGCGCAGTTTGTATACTTTGATTTAAACGACTCGTAGAGTTTAAGCACTAGACTATTTGCATTCTATCAGACGATGTTGCTAAGCGTCGGGGGTAACATGACACCATCAGCGCCATCGATGAGCCAAAAGTGCTTATCTATAACTGTGTTAACAGGACACTGCAATCTGTTAAGTAGTGATCGTAGTAATGGATAGATGGTGTGAGAACGTCTACCAGTAAACAGTCCAGTAACCTTCCACAAATATCTAGTGGGGTTACGTAGATGAGAAGCTACATGATGGCAAGTCTCAAGTCTGATTTGAAAAGCTGTAAAAGTAGCAGACAAGAGCGAGCTAAGTGTTTTAAAGTGTTTTTAGTACAAGTGAGTGTTTGAATATTGGTTAAATAGAATACTAGCGTTGAAATACTAGTGTATTGCTGAAAAGATGATAGAATTTTTCCTAGCTGGAAACCAGAAACCCTGTGATCGTCAGATCAAGTTTAGGTGGACAGATGTCATTATTAAGCAATTAGAACGAACTAAGGTGCTTGGGTTTGCAGAGAAGTTTGTCTTACATATATTGGAAAGGATGTACTAAATACAGACCTCCTCGATTGAAAGATCTAAACAAGACCTATTTTTTTCTGAAAAGTGAGCGTAATTTTAGTATGCCTAAAACATATTTGACAAAGCCAAAAATTATATTTCAAGGACATCATTCTCCATCTTTAAAGAATTATCCCAATTTATCGATTCATGTTCATCAACCGTGACTGTACATTTTGCCGAACGTAATATTAAAGACACAACATAATAACTTTAAGATAAGTTGCAAATTGCCCAGGTGCGAACGTGCTAGTTATCCAAAGGTACTGAACAGGAACCGGAATAATCGGTTAAGACCTACTGGACCAGCTGCAGTTTTTTCTTGTGAATTCATTCACACAACAACGACTGGCTTCAGGGTTGACGGCTTAGAATAATTTCTAACTCATACCGTTATTAATCTTTTATTTTCGCTAACTGTATAGCTTAATGTTCGGCAATCAAACGTGAACGTAACTCATTGGAAATAATGTACAAAAGGAAATGATCGAAGTTCTACTTTCTTGATTGGGTCTATAACTGCAGATTTATTTTATGGTTAATACGAAAGCAAATACAGTCCTTGTAGAAACTTTGAAACAATAATAGACATGATAGCATTTGTGAGATAACGAAACAGTTGAACAAGGAGAACACTGAATACTGAACTTTTTTGAAAAATACCAAAAATATATCTTTACTCTGTTAAATGACATTACGATGTACATTAGTCAAAACTCGTTTGAAACTGACTGTCATAAGTTTCCTTAAGAGTATTCAGTTCTGAGATCGGAGTTCAACCACAAAAAACAAGTTTATAAAAAATGTTTTTGCTTCAGGTTTAATGAGATTTGCCTCTTCGGATACATAATTTTCAACATTATTGTCAAAAACATCTTCCGCTATTTCAACTTCTTGTGGGTTTTGGTAATCTGGCCTATGATGTATCATCCATATGTTATTTAACAGCATGCATGTTATCTGTTATTTAACATGGCGTTGCCGTTTTGGTAATACATATATCTCTATCATGTTAAATGTCATGTTATAGAGACCGTTGTAACAAGTTTCATCCATGTTAAACATGGGATCCTTGCTCATACACCCAATAATTTCTTTTCACTGAAATTGGTTTTTTAGTTATTTTGTCAGTTTTTTTATAACCTAAACCAGCCGTCTGATATTCGTGTATAGTTCAATTATTAAAATTCTATAATTCTATAATGACATTTTTTGCATATACTTAAAACTGCATCTATTAGAAAGTTTGAATATTAATAATGAAAGGTAATAACAAATAATACTGTTATAAATAAGTTGGAACAAAAAGTGTTTACAAAATTACAGAGTTAATGAAAGTTACTTCAAAAAATAATCTTTCAGTCATACTTTTTTCCACTGTTTTTTGCTGTTCATTTGGGGCAGTTTTACCCGTTAGCAAAACTTTATTGTTCTACAAAAACCCTAGTAAACATTCATATTGAAATTTTGTGGTTTTTGCAAGCCAAAAATTGGTTTTTGTTTCCATTTTGAGCGTACATATTTCCACGATCACCATACACAAACACCAAAGACAGATCGCCATACATAAACACCAGAGGCATGAAATGAAATGAAATACGAAATCGGAAATAGCACAAAAGCACAATGAACAGAGGGCAGTTTATTGCCGTAATTTAGGTTTTCCATACTTAGGTATAATTTCAAATTTTATTGCGCCCACCTGATGTTTTCGAACCCCTTAATAACAATTTTAAATGTGATTCAAAGAGCAGCAGGCTCTGTGCAGTTTCAGCTTTCTTAGTTGCACATTTGCTTTTACGTATCATTTTCTCTCATCTACTGCATATCGTACCTTTCTTCCTTTGTTACCTCTTTAACATAACTGGCCTCATAACAAAATTGGATATGTCATGCCGTTTCGACCGTTGCATGTTATGGGGCATGTTATGTTATGCCTGTTATCTTGTTATGTTAAAATAACAAAGTTGGATATAGCAGAGGGCTGATTATGTTATGTTATATGTAACACAACATGCAACTTAACATAACACCTGTTATGTTATATAACATAACATGCAACTTAACATAACTCATGTTATGTTACATAACATAACATTCAGCTTAACATAACACATGTTATGTTACATAACATGCAACTTAACCGACTGTTGCATGTTATGGGGCACGTTACGTTATGACTGTTATCTTGTTATGTTAAAATAACAAAGTTGGATACATCATAGGGCCGAATATTTCTGGTCGGTCTTTATAAAGGTATTGGAACTTCTACTGTCGACACCTTTTGTCAATGCCATGTGGCGATAACATAAGTGTGGCGCCAACCCCYCAGGKTGCCTTTGGGTGCGTGGAATAATGTGGGATCTGGTACGGYCGACACTATGTTTTTAACTTCAATGCAGACAAATCAGAATAATAATTTCCTGTATTTTAAATTAAGTGAAGGCAAATTGGTTTATAGAATAAAATAAGCGAAGTAAATTTTAGAAGAGAGGTTGAGCTATCGTTAGCTATATCGTAAGTGAAAAAATACGGATCAAAAATTAGCTAAGCATGCTTAAGAAATACAATCGTCGTGCTTCAAACGGCATTTATAACATCGTGGCAGGTCACGAATCATGGATATATCCGAAAATAAACAGCAGTCGATTGTAGGGGTAATTCAAGATGAACCATATCCAACCAAAGTTGTTGGCGTACAAAGCACTTCAAATAAAATAGTGGCCTGTTTCTTCGAAAAAAAACTGGTTATATTACATACCCCTAAGGGATCGCAGAAACAGTAAATTCTGAGTGGTAGACAATCATCTCTTCGCCAGAAGTCTTCAGTGACATAAAGAAAACAAACAAGGTACGTCAGGTCATAATGTAAGCTTTCACACATCGGCTCAAAAAAGAGAGCATTGAGCACTCAAAACATTGAATTCATGGGTCATCCGCCGTACAGCACTAATTTGGTGTCCACTATTTCCGAAATATAAATAGTAACACTCGTAATAATACTATTGTTTTTTCCAAATCCTCTGGGCAAACAAGATGGGTGCGTCAAGTTAGCCCCCGACCCTCAAATTTTTTTGTTTAACCTAGAAGGTTAAATTGTACTGAACTGTGCGAGCACTTTTTACAATAATTGTGCTGGCCTTAAAACAATCACAAAAATATACAAATCCGGGGGCTAAGTTAACGCCCAGCCCCCAATTTTTTAAATTTTATCACTGTAATCGTTTGTGCTACGGTTGTGCTGGATTGTGCCGATGATTTTGTAAAAAAAAAAGTTTTACGACTTAGGCAAAAAAAATACCCGGCAGGTTGACGGCCAGCCTCGAAATTCTTAGTTTTTKTATCTTTCTTTTTCACTCTAMTGAACTATGCTATTGTTTATGTCGAATGAAAAATGATGAAGTTTCCTAATGCATTGTTGAACATAAAAGTTAATGTTACGATTTTGGCTTGGGAGTAAAAGACCGAGTTGCATGTTATGTTACAAATAATATAACAGGTGTTATGTTAATTGCATGTTATGTTATATAACATAACTGGCTACATAATCAGCCATATGATGTATCCAACTTTGTTATTTTAACATAACAAGATAGCAGGCATAACATGACATGCGCCATAACATGCAACGGTGGGTTAAGTTGCATGTTATGTTAAGCTGCATGCTATGTTATATAACATAACATATGTTATGTTAAATTGCATGTTATGTTATGTAATATAACATGTGTTATGTTAAGTAGCATGTTATGTAATGTAACATAACATGCTACATAATATAACATATGTTATAGTTATAGAGTAGTAATGCAAATCCGGCATTTCAAAGTGTCTGTAATCTAATGTATTTTAAATAAATCTTTTATTTACGGTTTCTCGATCTTTTACTTTATTAACTTCAATTGACTTGTTTGACGGCGTTAAATGAAACAGTTTTTTTTTCAATAATATAATAATTATAACACTTGGTAATGTTTCAGTTCGGGTTATTAGGCCTTTCTCAGAGTTTACAAACAAAACAAACAAAGATCCCAATGAAACATTACCAAGTGTTATAATTATTATATTATTGAAAAAACCAACCACAACCGTAGCACAAATGATTAGAATGAAAAACCATGAAAAAATTTTAAAAAATGGGAGGGTTGGGCGTCAACTTAGCCCCCGGATTTGTTTATTTTTTTATTGTTTTAAGGGGCAGCACAATTGTAAAAAGTGCCAGCACAGTTCAGCACAACTTTAGCACCCAAACAAGATCACCGAATAATTTCCATGTCACACGCGGAAACACAATGCGCATCGCTTAAAAACACGACTTATTAAGTGCAAAGATTTAATTATACCAACCTCCATTATAAAACCATTAGGCACAGAACTCCTAATTAAATACACAAACTAATCAATTACTTAACGCCTCGGACACCAGCATAATCCCGAAAGCAAATTAGAAAACTTATCCAAGCAATTAACACTTCCCATTCTTAAAAMCGATAGCTGCATTTTACCTAATTATGGCCTTTGTGTGTGTTTTCGAGCAACGCCAGTTCACCACGTACAGCCGCCGTGGAGCAATGCACCGACTAAAGAGGGTGAACCCCTGGTTATTATTAAGAAGCGTACCCTAATCCCTCACGTTGCCAGATGGAAATGTGGTGGAGGCGAGGCGACGTTGCAATTTTTATGGGCCCATAAATCGGTGTCGTTGTAACCCACCTGCCTCTTTATTTATTTTAATGCTTCTTACCGGTCCAGCTGTAGCTGTTGCAAAGTTACGTGGTAATCATTTTTGCTATTGTAAACGTGTTTTGATGATAATACCGGGTTACGGAACAACAAACTAACCCTCGAACCCCCAAATTATGTTCAAAGTGTCACAGACAGAATAGACAAAATTTCCGTCCCATCATTCAACCCCCTCCGAAAGTCTCACAGATTCTTTCATCTCCGAAGGACAAAATAAATCAACCCAAAATAATCTAAATCGCAAAGATGGTTATCACCTCTCCAATATTTGGTACCCAATCACCCAGCGGCTATCCCCACTTTTACAGTTTTCCACCTTTACCGTCCAAGCATCCCCAAACCTCGTGGAGTAGTCATAAAAAATTACTAAATGTACGAGACAGAAAACGTGAATTGGAATTGAGTTAAAGTTACTATTAATATACAGACCGTACAAAGGCAGAAAAAGGTATTGTAATAATCGAGGGGTCCCTCACTTGGCGGAATCGGTATACATTTAACCCGGGAATATCGCGGAATACGTGGAATATTAGGGGAATATGATGGAATATTGTGGAATACGTGGAGTAAAAGGGGAGTACTAGTGGAATTTAGGAGAGTACTAGCGGAATTTCAGGGATTACTGCGGGAGTACTAGTGGAATACGAAATAATGCGCCTGCGCGTTACATGCCTGCATGGCCGGTGTATTACGCTAGAAACAGAAATATTGTTTAGAAGTCTGATTAATAACAGAAAGTGAAATAAGAACAGGTAAGTGTGAAAATGTAAATTTGTAGGTACGTACTACGTGTTTTTGTAATATAAGCTGTAAAACTGAGTCCACATTTTAGTAAAAATGAACGTTGTACACTAAAAAAATTTGTGAATATGGAGCGCGAACAAAAATCAACGCAAAAATAGGCATTAGTCACGTACGACATCGGTTATCCATCGGTCCGCGGTTTTCTGACGAACATCAATATAAACACAATCAATGTAGATGTATGTAGGTTCAAAATCTACTTGAGAATTTGTGTTATTTCGTCAGGACATTTATTGGATCTTATTAACTCTAAAATTTCTAATGCATTTAGTAATTGGCCATTTTCTTAATGTGTAAAATATCAACATTGTTATTAATTTCGAAAATGTGGTCTGTATCTAAAAGATGGTTTGCAAACAGAGAATAATTTTGTGCAGTCGTGAAAATCATACAATTTCTTTTATTCTTGTTTTAAAATTKCTAAAAATTCTTCCTCCTTATTGTACTTACAATCTTTGTATCGTTGTTTGTATACCYCACATTTATCCATCGTGGGAACTATATCTTTATTATTAAATAGAGTTTTTTCCAAAGTTAAGATAGCTTTAAATGTAATTAATCTCTTAATTTTTTTAAAATTTTTTTGTTAATGTTATCGACATAAATTGACTAACTTAGATTGGCAAAAAATTATTCTCCGTTTGCAAACCATCTTTTAGATACAGACTACAGTTACAAAATTAATAGTAATGTTGATATTTTACATATTGAGCAAAAGGACCAATTATTAAATTAATTGAAAATTTTACAGATAATACGACCCAATAGAAGTTATGACGAAATAACACTTAATTCCCAAGTCAGTTTAAAAAAAGTTTGACGTTCAGGTGGCAATGATAATAATATGAAATTGAAAACGCCAAAATGAGTTTATTGCAAGTTAAATCAATTGTAAAATTTAATCGTGTGCAGATTTATGCCTCTTTTTGTAGCCCGTTTTCTGTACCTCTATTGCAATCATGTATTTAAATGATTTGCAAAAAAATAAAAACATTGTTTTATAGTTCAATATTTGTTTCATTTTATAAAAATATAATAAAAATTTTGATGGTTAAATGGTAAAAGACAAGACATCATCATGCTAGGCGAAAATATCAGGTAAGTGTAAGCTGGACATAGAAACTTTAAGTATTACCTTTGATTATTTAATTAGTGTACAGGATGTCCCATTTAAGTCAGCATATCATGGGTAACTTTCTTATTATCATAGATAGAGATTCGTTTAAATGGGAAAAGGTTTGCCTGGTACTCTGCATATTAGTTGATATTTTCTCATATTTGAAATGACACATACCATTTTCAAGTTGTTACCAAAAAACTGAAAAATTCACAAATGGTTACCTGACCTGTGATCAAAAAATAGGAAGCACTTTGTCAGAACACTTTTTTATGCTCTTCAAGCTGCTGCAGTTGTATTTTGCGGAAAACGTTTCATTCAGGTTCATTTTTTGTTGTGGCAGCCATATTGGATTATTTTGTTTTTCGGTTTTTTGTTTGTTTGTCGGATAACCGTAATCTCTATCTCTGATAATAAGAAAGCTACCCATGTTATGCTACCTTTTCGTTGTAATTGTAGGGTATCTCGGTAACTATTAATGCCAAAGGGTTGCTGTTTTGACATTACTTTTTTGTTGTGAGTTAAGATGTACCATTGCCATTTTTGTATCGTCTTTTGTTTTAAAGCTGCAGCCTACTTTTGAAATTACCAATTTTTTCAGATTAAGAAAATGTATGCAATGCTAGGTTTATTTTTACAAATTTTGTAAATATTAATTTTTTTTAGTAATTTAATCAGATTTTATGTTTACATCCAGGATGCTATGAAACAAAAAACACAATATAATTTATATTATTAAGTAAAATATTATCTATGCATATTTGAATACATTCATAAGACTCCCGAAAGCGCTCATGCAGTTTTTTTTATCGGTACTCTAGATGCCCTGTAACTAATGAAAACTATTGTTTATCTGGAAATGAGTAGGTACTTATGCATTGTTTAACCTAACAATGTATACATTTTCTTAATCAGGCAAAATAGATCTTTTCAACCATAGCAAAGTCAACCATGGTTTCCAAAAAAGGGCAAGTTTGTGTTATATCTCTAAAATGTGACCCCCTAAAAAGATTGTGAGTAGGCAATGGATTCAGAATAAAAATATCTATAAAAATATTTTCCACAACTTTTTTGTATCTACATATCCCATCGAGATATTAAAAACTGAAAAAATGTTACATTTTTGAAAAGTAGACTACAGCTTTAAAACAAAAGACGATGCARAAATGGCGAGGGTACAGCTCAACTCACAACAAAAAAGTAAGACAACAGTGTCAAAACTGCAACCTTCCAGCAGTAATACTCGTAGTTACCGAGATACCCTACAATTACAACGAAAATGGGACACCCTGTACATTAAGGTTCCATATTCATAAGAATTACTATTTGTAATAAAATTGACATGTGGTTGTGGAGTTTATCAAAGACGTAAGAAGTAGATGGAATACAGGGAGTAAGTGGAATAATTGGTGGAATACATGGAGTAAGGGGAATATTTAGTGGAATATAGGGAGTAAAGTGGAATAAATGAGGGAATAACGGGAATGAAGGAATAATACTAAAATATTCCACTAAATGAGGGAATCACTGTACATTTTTCGGTAAGTGAGGGACCCCTCGGTAATAATCATTGGTTCGTAGAACTTGAATTATCACGAGTTGACCAGCTTTATGTAATAGCACGTAAATCTGTTTCATTAGACGGTTCTAATAACTAATTTTAGACAAATATCTTCACGTCCTTTCTAGAGTGCTTCCAATTTTGAATAAACAAGATACTTATAAACAGCGTAGCATACAAAAAGGTTAATAGCATGCTAGTGTGGTCCATACTACACTAAAGTATCAATTACTATAGAATTCGAAATGTTTTAATACGTCTACTAGCATAAGCGCACCGAGGGCCACATATTCAATGACAACACCTTTCATTTAACACAATCAGGTCAGGCGAAATAAATTTGGGGTCGTCTGGCCAACAGGAGCAGCAAATGACACACACCAGCATCACGCTCCAGTAAGTAACCTCCATAAAAATTGTTTACGCCGTTAATCACTAGTTTTACGCCAAATTAGTTCCGCAAAGGAATCCGATGTTTCATTAAAATTTCCTCGGGTGCACAATATATTTAGCAAATAATTAATTTTAATGCCTATTGAAATCTCCACAGATGCACTTAAGCTCCTGATAATTGCTGTAATAAAATAATTCTCGGGGATATTAATTTGCGTACCTTATAAGGAGCTAGCCACAAAGAAAATGCACGGTGCATACTTTTCATACAAGGATCGGTTATTACCTCATTAGCATTGTGGGCTAAACACGGTGTCTAGAAAGCGGAAAAATTATTGGTGAAGGCCAAATAATAAATGAACTTACGCCTAGTCGCCATATTTGGGAAATTTTGTCAAAAGGAACATAGGGACATTGTGACAGGTTATTTGGGGCAAAGTATGATGTTAAATTTAAAATAATATTTTGTCGGATAGATCGCTGTCTCTTGAAAACACTGACAAAAAGTTAATAGTCTGACGTTTCGATTACACATGTAATCTTTGTCAAAGACGAAGAACCTCAAAATTTGCCTGACACAAGTTCAAACAAAATTTAGAAAGTAAATATACAAATCACCAAGGATGCGAGACGTCATAGAAACAACGTGCCAACCTTTGTTAGAGCACAAAGGATATCAGATGAAAGTTCTGTACAAAAAGAAATATATCATCTTAAATCAGCGCTAGTGAGAAATGGTTATAGTAGTAAGAATATTTGGTCAGTTTTTAATAAAAGTGCTCATCCAAATCAAGTAAATTCTCAGCCACTACAAAGCAAATTGAAGTTGAGTTTGCCTTATGTACAAGGCCTTTCGGAAAAATTAAAGAGGATGCTTAGAAAACACGATATTTTAGTTGTTGATAGTACATATAATAATTTAGATAAAATTTTAAGTTCTACTAAAGATAAAGTACATTTAGAAAGTGAAGGTGTTTACAAAATTACTTATTCTTGCGGCAAGTGTTACATAGGTCAAACTAAAAGCGTTTGAAAGAACACATACGAGCTACTAGGTTGCAACCCAGATAGATACATCTTCCGTAGCTGAACACTCATATTTGACTAAACACATGATTGATTTTGATAAAACAAAAATTTTACATAGAGAAAAAAATACTATCACAAACATCTAATAAAAGAAGCTATAGAAATTTGTAGGAATACTAATAATTTTAATAGGGATTGTGGAAATTATGAGTTAGGTGACATTTGGAAGGCTATTTTGTAGTTATCTTTTATCAAGGTTGGCACGTTGTTTCTATGACGTCTCGCATCCTTGGTGATTTGTATATTTACTTTCTAAATTTTGTTTGAACTTGTGTCAGGCAAATTTTGAGGTTCTTCGTCTTTGACAAAGATTACAGGTGTAATCGAAACGTCAGACTATTAACTTTTTGTCAGTGTTTTCAAGAGACAGCGATCTATCCGACAAAATATTATCTTATATTTATGGACTCTGAAAGCATTCACCCTCGTATATGATGTTAAATTGTTCAAGAAAAGTGTGGAAAGGTCCTTCGGGCAAGCTCTATCTCCTGAAGACTACATGGCCTTTGTAATACTATTATCATATTTCACAACCATGACAGAAATTTCATACATTCTATTCTAAGCTCGATTTGGGAGAGATTTATTTAATGTTCATATAGTTATTTGGATGTAGAAGGTAGTAGCAATGCAAAGTGGGATGCAGACATCCAAAACAGATTAGTAATAACAGCAGGACTATATTAAAGGCTACGAAGAAGCTTCTTGAACAGAAAAGAAGTTAGTAAAGAAACAAAAGTCAGTATCTACAAAAGCATATACTTAGCTACCCTGACATACGGCTCAGAAACATGGGTGCTAAATCAGCGACAGCAACCCAGCATACAAGCAGCAGAAATGCGGTATTTAAGACGAGTAGTGGGTATAACAATAACGGACAGACTCACCAACGATTCTATAAGGAAACATTTGAACCTAAGCAGTTCATTGAAGTATGTTGAAATGGCACGATTGCGATGGTTTGGGCATAGGAACAGACTAAGTGCAAGTAGACCAGTGAAACGGATATGGGAAGTACGGAAAGTGGGGATCAGAAAGCGTGGTAGACCAAGAAAACAGTGGAATGTAGTGATAGCAGAGATTCTTCAGAGAAGGAGTTTAGTGTGGCATGAGGGGAAACGTTTGATGACGAAGACAGTTAAGATGAAAAATGAATGTATAAGACTTTTATTTATGGTTTAATTATTAATATCACAGAGGGAACGATTATATATATACTGGGTGTCTTTAAATTCGATGTCATAATTTCTATTGCGTGTTCCTGACGTGAATTTATGACGAAAAGTCTATATAAACATGTGTCCGAAAATGCTTCATTTTTGATATACAGAGTGTTGAAGTTAAACAAAAATATTCGAATTTTTTAATTTTTTTAGAACGGTTTTTTGAAACTACGAATTTTGGCAGAATGTTATAATGGTTCACGGCTAATAATTCGGCATAAAAGATTTTTTCATATCTTTAACAGAGGCGGCGTAGGGGGAGGGGCAGAGGGATCTTCTCTTTGAAAAAAAGTTGTGTGAGAAATGTCAAAAAGCTCATTACTATTTTCAGGAAAAGCAACAAATAAGGTACAAAAAAGGATCTTTTATTGCATTTCGCTAGAACGAACCGTTTCCGAGAAAATCGAGAAAATATGAATTCCTACAGGTTGGCGCAAATATACCAAAAATTAACTTTTTGAAATTAATTGAACTATATCATTGCAAATGATCAGACATAAGGATTACCTCCATATCTAAACAGTGACGGCAATTTGGGGAGGGGGAGCAAGAAGTATTTTTAATAAAAAGATTGTTTCCACATTTTTAAATTGTTTCAAAAATTATGAAGATCAGTTAGAAATATTAAAAGAAGAAAAATTTACTTTTTATACTGCTAAGACAAGCCATTGTTGTAAAATTAAGAATTTGAATTTTTTAAAGATTTTTAATAACGCCAAATGCAAGTTGCATATCTAGCTTTAAAAAATAATTGGTTTAATTTAATTAATTAATTTAATTTTCTTTATAATTATTGAAACGGTTTAAAAAATGTGGAAACAATATTTTTATATAAAAGACTTCTTGCCCCCTCCAAATTACCACCACTGTTTAGATATAGTGGTAATCATTGTGTCTGACCATTTATCATGATATAGTTCAATTAATTCAAAAAAATTGTCGCGATATAAACGTTAATTTTTTTGGAAAATAAAAAAAGTTGATTTATGGTCTATTTACGCCAACCTGTAGGAATTCAGGTTTTGTCGATTTTTTCGAAAGCGGTTTGTTCTAGCGAAATGCAATAAGAGGTCCTTTTTGCACGTTATTTGTTGCACTTTCTGAAAATAGCTTTTTGACATCTCATACACAACGTTTTTTCAAAGAGAAAACTCTTCTGCCCCTCCCCCTACGCCGCCTCTGTTACAGATATGAAAAAATGTTTCATGCCAGATTATTAGCCGTGATCTATTATAACATTCTTCAAAAAATCGTAAGATTCAAAAAACCGTTTTGTAAAACATAAAAGAAATCGAAATCTTGTTTTTAACTTCAACACTCTGTATATCAAAAATGAAGCATTTTCGGGCACATGTTTATATAGACTTTTCGTCATGATTTCACGTCAGGAACACGCACTAGAAATTATGACATCGAATTTAGAGACACCCTGTATATCATACTTCACAACCATGACAGAAATTTCATACATTCTATTCTAAGCTCGATGTGGGAGAGATTTATTTAATGTTCATATAGTTGTTTGGATGTAGAAGGTAGTTTTCAAAACAGGTTTTCTGTTAATGTGTGGGCTGGCATTGTAGAAAACTTTCTAATTGGACCATATTTTCTTTATAATACAAATAGATGCTTTAAAAATCACACTACTAACAACGACAACATGCTGCAAATGTAATAATTTAATTGTGTTAAAACTGGTCGCGGATTTGATTTCTGGCGATATAAATTCTACACTCTGCTGATTTTGTACCTATTTAAGGAAGGATTTAAAATAATCCCAAGAATGTAGACTAAAATTCGAATTATTCACACTAGCAGCTCAGCGGGAGATAATTTATAAACAGCAGTTTATTACAAACAGGCGCACTGACCTCAATGCACAAAAACGTAAGTACTATCCCACTTGTAGGTTACTAGGTATGCTGTTCAACTTTCTCCGTTAATTGTGTTAGTTTTTGAAATTCAATTTTCCCAATATTCATAAAACAGTCGGTTCCGCTTTTAAATGACTTAAAACATACAGTTACCTACAAAAAGCTTTTATATTTAATAACGCAGAACATAATTTTTTCTTCAATTATCTTAGAAAACAACGTATTAAGTTTATTAAGTCTAATTTGTACAATAATTTAAGTTCTTTAACTAAGCAAACCAAATGTACCAGAAAAATTAAATGAGTACGCGACACTAAATATTTCTATACAAATGTAAAAACCACTATATCATTAAGTGTGGTTACGAGCGGAAAAAATGGTATGCATTCCACATAGTGTGTTCAACGTTTGTGTTTAAATTTCTCTCGTTTATTCTTGGCTGTTACAAACTGCATGACCGTCATAAAGAAACCTTCGTAAAATTTTAAAAGGAATGATTAATAATGATTAAGAAGTATGTACTGATCAATCGTCTAAAAATGAAATGCGTTAATATCAAATAATATAAAAGGAAACGAATTTTTATTGTCGTTAGACTCATTAGACTACTACTAATTTCGCCAATAACTAGTTGCCTAAAATCTGGCTGTCAGGGTATTGAAGTCATTATTAATAAACACACAGTTTCTGTTCGTCGCAGTTTCGCTATGAATTCTGATTCAGAAAATGACTTGGATGTTCCAAATACTCCACCAGAGATAAGAAATCAAGCAGATCAAACTTCTGAGGACCTATTACCTGAAATTTAAATATTATATGAAGGAATTTATAGTAAATTCATGGAATGGAAGGCTGATGTATGGTCTATATGTTCAATGTTAAGAACATAAAAAATGATATCAGTAAATATCCCAAGTTATGTTCTCTCCTGAAACGAAAATCTAGTTTAGAACCTTTCCTGTCCAAGAAATAAACACATTCTTACCACATGTAGCCGATTCAAAATATTTACTGACTAAAATATGGTAATCATGTATTGCTTCAACAAATACTTGGTGGTACAAGTGTATTTAAGTTGTTTTAATTCTTAGAATTTTTGGCGCACGTTCGTTTTATATTTCTGGACACTTTTATGAAATTTCTAAAATATCGATCAAATTAGCTTTTTTATTAATTATCAAGATGAGCAGTGTATTAGAAAGTTGTCAGAAACACCAGAGGCTTGAGTGTTGCTGGTGGCTAAAGGATTGGAATAAGGACGTAATCTTGCAAGGAAAATTCTAGATTTTGACCAATTTTTCCACACAAGCCAAACTCAAACCAAATTACTTTTCAACCCTCAACCGTCACTGTTACCGACTGTTAAATAATTGTTCCAATATTGTAATTAATAAAAAATAATTTGTATTGTTTAATTCAATATAGAATTGTTTGCATTATTACTCCTTTTAGGATTGTTATGGGGTCATGGAACAAGTATAGTGTTGAGCTCGTCGAAAACATGTTTTTAAGCAAGAGAACATTCACCAAACGTGCTTGAAGACAGTTTGTTCGGAAAGCTTTTGTTTCCAGGTGACTGCAATATGACTAGAACTGGACAAACTCATGATTTTTAGCACTACCGAAAATTTACCGTAAATCCTATTATTAGTAGCCGTACATAAACTTCATTAATGGCTAAAATAAACACCAGGATGTAAGCTAAACACCTGTATAAGCCCGATAATGGATAAAACACATGTGATACGACGGCATATAACAATATAAACATGATATATAAACATAATCAATCACTAAGCGTAATTTCAATCATGGCATCATTACCGTGCAGCCTGCAGAGAGAGCGTAACGGGAGGGGGTGCTGAGGGCAGGGGGGGAGGAAGAACAGGTAGAGTGGAATGCGAGGTCATAGGTACTTGTAGTACATTGTTCCGCCCCGGGCAGCGGGTCATAGACCTCGAATTAAAAAACGCGTCTACAAAAAAATTGGATGAAATGCTAGGAATATTTGTACGGACAATAAACGGGCTTGCATCACAGAGGCAGCCACTAAAACGAGAAGTTGTTTGTGGTTACCATTCAGGACAATGTTTACAAATAGGAAAACGCGGGATTAATGAGAAAAAAATCACAGTTGTTGGTTTCTTTTGCAGCAAACGCTGTAATTTCGACATACGAAAGCTGTTATCTAACTAACCGTTTTGAAAAGCCAAAATATATCGTCTGCATTATTTTATTGTACACATATCATGAAAGTGTAATATGTCGATCTAAGATATATTGGTTTCAAGAACGTCTTCTTCGAAGGAAGCTGCAGAAACAGCTCTACAATTATTGCCTGCGAAGTCCAAGAACATTATGAAAAGTAATATGTAAAGTATTTTCCAAATTTAACGAATGGGATGGAAAACGGGGTGTGTTACCATAAATGAGGAAGAACTGTTATCATATTTCTTAAATTTGAAGAAGTGTGCAAGTACTCGATGCTGAAGGCTGCAATAAAGGTTTATAGAAACATAGACACTGGAAAATATAGTAAACTCACTGCCTAATTGTTGAGAGGATATGAAGAAAAGAAAGCTGCAGTATGAAAAAAGCACATGTGGAAGAATTTTTACGAAGGGCTAGAGATAAAAAATATTTGATGATCAAGGTTCCATCTCATAACTGTGTAGACGTTATAGATAATAAATTTTTAAATATTTTTGGTTGCGCTAATAGTTAAGAGTATCTGGTGCCTGCGAATTAACATTAGACAGAGGCGCATATCTGTTTGGGTACCAGATACTAAGACGCGCATTTCATGAAAATTTACAATAATAGAAGAAGGATTCGCTATCAATGCTGTGGAGACATGTAGAAAATACATGTCCTTATGTCCCAAGAATTTATCCAACGACAGATTCTTTTTACGATACACTAATCAAAAGTGTACTCCATAACCTGTTGGAATCAATACTCTGTCAAAAGCCTCTTCAACTTGAATCTGGCAAATGCAGAAGCTTATAGCGGCCATTGTATGAGGCGGACCTCAACAACTTTCCTGACTAATAGAGATGCTGACCTCACAACAATTAAACGACATGGTGGATGGAGAAGCTCAGCTATAGCAGAAAGCTATATCGAAGATTCCATTTCTAATAAGCTGGACATTGCAAGGAAAATCCAGGGTTTTGCTGGTATTAGTCACTCCTTGCAAGAAGAGACATCTGCAGATTTAACAAGAACTTCGATAGGCATGCGTTCTGAAACCGATAACAGCTACGAACTTAATGTTAATGGCATAAAAGTAAAATTTTAAAACGGAAATAACCAAGTGTTTATAACTATAAATCTTAATAATAAATAAATAAAATGTGATTGATTTTAGATTGCATTTTTCTTTATCTCACTAGTGGTACTGTATATGGTTCTTAGGTGTGGATAAAACTTCAATTACAAAGTAATTATGGACAAAGGAAATTGAAGACTTCAAAAATAAATTCTCGAAACGACAGTTCTGACGTCTTCCCCGATAAACAGCAAGAAGCGACAACGAGAAAAACTTGACACAACAGTTATGGAATTTTATAGCATCCAAAGATAATAAATCTTAATCAGTCTAGACCACAATACACAATATGTCATGTCCAACATGTAGCAGTGACGTTAATGAAAAATTATCCCGAGGTCTGCTACCGAAGGAAAACAAGCAGTCGTATCTTATTACGATTTGACGATGGCCTGTACATTCCTCATGGTTGACGATAAAAGAAATTTGATTACTTCGTTTGTCAGGCCGCTCATTTTTTCTCTCGGGCGAAATTGCAAAAGCATTTATCTCTTTACCGGATTTTCCAATAGACCTCCTTCGTCTGCAATAATTTAAAATGTTACCTCCTGTCCCGTACAGTTATTCCGAGCTTTGAGCACCCAAATCACGTGCGCCATTGACGAGCAACGCGATCTGATCAGCATATAAAACGTACAATTTTGTAGAAATACAACCGGGCCGCGGGATAAATAACGGAAAAAATAAATTTAAGAGAGGCAAACCAGAAAGGTATCCGAAACTGATGACATCGATGCTTGAGCATCCGGCATAATTATATTATGTTAAGTGGATGTAGTAGTTAGTCCTCCAGTTTTCTAATTTAAACCGCTGTTTACGTATTCACGAAATTTAATTACTTATACTTTTATGAAGACCGTTAACATAGTTGCATATAAGTTTATTAACAAATTTTCAGAACAAATAACAGAGGTTTAGAAAATGATAATGAACCGAATAGCATGGTTGAAAACTTCGATGATAATTGAGGGAAATGTGGAATCGAATAATACTTTTAAAAATAATCGTTAATTTCTGCGATAACTTTTTTACTTTAAACGAGAAACTTTTATTGCTTTTTGGGAATACGGAAACTACAATACAAAGGTAGTTTTCCCAGCAAAATGTTAGTTAGGCTAGCGCCAGCCAAATTGATTCGATACTTTTCTAGTTTGATTAGAATTATAACGATACAATTATTGCGTTTATGATTTGCGCTCATATACAATAAATATATAAACAACGCAAGTTCAAATATCTAAAATACACCGCCAGATTTTTACAGCAACAGATATTACAACCATTAAGATCAAAACAAAAACAAAGCAACAAACATGATAGCTTAGTATCTTGAAACAACTGAATATCAATTACGTGTACATCAAATTGCACTATAATAAATCATCAAAAATAATCATCCTTTTGTGTTATGAGTATGCTCTCCATGTTGAAGGGTAAATTAATTGATGGATGCAGAGACAGCAATAATTGATGTATGCATAAGCTAATTAAGAAGGCTTTCAACAATTTGTGGTATGTAACGTTCATTTAAAATTATTTTCCGCAGACATCAATTAGGTTTTATCAGTAATTAACAATGAAATGCGTTCATACTTGTAGCACGTAATTGTGTATCAAATATACCAGTGATTGTTATGCACTAAGACCACTACCATGTGATGCTAAGCGGAATTGACTTCTTACGAGAAAAAAGAACATGCAAAGAAGTGGAAATAGAAAATATAGCGACCTGGCATTTACTACAATGTAAATGACATACACTCTCTGCCAATGAATAATATGGTACAAGATTTATTTCAAGTAGACAAACTTTATCTTATCAGTCATGATTCTGAGAGGAAACTAAACATGACATGTTTAACATAGACTATGACAACTTTTTTTTTAATCTGCCATACATTGATTAAAAGCTGAAAGTAGTAACCTGGTGTTTAAATCAACCGTTACCTTAGAATTGGATAGCAAATAAAATATTATATATCTGGAATATAATTCTTTACAAACAAAGATATCTCGATGATAAAATCTAAACAAATAATGTAGCAAAAACTACATAATTAAATATTAAGCGTTCCGGACATCGAGTATAAATAACCATCTCTTTACTTCTTCCTAATAAAATATTTATATAGGTTCACAAGTTAACAGATTTAATCTGTTAACAGAAAACAGTGCGTCTAAGCTTAAGCTTATGTTAGGAGTATTTCAGGAAATTGAGATGGTAGTTAACTATATTTTCGTTGGATTTTCAGTTTTACTAAAGTACGCACACTAAACAAAGAAGTTAAACGTGGTCGTATTTTCAATAAAGGCTACTCACATTGCTCGTACATTATTTTAGCACTTCCGGCGGTGCGTTTAAGCTATGAATACTCATTGCAACATTCATTATTCCCACAAGACGAATGAAAAAGGCTCGTGGGAAACTCGAAGAACACGCCCAGCTGGCAGTTATTGCACAACAATTAAAATGCCCGTAAGTGAGAAAAATTCCCCAACAGCACAAGTTTCAGGACGCGAGATAACAAACAATTTGTTGGAGTATTACCGAGATTGTCGAAGTAATTATCTACGAAACAAATCGATGAGAACCAGATAACGCACACAGAGCCATCGTACAAATCAGTATTATTGCGATGATTGATGGTGGAAAAACGAATACCATATAATTACATAAAATAAAACGGAGAAAAAGTAATAAGAAACCCGTTCCTCCCACTCGGCTACATGTCGACACGATCCTAGGTCAACGGTCACCGGCATTATTAGTTTCCCATAAAAGTATGCTGTACAGAAATAGTTCACCGTAATGATTTTTTACGGGCCGCCGCTAATAACACACGTTTTCGGATGCAGCTGCAAAAATACAAACCCTGGAATTAAGGTATTACCTGGGATGGAAAGAAATTGTTTTAGACCGTGAAAATCCACGGGTCGTGGTGTGAAGCAAACACGTACGTTGTAAAAAAGGGCTTCACTAACTAGTGGAAAATAAATTGATAAATAGAGAAATACGAGTTGGACTTCTTGGTGATTTCATCAGCGATTTACCCAAGACAAACAGAAAAAAATCAGTTCTTCGGTAGACGGTTCATTTTGTTGGGGTTTATCGATAACTAACGGGTTCCTACACTGCCAATGCGTTTTTGTTTTATTTATATATGTATTTGTTGTAATTTTGTATACATATTCACTAAATGCACATTATCTTTAGTCTAGTAAAACAACGTCTTGCCAATTACAACAACAAATAACAAACAAATTTAATTTAACACTTTTCTACTTTACTACATTGGACTGAAACAGCCGAAGGAGTCGACTACAAAGTAGTTTCTTCTTCCGAGTTAAAAACCTTACTCAGTGTTTGGATTCAGAGGTTTTCAAAATGACAACAAAGTGCCGCGTGAAAACTTGTCTTTCGTTCAACTTACATTTATCAAAAAAACTGTTATTCTACGACGACTCAATTCGACGGACTCGCTCCACTAAAGAGTATTTTTATCGTTGAAAGGTGCGAGCGAAGTGTTAAATTTGCATTAAATAATCAACTGCTTTCATGCTGTCCCTGATAAAATCTCTAGTCCATAAAACGCTTTTAACACCGTCGCTATATTTGAACATCATTTTTATCAGGGCCCGTCGAAAGCAGTCCACCATTGCAATTTTAATCAATAGGTAATCAGACTTTAAGTGCTAAATGCACCACTCTCCCGATAATGGACAAAAGATCCGTCAACCTTGCCGTGACACACTGACAGGAGCTAAGAGAAAGGAGCGTGTTTTAGCACGAGAAAAAAGACGGAAATGCTTTGGTTATTTTATCTAGACATATGATGTATTTGCAAGTTTAGAAGTAAACAGTAGCATAAAGATAAAGTGTATGACTGAACGATAGATTGGAAGCAGGTGCTGCCCTAGCCAGAAATTTGAATGCGATTGATGAAATTATAAGATTATTCTTTTGATATTCGGAGAAGTAGATGTAATATATTTCAACCTCGTCTTTAGGCGGCTAAACCGTCGTCTTCAGTGGAAGCTAACGAAACGTCTTCTTCAATTTTTTGGCTGAATTCAACTAGATGATAAAGAACATGAGATGTTAAAAAATACAATTCCATCTCTTGATTATATTTACATTTCATTATAAATGTGGTTCCTTAAAAATTATCCCACAAAAAGTGTTCCTATCCTATACCTAGAGCGTCTGTACTTACAACAAAAAAGAATCCTGTGAACACTACCATAAGACAAATTGGATTCTTTAACAATATCTCGTATCGAATTCGTACGATGGGCTCCAAAATGTCCAATAACTCCAACCTACATGGCTTTGCTTGTAATGGGTTTTGGCTTTGACTTTCGTTGTTGTTAAATTTGCTGTATACTCTCAGAAAATATGGCTCGTGCGGTTGAATACGAGAAGGATATAGTTAAAGCAACAAAACTTAAGTCTGAACTACCGAAAATATAATTTTAACAGTTATTTTACAGCTACAAATATCATTATTTTTCGAAGCCTGCTTATGTTAATGCCACTAATAACGGACAAAAAATTATCAAACTATAATATATTATTAGTGCATTTCCACAATAATTGAAAAAATCAAATTAGCAACAACCTGTTCATACAGTATGGTCGGAAATTCTTCTAACGAATAAAAATTTTGACTTTTTCGGAGACAGTATTTCTAGAATAACTAAATAAATTCATTTGAAAGTTGCCAATGTACATTTTTTATTATTTATACTTTGAGGCACTGGAATAATGATTATTCTTGAATCTCTTGTAAATTTCCACAATGACAATAAATTTTAGCACGTCCAGTAAAATTTCAAATGACATTCATAACAAGCACGAGCAGACCCAAAAACACTTCGATTTATTAAGTAGGCTAATCTAACAATGCAACAATACTTTATGAACATTTTAATTCAAGCATGTGCTCTCAAGGTTGACTATTGTTATTACATCCGCAAAAAATCTGCATAATGTTGATTGCAAGTATCTTGATTATAAATTTTGTAGCTAGATAATGTTTTTGTGACGTATTAATACTCGTCTCTGTTAAATAAAATTAATTTGAAAGCAACTCACCACAACTCAATGGGACAAACTTGCAATAAGGCGAAAAATCAAACTCACCTGTAAAAAAACACAAAAATTAACAATGGATCTTAAGAATAAGATCTTAATTATGAATTCTTACACATCATACAAGAACGAAAAATTGATATACACGAATTATATAAGCAATAAACAAACAAAATCAAATTTTCCGTTACATAAACGCAATTACGCCATTTAGTAGACTAATAAACCACACTACACTACAATTATAGAGACTTTTATCTATTAGGATTTTAATTTATATCACACACAAGATCATCGTTCACAGAACTTAATAATCATCTTACTGAATTTTCGGTTCTTCTTCAGAGTACCACGACATATCAATCAGAATTTCAATGAAATGTGGATTTTGATTTTATTTACGAGGCATGTTTTTTTAAGTAAGTACCGTTTTGGAATTAAAAAAAGACGTGCAAAGATATCGCAATAATTTTATCTTACATGAAAGCCTGTACCTTAATCTACTTTTCTACATAATTTCCGTGAATATTGAGGCATTTGTCATAACGTGGCACCAGTTTTTGAATACCCTCCTCATAAAATTTTGCCGCCTGACTTGTTAACCACTGTATCACAAATGTTTCGACTTCGTTATCGTCTTGAAGACGCTGACCACCCAGGTGTTTCTTCAAGTGCAGGAACAAACGGTAGTTGCTGGGCGCCAGATCAGGGCTGTATGGAGGATGATCTAGAGTTTCCCATCTAAAAGATTTGATGAAATCTTTGGTCCGATTAGCCACATGTGGACGGGCATTGTCATGCAGCAAAACGATACCCTTACTCAACTTGCCACGTCTTTTGTTCTGGATTGTACGACGCAGATTGTTCAATGTCTTACAATAAGACGCTGCATTGATTGTCTCATTACGAGGCAGAAACTCCACTAGCAATACTCCTTTTCTGTCCCAAAAAACTGTGCACATGATTTTCCGGGTAGAAATTGTTTGCTTAAACTTCACTTTTTTGGGTGATGATGAATGTCGCCATTCCATGGATTGTTGTTTCGATTCTGGTGTGAGGTAGGCCACCCATGTTTCGTCACCAGTAACAATTTGGTCTAAAAAATCTTCACCTTCATTGTGGTACCGCTCAAGGAAAGTCAATGCACTGCCTAAACGTTGGGTTTTGTGCAAATCCGTCAACATTTTCGGAACCCAACGTGAACACAATTTCCGGTAATTCAAGTTCTCGGTCACAATGCGATACAAAACACTACGAGAATATTGAGGAAAGCAGTCGCACAATGATGAAATTGTAAAGCGTCTGTTTTCTCTCACCTTTTCGTTCACTTTCTGCACCAAATCTTCATTAACGACCGAAGGACGCCCACTCCGTTCTTCATCATGCACATTTGTGCGGCCATCTTTAAATGCTTTCACCCATTTCCTTACCATTCCATCACTCATAATGTTTTGTCCGTAAACTTCACAGATCTCACGATGAATAATATCGATCGGTTTTACGCCTTTAGCACTAAGAAATCGTATAACAGCCCGTACTTCACAATCGGCGGGACTCACGATTGTCGGAGGCATCTTAAACACCCAGTAAACAATGTATACAATGAAGAATCAAACTGTAATGGCGTCAGTGCGTAGACAAGAGATGTAGGCAACCAGCGCGCATGCGCGGAACGCCGACCGTAGCGCTGCGGCGGCGAAATCGCAAAACGGTACTTACTTTAAAAACATTTTCTTCAGTAGTGGGAAGGGGTGTATTAAGTTTGGAAATTTTTCGGCGTATTACATTGCATTTCGCCATAAAGTAAATGCATGTTAGCATATTCTTCTTTAGTAACATATTCTTAATATTGGCTTTGAAAAATAAAGACTTTTCTGTACTTGAACAAATCCTTTCAAGAGACATCGACATTATGAATTGATATTTCAAAGCTTGGCGCTTGTACTCTAATCCATTGAGGACAGATGTAACTTGTTTTCAAATTATGTCAAATAACATGATTATCAAACATAACTTCTCGCCAAAATATCTAGATACGTCTCTAACGTACAAGAAGCATCTAGGAAACATCAGTAAAAAATTACAGACTAGAAATAACATCTTGCTTATGCTTGCTGATACAAGTTGGAGTGCAATAGCAAGTCCGCAAATGTACTCCGTACTTCTGCATCTGCCTTGCTTTATAGCACTGCTGAGTACTGCTGTCCTGTCTGGAAAAATAGTCATCACAGAGGAAAAATTGACACTCAATTGAATACTGCAATGCGACTAATCACTGGAATAATTAAGTCAACTCCATTACCTTGGCTTCCGATTCTTTCAAACATTGCTCCTCCGGAGATTCGCAGACAGTTTGCTACATATAAAGCTTGGAAAAATATCAATCAGCTCCTAATGAGATTCTGATTCTATAAAGAACTCACGCCATTAAATAAATTCAAGCAATAGCGAAGCCATTTTTTCCCACGGCGGTACATGGTTAAAAGTTTTTGTTCTTAGTTACGACGCTTAAATTTGGTTTAGCCTAAACAAAAAGTGGAAGAATAGAATAGGCGGACGTAGATTAGTTTAGTGAAAGATCATGTTTGAATTTGACAATTAAAAACAGTTTAGTGTTAGCAAAAAACATCCCTTTGTTTCCTCAGATCTTGGAGGAAAAATCACCTAGTGCACCTTTCCGCTTTAAACTGTTTCTCTGTAATCCTGGATGCTGTCCTCACTTGTTTTGCAAGGGGCCGACTTTCGGCCGAACGCTCGCGATTTCGTCGTTCGAGAAAAATCCATTTAGGATCCAAAGGGGATTTTCGCCGTTTCTATTTTATTTATCGCTCAAATAAGGAGAATAAGTGCCGTGAAGGGGTAATATATTGTTTAGCTTTATTGCTCTCCGGTGAAATTAACTAAGGCTCTTTTGTTGTAACTTACATTTCAGATTCTTATCAATAAATAACATGAATTCCCGTTGCCCTTTATTCCGTTTAAGGCATTGTGAGGCGGTCGTTCTGAAAGGACTCTTTATTTTTCGAGAAGATTGCATAAAATAAGAACGCTTAGTTTATATTTTCCCTGCAATTGTGGTCGGACTCATTGTAATACATTTGAATGACGGCCCCAGTATGAATTATGTATTACGCCGTATTTTATCGTCAAGACATTGTGACCATTGTGTTGTCTTAATATATTATGAAGCGAACATGAATTTATTCCTTATCTCCTACCCTACCTCCTCGCTATGCAAGAACAGCGTTCTAGATGAATTACGGAGCGCTAGCTTTGATTCTTCAACATATGCTTTAATTCATCTTCAATTACTTTCAAACTTTTTCTCACTGCAACAACACAAAATGAAATACGAAATTATTAAATGGAAGATAAATTATTCCCATTCAATCTACATGATTAAATTTTTTAACACGCGATGAACCTATTTACTCGTTGTATAATCTTGACAGCATCAGTCTATTCAAATTTAAATGAAAGTAACCTATTCAAACAGTATTGACGGGCCGCTTCGCTAATAACGTTAATMATTAACAGAAACAGCTACGTCTACACCAGACTTGTCAATGGATGATTATTTTTTTTGACTGCAGTTACTGCATAGACATCATGGGAAAGTAGTACTTGTCGGAAATTMCGTATTTGTCTTACAWTGCGTTATCTCTGTCAATTTGAAAGATTCATTTTGTTAAGATTGCCAAATGATATTTTAAGATAGCTATTAATTTTAGAAAGTTCAAGGATATTTCCTGGTTTCACAACTGTTGTGTGGGCAGCACCTGGAACTGAGCCAATATTAAACTTTGTAAATGAATTTTATTGATCTGTCCAGAAAATGCAGGTACTGTTGTGTTCTATATTTCCAGTATTATGATTATACTCTCATCCACGAAAAATGAGTGAATATATAACTAGTTACTAGTAGATTTTAAATCTGTCATGAACGCGCTTTCTCTTTTTTTGGTGTTTTGTACTCGACCACTTGTACTGATTAGAAAACAATTCTTCGGTGCAGACCGTTGTAGTGAATGCACGCATAGAGTTGAAGCTTTAAATTAAATGAAATTAATGCTAACAAATTTTATCCACAATAACCAACAAATGTGCTACACTTCTGGTTTACATAACCATTATCAATAATAGAGGCAGGATTAATGGAATAACTCAACGAGYACAAGTTCAAGTACAAGCACAATTCTGCTTGTTCTTGTTCGAACGCCCTAAATCGATGAATTAACAAAATTAAACTAAACTAATACAAGACAGATACTTTGTAAGTGTGGAATTATTAATCACAGGGGAAGGTTTCTGGGTAA
The DNA here is from genome assembly GCA_025024175.1 of Rhyzopertha dominica. Classification (NCBI taxonomy): domain Eukaryota; kingdom Metazoa; phylum Arthropoda; class Insecta; order Coleoptera; family Bostrichidae; genus Rhyzopertha; species Rhyzopertha dominica. The sequence goes on from QCXZ01000138.1 coordinate 11,095,240, forward strand.
ATTGCGAGGTAGATACTGCAAATATAAAACGCTCTGTTCAGGAAATTCCGAAATATCGTGTTTTGACGAAAAAGGAATGCAGATTTACTGTTAATTGCAATCATTTCTGTCAAGTTTCACATCGCAAACAATCATCGCCGGCGAGTTTCTTTCAGAGCACATCCACCTCTCAATTCGTCGTCGCAGCATGTCAACACAATGAAAGAGGCGCGTGACGTTGTTAACTGCGGCAAGAAACGAGCGCGAAGAAGCGATGTTTTGAAAATGATACTTGTAGAAACCACGTCACGTAACGAGTCCTCAAATTTAATGACGTCCCTAAACAAATAAAACAGAGGAAACAATCGCAAGGGGTCGCCTGGTAAATGGGCGTACGTTCCTCGGCGATTTTTGTTCGGGAGAACAGAGGGCGCTAATGCCGCAGTTAAAATTCATTGTCTGTTCCGATCGAAGTGTATGAAGTGAAAATATATCGGGCGCGCGTGAGCTGGAAACGGGATTCGTTCCTTCCGACGGGCGGACGGGGAAAATACAAGACCACTTTTCTCGGATAAAGCTCAAGAATTCTGTTTTATAAATTGTTCTGGAGAAAGAGGAGATTTCCAGATATGGTTTTGATCATTTCGCAGTACATTCAAAATTGCAACCCATTCAAAAAGGTTACAAAAATAATTATTCAATTGGGTATTTTCACAGTTTTTGAAAAAGGGGTTGTGTAGTCGTGTGACATCATTCATTACGTGTCCATTTGGATAAGATTGTTTTGCAGGGCTAATATAGATTATAATCAGTCCTAAAAATGAGTGCAGTAAAGTTCAGTAACTATCAAATATTGTCTAGATGTCAGTATTTCCTTCTACATTTAGTGATGTAATACTTTTATTAGAGATGTTGGTGCTTCTATAGAACCAGATTAACGTGTGTTGGACGCATTTTGTGACCTAACTAAAGCATATGATCGCGTGGGTCATCAAATACTTATAAACTTCCATTGCTTTCCCAGAAAGCAGACTGAGGGCTGGGATCACAAAGTGGCTTGGTCGTCGTTCCCAAAAATGTTATCAGTGAAGTGAAAGACATGGAAGGAGAAACTGTGATAAATAAATAGATATGAAATAAAACTGTACTTCTATTTTACTCAAAACAGTGCTGATAAGGCACAGCTAAGGTATTACGGTTTTTTCAGTGTTGTCAACAAACAGCTTACAACTCGCCTAATTAATTGACGACCGATAATACTAAAGTATTCAACAGATTTAATATTAATGACACATAAAACACGGCGGAGCAGAATGCGGATCTAAATGGCAATCAATAACCATAACATTATACGTACTCGGCTATAATAATTATGTAAATGGCCGCAAGTAGGTTAGTGAGTGGCAATATTTCATGATATTCCCTACATTATAACAGTTGTGCAGTAGTATAACAGTGCCTGCCTATGCGGCAGCGAGCAGAACTTGTTTCAGTTATTGCAGAAAACCCAACAAACCCGATCCGAGCAATTTAGGCCAGCGCCTTTTTACCAACTCGACAACGTACAAACGAGCCTTAGAAAATTTCAATTATGCAATCAACGCAACAATGAGATACCATTATTACGGGGTTCTGGCCGTAAAAGGGAAGATAAATCAAGCGGCGATTGTCGGACTTTTTCCTTTTTGGCGCGTAATAAAGGATTTTAATTACCTTCACTCCGATGGATAATATTAATAATTGTCATATGGTAATGAGCGTTAGAAGGACCCCCCAGGGGACTACTTAAGAAAATGGGAGGTGCGATGGAGCCCTTTTCTTTGAGAGACAATGCCTTTGATATGGAATCAAAGGCAGCGCTTTCGTAAAATTTGCATTTGAACACGATGTGCTCGGCTTGTTGGCAAACAAAAAAGAGCAAAAAGTTGGCCTAACGGTGTTCAGCACAAAGCACAAAGAATTTACAGCAATAATAATAAATAAATGCCGCATAACTTGCAAATATTGTGTTATTTGAGCAACTACTCTTGGAATGGACCTATACTCATAAATGACCAACAACCATAAAAAGGAGATGGAAAATTATGTTAAAATTACAGGAGTATTAGCGTCTAATGATGTTGAAGCAGCAAACCTTGAGTAGGCAGCATTTTTACCTTAAGACAAAGAGTCAAAAGGAGACTGGCATATATTTAACAAAAGATTGCGATGGTGTACCGCTCTTAACACTATGGGAAACGTTGGAGGAAGAATGCATCAACAGTACTTATATACAGGCAATGCATAAGTTACATGGTAATAAAAGTCGGAAATGCATTCTCTAAAAAATATACAGCATAGTTAAAGCCAACATCAACAAAAAGAGTGTCTCAGATGCTGCTGTAAATATTTTAGCGATGGGGATGAACTTTGCTGTAAAGCCACGGATAATTCCAAAAGTGGAGATAATGTCGTCTGTAGAATCTTGTATAATAATGCTACCGAAAGATCAAGCGGATAAGATTAGGGCCATTAGAAATGTACCTAATGAGATATCTGAGGACATGAAGGCTCATAAGGATTTGAATACAGATAAGTCCATTATAGTTACTAGAGCATTAGAGACCTAATAGAAACCTCAGATTAATAATTGTTGTCAGTGTTTAACAGTTATATTTATCCCCCCAAAAACATATTATCTATCTAATGAAAAGTCAGTTTCACGCGAATCTGAGGATCGCCATCCCCGATCCATCGGGAGGCAACGCGGCCAGCAGCGTGCCGGGACATCCGACACCTGTTATGCGGCCCGCCGGCGTCTTGCCGCCCGGCGGGGCCAGCGGGGGCGAAATCGTACACACCGAAAGCGAGCGGGGGCGGACAGCGGTCGCGTGCCACGGAGGCGGCACCACCGACCGCCTAATCTCCGTTACCGCGGTCGACGCTAAACGTCTCAATCGATTGCAGCGTGGAGAGAAGGTCCGCGACGCGGAAGGACGAGATTACGCTTCTTTGGGGTTGACGGCGGGTCCCGTGCGGGGGCCCCGGGCGGCACGTCTGCACCCGTCTTCCGGATGTTTGTCGGGTGCTCAAAGGATTAGGGTGCGACTTGTTGGGTAGCTTTGGCGGGCGATTTCTTTCGTTTCGATCGTGATGGATTCGCGGTTTAGTGATGTAGATTGTGCCGAAGTATTCCAAACGACAAATAAGTCACTTTTGCCAAGAGGACGCCCAATAATTTATTTACACATAAATCGGACAAGAAAAATACGAACAAGAACTAGACCAAACATGTGGAAGTTCGGAAGCAGCTTGGAAGAAACTGTTTAAGGTCTACCAAAATATACGACTCAAAAGAATCCCAGCACTCAAACGATTTGGAACAAAAAGGCTTCGGTTGAAAAAAAAGAAGAAATCTTAAAGACAACACAAATAAGAAAGGGTAAAACTCATCACTATGGCGGTGCGATAATTTTGTCTAGAGACCAGGAAGCCATGAAAATAAGCCCATGGTAGTAAAAAATCTCTAATATATAAAAATGCACACAGACAGGAATGATCCCGTAGAAGATCACCCCATCTAGAGCCCCAGCAAGCGATTGGACAAACATAATTGAAATCACACAAGGAGACGTCAACATCGTTATGAAAGAGCTACCTAAACAAGATGTTTACTTATGATTACTGTTGCTATCGATATAGTGAAGTAGTTCAGTGTATCTAGTTAAGTGTATACAAATGGAAGAGACCTACGTGATGAAATACTAGAAACACATCTAAAGGAGAGAGGCAGACCTGGGAACTAAGCGGAGACCACCGAAAAAGAGGAAGACGGTGCTTTACATGGAAAATAACTATAGAGAGGATAATTCAGAAGTCAGGGAAGGACGAGGAATAATAACTAGAAGTGACAAAGAAGAAGAAATTAATAAGGCGACTTTGAAATGGACCAATGGTGTCAACAGCACTAAGAAAACATTCGAAAAAAACGAATGTACCCCCAGGGCACACGGCCGTCTAACAGTACGCTGGTTTAATCAATCAGTAAAGATGTAATGATTCAGTTTCATCCATCCAGTCTAGTTAACATTTCTTCCACTACTACTGATGGCTTAATGCACATGATTACGAATCTGAAATGAATGAAATGTCCCACTAGCCACCTCACGTGAGCAGCTAACGTCCACCGCCAGTTGTGTCCGCTATCGCCACACTCCCCAAGCCGCCTACACCGCTAATTCAGCCCGGGAGCAGTCTACCGATAAACTGTGCAAGTCCACTAAACGCCGTGGTTGACCGTAACCCAATACCACGCCGTCAGTACGACACATCGCGACATGTGCACGGTTTTCTCCTCCCGATCTGATTATGTTATGGGGGCCAATGAGGCAGACTAAGAGGCGGCACATGCTGCCGCTGTCCATCTGCGGTTTTTGACGTGGTGGTCCTACGTCGCCGACCTGCCGCGACCACATGAAAGATTAATACATGCGCCCCCCGAAACCTGTTCCTCCACGAAAAGTTTGGGTCGATTTACAAGAAACGGAAGGCTGGTTGGGTTAGATGCTACTAGCGATGCTGTTGAGGGTATCAGACATGAGGTAGCGACAATGAGGTAGTGTGTCGAAAAATTTGCATAAATTCGCTATCTTCATCGACTCCATTGGAGGTCAAGACTGAGGCAATCTATTCTTGAAGTCTCTTCAAGTATCAGATTGCTGCAATATACTCTAGAGGCTATCAAAAGAGGATTTTGCATAATGATGCGATGTTTTAAAAGTGTATAATCAGGAAATATAGCTCCGTATAATGCTAAACAAACGCTATACTACAATAAAAGTAGCTATATGAGGAATGAATCCAATGACTAGGGCATCACATAGCAACTGCTTAATGCCTTCGATCAACATTTTTTCCAAGTCTTCTGCCTGTCCGTTAGCTTATGTTGATATTTCGAACCCAAAGAAATCGACTTCTGATATCAACAGCTGCGAAACGATGTCTCGCAAACTTTATAAAATTATAAAAGTGATCATTGTGGGCATTAATTTGTGTTGGGGACCAGTTTCAGGTTGACTGGTGTAAGCTCCAAGCAACTACAGGTATGTCTATTTCTCTATTAGTACAGCTCATTACAGCTTATTACTGCCAACCAATTTTTTACATACATCATACCAAGTCTTTGGTCTATAGGCAAAACTAGTTTTGTGTCATGCTGTCTGCACTAGACCTCAACTTTAGTGATGAGCTATATTAATAACGAAATAGATATGAGTAAAATATTGTTGTTTTGTTCGCTTTTAAAATATTGCAATAATCAAGCTTGTAAAGCATCATAAACTGGTACAATTTTAAGGATGAACAAAAAAAATGCGGGTGTTCCGCTTTTCATGGCGGTTTCATTGTAGAAAGGCTTCAAAAAAGTGCTGTGTTAAGTGAGTGTTTCTTTTCCACACATCAAATCCGCATCGAGATGGAGCATTCCGGCGCAGCTTAAAATGAGCTTCGCGCAAATCCCAAACACGCTCTTTAGCGCGGCCATAAAGGCCACCGTTGGCGGAAAGCTCTCGCCCGGACCACCTTCTAAAATTCTATTAGCTTTACAGCCTCGTCTGCAGTTTAGTGTCATGTAAAATTTATGTTAATGAGCCTGGTGTACGTGTGTGTTTTCGTTGTCACCGCGTAGCTGGGTTCTGTTTTTGTCGGGCTCTCTCTCTATTGATTTCGGCATGTTAATGATTGGCATCGGTGTAAAATGATCTGTAAAATGGAGGTGCTGTAAAAAGAGGCAGTAAAGTTTTATTGGCTCGTGGAGAAGCAGGCGTTGGATTCACTTGCCGCTGTGGTAATCGTCTATTACAATGTATGAGTCGAAGCATCTTGCTTCCTGAGATTTATCACTTTGGAGTAAATGGAATTGTGTTCCAATTTTACTTTACTTCCTCGTACCGACGATATTTATCAAAATTATTGTTAACCCTTATTACATAATAGACCACTAATAAAAATATTAAAAGGTGATGTCACTTATAAGAATGTCAACAGTGCAACCCTATTTCAGAATCACGTACCTACAAATTCCCGTGTTAATCCAGAAATGAGCTAGGACGTCCAGAAATTAATTTTTCGCATGAATAGACCCTTCTACTCTAGGTCACTTTTCAGAGGAATCGTTGTAGCTAGAGACCAACTGACACCGGTCCCAAATGCAGCAGGTCCTCATTAGTAAATGAACATAAAATTAGCCTAATCGTAGACCATCAAGTTTCAAGGTGGAAAAACAACAAAGGGGTTCTTTAGCCTTTGCTCTTTTTCAATTTTCTGTGGAAATTATTTTTTGCTCAAAATCGGCACAGCGATGCATTTTGAGCTCCAGATTCCAAAAATGCAGTCAGAAATGAGCTAGGACGTCCAGAAATTAATTTTTCGCAAATGGACCCTTCTACTCTAGGCCTCTTTTCAGAGGAACCGTTGCAGCTAGATACCAACTGACACCAGTCCCAAATGCAGCAGGTCCTCATTAGTAAATGACATAAAATTAGCGTAATCGGAGACCATCAAGTTTTAAGGTGAAAAAACAACAAAGAGGTTGTTATTAGCCTTTGCTCTTTTTCAGAATACCTTAGGCGAAGTTTATAATAAATACACACTGAGGATTTCGATATCGATTGCTTTAATTTTAAATTTCACGTGAATTACAGATTATTCTACAACACTTCTTGATTTTTGCAGTAAATTTGTAAATATTGGAAAAAATGTTAGTTTTAAGAATACGTCAACGTTTGAGTATTAGAACAAGGTATGATACAAGCCTATAAATATATTCAGTTATGTCTGACAGAAGGTCAGGCGATGTACACTCTATAAAAGACTCTGATTCATACGTCAAGTTATGCCATATTCTATATTCCTGTCCTGAAGACACCCCCTATAAGAGCGAACGAAACGTCGATCCTATTCATAAAAGCACACGGTCTATCTATGCTGTGTTGTTTCTGCCGTTGGTATTACATGAATTAATTAAAAGCACATTAGTGAAACACTACTAATTTTCATATTAAATAGGAAGATTTGGAAATTTTGTTCTAGATGCGTAATAAGTATACCCTAACTCGTGATTTTAATTTAAATCCATATAAAGAGCTTCGCCTAAAATCCCCTTTCACGTCCCAGTTTATTTTTTGTTCTTATCTCTGCTGAGGGAAACAGTCCGGTAATTTACGGGCAAAGTCTACCTGTAATTATACACCTTTACAAGAGAGTTCAGCACAAAAGCAATTACCATAAATTTAAAAAGGGGCTCCCACTTCGGATTAACGCGCCAGGGTTGAAGAATGAAACATTACGCTGCTGTCATAAAGACGTCACGTAGAATTTTAATATGACGCCATTAACGCTTTATGGCCCTTTAAAATCGCTTATTTATCGGTAATTTTAATTAATCTTCGCTCGACGTTCTTTTGTATGAGAAATGCAACATCCCGAATAATTGCTTTCAAGGTGGCATCGATATCTAGAACTGACATTCCCACGTAATTAAACGCTTTTCGGAGTAACGTATTTTAATTACCAAAATCTGTGAGAGATGCATTAAGATCCACTTTCGGCCAATGTACAAATATATATGTAAACTTTCTAAATAGCCGCTGAATTAATATAATCTTGAGCGTACACTGTGGTCTGCGTAATTGGACTTTCTTTTTGCGTGATGAAATAAGCCTTTCCACATACTCCTATTTATTTTTTTGCCCCACTTTTACTTCTGCACACCTGTGTTTATGGGTAAAAACTACTTGTTGGTTATGTATACTCGCTGTGCTACTACTAAGTCCATTTGCTGCAATACAATGCGGTGTTGATGGATGTATTACATTATAAGTTTTATTTTTAATATAAAACGAACTAAAAAATATTACTGCTGCTACCAATACTAAAACGATAAATCTGACAGCCTATATAACACGAACATAAACTTAATATTCATAAAGTGAACATTTAAAACAATTAGAAAAAAATACTAGTACTGTTACAACAAATAATCATAAACTAACCATTTATTGTTACAGAAATACACCGTTATGTTAACATATTATTTAGAAATTTTGGAAATAAGCTATAATTAGTTATAAGAGCTAACAGTAACACTTTATTTTGCGAAAAGGGCAGTTTAGAACACGACGCCAAAGGCAGAATTTCTTAGGTTATTAAATGTTTAAAGTAGTAATTTTGAAATATTTTTAATTTTGCCAATGAAGTTTATTGTTGCTAAGATAATGATAGTTAACAAAGCCACCTTCAGCAATCGTACTTATTTAAATTGTAGTTTCTCTAGTATAATAATTCCACAGTATATAATTTAGACACTGATACTATGTTTTAAAAACGATTTTAATAATATTTGTAGAAAAAGCGTATATAGTTGAATGATCAAATGACCAAATATTGTTCTAAACATCATGAATTGGGTGGTTAAATCACACATGATGCAACAATATATGAAAGCGTTCAAGAAGATTTTGGACTATACTTGTAAAGCCACTAACGGGGGTGATGTTTTAAAATTAAAAAAAATTAATCAGGATATGTATAAACAATTACGTAGTATCTCAAGAAGAAATAAAAGAAACCAGCAACACTGTCCTAGTATTATTTTAGATAGAAGTTCACAATGGGTTTCATGTGTAAAGAAACACCAGCAAATTAAAAAAAAAGCTTCACGACCTGAAAGAAGTTTGCACTGCCCGTTCAAGTGTAATGGTTAACGAACCTATATCAATTAGCTTTTAAATCCTTGCAAACACTATTGTGTTAACAACAATTAAGCCACGATTTTAAGCAAAATCCTCAAGTACCTTACACTCGAACATGTCCGTGGCTGCTATGACTGATCAAACAAAGGCCCAATTACGGTAACTAGGAGCTAAAAATCCCCGATTTCTACGCATGTCAGCCCCTACTAACCGTCGTAAAAATATCACCCTGCCAAGAAAAAACCTACTAACGATCTCCTTATAGAGCACAGTCGAGTCGTAGAACCACTTTCGCCCGACGTACTTTTGAAACAAAGTGGGCATTATATTTGTAAAATGTAAAATTGAGGAGAGAAACTCTACATCGGTCTCCCTTGGCTGGAGAACGGTTTTATAAACGTTTTCAAGGTTGAACGCGGGGAACAAAACCCCGAGTATACATTATGTACAAAACCCGTTTTCTCAGGCTATCTGTATATAAGCATGGAGCGCATAAAAAACCATAAACTGGTTATAATGGGCTGTTTTACGGACCTGTTAACGAATGTGAACGGAACTCGATGCATCAAATGCGAGGGCGGAATGGAAATTTGGGAACACAAACGTACAGGTGTCCCACTGTCCAGTCATTGAGATTCAAGTTAGTAACGTTACTAAGTTTTCCATGAGTCTTGCTTTTTTATGCACAATTTTGGTACCTATATTTTCAGGTTACAATCAAAATTTAGGAATAAACTTTATATTACATGTATCTTTAATGGTAAACTCCAATGTTTTCAATTAGCGTTTGCTCTGGCTCATCAATATGAAGATATCTATCAAAAACTTCTGATATATTAAGTGTGAACTCAACCAAATTTGCCAATGTAAATGGTTCTTCTATACAGCCATGTTGTTGTGGCACTACTTCACTTGTGATATAATACACTCAAATAAATTGGCAAACTTACACAAAAGCGCAACCATCAAGACGGTCGACATTTTAAACCTGTTAATACTGCAATAAATCCGGGGTTTTAATCCCCAAGCAAACAATAGAAACATAGTCCTTCGAGCCGCTTACTTCCTCACACTTCTTGAATGGAAGAACTGAATCCACAGTGATCGACCCGAATTTAGAAGAAGTACCTGTTCAACGCCGAAAGTGTTTACACAATCATTTTAAATTTCAATGTAACGGTTGAAATATTTCGGATATGGTCCTGTAATCAAATTGTTTTAGAAAATCTTAGTCCATATGTTTTTTTATGGAACCTACACAGTATATACTGTGACTAACAATGTCCACTTGAGCAATTTTAGCCTGCAGTTATTTGATATCCACACCTAAGTTATGCCAACAATTAAAACTGACATCTCAACATTGTATTGCATAACATAATATCTATTAACTGTTAACAAATTGCTTGCGCATTTACATGACACGTAGAACCGATTAATTCGTTATTTTATGAAAGTCATTTGCATTTACTTATTAAATAAAATCATCTTGGCGCACCTTAGGAAATGTTGATGGACACTCAATTAGCGTGTTTGTAAAATCATATAGTTAGTTACATTAATTGACAAGAGCAAGACGACCAACTTCCTAAAAAGAGCCACTGAATTCGTCTTATTAATCGAGGTAAAATCGGGTACAACCGGAATCGATCTCACTCATTAAAAGCTCATTTGTTTATTTATAAACTTGGCCCACGCAACGAAACGATTAGCTATTAACGCTATTCGGCGGAATTCCCAAATGCCAACATCTAGTTCTCTAAAACGGGAAGCATTAAAAAATTCGCTAATTAGCATTTCGCCGAGTGACGGTTAAAGCACTTGAAGCCACGGCCAACGCACAAAAGATTTTCGTCCAGATGAATTGTTGAACAGATGCTGAACACGTTGCACCACCAGACGTTTTTACAGTTATGACTGCCAGTCAGTTATTGTTTACGTTTATCTGGGCGGCTCTGAGAGCTGATTGGACCCAAACCTTCCTGCTGGATGCATAAAAGAAGCCCAAATTGTCGATGTGGGGCACTGAATAATTTAGTTGTCTCGAAGGTTGACAGGCACAAAGCCAAAGCAGGTACTTACACGTTTTTATTGGTGCCATCACGTTGGTGCTGCATTATTTTATAAAAGGCTTCGCCAACATCTAATATTTCCGAAGTGGAAACAGAGGAGCAGGGGCATTTTTAATAAATACTCTATAAGAATGCTAAATATGCGTTTCCCCAAATTTTTTCGGTCCATATAAGCAATATCTTTCCTCAGATTTAAACACAATTCAATTGAGAATTTTTTTTCTTTAAATCCATATTCTTTCTCTTGTTATGTTAAGTTGCATGTTATGTTATATAACATACCATGTGTTATGTTATGTGCAACTTAGTATAACATGTAATATAACATAGCACGTGTTATGTTATATAAAATACCGTGCACTTTACTATAATATGCAACGTAACATAATACACGTTATGTTACATAACATAACATGCAACTTAACATAACATATGCTATGTTATTTAAGATAACGTGCTACATAATATAACATATGCTATAGTTATATAGTAGTAGTGCGAAACTAGCATTTCAAAGTGAATGTATCTAATGTATTTAAATAAATCTTTTATTTGCGGTTTCTCGGACCAAAAACGTAACATTAACTTTTATGTTCAACAATGCATTAGTAAGCTTCGTCTTGCTGACTTCCATGACGTAAAGTATTTTTTAGAAATCATTCAGCATAACAATAGCATAGTTCATTAGAGTGAAAAAGAAAGATAAAAAAATCTAAAAATTTCGGGTCTGATCGCCAACCTGCCCCCTGTTAGATACGGTCTTTTTTGGCCTTAGTCGTAAAAGATTTTTTTACGAAATCATCGGCACAATCCAGCACAATTGCAGCTCAAACGATTAGAGTGAAAAAACATATTAAGTTGAATGTTATGTTATATAACATAAAGTGCAAGGAAACATGGAAATAGATAGATAGTTAGTCCATCTCAGTACTCCAAGATTAAGCCGATTTTTTTATACATAGTTATATTTTTCACCCACTTCAGTATTTTAATGTAGCCAGGGATGTGTTTGGACATAAGAGATATAATCAATTACCCTTCAGGAGGAATATAACCTGGAAGTTTGGCTCTATTTTATAATTGAAGGTAATTTTGAATTAACAACAATCTCGTGCAAATATATTGACGTTGGAAGGAAAAAATATAAGAAGCCAAAAGAATAAATTATATATTAAATTATGCATTAGAAGACAATTATTTTTTCGACTGCTTTGTCGTGCTTCAAGCCATACCATTACCGTTTCCATGCTCATAAACTCGGTGAAACGAGAGATCGAATCTCGAAAACGAACAAACAAAACTGCCCGTAAAACCATCCTCTCAATATTAATGAACGTGTCGATGCAATTATCTGATAAGGCGCCCCTCTCTCCCTTTCAACTTATTACAACTAAGTCCATCAAAGCGGGCCTGGAAAGCACTTAAATGTAAATTGCCAAATAGCTAAAAAGTCCCCGGCCTAACTTTTCTCATAACATCAATCCAAACTTGGGCCAAAACTGAAGAGAAAGCAGCACAAGTTTTCGTGCGTCGTACACATTAACGCCGCCGAAAGCTCCGGGGCAAGTCAGACCCGGAAATTAATAAAACAAACGGCGCATCCAAAGAGTTTCTGCACGAGCCCAACAAAAACAAGCCACGGTGGAAACTGATGTTTATTTAAATATACGATGTCTGTTGTGTCTATGCAGAAGGTCTAGTTTAACAGTCCTAACAATCAGTTCATCGTGCATTTATGTTGTTTAGTATGCGCATCTCATGAATATATTTCAATATGCCTCGTGGCTGTTCCTTAATTACTGCGATCTAGGGTGGTCAAATCTGGCTGTGTTTGTAAAAATTAACGAATGGAAAAGGCTGAAAACGGACGCAAAATTCTGCGACCGCTGAAGCAGTGAACGGAACGGAGGATTGTGTTTTAAAATAGCCTTGGCCAGTTATAACAACATTTTTCACCAATAGCTAGTCAGATAGGAGTTATTTAAGTTCATGTCTTCCTTCACTGTTTTCCTCCAGTTTATAGTAAATCCTCACCTACTTAATATTACCACCTCCAATCGGGATGGCTGTAACTATAAATATGTCCCTATAAATAAGTCAAAACTGTTTTGCTCTTCATATTGCAGGAGTAACTGTAAATTGTCACTGGAACTATAATAACCCATTGTAAAACAGCAAGGTAGGCGCAGCGTGCTTGTATTTCTCTTCAAATCCTGTCTCGAAATTGCATGTAAAATGATGCGAAATAACTATTATGTTGCGATGTTTTTGAAGTACCCGTGACTGAGAATTCTTGGGGATTTGCTAACAATGTCAACATCTGCAAGCATACAAACACACACACTGTGTCTCTAGGGTCATTTTTTTCTGCATGACGAATAAATAAATAACGAATTCGAATAAAAAAACACTACAAATATTAATGTCATGACATTTGACATTGCAAACCCTCTATAGGGCAAACACAACTGTACTGGATGATCATCTTATCATCTAAAGAATAAATATGTATAAGCTTGATGTAAGAGAGGGTTTCTCAAAGGTAGATGTGCATATGTGTTAACTATAACAAATTTAAGAGCCAATATCGAAGTATTATGGATCATGCGAAATGGATTTTCAAATTTCTTTGGAACTGATATTAGAACTTCCAACGAATTTTTTTTGATAGCATGACGAAAAAGATTTATGCACAATTATCAGTCATAATATCAAAAGAGAGTGGGAATAAATTAAAAATGACTGTGGCCTAAAATAATCAAAAAATGCCTTGTACTCATTATGAGGTGTGTTTCATTCGTTTTATTTTAACAATGCGTGATGATGACGAAGAAACAATAATTTATTTTAAAATCAACTGCTAAATTAAATCGATCCTATTAGTAACCCCACCCTTTAGCCTTGTAAGCACACAGGGCCTACAATCACTTGAAATTTTCCGCTAACGATATTCCGAATTGAATTCCTGTACACAATTCCCAGGGCAATTTACAGGCAAGGTCGAGTTCCAATCAGAACATAATGTAAACAGTATGCAATCATTCTCGAAGAAATGGTTTCTACAAGGAAATATAATTGCCGGATCCGCCTGGGAACTAAATATTCTTTCATACTGCGAAAGCTTAAATCGAAATAACGTTTAGAAGCAGTTGATTCGTCAGAGAGATGATCAGATTGTGGTGGGAACTGAAGGATTTTATAAGTTTTAGATTGAAAAAAAGCTAGCCATATCTAGCATAATAATTAACAGTTTAACAAACAATTAGTTGTGATTTTAGATCACGTTCTCAATCAGTACACTTATATGCATGGCAACGACTGAAGTGAAGAACACAATTATTTATAGACCAACATAGTCATGCTTACTTTCTTTTCGTAAAATGAACCAATGTCTTGCTGATACCCTGAGCATCAGACAGATTGTGGCAACGTTACAATTTGTCGAAGCTATAAAATTCTTTTTTTTTCGTAGGACAGGCCATTTTGTTTTCAATGTGAATTAGAATACATTAACTTGTTCGTGTTTATTGAATCATAAATTCCTGGCTTAGCTAACGTTTCAATCCGCTATTTTCATGAGTTTTTAAGAAAACAGTATTTGTTTAAACATAACAGTAGGTAGCAGATACATAATGTCTTCATAACAAAGTAACAATATGTCCAAAAGATGTTGTGTGGTTGGATGCAAGGCAAATCATTAAAAAAATTAACACGTACATTCATTCAATTATATACTTTGCTACTATAGTAAGATATTGTCAATTCAGGCTTCTAAAAGACGTTTATGTCTTTAGTTTATAAAAGTTTGCATTTTTTCGAGCAGTTATAAATTTGTTGATACAAGCTGTCTTGATTTATGCGGAAAATGTCCCAGGAAAATAATACTTTCTGCCTCAGAAAGGGTATCATCTTATTTTTACATCACTCGGTTTTTTCCATTTTGGATATCAATCTGGTAGATGGGACCTCAAGCAACAGTTCAAAAAAAATTTATTTATTGTAATTTTTATGGTATATTCTTGTGAGGCATCCAGTAACAAACTTTAATCTCGTGTAAAGTAAGGGAAAAATGAGTTATGACAGTTTGCAAAATCAACAACGATATGGGCCTTCATGCATAATCAAATTAAAATGCAGCTTATAGGCCGGCGTTTTCAAACAGATACTTCAAGTCCTTTAGGTGACTTTAAGGAAGCTGCTAAATAACAGTTTACACGTGCTGTCTTTGAACCATGGGATTAAATCTGATAGAAGTCATATTCCAAAACCACCAGATTAACTCTAGTTTTTGTCTTGCAAGGGTCAATGTGGGTAAAATATGGAAAGTGTAGTCATGGCGTTCATCACGTAAATTTTCAGTCACAAACCGTCTGTAACGTGCTTTTTGCGCTAGACCCATCAAGGGTTCGATCATTTGCGGCAAGCATATGTAAGGAGCAGTCTTATGCAGTACATATAACGCATATAATACGATTCTGTTGCCTAGAATATTTTCCAAGGCCTAACCTATAAATTTAAATAAATAACTAAATAACATATATCAGGATGACTTTTCCAGCAGCGATATTTGTTGGATCCTGCTGCTTGTAACAGTTCATTTATAGCCAGTTTTTTTTGCAAAACAGTGGCAGAATTTTTTAGTTCCCGAATTGTTGGAGCATTCTCCATTATATGTGCGGTACCCAACCGTCATCTATACTCTTACGAACGTTTGCTCTTATTACTCCACCACTTTTACTGATTAAAATTAAAATGGCACTCAGAAATGATCACTTGTGGAAAAGTCTCTGTGTTGCATCAGGCTCAAAGTTTTGACTCAACGTCTTGTATAGTATGTCATCAATGTTAATGCATATACCATAGAATGTCTGTCCAACTAGCTGAGCTTTCTACATCAGTGTGGATTGTGCAAAATTGAGTATACTGGATTTCTTCATTGCCTTATTAGCGTCATCATCAATAAAAGCAATTTCCAACATTTGTACTTAACTCACATATTTTTAGTTCCACATCTAAAAATAGATTCGAGTATTTTAATAAAAACTAATTGACAATTTCTAAACATAGCTCTATAAGTGAAGCTTACGTATACTTGTTTATGGCATATCTCCTTACTGTATCAATAAAGACAGTGTCTTCTGATTTTTCACCATTTCTTATAGATATCGAAACCCTTTATGCATTGATGAGGGTTTACCCTTAGAAGTCAATTATTTACAGATACAACCGTTCCTACATAGGGAAACATTACAACTGTTAATTCGTAAGGAAAATGATTATTTTTGCATTAGAACTTCATTCGGTACCTATGTAAATGAAGTACACAACGGTTTCTTATTCTTAACCAACACCCTACATGCATCAGTCTTATAAGATGCATTTGTTGGGTTGGAAGCAAATTACATGTTTCAGGTTACCGGTGTATACCTATCACGTGGGTGCAAGTGCCATTTTTGAGCATTAAAAAAGTACCTATATTTAGCCTCTAAAGCTAAGTAAGAGGCAGCTTAAAGGCCGGCTCTTCAAACAGATGCTTCTAAGTCCTTACAGGTGATTTGAGGAAGCTGTTGAAGAATGTCTTCCGTGTGGTGTTTTTGACCAATGAAATTAAACATGACACTAGTTCTATTTCTGGTAGAAACTACTTAACATGACGATTTTCTTTCTTCACTGATGTTGTACTTTTAACAACCGCTGGTAAAGAAACCCACCAAACTAACTCTAGTTCTTGTCTCCTAAGGGTGAGTATTGGTAGAAATATATGTATAAGGATAGATGGTATAACTGTACAAGCGTTTCGGTGTTCACCTGGTAAGTCTTCAACCTGCCTCTTCAAGGATTTTATAGTTCATCGATGCTTCTCCCCAAAGGGTCGTAACCGAGCAAACATACCTTGTACAAGTACTGATCGAACATCCTGCATACGTCTACATCGCTGCCCACGCAGTAAGTTGCCTCCATAGTCTCACAATTTCCTATGAGGGTTTTAATGGAGTTCACGATGGGCCGTAAATGTTCCAGTGCTGCAGCCACCTTCGGTCCGATGTGAAAAGAAAAACGGGTGCGGGTATACGCGACACAAAAAAAAAACACCAAAAACCACTTGTGTCACTGTCGCGTTGGTTCAGACCGGCCGCGTACTGACGATGTGCATCAACATGTTTTCCAGGTGTGTTGACAGGACCGTCGACCGACGTACGTACACCTCTGATGGACGAAGCGAAATAAGGCGCGCGACGAAACGCTCGGCTCACCGACCCCTCTCCGGAGTGCGTTCCCCCCACGACGGGCGCCCCTGCGCACCAGAGGACGCTAACGGGACGGTCCCGCGCCGGAGTAAATCTCAAAAATCCATGAAAAACGAATAAATAATACACACCCGCCCCCGTTTAGGACCACCGCCGTGTACGACGTAATCGTATCGTCGTTTGGGTCCCTAGTTGCATGGTGTGTGTTGGGGATGATGTAATAAACGGAAATTAAAGCGTTTTCATGCCGGGAGGATTTCACTTGTGTTGTGTCTGCACGAGAACTGCCTCTGCTTCTAGGCGGGGGTGTTATTAATATGGCTAGTTGATGGGTTAGTACGAAATAAAGATGCCACTTCTTCATCTTATCTTGTCCTATAAGCGAACATTGCTAAAGAGAGTTCGAATGACCCCATATCACTTTGGATGGTTACATAGGTTCAGTTCTTTTGAGACAATAAGTTACATAGCGGATCAGCAGTTTTTATAAATAATTCTCTGAATTTCGAAGAAGAAGAAGATAACAGAGTCATAGTGAACAGTCGGACAGTCAACTAGGGTCTAAAGGCGCTAGTTGTCAATATATTATAGATTGTCTATGGGCGATTACTATCAGTTTCCAAACACGATGGAAGATATACACGAGCACTACATTGTACCATCACTTGAGAAACCACGATGGAACTTTAAAAAAAAACGGACTCCTTAGGATTTAATACTCATGAGTCTTCGATGGGTTATATCAACTACTGAAAACTACGAGAGATTTGTTGGTGTAATAAAGGCTGCTACAAAAAGAACAATTCCAAAAGGTTTCCGAAAATGATACGTCCCTTGTTGGAATGAAGAAACTGATGCCTTGTATAGACAGTATCAAGCTCATCCCAGTTAGGAATTGACTGACAGGAATTTAGAATCCTTGATGAATCAATCTCCAATCGTAGCAGTTGGAACCTGCTGATAAATTAGAATCAATGAATTAATGAAACATATAAACAAATATCATTAATTCCACCTAACGTTTTAGCTTCTCGACTGGTTAATATCTCCAATTATTCTGTTCAAATAACTACGGGGGAATTCGTTAGTTAAGAAAAAGATGCTAACCTACAATAGAGTTGTCACAATTATTCTCATTGGAAGAACTTCGGCGCACTATTTGTGTTCTGAAAGCCCACAAAGCTGCTGGTTTTGATGGTATCTACCCAGAATTCTTGAAAAAGTTGCGGCCGAATGCTTTAAAACAGTTGTTATTGTTCTATAATAATATTTTAGATACATGTACTGTTCCAAGTTTGTTTCAGAAAACAAAGGTGATTGCTGTCTTAAAGCCAGAGAAACTTCCAAATGAAGCAGAAAGTTAGTCTGCTACAAGTCAGAGAATTGGACCTATTATTGAAGACTCACTTTTGAAGGAATAAGCAGGTTTTAGGAAGGTTTTTAGGAAGAAAGTTGCTGTGACCAAGTTTTGGCTCTAACCACATACGCTGAAGCAGGTTTAAGAACTGGAGTAGTATTCAGACTTATCGGCAGCCTTTGATTCTATTTAATAATCTGAAATGTGAAAAAATTGTGAAGCTTATCGAACGAATGCTGTTCCAACGTCAATTCAGAGTGTTTGTGGGAGATAAAAGCAGCAAATTTCCCGAGATCTGCAAGAGCTACATACAACTCTGCTAACTTCAAGAAAACCTCTGTAGATAGAAGATTTCCTTCGCGATCCTTACACCATTGAAGATGGATGGTGTTCTGTTTGGCAACTTAAGAAACATGATATTTTCAATCAACAGCTTAAAGATCATCCTACAGAAAAGTGGTAGGAACTGATCTCTCGAGTAAGTCTTGCGTCATTTCGAATCGCCTTGGAACTGGTCATGGGAAATGCAACTGTTTTCTCAACAAATGTGATCCATCTATCAACCCTTCTTGTGAATGTGGAAACCCTCTCCAATCAACTGAACATATGGTCAACAGATGCCCCCGTACAGCATAGCCGGGTGGTTTTGCGTCTATCCATTGTGTTCAAGATTGGCTTAAGATAATCAAGATCTAATTGGAGTTTTTCTATGGTTTTTCTTCAATCGATACATACATGTGTGTATCTATTCTGGATGGAGCGCAAATAATGCGAGATCGTCCAATGCTTTTATAAAAGTCGACCGTAGTCGGATGAAATTAGCAGTACTGTGTAATGTATTAATGATTTTCATAATAATAATATATTATATACCACAATAACATCACATTCAAAAACCTTAATTAATAATATATATTGATCAATCTGAAGCTGTACAGATGTGTAGTCATCCCAATATTATAAACATAGTCTTTTATATAAAGTTTATTTTTATAGAAAGCTGGGCCTATATTTATTAACAGTTTCCCATACTTAACTATTGATGCTTTTGCCTGTTGTTGTTTGGAAAAACATTCAACTCACAAATTCATAAATCGAGTGCTTACTACGCAACCATCTTACACGTATTTTAAATTGATGTAATTCCCATTGTTCTTCTCCTGAAAAGATCCCAACCGCAACAATTAAAGATAAAAGCCCCACAATCCATTGACGGCATGACTCCTGCGGGAGCGATAGCGCTAAGCACGACAAAGGCCCGCACACCACCACCTCAAAGGGCCCAGCAGGATCAATCTCTCAGCAGGAAAGGCGTCCGTCGTCGTCGTCTCGATCCCTTTCCGGGGTATCCCAACATCGGGCCGATCGAAAACCATGAATGAACCGGGTGCACGTAGCTCTCGTAGTAGTTTTTTCCCCAGTGCCCTGCTGGCAAACAACCCGTGAGGGATCAACTGGGCCGGAGACGAGAAAAGCCAGATCCTGGTAACGAGCGTAACACCGCCGTCGTCTGTCCGCTTCCGGTCTCGCGATCCCCACGGCTCTCGCCGTTTTCCGACCACGTGGTGGACGGAAAGCCGGCACGTTTTTCCACTGTGTTGCCAATTCTTATGGGGTTCGGGTTTGAAGGGGTAAAAAAACCGCTATTAAGATAATATTTTCTCGGAAAGATCGCTGTCGCTTTAAAACACTGACAAAAATTATTAGTCTGACGTTTCGATTACACCTCTTAATTGTTATGTTGTTAAAGACGAAGTACCTCAAAATCCGTCTGACACATGTTCAAAAGGCTTCCACCATAAGGAAGACACGGTAATAATGCCGACATTTCTAGACCATATCCGCAAAATACAATCTTTGTGTTTCAGTGTACTGATGTGGTAGTTCATAAAAGTCGATCCTGTGGAACAAAGAGATACCTGTAGAAAGAGGGCCTGAAGACATAATCAAACGTTGCTTTCGAGATTTTAAATGCCGAAGAACATCCTGTGAAAACCAACACGACGCCAGTGGTCGTCCCATTATGGTAGCGACAGACAAAAACATTAAATAAGATACACGATATCGTACTGCAAGACTGACGAGTACGCATCACGGACATTGCGGAAGGTATTGGCTTATCATATCGTCGTATATATCCTAACCTAGCATCAGATAAAAAAGACTCTTAATAATTGCGAACGACATTCAGATATCGTTGCTTTTGGTCCAACCCAATCTGAGAGCAATGAACCAATAACATGTGAAAGTTCAGCTTAAAAATGTAACCAAAGTGCAGTGGGGACGCGAGATCACAGTAGCTCAGCGTAGGGGGTCGGGGTTGATAAAAAAATAAAAGAAATAAAAGAGGAGCGCCACAGATTTGATTGTTCCCCACTGTACGACTCCAAATCTGAAAAGTCAACAACGATGGCCGAAATAAAAGACCTGCGAATGCCTAACAAAGTGTTCGTTTAATTCCCAATCAATTATACCGATTAACAACGGACATATCAAAGAAAAATCAAGATAAATGAAAGAAATAAGCTTATAATTATTAATTTATAATTCAATTGTGCTGACAAATAATTATTACTGTACAAATAAGTAAACACCAAAGCAATTTGGCGATTGCGGGCCACCAAAACAAGAATCACGCAAAAACTGAATGCAAAAATATATATATACTGAACGCCGTCGACCAAACGCGGACCGTAGCGCTACGCTCAACTCGGTTCGACGCGATTCGCGAAAACGTAAAGACCAAACTAAATATTTTAGAAAACTCTGCCGCAAAAAGCCAATGTCGATTGGTACTCAATAAACGTATGCAAGAAAACAAACTAAGGTAAGTATATCGAATTCACAAAAAGAAATAGTTACTATTACACTAGCTACGACAATTCAAGGGTTAACACGACACAACAACAATTTTAATTAATCAAAGTTCGCCAGTTCCAATACTTAAGTTTCAAAAATTAATGATATCAACAGGTAAGTATATGATGATTATAAAGAATTATTTTCAAAGAAACTTCAGATGGATTGTACTCATCACTAGTGTTGCAGGTACGCTGACTCTTCGTGGATGACGACGTCTAAACGTGGATGGCTCTAGGCCGTTCATAAGTAATGAACGGCCTAGGAATGGCCTAGGATGCCTAGGATGGCTCTATATGGTCTACGTATCGATGGCCTATCGTGCTGCTCACGGTCTTACGTAACCCACAGGTGGATGGAACTTTGACGACAATTAAGAAAAGGGGTAAACAAAAGCCTGAGATACAAAAGAAACGGATACGTAAGTATAAATATACGGGGTAATAAATGCTGACAAACCTGTGATGTTATGTGGCTACAGGTAGGTGCACTGAAAATTGCTTGGGCATCCGGCACACGGCCGATACTGATGCTTCGATGACGACCACTACGAATGTTCACGAAACAGATCCCCAAATTTGTGCTCGAAGAGAAATCCGTCAGAAAACAACAAGCCGATTTGGTATTAATTATATTACAACAAATTAATACACGAAAAATTCGCAGCAACCAATTTGCTAAATCGCAATGACAATTTTTATTTGCACATCGACTTCAACGAATCACGTTCGATCAATCAGTGTCTCGAATATATTCAACGGTACGTACACCCGTATAGCGATAGCGACAATAAGGGAAACAAAAAACGACTAAAGAAGACCAAGGTTGTAAACAGTGATTCCAGTCGGGAATAATAATGCGGAAATACGATGTTTTGAATTAATGTTCTTAAATAAATCCATAAAGATACTTGTATCATAATTTTTTTGCAAATGAAAAAAAGTGTGTTACATATTTTCTGTATAAACTTTTTATCATGTGGTACGTGGTCACACTATAACTGGGCTATTTTAATTAAAAAACCGCGTGATTTCATCAAAAGAGGAGGGATATACTCAGCAAGAACTGGGTTTCTATGACTTCTAAAAGACAATAGTTTGGTAAAGGTAGTAAAGATGTGATGATTTATAGACTCTTCGGTAGTTTTTGTTGCGCCTCCTGAAGAAGGCGGCATGGATACCGAAACCTCGCTGCAGGAGACTTGCAATTAAAGCGGATTTCGACGGAAATTATTAAAATCTACGCATGGCTAAATCCGAAATCACCGATCATTGCCGATGCCAATCATCTAACCGGCTAACTGACGACTGTTATCCCATATCCCGTCCAACAAATCACCTCCCGTGCGTGCAAACCACAAATTACGACAATAGCAACAGTCGGTGGTTGAGTGGAGAGCGAATGCCACCGGTTAGTCGGTGTTAATTGCGGGCAGGCAGGGCAAATACTGAGGGATCGCAACGCGGGATGTCGGCATGCTACTACGTCCACTGCGAACGTGTGTGTATAATACACCTGTGTCGTAACGTGAGCCGAGGTGTCCCGTGGTGTGCCAGAAATGCGAGGTGGTCGGCCCTTTTGGGGGTAATTTATCTCAAGCTCTTAAAATTTAGGAGAGAAATCTGCAGACTACAGGGGAAAACAATAATATATTTCTGTAACATCTAAAATAACGTGCGCAATTCCGTCTGTATGTTAATATCCGCTAGCTGTTACACTATAATAAAAAAGTACAAGTAGTATAGAGCATCTTATGCCTACAACAAATACCTTCCAGTCGTCACCTCAATTCGCTCCAAAAGTCTGTCTCTTATAGGAATACGCGCTCAATTATCGCTCGCTTTATATAGAGAATTGGTTACATCAATCGAGTCCTGTCATCGATGTGAAAAAAGGTCACTCTGCTTTCATACGATTCAACACTAAATTAATAGGTGTATTCGATTATAAAGATACCACATCAAGGCTAACCATGACATAACCCTAAGGAAGCTGGAAATTATTGGAACCAAACATATTTAAATGTGAGAAATTGAGTGCCATTAAACACAATAAGTTTAAACTATACAACACTGTGATAAACCTGTCAAAAAAAATGTCTCAGATGCTGCTGAAAACATTTTAGCGATGGGGATGAACTTTTCTGCAACGCCATGGACAATTCCAAAAGTGCAGATAATGTCATCCGTAGAATCTTGTATAAAACTGCTTCCAAAAGAGTAAGCGGATAAGATTAGGATGG
Organism: Rhyzopertha dominica; assembly: GCA_025024175.1. Lineage (NCBI taxonomy): Eukaryota > Metazoa > Arthropoda > Insecta > Coleoptera > Bostrichidae > Rhyzopertha > Rhyzopertha dominica. The sequence goes on from QCXZ01000138.1 coordinate 11,118,726, forward strand.
ATGTATGCCACGCCATTATAAATGCATCTAATGTAACATCTGAGGAAATGAAGGTTCTTAAGGATTTGAATACAGATGAGAAAGAGTTATTGGATGAGGAAGCATACCAAAAATTATCCCAAGATCCCACCTCAAAAATTTCTAAAATTACTAATGATCTTATCAAATCTTTCTAATGCGGAAAAGTCTTTTTAACTGTTTCCGATTGCAAGGTATGGTTTGTCCAAAATCAATAAAACTGATGTCACTTTAAGACCAACACAGATTGGCAAAATTTTGTGCTAACTATTTAAAACCTTATTATAGGAAAAAACAGTAGTTTCATCAAGAATTCTTCAGACTTTATTGATGTTATAAAAGGTTTCATTATTTCAAAAGGTGATATTTTGGTTAGTTTTGTCGTGGTTTCTTTATTTACGAAAGTATCCATACATGAAACAATGTATATCATAAAATTCAAACTTAATAGAGATCTCCCAGGTGACACGCCAGATTATTTGAACACTGTTTAGAATTAACTTATTTCTTATGGAATGCTGCGTTGAAGACGTATCTAACAGAAAAAAATCACTAACATCTTTATGGATATTCCCAGATCTTCTTATCGTTCCTTAGTTAAGGTCGATTTCATCTTTGCTAAAATCAAGGATAAGGTTTCGAGGAGACGAGATACAGTATTAGCAAGTGTTCATTAAAATTTTTTATTTGCTACCAAAGATCTTTTCTATACTTTTGAGGGATTTGTTAAATTTATGACGGGTATTATATTATATATAAGCCAAACAAAATAAAAATTATTATTATTATTAAGTTTAAAATACTAGTCCCAATTTATCAATAAGTATCTGATAAAAATGTGGAAATTCATCCAGTATATGATAACCACTAACGCGTTCCGAAGTATTGTGAACTTCGGAGTACGAAAAAATTCCGTTCGTCAAAAGCCCAACTGAGCTATTTAAAGCACAAAATTAGGCTAAGTACGTGTCGCTTATTTTGAGGGTCAATAAAAAATCGGAGTATTTAAGCGATGTGCTCCAGCGACTCCATCTAACGCGTTAATCCCAACAACCAAAACGTCACGTACCAAACCCGCCACCATAGAATTTTAATCATTCGTCGTGAAAACGGCCTTTGTTGTCGATCCAACGCGGAAATCTCCCCGAGGGCATCAAATCTCTGGACTACTTTACAGTTTCAGGTTGCCCAACTAGTTATGTTAGTCGTAAAATGCAGCGAATACATAAAATATGATAGAAAGTTGTTTACGATTTCAGATCTTTGAGTAGAATTTCAACACGACATACATATTACGGGAAAATTGTGGCAGTAAATTCCGAGCCACAATCATAAATTCGTTCTGTATCATACTCATTTACGTCGCGAGATGTAATGCGAACTCACCTGTGAAAAAACGGGGAGATGAGATTGCTCTGGTCGATGCTGTCTTCGATGTAATCTCTGGGGTAATTTAGTAGGGGCGACCTGGAAAAAGGAGAACGGTTTTAATGCGATATGCTGTGCGAAATCAGTCGATTACCGTAAATTACCCCGGACTGGATGGCCTATCGGATTTTTCGCGGTCATATTCTTTTAATGGAGGAATTGTGTCGGGATCGAAAATCAAGTATGTGTCCCTTACAAATTTAACAGTTGTAAGTTAAAATGAAGAAATAATTTGTGTTCAAATGTTTGCCTTTTTTAGCGCGCACGTTCTGCTTTTACAATATGCTGCATTCAAGTTGACTGGGATGAATTCAAAAAAAGATGACCAACAAAATAGGCTAACTTCTCTTGATTCTTATCTTTACAGGCAAAGCTGTATAATTGAGAGCGCAACGTTTTCATTTAGGCGATTTCCACTATTCACAGTAACCATTACTACGTAGAACAGTCGAGAAATTTCAGGAACAGCAATGGAAATAATTCTTTTTCTCAAATAAATAAAAAAAAGTTAAACTTAACAGTATAAAAGAAGAAAAGTAAACCATGAAAAAGTACCTTCTGAGGAGACGTTATATATAACGAAGGAATAATTTTTACTCTGATTACAATTGTGTGATTCACCTTTACAAAGGGAGAATTTTAATGAATATATAGCATCAAAGAAAATGATTTTCAATGTTTTTAAATCGTTTTCAGAGAGAAATTTATGGCATTAGGCCTACTCTAACAAATCGATACGCTGTCTACTTATTTGCTTTATTGCGATGTTTCGTCCCCTATTTTTTGGTAGGGTTCCTTGGACTATATGTACATACAATGAGTTTTACCTAGCAAATTTTACAAAAACTAAAGATATTAAAACCAGTATTCGCACGTTTCCACATTAAAGTTATTTCAAAAACACAATCTTTTACTGTTATAATTTTGTGTGACAACTAATGAGATTCATGGGTTTCTCTAAAACATTTGTATTCAACAACATTTATTAAATTCACTTCCTTTATTTAATATGTTTTTGTTCATATAGATCGTTTCTGCTACCGTCAGTTTACGGTTTCTCTATGAATTATTTTGAGTTCCTTGAAGTAGAAAACACGTCCTATTTCCAAATATGTTTGCCAATGCCATTCCTTTAGATGGTCCATTATTTACACTTCTTTCGTGAGCATAAGTATGCTTTGCCAGATTTTTTTGGTTTGTCCAATGCCATAATTTTTTCTCTCCAACCTTGATGATATATTTGTAAATACGTACGTATCATAAGTATATGATTATTCTCTTCTAGTTTGCATTTTTTTTATAAATCCTTGGATATGCCAGAATCCTTGACATAATCCTGTTTTCTTCAGAGAATTGCGCTTACTTATAGCTTTTCCTAGATATCTGGAGTTGCAGCATCACAACTGCTTGTTGTTGGTCTTAGTTGTTCGTGCTTATGATGATTTTTGGCTGGGAGAGTTGAACCGTTCCTAATTTCCCCTTCTTAACTAGGCTGTTTATTTTTAGTTCAATTTGACCTGTTTTTATCCCTCTTTAATTCCACGTATGTATTTTTATTACCCAATATTTCTTCCATTTTAGATTAATATTTTTCCTTGTTCGGTACAACTGTTATGTTTCCTTTATCTGCCTCAGCTACCAGCTTGGTTTGTTTCGACTACGTTGAAGCCTTTTTCCAAAGCTAGGGTTTGTTCTACTTCTTTTGCTAGGAGTAGGGTCTCATCACTGAAGATCTTTATTCATTTTTCTCTCGTATGGAAAACGAAGTGTTTTGGTATTAACTCATCTTCACTTTTCTCTGTCCCCTACGTAGTGATGTGAACAAAATTCCTAGTGCATTTTTAAATCCTCCGACGTTTCTGCACTATACAATTTGCGTTAGCGTTTCTTTGGAGCTACTGATGGAACCGTCATAGAAGATCAGCAACCAAATGTGATATGAATGACAAAACAATCAAGCCCTAAACCATCCCCTTGAGCACCTTCCTGCTGGTGCTATACATGGAGGTACCTATTCGTCATCCAGGTATTCAAAGCTTCGTAGCAGATACGTCAGGAGAAGCTTGAACGTTGACCCCAAGAGGCTCGATGACTGCTGGCTCGTAAACTGGCGGCCCAACGTGGACGACGGCTTAAATGCTCGCGTGCAGGAAAGCGGGTCAATTTTTTCTCCCCGTAATGCAACCCCCTGCCTCGGAATCAGCTGGGCGGCCATAAAAGCCAGAAGGTCGTCCCGGCAGTGTTCCACACAGCAAAATTTGAAATCTAAATCTCATTCTCTCTCCGGTCCCGTTGCAAAATCCATTTCGTTTTAACTTGACGTTCAAATTGAATGTTTTGTAGTTGGGTGGTGGGGGGTGGGTCCCGAAGTCTGTCGAAGGGGTGCGCGGCGTCGGGAGGGGTAAAAGTGCTCTTGATAAGCGTGATTTAGCAGCCCCGGGGATATTGATTTTTACGTCCCTCAACCCCTAACCCTCTCTCAGTTTTATATGTCTGTTTTCTTACTGTAATAGCTCGGTATGTTGCTGCGCGCGCCCATGTCGAAATGAAGAGAAAACAGCGCGCGGGACGCGGGGATCGGAAGGCGGTTTTCATTGGTGTGTTGTGTTTCTCTCCTCGCGGGTGGGAGAGAGGCACCGAGCCGGGCTGGAGCAGCCCGTACGCAAATACAGCCATTATGCCTGATGTCATCGGTGCCAATTGCCATCTCAAGATGATCCACTCCAGGGCCTACCGTAACAACTCGTTTTTGGCTTGCCCGAAGGTACGCGATCGGACCCTGACACGCCTAATCGGATCCGACAGGTTTAGGGGTCGCCGATGGACCCAGAGCGTACCCACTCTATTATCTTTAAAGTCCCATGTGGAAGAAAACTGTAGCGGTGGATTTTACGAAGCAAGCCACTATACTCCTGACAAAACATGGATTACGTTCTATTTAATATGAAGAGCGTCAAATAAAATACAAGCTGAGTATCTAAATTATGTAATACTGCTTAATCAGGTGGACTAGAAACAAGCTTCAGGAGAAAAAATAACTACAAAAATGAATATGAAGAACTATTGGTGGAATATGTACAAGAAAGTTGATGCCCTCATTGGTGGAATGAAAACACCAAACTCTGAAGAAGAAAGCACATAAGAAATGAGTGGCGACAAAAGTATCACCCGTACATAAGATGGCGAAGATAGTCTAGAAGCAAATTCAGTAGTGATAATGAAACCAGCACAACTGACACTATTGCTTGGGTTCACATCCACATACATATGTGGATGATTAGTAAATCATCAAAGCCAGCAGTATTCAATATGATAAATATAGTATCAAGCAACGATCTATGTGACTGACTTATGCAGAGGGTTTTACAGCTTGATGGTCGGCCGTCGTAAACTATTGTATTGTAAATGAGGGCTTTTACAACCTTATGGTCGGCCGTCCTAAACTATTGGGACTAGTGGCACGCTTCAAAGTTCCTAAATAGGCCGTATTCAAAAAAATCTTGTTGGCTAAAATTTTAACTTTTCTACTATAAATTTTTTTAATTTCTTAGTTGTGATAATTTAGCAATCAATAAAACATAGAAGCATTGATAACAAATTTTATTTAATGCAGACAGATGCTAACTGGCGTGACCCGCGATCTATTTTTATGTGATACCTTATTGGGTTTAAATTTTCCGATGTATAAAATAAAAGCCTTTGTATGTCATAACGAATTTATACAAATTTAATATAAAAACATCCAAATTAGTAAGTAGAAAATTATTTACATTTGTTAGAAAAAATTTACAATAGTGCACAATAAAATTTATACACGGTACCGATTATATTCATTTCAAGTTGTTAATAAGCACACTACAAGAGTCACAAACTAAAAAAAATCACTCACTATCACTGCTAAAATCACGATTGACTTCTATTATTAATTCTTGCATATGATTCGCTCTGTAACGATTTTCAATGTCCAGTACATACCGCACTGAATTTCTCCATGCATCGACACTTGTTATTTTAGCTTCGTGTCTAATTTTTAGCAGCACTTCATTGCTAAATTTTCCACCGGTGTTCCCTCGCCGAATTCTTTGTTTCAACTGCCCGCATATCATTTCAATGGGGTTGAAAATGCAATGATATGGGGTAACCGTAGAATGGTGTGTCCACATTCAGAAGCGAGAATGTCAATTTTAAATATCTTCGAAAATTTTTTTGTGCCAGCACTTCCAACGATTGTTTTTTTGTGTAGTCCTCTTCGAAATATAAATCTTCTTTTCTTAAAAACTCTTGAATGGTTGCCTTATTAGTTGTTGTATTTGGAATTATATTCAGTTGCTCCGAATGGTAACTAGCGTTGTCCATTACTATGACGCTGTTTAGTGGCAATTTGGGTAATAAAATGTTTTTGAACCAATATTCAAACACTTCCGCACTCATATCAGAATGATAATCGGCGCTTGCTTCTTTTAAGCTTTTACATCCAAGATACAGGGCTCTAGGAACGAAACCATTTTCACCTCCTACGTGTAGAATCATGATTCTTTTTCCTTTTGACGCCGGAATATTGACGTTGCACTTCCCTGAGTCATCAACCCATCCTTTTTTTATTGTATCATGGGTATCGTACCATGTTTGGTAAAACTTTAAGATATAAGTAAACACGTGTGCTTTCAATACCGTTTATAGTAGGAGTAGAATAGTTCCGATTTCTTCTTATTTCCAAAAAAATATACAGGTAGAAACTACGTTTATGACCCTCCGGATTAAAAGAAAATTTTAACCAGTGAAGAAACAGGGTAGAGAACGATTGCACACCGCGATCAAAAATTAGAAAGTATGGGCTACCGCACTAAAATTGGAATGTTTACCATTCATGGTTATAAAAATAGATACTACTCGTTAAATTAGGAAAGAATACGATTTAGTCATACATTAAAAGCTATTAGATGAGAAATATTTGTAGTTCAAATAATAATACCATTGATTTATGTGTATCGACTATCCGAAAAATACTGCTCAGGGTAGTTTTATTCCCTGTTGGGTTGTGAAGATATTTCCCAGAAAATTTCACTGTACACCTCGTCAGCGCTATTCATGAACCGATATGCAGAAAACATCGTGGAACAAAAAAATCTCTCTTTCAGAAGATTAACATTCATACCCAGACATACAGATGGCATATGCTCACCAATTGATGAAATAAACATTTTCAGTATTAAAAGGCTTTTATTTACTCACGAAAATTTAAACCGTAACACCTTACATTTAAATGTATAAACTATATTGCGTAAACACTACAACTCTTCTATATAAAGAAAAAAATTATAAGGCACTAACCAATCTTTCCGATTTTATGTTGTATGTATAGTTTTCATCTATGTAACTGCGATATCCGTTTTGAGCTGCTAACATTTTTTTTTACTGTTTTACCCATTTGCAATAAACAATCACTCAAAGGTAAATACTATATGAGTACGAAAGTACGAACACAGCACGTTTTTCCTTGAATGATAAAGTGAACATCCTAAGAGGAACACTCAGGGATAACACAGGAAACATAACCTGTAAGAATGTGCTTTCGTATTATACATAAGAGGTGACGATGAAAAGAAAAGAAATTCGAGAAGACTAATGGAATGCACCGTGCAGCTATACAGGAGCAGATCAATTCGGACCGCGCAGGGATACGACGAATCCTCTCACACAACTTCAGAAAGATCATACTCTCGAAATCTACGCTGCCGTCTTGATTGTACGGAGTAAAAAATTAATAGAGTTTCTGGAATGTAGCCGGAGCTTAAGGGAAAGAAAATTACATAATCATTTCGTAACTTTCCCCGGCAACTCGGCTATAAAATCATTTTGGAGGATAAGAGGACTATGCTGCTTTATGGGCCGGATCAATTAAAGGATTTACTCCGGGATTCTTTTACTGCTGTTTTTAATCTTTCCTCCCCTCCTCCAACTTTTTATTATTCTATATAGTTGAAACGCTTAATCTTTAAATGAAGTTTATTAACTACTTTTTTTCTTCAGGATAAATCCGACTGGAAGGAAATACGTTCCTAATAACGGCTCCTTTATTGTCGTAAAAAATCAGTTAGGGAACTTTTATCGTTCGGAATCATCCGAATCCACTATAAAAACGGCTCGTAAGCCCTAATTAACCAGGCCCAACTTAGTTTTGCAATGTCTCACTATGACGGAAAGTCCGAGGCAGTAAAATACAACAGTGCTCCCCCTATAATTTGGGTATGACTATAAAACGTGAAATACTGCACCCCAAAATGGATAATGGCAGATTTAAAAGCTCTGCGGATCACATCATCGAACGCGACCGTTTTACGAGGGATAAAGTATGAAAAAATTGCTCTTTGTACCAATAACTCTAATGCGCGGAACGTTACGGCTAGTCCGGCCCTTTTAGCTAATATTTATGAGATTATCACGCGAATATCGCTGTTTATGTTTGGTGCAGAAATGCTGGAACTGGAAAGCCCATAAAAAATATTGTGTTATTTCCCCTCATCAAAAAAATGCAAGAGACAAATAGGGAAAAAATCTGTTTAGCATTGATAGTCTTAAAGGGCCAGTAAAACGAGTATGGGAGGCAAGGAAGAAAAAGAAGAAGACCACAGAATACATAGAATATGAGAGTGGCGAAGGCGTTGAAGAAAAGTAATTTCAACTGGGGCGAAGCTAGAGAGACAGCAATGGACAGGACTAAGTGGAAGAAAACAGTACACTAAAAATACAGTAAATAAATTTTTACTGAAACTCTTAGTAATATTGGTTTTTATAGCCTTGGTTACACAAGGAGTTCCTTTAATGTGTCCTTTAGTCCTATCTGATTGTCCTATGTATACAATATCAGACTGCATGCATTTCAGTTGTATTTAGCTTTTCTTGACGTATTGGATTTTGATTGGTTGCTAACTATTTTACTTTTTAGAAGCTCATTTAGGGAATAGAAGTAGAAAGATTAGATACATCAAAGCATAGAAGAATAGCTTTATTTGGTATCTATAATTCTTTTATCTCGTTCACGAAACCTACTAATTGGCATTCAGTTGTTTGGTTTAAAATGGTATTGGCAAATTAGCATTATTTATACGATGCAGCATTAAAGTGAATTGATCCCAAAGGTATTCCGTTTATGTCAATTTTTGGCAGGCCATATAATATAGGAGCCTTTGGGTTCATTATTGTTGTAATTATCTTGCCTGATATTAAGTATTTTGACTATTTTAAGATGTTAGTAACGTCTCCTTGGAACTGGCCTGTGGAAACTTAATGAACGTTGTTTGTATTTAATAAATTATTTTCATCCCCTTTCTAACTTGATGTTTTTAATTGTTAATTGTAAGGACGTAAGTAATAAATCCAACCATTTTATAAACAAACGCTGTTTTGTAAAAAAATCTTGAGTACTTGTTAATTATCCTGTAAGCCATAAGTTGCCGAGAGAGGGTCCACTAAATCTCACGCATTTTGAAAGAACTTTCAAAGCTAATAATCGCTCCAAAATAAAGCACACAAAAGCGTTCTTTTCCCTCTACGTGGTGTACAATTCAGTAATAAGTGTAATTGTTAGAGATAGTGTCCAAGTTCGTTCCGATAATTTCCATAAAGTGAAACTAAGCATATTCGTCTCACAGCAAACAATGCTCGACATTATCTACGAAATAAAAGCCCCCGGGCAAGGCATTACATGAAAAAGTAATACTCCGTAATTATAACCAGCATGCCATATAATAACGGCAGAACATGTTTTTTACAACAGGTGCCCTGTTCCCGTCTGCGTCGTCGACTGAGATGGAAAAGCTTGGAGAAGGCGTGCAACAATGTTCGACGTAACAGAAACACACTACCAGAAAATAAAAACTTTACACAGCACATATTATTAAGAACCGGTTCGGCTGGAAAGTTAGTAGTTATTAAATGATTTAGAACACAATTGTTCTACTTAACGGAATGATGTCATTATTGCAGTGTTATTAAACATAATAAAAGATACCAATCAAAACCGGGCAACGCCCATTATGGGGATACAAAAATAGGTAATGAAAATAAATTTGGGGGATGGTTGCCAGGCAATCTGCTGTAAATACTAATAAAAATGGGGAGGATATCGAGAACTGCCTATTCTGACTTGCGTGTACTGGAAATTATAGGTAACTGCAATGATAATGAGGAGGGAGTTAACATACTCAAATAAAAATGAGATGAAGGTCTTCGACACCTATTATTATTGTTTTAAAAGTGGAATTGTTACCTTACTTCATCAGTACTATGGTTAAAATTGAGATTGTTAATACTGTTCAATTTCCCTTGTACGAGAAAAAGTCAAAACAAATAATGACATCCCTGAAAGCACGTAAAATACCCAACTTGATGAAGGCATATAAGAAAATACATGACTCAGTTTCGGGAAACAGGCTAACGAATACCAATAACTTTAAACAGTCTCTGGGAAAATAATCTAGAGGCATCAAATTGCAGGACCTGGAGCCTAGCTGGCAGGTCCATATCCTAAAAACAACTTCACCAAATCTTGTTTGCAATAAAATCGATAGTTTGTTTCGTCGTATGGCATGTACCTTCATCATGATGATGACGACATTGATGATCACCTTGTATAAGTTACTGTACCTGGAAGCCGTACAACACACCCTGTAAAGTGTTCCTGTCATGGCAGAAAATTGTACAAGGTAATTGACAGTTTGCAGTCTTGTTTCGGGAAGGAAGAGAAAGAGAGAGAGAGAGAGAGAGAGACAGAGAGAGAGAGAGAGAGAGAGACAGACTATGACACCCCTGAGGTGCAGAGAAGATCTTTCGATACATCAGGAGCAACATCAGATAAGAGTTCTTCTATGCTTTTCCCATTGATCGAATGAAGCTAACCTACCAACTATAACATTGCTTTGAAGAGGATAATTTCAACAGTGAAATAAACTTAAAGGTACGCTGTTGTTTTCGGAGAATGATTGTCGAAGAGGACTATAGGAAAGGTAGAGGACATATGTGAAATTCTTTAACTACGCAAAAATAATATTTTATAATATTAAAACCAGTATTGCCCGAAGAGCTAGGTCAGAAATAGTATACCTTATTAAATGTAACGATTGCGATGCTATTTATGTAGGACAAACTTCATGATGTCTTTGAGTAAGAATGAAAGAAGATAGACGTGATGTTGGCTGGTGAAAACACATCAGTTATTTACCACTACAGTTTTTGGTATGATCATCATTACAATGTTGATGAACATATAATTCTAGGAACAGAATCTAATTAAAACAAGAATATTTCTAAAATTGAATTTTATGTGCATAAAATTTATATGTCTTTTTCTTCTATAATGATTTTACATGTAACTTTCAGTTATATTCTATGTTGTAATATATTTTACTTGCATAATAATTATGGTAGTGATTTCGCATTCTAGCATTGAATGTACTGTTATAAAAATATTTAGACACCGGCATTTTGGCCTTAATCTTACACATTGTGAAAAACCACATAATTATAAACATAACAACTTACAGTTCTTGGCAAAATTGTAGTAGTCGTATTCATTGGCAGCTTACCCAAAGAGATAACAGTAGTTAACTGTCGATCTAACAATCAAGAAAATTACTATTAGTCCTAGCGCAAACCAAGGGTCATAGATTGCATTTGATACCCGTGTGCGAATGGCTATCTCAATCAGAATATAAATCAATTCATTGTTTTGGCTGGCTGCGCCCTCACGTAAAGCAAACAGACCTAAAACCACCCCATTTGTAGGACAAACGGAACTGTTTTCGCAGGGCCATCTCCCGGGGCAGTATTTTAAAATTTTGCGAAAGCTGCTTTTTTAATTCTTCTTACGGAGCAGGGGGGTGGTCCCCGCGCCGAAAATACAACCCTTTTAGCTGCGGCCAATCCTTTCCGCTGTCGTAAATAATCCCTTTTATACACAACCATTTAGGATATGCTCGCGGGGGAAGTTTCGGGGAAAATGCGGCCTCGGAAAAATTGTGCGATTGAATTTTGATATATTGACGCGAAAATGGCATGCAGGAGTGAATTTTATATGTTTTATCGACGTTCTCCTCCACCACATATCCATCTTTTATGTTTTATTGTGGACGATTGGCTTTCCATTATCTTGGTGGCTTGCTTCATCCGTGGTTTTGTCATAAAGATTTATCGGGACATATATTTCGTCCTAAACTTGGTTATTACCCAATTCGACGTTATTAAAAAAAGATTAAAGCATGGGGACTTGGCATGGATCCTATATAGAAACGTCGTTTTGTTGGAAATTCTTGCCATGTATTTTTATATCGGAGGAATAAAAATGTGCTTAATTACAATTAAAGTATAAAGAAGTATTTAAATACCATCACAATGGTCAACCACGGAATTGCATCTCTTCAGATATAAATTTAATTACTCTTTATATACAAATGTAATGCTAAATTCGAACAAAGCATAAGCACGTATACTTTTTATCCAAACTGCTTTTCCACGACATTTTTATTTCGTGCATCTTCCATTGTTCCCATAGTTTTGTAACGTGCGCGGATTGCCGGTAAAAAATAAATAAAAATATAGGTAGGCTAGATTTGTCAATTTTTTGAAGGGCAGTTTTTGAAGTTAATAAAAAAGAAGTTCTTTCCTGTTTACTGATTGTTTGATCCACTACGCTTCATTTTGAATACCCATTAACGTAATAATTGGTGTCAGGTGTGGGGTGTGTAATTGAAGAGTGGACTGCTGACGTAAAATGGATATGAAGAAAGTCCCTTTAAAAGAGTTGAAAGTGGCGGAATTAAGAAAAATTCTGGAAGAACGTGATTGTGATGGGAAGAAGAGTGTTTTGCAAGAAAGGCTCAGAAATGTCTTAAGAGAGGAAGGAATGAACCCAGACATTTATTTATTTGAAATTAAAGGTGATGTCAGTTCATTGTTGGTAAATTCAGAACAAAAGTTAAACCAAAATTGCATGAACCTAAAAAATGACTTGGTAAAACTAACGTACAGTAATTTGAAAAATATCATGACAGAAATTATGACAAGCTGGTACGTCAGTTAGAAATTACATACGGCCAAGCAGATTTGGAACAAGTATATCATTCTCAACTCAAGAACAGATATCAAAAACCGAACGAGTCTCTACAAGAATTTCAAGCTGATATAGCACGGCTGGTTCGCGTTGCTTATCCAAATACTCCAGAAAGCGTTTTAAGTCGTTTAGCAGTACAGTCATTTATGGATGGTATTCGGGACCATGAAACCAAACAAGCGCTGATACTGGCGCGACTTACAACTTAGAAGACTGCCTGGCTCGTGCTCTAGAATTCGAGGCTGCTAAGCAAAGCAGTAGAAATTCAATACGAGTCCGTTATGTTCATGAGGAAAACGAAGACCCTAACAACGAAGCGACGGTGAGACGTATTATAGAAAAAGTGTTTGCAGAAAAAAAACAAATTCGCTGTTGGGCATACAAGAAGTCGATGCAAAAAGTTTAAAGAAGCATCGACTTCCACGTCACAGGAAAACTAATTAGGGTCGACGATAAGGGGCAGTCCTCGACCTCTCTTCAACATGCCCTAGGAAAAATTGTCAAGGTTGGTTCCATTTCCCATCAACATAACAGTCTGTTTGTAGACGGTCTGATTAATGGTGAATCGCGGGCCTTGTTGTTGGATACAGGTGCATCAAAGACAATCATTAGGCCTGATATCGTTAAAACAACCCATTAATTGGCGTTTGCGTACTGTAACAGGGGAACCAGCTACCATCAGAGGCGAAGTCGATATCACTTTTAAGATTGGCAGTACATTTACTCACCGCGTACTAGTAGCTAATATAGAAGATGAACCCATTCTTGGAATGGACGTCATGGGTACTAAGGGCATTAAACTGAATTTCAAGCGTGGAATATTAAAAATTAATGAAGAAAAACTTGTAATTCATGGAAAGACTGGAAACGCCATTCGAGTGATTTTGGCTGAAGATACTTTCATTACTGATCGGTGCGAAACCATTGTCACCGACTATCTGGAGGGTGAATTAATAACAGGGATTTTATGATGTTTGAACCTAGAAGTCACGATCATGAAGTAGGACGAGGTATTGCAGTAGGCAAGTTGTTACTACATGTGAAAAAGGAGGTACCTGTAAGAATAATGAACGTTAATCATGACTGTATGCTTGAGGAAAGGAACAGTCTTAGGATACTGTTCTCCTGTTTCCTCAATACTCCGGCAGGTTCGTGCCGACGTAGAATCAATTATGTGCATGCCTGACAAATTAAAGAGCTTAATTTCTTCCGAATATTTGCAACCTGATCAACGCAGACAGTTGGAATGTTTTATTGTCAGCTACCAGGATGTATTTGATTATGGTCAAGGACAGAAAGGAAAAACCAGTGTGGTTCAGCACAGAATCAATACAGGAGAAGCACGTCCCATTCGACAAGCTCCAAGAAGACTACCCATTGCTAAACGTGAAGAGGCCAACAAAATTATCCAGGACATGGAAAGGGATGGGGTAATTGAGTTTGCCAGTGGACCATGGTCTTCACCCGTAGTATTAGTAAAGAAGAAAGATGGTTCGACACGATTCTGTTTAGATTATCGTCAACTAAACAATGTAACGAAGAAGGATAGTTACCCACTTCCTAGAATCGACGATACTTAAGACACGTTAGTAGGATCAAAGTTTTTCTCCACCCTAGATCTTAAAAGTGGGTACTGGCAAATAGAAATGGCACCGGAAGATCGCGAAAAAACTGCATTTACAGTAGGCACAGAATTGTGGCAGTTTACAGTTATGCCTTTTGGTCTGTGTAATGCTCCTGCAACTTTTGAAAGGTTAATGGAAACAGTTTTGGGAGGTCTATCATGGAAAACATGTCTGGTATACCTTGACGACATAATTGTGATGGGAAACTCATTTGAAAACCACTTGAAGAATTTAGAGGAGGTATTTAAGCGCCTTAGAAATTCAGGTCTCAAGCTTGGTCCTAAGAAGTGTCATCTTTTTCGGAAGAAAGTTCAGTACCTTGGTCATACTGTATCTGAAGAGGCAGTAGCCGCAGACGAGCAGAAAATTAAAGTAGTTACAGAATGGCCAGTACCTAAGGACAAGCAATAGTTGCGTAGCTTTCTGGGACTGTGTACGTACTATCGTCGATACGTTAGAGGATTTGCTGATAATGCAAAATCATTGACCAAACTCACAGAGGAAGCAAGGTGTTTCCTGTGGGACAAAGATTGCTCTGAAACATGGCAGCATTTAAAAGCGCACCGATTCTAAGCTACCCTCATTCTGAGGGAAGGTTTATTTTGGACACGGATGCTAGCAACGTTGGCTTGGGGGCTATTTTAGCACAGGAACAGTACGGAAAAGAAAAAGTTATCGGATATTTTAGCAAAACACTATCGAAGTCAGAAAGAAACTACTGTGTCACTAGAAGAGAGTTATTGGCTGTAGTTAAACCTACTGAACATTTCTACAAATATTTGTATGGAAAGAATTTTTTGCTACGAACTGATCATGCTGCTTTGAAATGGCTTTTGAACTTTAAAAATCCAGAAGGGCAGGTAGCCAGATGGATAGAAAGGCTGCAGGAATTTGACTTTGATATAGAGCATAGAGCTGGAATTAGGCACAGGAATGCAGATGCTCTATCAAGAAGACCATGTCCCGAGGATTGCAAGCATTGTTAGAGGGCAGAAGAGAAAGATGCACAGATTCGAAGGACAACCGTGGTTGATGACCATTGGCATATCAACCAAATTCAAAGCGGTCAAGAGACTGATCCAGATTTGAAATATATCTTTGAATGGAACAAATTGGGTCGCAAGCCGTCTTGGAAAGAAATTGCTCGTTGTTCCCCATATGTAAAGTCATATTGGGCACAGTGGAACTCCATAATATTGAGTGGTGGAATTCTGAAACAAGTTCTAGAGAGATCAGAGGGAGGAAAATATCGACAGCAGGTTCTGGTTCCCAGAAATAGGAGGTATGAGATTTTGGAGGAAATACATAATGGAACTACAGGAGGTCACCTTGGAGTAGCAAAAACGCTTGGAAACTTACGCAACCGATTTTACTGGGTTAACAGCAATGCAGATGTGAGAGAATGGTGCAGGAAGTGCACTATATGTGCAGCCAGTAATGGACCACCGAAATGTCGAAAAGCTCCAATGCGCCAGTAAAACGTGGGCAGCCCTTTTGAACTTATTGCTATTGATGTAGCAGATCCTTTCCCCAAAACATAATCTAGAAATAAGTATATATTGGTGGTTATGGACTACTTTAGTAAGTGGGTAGAAGCTTATGCTTTACCAAATCAGGAGTCTGTTACAGTGGCTGAAGTTTTGGTAAAAAATTGGATATGCCATTTCGGAAATACATTCAGACCAAGGTAGAAATTTTGAATCTCATTTATTTCAAAATGTATGCTCAGCTCTAAACATACGCAAAACAAGAACAACCGCATTACATCCCCAGTCTAATGGAATGGTGGAACGCATGAACAGGACAATCAACCGATATTTAGCCAAAGTAGTCGGTGATCATCAAAAAGACTGGGATCACTTTCTTCATCTGTTCTTGCTTGCATATCGCTCTTCCGTACACGAGACAACAGGTCAGACTCCTGCTAGTATTGTCATGGGTCGAGAGCTGAGAGTTCCATGTGATTTAAAATTTGTTACTCCACCCGGAGAAGATCTGGCCGGGGAAGACTATGTGATTGAGTTGTGGAAAAAAATGAACTACATTCATGATCAAGTTCGCTTGAATATTCAGATTGCAAGCGATCGAATGAAAGAAAGTTATGACATCAGAGCAGAATCTGGAGGTTACAAACCTGGGGACGTACTTTGGTTGTACAACCCCCAACGGCGTCGTCGTTATTTACCGAATTAAGAAGTTGCCAAAAGGAAAACTAAGAATAGTACACTTCAATCGGCTGGCTTTCTATACTGGAGATATCCACAGTTCAGCAAGAAGCACATCCGAGATAACTAAGGCCCGTGATCATTGCACATCAACCTTTTCACATCAGGAACCAGCTCAGCAAGTGCGGTCATATAGAACCAGATACATTTCGAGAAGAAATATCTTTAACGATGGTGCAGTGTAACGTGCGCGGATTGCCGGTAAAAAATAAATAAAAATATAGGTAGGCTAGATTTGTCAATTTTTTGAAGGACAGTTTTTGAAGTTAATAAAAAGTTCTTTTCCTGTTTACTGATTGTTTGATCCACTACGCTTCATTTTGAATACCCATTAACGTAACAGTTTCAAAGGAAAACAATAAGAGATTTAAGTTATATAAATTGTTCAATAAAACGAGATAGCAGTTGTGATTTACACGAGTATTTTATTAGATTCCGCATCCAATTTGCAATTCAAATGGACATTATCGATTTTCCCTTACATTTCGTTGTCTTGCAGAAAACTTGTAGCTCTCCGCTATTATTTACAGATATATTATTATCGAAAAACGCGCACGTAATTCGCAAATGGAATTTTAATTCGAGCTTATAAAAGCTTCATTTTATACAGAAATGTTCCAAGACATATTCCGTGCCAGTCATTGTTTCTTTCAGTCCATTATTATGTGATACCTAAAAGTGCACAACTAACGCAGACACTTGTCTGTTATGTATAAGCACGAGCGACATCGCCCTATATCCCAAGTTAACGTATGAAAATTGAAATGTGAGTGCAACACACACACTCCCGAGGTGGGGAGTGTGAGGAAGTCTATTTCCTCGTATAATGCATACTTTGTATTCAGAACATGAAATCTTGAGATGGAAAAATATTATTTTCTTTGCATTACGTCTTTTCCTATAATAAGATGTCTTGTTCCGACGTGCTCTCATCTTGAATAAGTTTCTAACGTAATTTATGCTGAATTGTTAAAGCTCAAACTACGTACAAGTTTTGATGTAGTGTTATGTCAGTTTCGAGAACTTCTACTGGCCATAATTTAACGCGGTTTTTACCGAACGCAAGCACGTCTCGCGGCACAGACACTACTACCACCGGCCCGATACTGCCTGCCAGTTCAATTATCCAAAGTGCTGACTTTATAGATACATATATAGATGGTATTTCAACTACACATGTATATTTGATAGCAATATTTGCTTGATGATGTCGAGAACATTACCTTCATTCGACAACGACAAAAACATTTTTAAAATAGAAAACTAGTCCATTATTATTATACAATTGTCCTATCAGCCCTGCTGTTTGTTACGTACATTCACAGCGTTATACATCTAAATGAATTATTTTAATACTTCAAGCTCTAGGTCACGTTAAATTGAGGGGGGAGTATATATCCCACAATTACTCTCTACATACATATTCAAGCATTCACTCTTGTATTGGAAGCAGCTTTTTTTACTTTTAAAATATCTTAAAAAGTGGAAATAAAACATATTATGTGCTTTAAATTAAACATGTCAGCTAATAGATCGCTACGGACTGTCACTTCATTTGCGAACGTTTCCCGACGGTCTGTTTCCGGACCAGTCTGTACAAACATCCAACTAAAACGCAATGCTGCGGATATCCTAATCCCACTTCTGAAACGCAAACCCCCACAATGCGTGCTCATGTAATGATTTACATGGTACGTCATCTGGAAAACTCCTGCCTATTTAGGGAGCTCGCTAAAGTTTACGCTGTTTACATTGCATTACATCCAGTTCCAAGTTGCCTACAACTTCGGCAGGAATTTTCCATTCCTTTTTGGGCGATGTTTGCCGGCGTATGTATTTTTCAATCTCCCACATACCTATGGTTATTAAACACGGTCTATCTTATTTCGCCCGCCGAGAAATTTCATTATTCCGTATGATGATGTATTTCCTTGTTGGCCCGTTTCCTCCCTCCTTGTTTTTCTTGGGCTTTTTTATACCATGGAAACGGTTCCGAGCTCGCCTCACAGGAATTAAACCTGGTAATTTTAATAAAAAGTGAAAATGAATCCATGGATTCTAACGATGAATTTAAGTCGATCATCTGTATCCAAATTTAGCGACAATTAAATGAATTTATCTTTGGTAAAAATACTGCATTAGCTATTGTTACTTCTAGTTATTCAGATTGGAGCCATTGTTCAGACTAATCAACATGAAAATAGTATATTAAAGCTACTGAAAAGTGGTGTGTACCACTCTTTTATGTTGTTATCTCTAATCAATATCAAAATGGAGCCCTTTAGGGTGTCCTTCCTCACAAATCTGACGCCGAAAAATCAAAGCACATTTATTGTCAATTTTCAATTAACTGGGACATTATCAACGCTCTCATACGAAGAGCAATTTTATACGATCTAGTTGTGTAGAGGAGTAACATCCCACGACATAGTATAACTATACTTTTCTCGACCACACCTAGCACGTCTCAATATCCAATTTACCAACAACCAAAAAAAATTGTTTAATCTAAATTTTCCACATATCATTTCTTGTCCGTTACTCATACAATATTTGCGGATCCTCAAAAAAATCAATTTATACCGCGTCGTAACGCGTGCCTACAGTTAATGGTACTTTTCCAATTTTAACCTGCCGTACAAGAAAGGGATTTAATTTTAAACAAACCGTTTTTGCGCCGAAAAACGTACGACGGCGTAGCGAAACACGTCATGGCCGTGTTCCCCAAAACTCTCGGACGAGATTTGCCGCTTATTGCGGAGGTTTTACGATTTCGTACTCGTTAGGGATCACTTATCAAAATTCGCGATACCGCGTTGAACGCTATTGGAAATAATTTTTCCATCTCGCAAATTTTCTCCGAAACGATAAAAGACTGAGTTACTGCAAATTGCACCAGCCACAATCGAAACTAGACTTGTATTGAATGTCTGCGTTGTAATTCTGGCGGGTTGCATTTTGCTTTATGGTAGGCATTTATCGCCCGCGGGAGTATCTTTCGTTTCCCATGCAAACCACACGCCCAGCGACACATTGCATTAGTGCACCTACGAGGCAATGCAAGAATGGCACAAGTTGCAGGCGCATTTTGCACTCGAGTACAAGAGATTTCACCTAGTAAAACTCTTTAAGCAAGGTCAATCGACGACGTACAGCTCCGTCCGAATTGGCATTGACAGATCATCAATTATGGACAACTGATCTGTAACCCATCGTGTAGTGAACGCTCGAAAAAGTGAAACCAATACCGTGAGGAACGTCATAGAACGCTACAAAGAGAATGTGTCTTCCGAAGAACAGAAACCGAGATTTCCCACAACCAAGGATCTAAATCCATCACAAAATATAGAAGTCCGATATAACGCATATACGTAACATTGAATTCACTGTAGACTAATTTGAAAAAAATTATATTTTTATGAGCTCAGCAAGTCCTTGGAAAAAAGCTGACACTATTAATTCGTAAATTGAAAGGTAAATTATTTTTAATCCCGACAAGGGAACAGAACTTGACCAGAGAGAAGAAAAATCTGACTAATCAAGTAATTAGGGAACATGGCTACGAAGTTCTAAGAATGCCCCCATATCATTGTGAACTAAAATTTATAGAGACGGTATGGAAGATGTCTATAAATTATTAAGACGACCATCATATTGGTGAGCAAGCCAATTCGATGTGTTGAACAAGATATTGTGCAGTTCTGCTTTCGATCCATTGTACCCACACCGTAGCTTAGAACAGTCCAGCCTTCTCAAAGAAGTGCAGTATCTCTTTCCACGGTAACCTATAAAGATCTTCAGCATTAATAAATTGAGAGCCAAATTCTCCAAACCTGGCTCCCAACGGTCCGCAGTTGGTAAGAAGGTGAATACAAGCAAAACTGATGACCAAGCCTTTTTGAGATCTTAGCCCTCAGTCTGCTTTCTGGGATAGCAGTGTCCGAGATAAAGTGCTAATGCTGCCCTTTTCACTAACCTGTCGGCATTTCCATTGCCTTCAATGCCTGCTCAGGTATTATGTTGGGCCAGTCTTATTAATGTGCTATGACAGTCCAGTAGGAGGCCGGAGATCACCTTAACACATGTAGATATGCAATCTAGAGTACCCTCTACTGAGGTTCTCATGAGCACATACCAGGATTGAGTATATTTCCGCTTGGAACACGCTAGGGTACACTCCCAGTGGACTCCTTTTGATTATTACTAGTGTAAGCGACAGGACAGGCACGAGGACTTAGTATCATCTACAATACTATCATTTAAACACACAAACGCTAGATCATAATCACAAACACTCATACTTTAACATTTGCTATTCAAATAATTATAGTGATGGAACAAATTCTAAGGTACATTTTATATTATTACATAAAAATTGTAAATGTCATATTAATTTAAGGTCTATTTGTCAATTTATAATATGAAAGCTGTAATATTTGAAAAAGATCTAAATTAAAGGGCGAAACACAAAGCTTGTTTAATCTGACATAATTCGGAGCCTAAACCTACAAAAATAAATACTAGTAGTAAAGATACCAATTTACCCTGCATACCCTTAAACGGACATTATCCATATAAAATGAATACGTACCATACTATAGCAAAAATGTGTTTGCGTACGAATGTTTTAATTTTGCAGAAGGTTACAGGTTTCTGATACAATTCAACGCTGCGAATTGAAATTTTTGTATAAAATGGGACTTGCTTTACATACTATTCCATAACCCGCATTTAAAGTGAGTGGGAGGCATACCAGGAAATAAATAAATAAATTAATTAATTAATTAAAGAGCTTTTAAAGTATAATCAGACACAGCTACGCAACAACAGACGTTCAAATAATATCCTTACGTCCGATTAAAACCTTTAGCTTATGTCTGTCACTGGCAGCACAAAAAAAAGTACTTCTAGTGCCTATTTTTAGCACGCTCAAACGACAGATTTTAATATTACTCTTCAGGGTAAGGTCGGTCGGTAATCCCTTGCTTTTCTTTTAACCTTTATATCCTGTAATTAAGCTTAAAGATTTATCGAATGCAGAAAACTTCAAGGTGTTAAGTGATGAAATATTAAATATTGCACATTAAAATTCTCTTCGACTGGCGAGCCTCTTGAGACGCGGTGAAATAGAAATTCTACTGTAGATCAAAGGGAGAACCATACATACTCCTAAATGTGTTAGTTAACTGAATTTATAAATCGTTCAAAAATTATTGATTCGAACTTGTTCATAACAGCTCTTGCCCGAAGACAAATTTTGCGCCAGTCATTGTTTATTTCAGACCACAGACCATGGAAAAAATATTTTGCTTTTTGTAGTTCTGTCACAAGTATTTGACAAATTTTTTATAAACGCAAACTAACCAAAATTAATTTTGCAATCCATTTTAAATATCTTTGTGAAACTTTTCCTGTTTCTTTTCACCTAATTATATACGAAACCAAAATCTCGTACACCAGCTTATCAATAACAATGATTGGCTGAAAAAAAATACGAAGAACCATATAGAGTGATATATACCTATATGACAATATGAGCTGTTCGTTTACGAACTATAGTAACACCGAACACTGAGAGTTTTTAATAGAACTTTGCTGTGATTCTGAACGAGCAAACTTACAGAAAAAGTCAAAGACTTGGACGATACTATAACAGTAGAATAATTACAAATAATATTTAAAAAACCGCTTTACATATTACATATTTTAAAACGTATATTCACATTAACTACATAAACTATGCAAAGTAAGGCTTTATGGTGCCTGAAATGTATTTCTACTTCAGGTGCATAATGATCTTACATCTTTATAAACTTATTACAAATTATGTCATGCTTTTTAATTAATCGAAATAATATTTCGCCATATTCTCTTATCGGTTTACTAGCAATTGACGCATATAGTACAATGGTTCCAAATTGTATTGAATTTTAACAATAACAATACGTAAACTAACAAACAAAAAGTTCATTTGGTATAGGAGTCCGTATTTTCAAATCGAAAATCTATCAAAATATCAGCTGAGAATGAGTATCTTTTCTGCCATAAAAGCATTGCCAGTAATATTGCCTAGACTTCCTCATGTTTACAATCACCTACAGCTTGTATAACGAATCCGTCTTTTGCGAAAACAAGATGTACTTGCGCAACAAATCCATTTGCTTTAATCGGTTCATTTATGTAACTGATTCTGTAATATTCATCGTTTGATAAGGTAACACAGGTTACGTAATGGAACGGTGTAGCATATTTTTATGCGCCATCAGACCTGATGTCGTCTGCAGAACTCCGATGATGGGTAAATCTAGCATTTATGCGCAAGGTGAAGCCAAAATAGATGTTTATCGACTGCACTGACATAAGTAAGTGGTGTAATATTTCTGCGGTAGCAAATGCTATATCGATAGTGGGCAGGTACTTAAATATATCTGACAAGCTGATAAAAAGCAACATTAAGATTTTTAAAAGAGTCTTAATGAAAATATTGTTAAAAAATCCTTTTACCCTTTGAAGTTTGCTACAACTGCTGTGAGGTCCTAAGAAATAAAGAAGTAAAGTAAAGTAGTTTAGTTAGTAAGTAGATAGGTTAGGATCTAAGCATAAAAAGCTTATGTACTAAAGTCGTCAGTGATATTGGTTAAACACTAGCAGTGCCGTGACCTTTCTACCTCCTAAAAGCATCACCGTGAAAAGCATGGAAAATTCGTACTCCTAGTGATTTATCTTCCATGTCTTTGCCCCTTTGTGATTTTAGTGTACCCGATACTTTTATAAATTACTTATTTTAGTCACACACTGTGCTTACAGTTATTTATTAGCGGTAAATTAAAGCTAACATCATTTAACACACCTGCCTTTGTTAGGATGAAGCGAGCTATTTATAATTTCCTCTGCATTGCAAGAAACTGGTTTGCCAACAGTCGCTTATTTTTTACGTGCCCCGTAAGGCCGAAACTGGTACAAACGCTCTCCATAAATTAAAGGTTGCTTTCAGGATTCCAGAAACAAACAGATAATTACTTGGTACACATTTCGTCACTTAAAAAACGGCCCGAAAATATTTGAAGGCAGCGAATGCGTTTCAGGTAATTGGATAGACGTGCAGCGAACGAGAGGAGTGTGGCAGCTTTCATTTCAGTTTTTTTCATGGCGCATTTTTGGAATACATAATTACTTTCGTTCGACGATTTGTTTTTAGAAAATTAGCTACTGGCCGTGTTGCTCCCGACAACAGAGAAAGGCAGATTACGAAAGAGAAATTACAAAATTTATAAACGAAGGCCCGTAGTCACGCTCGAGAAAGCTGCTATTTGTATGAAAACCAGCATATATAAAACATGTTTCCTTGTGCATGCGGAAATGGCTCCTAAGCGCTTGTAATTGCGATTTTATCTGGCAGGCTTGGAATCCCGGCTTCGGGACAAGCAGATCGAACGATTCGGTTTAAGGTGAAATGGAAGAATAATGCCAAAGAGGTTCAAGGTGTATAGGCAATCGATTGAGGAGGGCACCTACTTAAAATTTTGTGGTTAGGCTTCATCGAAAATTGTTCTTCAGTAAATAGAATGCGCTGTTTTCCAATTTTCGCGCTTTCTCAAAAATAAATAATTACTAAACTAGTATATTATATAGGTCGATATGAAAGCTCGGCAACGGTGGCCATTAGATCACGTGATCTCTGACGTGATAGTTTCGATCATTTCGTAACAGTTCGAACTACACCGACAGGCAGTTGCCAGATTGGGCGGCTTATCACAAAATATATACTTGGACAGTTATCTTTGCAGTGAACACAGGCAACTTTCTCCCTCTGTTACGTCAACAAAATATCGCCCAATGTAGCAACGAAAGCATAGCATTTTGAAAGTGTTTTGAGCGATATTAAATCAATTTCAAAGGCTTTGTTTCCTAGAGAGACAAAAGTACATCGATATCCATATTTCAATGCCTGGATAACCAAAAAATCTTGTTGTAAGCAAGTGCTAAAGTAGCTATGTCGTGTTGGTAATTGTGGGTGACATTTTTGGAAGTAGTTTAGTTGTAGACGATCATTCATACAAACCTGTGGTTTTCGCTTGTAAAATAAAAGTGCTGGGTCTTAGATATATATAATTAATAATATCGCGTTGTGCTCAACACAATGACAAAAAAATAAGTGGCACTTTATTCATGGGTGTCAATACATGCCAAAAATTCTTGTAAGAAGTTTGTTACTGTACCAAAGAAAAAAGGAAAGGAGATTAAAGTTGTCTAATGCTGCAAGGCGTGATACGACTGCTTCTAAGACTGTGTTTTCCTGCTGTGTGACCATTATACACAAAAACTAGGCCACCATGTAAAGCATCAAAGCGCGGTAAGTTGTGGCTTTTGTAAATCTGTAATATTAAAATTCAATTTCATATATTATATGTATATTTAATACCTATTAACAGTAGAGTCCATGGCCCAATTCTAGTCACACTTCTTTACATAAGCACCACTTCGCAAAATAACATACAGTATGAGTGTTCCGTCGTTGTTTATCAAAGTCAGCATACAAACTCTAAATCAAGAAAGGAAAGGGGGCATTATCAGTAGCAAGCATCCTTTTAGCTAGCACTCACACAGCCAGAACCATAAATAAAGATGCCCCAAATTCGGGGTAATATCTTCCAGTTTAATCAAGCTGCCTTTCGTGTACGGAATAAAGATTAGGCACATACGTATTTCTCGTTTTGCTCGCAGTACGCCAACAATGGTTCAAAATTTAATCTACATTTTATACGCTGGCTGGATTTCGAAGAGGTTGAAACAATCTGCGCAAAGCCGGTTTTAATGCATCCGAAGGGGTACGCGGCGGAAACGTTGATGATACGTTAGGAACTTGAAAGTTGCAGGGAACAATATAACATGTCGTCGTATATCATGCCACCATAACTATCCAACTTTGTAGGCCCATAAAACGACTTTATGTCCCTTTTTACATATTTACAACCCTTTATTTAATTCGCGCGCTCTTTTTATTTTAACAATTTCGTTTATTACCTCTGCACGAGGCTAACCATTGAGCAATTCCCACAGCGATAAATTATTATTAACAAAAGCCGCGATTAATTATCTAATTTAAAATAAGTGCGCACACTAAAAGTTTAACGGCCGTTTTAAGGTTTTACGGTCGGGAACATGTAAAGTATTGCCGTTTTATATCGATCAGATAAACTTGCAGCAAAATTGAAAATTCGCGGCAACATGGTCTATATGGGGACCACAAACATCAGCAGGTAGCGTTCAAAGCTTCTGAAATTATCCAGGACATCGCAAAAATGACAGCATTAACTTCAATTTGTTTTAAAATAATAATAATTATGTAAATTATATACCAAATTAAGCAAATAACTAGATTTATGTGAGATCAGGAAATTTTTACGGATATTGTACTCACATCCGTGTAAAAGGATGATCCTCTGAAAGTAATTCTCTTTGAACATTACAATCGTCCAGCCCACAGCTCACGATGTTCTTCTGTCGGTTATCCGTACAGAAACAAATACACGGCAATTTTCTTGCGAAATTACCATAACAAAGGCGTCGTTAATCCGACAACAAAAGAAAACAAATTGCACTCCCTCCGGATTTATTAAAAAACTTTTTAAATTACATTTAACGGAGAGAGTACGCCGTACAGCCATCGAGAGAGGGCGCAAAAACATTTTATTATGTTTGTGTTAAGAGCTAGTTCGTTGAGGTGAACACGTAATAGAATGATGTAAAACTTCTCATATCTCAAAGTCTTCTTTATTGCAAATTCCTGCAACTGTTGTTTCAAACGGGGAACCGTTCCAAACCAGCGGCGGTTCGTTACAAAGGTTTATAGTCATAGAGTCTATGGTCAAAAACCCGAGTAGTTCGTTTGAAACAGAAACTTCATCAAATGCTTGCATTTCCCATTTGTATAAAGAGGTTTTACTGTCTTTTGGATAAGTGCATAATGAATGTAACACTGTTTAGGAAGAGGGGGGGGGGGAGCAAATCTTCCTGAAAATAAAATATTGTCTAAGCCAAAAGTACATACCTCAGGCGAAAGAAATAAAAATTCTTTTTAACCGATTTTGACTAATTTCTCATTATAAGTGTATTCAATGGAGGTCTAAACAATCGTTCTATTTTTTATTTTAAATATTCATGCAACGACATATCAGATGAACACTGGAAGTTGTAAGTGTAGAAAGGAATTTTAGCTAACAAAATGAGTTTCTTCAAATTTTGGTAGAAACTGCGAAAGAACCAAACACTGCATATAAACTATAACTAGTTGTGTAGCTACACGAGTATTTACTATGATTTATGTTTTTTCTAATTGAAAAAGAAGACCGGTCTCTGGTTAGGGTACACCACGAAAATCGAAGACGGATCATTATCGGATGCTGGAGAGAAAAACTCCCCAATTAGGCTTGCGTGTTGTTTATGACTTGTCATGCGAGGTGACAGCTTGTTACCTGCAATTATAACGCCAACACGCCACCTTCAATCATACACTAATTAAATATGGATCGGATTAATTGACAGCTTGTTTCGATTCACAAAAGCCAACGGAATAGGCAATCAGTGAGTACTCGAGTATTTTTCTCGCTTTGAGCGGAGGTGCAAAGGCAAATTATGTTTAGCGAAGGTTGCGCCTAGCTGCACAATCACAAGGAGTCGACCAATTTGGAAAATTATCCGAATGCTGATTACGACGATGAAAAAGGAATAATAATCATAATAATGTGAAGAAGCTATTTGCAGAAAAGTGGTAATTGGTATAGTATTTATGTCCATTATAGTCTTCTAGAAGGATAAAATCCATCATTAAAAACAGATTTTTTTTAAATTCATGACCACAGTAGTTAATTGGTTCAATATCAAATCACCTATTTCAAAAAATATGGTATCACTATTGCTTTTTGTATCAATAGTCACTGAGAGACTGGATGTAACAGAACTTTTAGGCATCTTATTAAAACTAAAAGTGGACCTAAGAGTCTTGTGGTGCAAATGCATATATGAAATTTTAGTATCAAAAACAATATATATCGGTTAGATTTATACAGCTCTACTATTGGTCAAAAAAATTGTTATTTTGTGTTGATATTTGTAAAATGTAAGATACGCTCGCAATATTTTAAGTAACATAATTATATAGCAGGTTTCTGTCGTATCATTATCAAAATAATTAGCTAGTTGATGACAGTTCATCTTGTAGCAAAACTGGTATTATTATTAAAGAATTAAGGTAATACTCGTAATTCCTTAACAGTCCAGGAAGAATAGCAGCAACTTGCTTTGAAGTAAAACAAAAAGTAATAAAAATTAAAAAAGGCGTCTGAATTCAGCAGCAATACTATATATAAATACTATAGCACTCTACAATGTCGGTTTCTTGTATTTAGCATGTCATTTGCGGATTAAGCATTTTATAATTTCTAATCAAGGTACGTATGATAAATGAAATGTCGATAAAATACCTAGTTTTGACATAGTCCGTAGAAATATTCCCAACAACGCATTGTATACTGCATGGAAAGCCTTATTTAAGAATTTTAACTTTAAAAATTAAAATTAATTGAAATTGTATAAGCAACAGTGATATCTGGATGACAGTACTCTTTATTAATTAAGGAGAAATTTGATTTGTTAATTAATATAGGAACAACGAATTCTCACAGTAGCGAAAATACGCCCCACTCATACGTACAAGATTGGCACGAGTTCTAAACAATATAAGCACTATAGATACTAACACGATTTCTCAAATGAACAATTAGAATTACCTGAATTATTATTCCTTGTAAAATCAACGTCATTTTTTTTTCCAAATCCTCGATGTTGGTCCACTCATTCTCCACACTTGCACAAAAGTCCACCACACCGCCCGACACAGCACGCGGACAGTTTCAAAATTTCGAAATAATGAAAAATCAAAAACCGGGACGGGACGATCCGTCCTAGTCAAGCAAATCACGATTACTAACCCAAAATTAGCGTACTCAAATGACCTTCGGAGCTCACCAGCGACAAAAAAGCCTCCGATGCGGTAGCTGAGTTTTTTGTCGCTACGTTTTTTGCATGCATGTTATTGCGACGCATTTAAAACAACATTGAGAGAAATAAAATGCTTTTGAAGGTCGATTTACGATTTAGGTGAAACGTGGGTATTTTGAATAGTTTGATTGTGAGGTTTCGTAGGACAAAATGCTCTGGGTAGATGATTTCTGTGAACGGGTCTTATTAGACCAACAATCTCGAGTCTGATTTTTTGTCAAATGTGGTGTTCACTAACGAAGTAGGCTTTACAAGAGATGGTTTTTATGTGTGGGGGTACGTAAAACAGCTTGTGTACTCCAACGTGTTGAAAATCTCCGCCGCCGTATTCAAGACAGTTATCAAGAAATTCTAAACGCTCAAGGGATTTTCTTTAGGGTGAGGAGGTCACTAATACCCTGCATAGAAGCCTGCATTGCGGAAGGTGGTGGTTATTGTGAGCTTAAAAACAACCAATAAAGTTTTTTTATACTTGTAAAAAGTTGCATTAATTTAATACGAAATTATTACCGTTGTTTGTTTTACACTTTATTGTTTCCATTAATACTCAAATGAACAATATCTTCGAACTAACTTCAGCTAAAGAAAGCTCACGTAAAGACGCAACCTCCTTTAATTAAACTATTTTGCATTTTGTGCCTGTTTCGTGCACAGATCGCTGTCTGCAGTGAACTAGATGCAAGTAAATTGAAAAAACAGCACATACTGTAAATGATTTTTTCTCGATGGTGCGATTTTGAGAAATAACAAAGAGACTCTTACGGGTCCTTAACACCTCATTGCCCAGGAGAGGTATGAAAGATATATTTATCACCACCTTCAAGAGGCTATAACTCGGAAGGGAGGCCGCACATGTCAAAACGAAAGATAACTTTTCTTCATATTTTCACGTGTAGAACACACCCTAGAAGTATCGGCCTCTATTTTAGTGTCACCCTGAATATTTGAGTAAACTTTACATTGATAGACCGCAAACCATAATAGAATTAAAGAATTATATCAGATGGATTCGACAACATTCGACCAGTGATGATTAGAAGAGTGTTTACAAAGAAATGGCTCCTTGAGTGGGGCCACTAAAAAATCTGATAAAAACGATTCATGAAAAAAACCAGGTACCGTATTAATGCATACTTTTCGCTTTCGTTCTGTGCTTCCGTGGATTTTTCGCGCGACTGCGACGTGTGCGGAATGAAAACACGCGTAAACACGATTTTCCGTGTAACAAGATACGGAGATGCGGTCCGGGCTCCGGCACGTCCGCAATGATTTATCCTGTAAACGGTCGGACAGCGGCCACTACATGACCGCCACAGATCCCACTGGCCTACTCTCTTCTCATGATGCGATTACGACCAAAACACCTCGTCCAAATAATGTAAACTCGGCGCCGGCGGATTTTGTTCGCCCGCTCTTGTTAGTAAATACGCCACACCGACACGTTTATGTCTTTATCCAGATGCTGTTGCGTCGTTTCTGGTTTTACTGTTCGTAAATCGTTGCTCGTTTCGGGGCTACGAATGGAACAAACGAAGAATGATGAGCCAAAATTGATGGACGGTCGCTTTAAGGTTGGAAGATGGAGAAGCTTGTTCGGTTCTTAGGCTAGAAGAACGATTTATACTTATACTATTTTTTTTATACAAAATCGCCAAAACAATTGTTTCTGGATACACTCTTCAAGAAGTTGTGCCGCTAACCAAGTCAAGTGCATTTTGAATGGCCTCCTTGGTGAGAAATCGTTGTTTGCCCAAAAATGCCTTTAGTTCTCGAAAAATATAGAAATTACTGGTGCCAAGTCGGGACTATACGATCGATGTCGTCCGTACCTTCTCCTCCTTTGTCACCGTCGATCTTTGCTCGATTGATAACGCTCTGTTACCAAAGAAAGGATCCAGAAAATGTACTTGGTCAAGTTTTTGGCACAGTTCTTTGAAGCCTGTGTCAGGATACGACAAATGCATCGATGGTTTTGGCAATTTTGCAAAGAAATTTGTAAGATTTTGCTCAACTTATTTCTATAACCCACCAGAGGTTGAAAAACAGGCCTTGTAGGTACCTAGTAAATATAATACTTAATGGTCTAAATACCTAGGAGTCATTCCAACTATGCTTATCCTGTACGTTTTCCCCAAAATCCATAAAACAAGTAAATATATGAGACCTACTGTTTCAGGTATTAATTCACCCACTTAGCTGCTTTCAAAATGGCTGACCAACGAGTTTAGTAGCTCACCTACAATAGATTTTTCTGTTAAGAATACCATAGAGTTTATATATAAAATTAAGAACATTTAACTTGGGGAGGGTTAGTTACTGGTCTCACTTGATGTTACATTGCTATTCCTTAGTGTACCTATAGATGAAATGCTGAAATACCTTGACGATCTACTACGATCTACGAATACATATATATACAATTGACTTCTTTATGCATGTCCCAAAACCGTTTCCAAATTAACAAAGAGTTTCTCGAACAACGAAGGAACAGCTATAGGAAATAGTCCTCCTTTGTGGCAACCTTATTTATGGGTCAATTCGAAACAGATTTCAAAAATAAAAACCAGTATTTCCCTCGCGTATGGTTGCGTTACGTCGATGATGTTTTTACATCTTTGACACCAATCATTGTAACACTGATAACTTAAAAAAAATTCTCACATGGATTAATTTCACTGTAAAAAAAGTGCGACGAAGAACGCGCGAAGAAGCTAGAAGGGACAAAGCGAACAAAGTATTTTAAGTGTTAGTGAATGAAGTTAGTGTTTTGAATAGCAAGTAATCGAATTAGTAGTTAACTGATCTAGAAATGTACATAAAAAAGTAAGAAATCCGTAATAGTAGACAACTTGAAACAACAAAGCCGATGTAAGCGAAAATCTCTTCCCGTAACAACGGAATTTATTCGTATTATTTGTCAGGCTTGAATTTATCGACGCAATTTGAAATTTACAGGGTTTCCATGCGTCGTAAACACGTCCAACAAAAAACGTCTATTTTTACAATATGCATAATTGAAAACTGCCTCATTCCTATTCAGTAAACTCAAATATTGATTCCATCGTGATGCAGTTGCTGTGTAAACACTGTATACACACGTCCTAATGCTAAAAAGTTATGAGTGTAGCTGGAGCAGGAAGTTATTACCTGGCTTTATAATAATGTCAGGAGCAAAATGTCGTTTGTAATAGCTATTTGAGTGGCGGTGTCAAAACCAAGAAAATTGGGGGAATATTGATTTTGGGGAGTGAATGAGGCTGAAGAATGACAGCAAGCGTATTTATATCATATTCTCATAAATAAGTCTTAAATTCTTTATTGCAACTAATTTTAGAGCTTGAAAAGTTGACCGATTGTGCTTTGCTAAACGGAATAAATAACCGTCTAAAAAAATTAAGCAGAAGACTCTTATTACGGGAGGTTAACACCTCGTTCCCCAAGAGAGGCATGATAGACTATTACGGCGCTCTTTTACATTCAACATAGTTTAGCTTAAAACCTAAGTGAATCCGATAGGTGCTGCTATCAGTTTGTCTTATCGAAACTCGGTCTGGGCGTTTTTGCCAAAAACGGTTTTGCCCACAAAAATACTATCACTATCACTTTGAGCCTGCAAGATTCACCTAGTAAATTTTGCTAAACAGCTGCCTTTAAAATTGGTTTTGATTTATCGAGTGTGTGAAACGCAATTAGATATTTGTATTGGATCTGAAAGGCGCTGTTATTATTATAAATGATTGCCTAATTTGGGGATTTGAAAAGCGAATCGCTAGTCCTTGCAGAACAGGATCGAAGAGCAGACGTAAGTTTTTTTTATTCAATAGTACAGTGGTTTTACCATGCGTCTTCATTATTGCAGCCTTTCTTACTTTCTTGTTTCTTACTTCTTCATCCTCCGGTTGTTACTTCGCCAAATCCACGTGCATAAGGGCTATTTGTTAGGAAAAATACTCCGGAAAGCTAATTGACAGCTAGGGTAGCGGTTGAAAGCCCATTTGGACTAGTAGGGCGCCCAGAGGACCAGCTTACCTTACGGTCAGACACTTCTTTTTTTACGTTATCTATAACTTGGACATTCTTGCCGTTCCGAAAGCACGTAGAAGCGGTTTTCCGTGGATCGTCGTTCGTCGTTTCCCTGAAATAAAGAAGAGTTAACGTTTAAACATTTACAATTTGATATTTACAATTTGATATTAGAATTTACAATTTGATCTCTACATTATACAATTTGTTATTTTCTCAAAAATTTAATCGATACTTACCTGTACAGCGTCGGTTTATAGTAGTTTTTGTTTCCTTTCTGTTAGAATATTCTAAAAATAACTTACCTTGATAAAGATAGGAATTTCGTAGACTGTTCACACTAGAATAGCTTGTTGTCGGTTTGCGAGTCGCAGCGGCGTTTTGCCTATAGCTACGGGGATAACGTGAATTTATTGTGTATTCGAGAAGGTATTGGCCAATACTCCACCCCCGGGTGTCGATAATTAAGTAATACGTTCACTACTCACGAAATACAGTGACACGGTTTGACCGTTCTTCCCTCGCGCCACGACGCTCGCTTGCTAGACCGTTCCAGGGTCTTAGGGTAGTTATTACACTAATTTGAATTACAATCATTAACTTTGTTTCATTAACTTTATATTTTTGATGCATGTTAAATTTTTTTGTAAATAAACACGGGCATAATAATTATTTCGCAATTTTATTTGGCTCTTTGTTTCGCTTTTGGCTTTTTTTTCAAATGGCGTGGCGCCCATTATTTCTTTTTTTTTTCATCTGTGAACCCAGCTCGTCTCCACTGAGCAAGCTGAGGCCAGCGAAACCCTCTTGAATTTCGCCGTGGTTTATTAGATTTATTGTGAAGGTAAGATCTGTGGCTATAATATTTGTTGTTTGGTGGCTAATAAAGCCTTTGTGGTATCGTCACGTAATAAGACCTATCCACACAGTTCGATTAGCCATCATTTAAGAATGAGATTCTGTCATTTACCGTCCATCTTCAAGAAGCTATAACTCGGTAGGGAGATAACTTTTCTTCATATTTTCACGTGTAGAACACACCCTAGAAGTAGCGGCCTCTAGTGTCACCCTGTATAAAATTATGAAACGCATTTTACAATAAAATTAGTGGAAGTAGACTTAGATATTCTTTCTCCCTCACCCGATCAGGCAACTGCTTTGGCCACGTGCAGCGTCACATCCACCGCGTTCTAACGTAACACGTCCAACCCATTTCCACCCACCGCCGATTTTCCTCGTTACCTGCCCGGGGCCGGTCCG
Source organism: Rhyzopertha dominica (assembly GCA_025024175.1). NCBI lineage: Eukaryota > Metazoa > Arthropoda > Insecta > Coleoptera > Bostrichidae > Rhyzopertha > Rhyzopertha dominica. The sequence continues at coordinate 11,152,472 of QCXZ01000138.1, forward strand.
TTTATCCTCGTAATCGTCCTTGACATTCGGCCGTTGATAGGATAGAAATAAGGTCAGTAAAGTGAGTCTGGTGTGCGGGGGTCAGGGCCTGATCGTTGACCTAGGGGATTCCCCGGTTTATCCTGCCATTTTCACCCGTTCCACGCCTTCACCAGACGTAAACGGTCGTGCTTTGCCTGCCCGGCTGGCGACGCCCGACGGCTCTCTCTCGCCCGCCTCGACGCTCCCGCAACGCGGATGTTCCGTCGTCGTCAACACGCCGTGCGAGATTTCCGCAAAAAAACGAGGACGAAGATATTCATTCACGAAAGCCGGGCGGACTACGGCCGGCCCCGGCTTTTCTCAGCTGGTGTTACTACGATGCCGAAAAAAAAGGGGAGAGTACGGGGTGGTTGTGGCTATAGTAAACCAAGCGAATTTTGGAGTACCTAACTTTAAAGACGGTTCTGCCCTAATCACCAGTGCAATAAAGCTTGCATTTTTACCAAACGCCCCAGCGGGTTCTTTTTCCGCAATTACTCCTCAACTCATTAATGTCTACCTTTGATGTCCAAAACTAGTACAACCGTTTTGCGACCCCAAAATGTTTCATACTTTTGGGTTTTTCCCGTAATCGACAGGTAAAATTTATTCTACTCAGAATTAATTTACTGGATATTATTACTCTTCCCAAATTTCCCATTCTTGTGTTTGTTTAGATACAAGTATTTGTTCGTTTACATTTTGCACCCTTTGCTCCCAACCAATCAGAATGATACGTAAAGTATCAAGCAACGATCTATGAGACTGACTTATGCAGAGCGTTTTACAGCTTGATGGTCGGCCGTCCTAAACTATTGGGATTAGTGGCACGCTTCAAACTTCCTAAATGGACCCGTATTCAACAAAAATCTTGTTGGCTAAAATTTTAACTCTTCCACTATAAATTTTTGAAATTTGTTAGTTGTGATAATTTAGCAATCAATAAAACATAGAAGCTTTTATAACAAATTTTGTTTAATGCAGACCTGATGCTATATGGCACGACCCGCGATCAATTCTTATGTGATACTTGATTGGGTTTAAATTTTCCGATGTATAAAATAAAAGCCTTTGCATGTCATAATGAATTTATACAAATTTAATATAAAAACATACAAATTAGTAAGTAGAAAATTATTTACATTTGTTAGAAAAAATTTACGATCGTGCACAATAAAATTTATACACGGTATCGATTATGTTCATTACAGCTTGTTAATAAGCACATTACACAAACTAAAAAAATTACTCACTATCACTTTCGCTGTTAAAATCACGATTAACTTCTATTATTAATTCTTGTACACGATTCGCTCTGTACCGATTTTCAATGTCCAGTACATGCCGTACTGAATATCTCCATGCATCGACACTTGTTATTTCAGCTTCATGTCTAATTTTTAGCACCATTTCATTGCTAAATTTTCCATCAGTGATCCCCCGTCGAATTCTTTGTTTCAACTGCCCCCATATCATTTCAATGGGGTTGAAAATGCACTGATATGGAGGTAATAATGATAATCCAACAATTGTTTTTTTTTGTGTAGTCCTCTTCGAAATATAAATCTTCTTTTCTTAAAAACTCTTGAATGGTTGCCTTATTAGTTGTATTTGGAATTTTATCCACTTGCTCCGAATGGTAACTAGCGTTGTCCATTACTATGACGCTGTTTGGTGGCAATTTGGGCAATAAAATGTTTTTGAACCAATTTTCAAACACTGCCGCATTAATATCAGAATGATAATCGGCGCTTGCTTCTTTTAAGTTTTTACATCCAAGATACAGGGCTCCAGGAACGAAACCATTTTCACCTCCTTCGTGTAGAATCATTATTCTTCTTCCTTTTGAAGCCGGAATATCGACGTTGCACTTCCCTGAGTCATCAATCCATTCTTTTTTATTGTATCTTGGGTATCGTACCATGTTTCGTTGAGGAAAAATATCGGACGATTTTCCTGCCTATACATTTTTATAGATTTAAATAATCGTATCTCCACTTTCTTATTACCTGGCTTTGCATCAAGCCTTGCTTCTTCTCCACCTTTTTCATTCAAAAGCCAATGGTTTTAACATACTTTTTCAGGGTATGCTCGGAGCAGTCGATTAAGCACTCAGGTATATGCGCGACAGATCCTAGTGATAAGAATGAACATATTTAATTGTTTCGAAGGTACTGAGTTGCCCCACGGTTTAAAATCAGCAATAATCTGTTTCACCAGTTGCCCTACGAAATGTATTTGACACAAACGCCTCTTAATATGTGGCTAAATATAAGCATATATGTAGGTATTACTGAATAAGTAAAAAATATTGCACTTGGTGCGTTTATATGCTGTAAAACTTTAAAATATAAGTAAACACATATGCTTTCAAAACCCTTTATAGTAGGAGTAGAATAGTTTCGATTTCTTCTTATTTCCCAAAAAATATACAGGTAGAAACTACGTTTATGACCATCCGGACTAAAAGAAAATTTTAACCTGTGAAGAAACAGGGCAGAGGACGATTGCACACCGCGATCAAAAATTAGAAAGTATGGGCTGCCGCACTGAAATTGGAATGTTTACCATTCATGGTTATAAAAATAGATACTGCTCATTAAATTAGGAAAGAATACGATTTAGTCATGCATTAAAAGTCATTAGATGAGAAATGAATAATACCAATAATAATAATGTTCATTGATTTATGTGTAAGGAAAAAAATTCTAAAAAAGCCTACACACAATTCTTGGATACGGTCCACTCCGCTGCAAAACAAAGGAACGTGCCGAACCCGTCTGTTATGTACGATAGCTTCAGGTAATACTTGTAAACCATTGGTGCGGTAATCGGCTGTTCGTATAATGAGTCTCATAGATTGTTGCTAGCAACTATACGCGCGATAAAGGACCATTGGTAGTGGCTAGTGTCAAATTTAGATTTACAAAACTATTATCTAGTGGTGAAACGTTTATGTACTGTGAAAGACTGCAGTGCCAAGTTTATGGAGAACGGGGAAAGCAAACATAACTTCGGCATGATTTGAATCATTCCCACGAGCTGGATCAAGCGGGCTTCAATAGACAAATAAGTACGTCTTCGTTTTTTCGATTCGATCTTTCCATGAGAAGACGTTCAACTTGGCTAGTGCGAATAAATCGTCATGAACTTTAAAATTAACAAACACAAGAGGCATGAAGGTCTGCAACAGATACGTTATTTCTGGCGGCCATAGCCTTTAGCTTAATTCTAAACATAATTTCTTGGGGAATAATTAAAACATTATTTTGCCGTTTAAGAGATACGATCAATGAGGATCCTTATCTATTTATATTTTACTCAAAGTGGCAGTTAATACTACACACACCGATGATTGCAAGCATCCCCAGCGCGTATTCAACCGAATGTAATTATCAAGGGTCCACGAACAGAATTTGGTTTTGTCGTCGGCGTTCATGTTACAAGCGCGCCATCCTCCTCCCTTCTTGCACACCGACATCGAAAAGACAAAGACCGCCCGACCTCTTTCCCAGAATCGCCCCGTGCCACACAAAGTGGAAATAAACAATGTCTGAACCATTGACTGTTTGTAATCATATTTGCTCCTGCAAAGAACCCCCCCGCTTTATAGTTCATTTTACGTTGGAAAAGCCGTTTCCGCACCAATTGGTCCTTTTAGCGCTCAAAGGTTAATGCGTGGCAAAAGGAAACATCCCATATGCTTCCACTGAGTTAAACTTATTATATACGCTCCATCTGTTCACCCGCCCACCCCCTGGCCACCCCCAGGATCCCGTGATGCGACGACCCTTACTCTATTCCTGGCCAAAGTGATCCACTTTTGTTGTCGGGATACCTGTGATGGAACTTCGCCTTGTGTATGCATGGAAATTACTGTATGGAGTTTGATAGGCATGGCGCTGATGTAACTGAATGTTCCATCAGTTCTATTGCAAATTAAGGCGAAAGCTGCACTCGTATTCCTTAAACTGTACCAAGTAAATGCGAGTTTACATACTCACACTCCATAATCACGGGATTTTAATTAAAGCCACTTATGAAGCATCATGTAGCTACTCTATACCTCATACTATAAGATGATTTTTAAGCAGATTTATAATAAATCACCCTCTGAAGACTGACTCCTTTTATTTGAAGACTGCCGCATTCTTTCATAAATGTACCTATTATTTCTTAAATCATTACAAACTTATCGAACACTGGCACAAAGCTGCTCGTGAAATTCTATGGGAACGATGTAAATTAAAGATTTTAGGTATCCCCGCAAACAAGAATTATTGGGATTTAGGTCAGGTGCTGGCTAGGAAATTAATCCTCCCACCTCTTTCAATCCAGTAGTTTTCATAAGCAATAGTTATGTTAAAATGTGCAGGAACTCCATCATGCATGGCCATTAAAGTTTTACACATGTATAATGGTATGAATTGTGCTCTGTGTACATATTTATCTCAAGTTTCTAGCAGATGTCATTTCTGTGTGCTATGCTTGGTTCCTAATGCTTTCATTCGTGTGTGACTATGTGACTAAGCAGAAAATAATTATTAATATAAATTATTTCTATTATAGGAGAATGCCAAAGAAATTCTCTTTTGGCATTGAAAGTAACCAACTGGAAACCAACCTCAAGCTGCTACTTTCTCTAGAGTTCGAATAAGATTTGGAAATATAAGAACGGCTAATTATGTTTTAAATGTTTTAAACAAGACTTTTTTCACAAACATGGATTTTTTATAGGATGATCTTCTTTCAATGGTAATATAACATATGTGGTTGCAGAAAGATTGTAGTGTAGTACAAGAGAAGTATGCACTTACTCGAAAACATGATTTCCAAATCGGTGAATTGAAAGAGGAGGAGTAAATTGACCTGCTAGATCTCTCGGTTTTACAAAGTGCGATTTTCTTTCTGACGTAGTATTAAGAATAAGGTATATATCACTCCAGTTTACAACACGTAAGTAGTAGTGAAAAAACTATTTATTATAAATGGCATTGGACACCACTTACTTATTTATTTACAATAACTTATGGCAAATAAAACATTTAGTGCAGGTCATCAAATGCATTACGACACATCATTACAGATTGCCAAAACAAACAAGCACATACATATCCCCCCAGACCGTAAAAATAAAACAAATACTTTTAGTAAATTGGAAAAAATAAAACTTAGTCCAGTTTTTGATTGCATTTCATTGTTTGTATTTTTCTTATTCATTCAAGCGCGACAGCAAATCTCTAAATAAATGTAGCAGTACTACTACTTTATACTCAAGAGATCAAAAATATGTAAAGAACAATACTCATACTGTAGGTAGTGTTAACAATTATAACGAGCATAACATAACATCTTCGTCTTTTTGGAATTCAAACGAAACCGAAAGAAAACCATATACCTATATTTAAACGTTGGCGTTGAAAAATCATATCGAATTCCAAGTTTTTTGTTCATAATGTATTCTAGTGTGGCATCTTTGTGTTTGGGTTGCTGTCGTTATTGTTGGTGTCGTTGCAGTGAAGTAGTTCCGTGTATTTAGCCAAGTGTACACAATAAATCACAGAAATCATAGGAGGCCCAAGCATACTGGCTCACTAAATATACAAAGGAACACGAAAATCCTGCAGCAGAAATAAATAGCTGCAGATGACACTACACAAGACTTTAAGAGAGAAGAAAAGTAATCACAGCGGCAACAACAGAAAGAGGTAAGAAACCACTATAACAGCGTCATAATTCTGTACTCCGATAGGAAAACGTCGCCTCAKCTGGAGTTCCAGCAAGCAAATACGAAATCGGCCAAACAAGCACCAACCTTATCACGACAGAGCAACCTAAGCAAGACACAGAAATCATGATTTCCGCGTGCAAAAGATAAGAAAATAACAAATAAAAGGAACCTAAATCTGTACACAACTTCAAACGGCAACTCATGCGAGGAAGAAGACTAATACAGCCGAGCTAAGCCAACATCAAACACAGAAACATCTAAGGAAAGTATTCACTGCTTGGGTACACCCTGCAAACCTTCTCATTCCAATCCAGAGCTTCCTGTAACAAGCGTAACGTGGTAACCCACCAGCGTGTCACCCTTCCAACCCAGCGTACAGCACGGCCGGTCCGGCGGTATAATTGGGAGGCGTAGAAATTTTACTAGAACTTTAGAATTAGAATTATTTTTATGTAATATAAATAACTCGCAATACATATATCTTCTCTTATTTCAGAGATATCAACCATTTCCGGAATGCAGCAGGGAAAAAATCGATGGTAGACCTTTATTCGAAAATTGTTTGTTTTCTTTTTAGGTAACGCATTTTTGTCAGTCAGTTTGTTGATATTGAGTTCATCTAAACCATATGTATTAAATTTGATCATCACATTATTAGAGTTAAAATACACTAAAACTTGTAGTTGTCTGGTATTATTTCAACAGCGGATCGAGTACTTTAAGACATGACAAATGGGAAAAAAAGAAAAGCTAAAAAAACAAAAAATTATACTTTGAAAAATTGTCAATATAATGAAAAATAAAACCAGAGCTTATTCCTGTATCAGGTACAAGGCTTGTAGCTCGAAATCTTTACTGTAACGTTCACACCGATTTAAAAAACCTGCCAGCTCATCTCAATCCAAAATTTACGACTTTTACAAGCAACCCCCCTGAGGACAGAAACAACCCTTCCCACCCCCCAAGGCCCAAGAAACACACATTACACATCGGAGCTCTCATACGAGCACCGTCCCATGAAGCGAACGGGCCGTCGGACCAACACCCCTATATCCCACCCCCGAGTCATGTACGGCGACGGCGGCGATGCAGGGGGTGCAGTCGCCACCCCGGCCCGCCCGATCCCCAGCCGAGCATCTCCGAGGAGGAACCATTCGCCTCCCGACGGACCGCCATTGATCCGGCGGCGTTGCACGCCCTGGCGAATTCCTGAGCACACGACGCGAAAAACCGACAACGTCGTAGAGCCGCGGCGTTGCCAGGTCTCGACGAGATTTATGGGAGAAATGTCACGTTCGGAAAGCAATTAAAAGCGTGTGAAGTTTGTATGACGTGTTACTTTACTTTTGGAAGAAGACGTAAACTATCGGACAAGATAAGAAACTTTTATGATCATATCAAATTATAAGATGGAAGCGTTTTTGCAAGAAAAGAGTACGGCTATAGTTTCCAGTCAGTTTTCATGTCCAAGTACAGAGTGTCCACAATAAGTCATGTAACAATGCAAGAGGATATGTAGGAAAAATGCTGAAAGAAGGCAAACCTGTTAGAATTATATTTTTTAATTTTAGTTGACATTCGATTATAAATCAATCTCTCCAGAAGCTTGAAGCAGGTACTCAGTAAAGAAATGGAACAAAAACTTGAAGCTTCATTCACAGATTTTCCCGGCTTCAAAACAGCGATGACTTTTGCTTTTTTTAAACTCTGATGGAACCTGACCTGAAATAAGAATGTCATTAAAAAATGATAATAACCAGTCTATTGCCAAACTACCCGATTTTTATGAATTCTGGATATATTCCATCAAAACCAGCAACTTTCGAACCTTCACGAAAGAAAGAGTCATCTTGAGTTCCGCCGTATTAAAAGGCTTCGGGAGGTGGAGTAGATCTCCGCTGTTTATGCAATGTGTTCTTCATTCTTTGAGTTTCTGAACTTAACTGTATTTGACACATTGACACGTTCAGAAGCAATTTTTGGTATCCGATATGAAGGTTGTGTTGTAGTAGCAAGTTTCCGAAACAAATTCCAACTACTTGGACTTATGTGTGCAATTCATATTTTCCATGTGCTTATTGCATTTTTCTTTTCTCGAAACGTTTAGTTAGTGCAAAAGTTCATCAGCAATAGCAGGTTCGGGATAACGTTTATAAATCTAGTACAATGCATTAGATTCTTTCGACCAGCATGGGATTTAATTTGCACGAAAACCCCGAAGATTGGTTCTTTTCGCTACTCCTTTAATAACTCCAGTAAATCTATTGTAATTATTACATATAGAGGGATCCATCGAACATTAACATAAAATTGTTTACTAAACTCCGGCCAATTAGCCAATTTAAAATTCCATCGAGATTTTTGTAATGTAGCAACTATACATAGAAGGTCTCTTTTGACTGTGTTGAAAGCCATTCACAACAGTACGTGCTACTGGCAAAACTTCATCATAATTTCAACAATTAAGACAGTCGTGACTGAACATAATCAAATATCTATAAATTGTAGAAAAACCTGCTTTACAAATTTTTTTATGAACGTCGTTTTTGACGGAAAAGGAAACTTACTATTCTTACCATTATGAATACTTAATACACTACGTTACTGTGTTCCAAAACGCGTTGCTTGCAGCAAATAAACCCAATCGGGTTTAGAATCTGAGCTTCTGGGACTGAAGCAATATGGATGATGGATGTGTTGACTGAAGAATGAAGAAGAAGCAAAAGATTATGTAAAATTCAGCTGTAGAAGTAGCGCAATTCCAAACACGTACTAGTATTGTTGTTAATTTGATACTCGGAAGTTACTGCAGTAGTAGAACAAAAAGTAGCAGCTGTAGCTGTAGCACAAATTTTTGTATCCCCAACAACTTTACTAAATTATACTAAAATACTCATTAACATATCGAAGAATTCCAAATCGCGCCTACAAACCGCTCAAACAGACAACACCGTCGCACGCCAACATTGATTCTCTCCCATTATAAATAGTACGCAAAAAATGCGTTCCTATATATCATCTCGCCCCTTCCGCCGCCCCCCTGCACCCGCCCGCCGTCGGTGGTGCTTTGTGGCCCGGAAATTTCATTTTATAACTTTTATACAACGACGGCGCTAAATAATTTCATTTCCAGGACACMCCGCGACATACGCGCACGCAGCGCGCAAAAAAAAAACGGGACCAACTTGGAGCGCTAATTAAATTTTTGCGATGTTCGACGTGCATCGGGGGCGGCTTTGTTTCCGCGTTCGGCGAGGTCGTCGCCGGCGGTGCGAACAGCTGTCTGGAGCCGCTGGGAGAGACGTCAAGGGCACCACCTGTTCGTGCGGAACGGGACGCCTGACCTCTCAACGGGACGGGCGTCGGTACGCCCCATCCTGAAATAGGCAGTTCGGGTTTCTTGGATACTTTCACGCTATTTCAGGAAGTATAAACAAACTTGCCAATGAAGGGCATACAATACTTCATAAAATTTTAGGAGAAATGACACACTTCGTTTCTTTTTTATTTTCACGATGGTTTGTATATTACCATTTGTATGCAAAAATGTATGCCCATTTTTTGCGACACTAAGACATCACTTCAATTCAGGGGATATCCTGTAAAATAAGAATAAGCTAGGAATATAAAATACACAAAATGTAAAAATACAACCCCTTAGAAAAGTAGTTTTCAATTTTTTTCTGAAATACCGCAGAGATTAAAGAAATTAAATTTATCGAGAAGGAACTTATTACAAAATTTGTTAATTTTTGAGATAGTTGATTCATTCTACACAAAAAAGCTCTATATACTATGTGGCTTTTCTGGAACCAAGATACGGTTGCTGTGACAATTAAAAAATACCTCATTCGTAAGTATGACTTGTTCCACAAAACAAAGATTTTCTCTAAACATTTCCAGCATACAATTAGAAATACAAGACGGTTCGGAAAATCCTATAGTAAGTGGCTTGAAACTATTGTATGTAATAAATATACAGAGCTGTTCCTTTTGTAACATCCTGTTGTCTCTGTTGCTAATTGGGTATTTTATTAAATTGCATATTAATAGGTAGTATCTAATCCACAAAACAGCTGTGACAGCTTATAAATTCGAAAGGTGTATTTTTGATATTAAAAATGTAAATATTTAAAGGGACCGCCAAAACGCGAACATATTGGCCGTGACGTCAGGTATCTTGTAAATGGCCGCTTGTTTACATCTGAGGTCAGCGCGTCACGCGTCAGCCTCAGCCCGTCAATTTATCAGTTTGTTGTTTGCGTTCATTTTGTGACAAGCGAATTAAAATACGCCAAGAAAAAGTTAAATACTTGATGAGTTATGACTTCTGAAGGCATGCTCACTGTTATGGAATTTGTGTACAGCGACGAGCAACATCAAATTAACGTAGCATTGATAATTTGATCACAGTGGGTTGTTGGAACCATACTATTTGTAAACATAAAAATGTAAGAGTCAAAAATGTACCCTAAACTTGACATTTATTTTAGAGGTCAGAATAAATATAAATTGCTATTTATTTTCGGGGCTCTTCGGCTTGTTTCCGGTCTGGCTAACAGTCGAATATATGGGAAACAACGTCGTTGTTCCATTTCCCTCTATCAACTTAAAACGCATATAATTTTTCATATCCTCTTCAAGCTATAACAAAATGGAAACTGAATGGTAAACACTTATAACCCCAAAAAGAATAATAAAACTTACAGTAAGAATTAAGATGATCTTCACAACAGAAAAACAAACCTTGCGATTTCGGTATATCACGTCTAGGGGCCTTAAACAACTTTTTCATACGTTGATAATCTCGAGGAACGGTTACAAAAATTTTGTTAGCTGTACTGACTGAAATACTTTTATAACCATGTACAAAACAACACTTGTTTTGTTTTCCATACATAATAGGTGCTTGTAAAACTAAACAAATCACTTTTTGGTGCGACCTCTTACACCGTCGTTTCAATAAACACCACACAAAAGCTTTTCCAATACAAGAATGATACTACACCATTAAACAGCACACTCATCGGTAATGTTTACATGACACTTGACGTCACGAGTTGAATAAACTTGGATAGAAGCGTTTTGGCGGTGACTCCTAAGATTCGAACTTCAGACCTGAAATTCTCTACCTACAAATATTTTATTTGTTTTTTTCTCATGGCGTACGATATATATACACTGCAAGATGCATTTTACGTAATTTTCAAAAAAAGTGATAATACCCAATTGTGGTAATGGTCAGTCAGAACAGAAGATCATATTGCGAGTATAAAAATTCTTACTTTGACTTTTACTTTAATTTTTAAGCTCTGTTTAAACATTTTTAATTAAGAATCAACATATTGATGTTTATTTTATATTTATTCGTTCATTTGGCATCTTCTCTGTAATTTCATATTGGCCGCGAAAACTATATGTTATCATATCTTCCTCGTCTCAATGTCCTGCTATCAATATTGATGCGATTCGTTTCCGTAATTTCCCACCTTCATCATTATTTGGCACCTCTTCATCGAGTACGACAATAGCCGGATTAAATGCCACTTTTTTCCGATCGATGTACCTACTGCTGAAAAATTTAGACTTCGTATTACATGAAACTTCATATTCCCTCAGGCCAAAGAGAAGTGAGGTCTGAGTAAAGCTTTACACTGGAGTAATTCATATATAAAATACTGTTGAATTCTTGTGATATTTTTTTAAATATATTATGCACTCAATGTCTTTCAAATTAGTTTTGTTTATATTAGCGAAATAGGTAAATCTATTAAAACGCGGCTTAATGAAAATAAATAATAAGCAGCAGTGTGAGTTCACCAAAGTGTTTGTTTGTGATGATTACAGAATTTTGTACAAGTAGCCTTTTTACTGTTTTAGCAATGAAAGTGTATGTGGAACTTATCAAATCATATCTATCTAACATAACAAAACAAGTTGTGGTTAATGGCAATACCCAAAATAAGGAAAACATGTAAAGATAAAAACACAACCAAAACATTATAATAGAGATATTTACAATCGTTGCATTATAATAAGAAAAACAGGATTTTCATGGTTAAATTCAGCTTCATCTGTAACTTCTCTGAAGTTTGCCTATATGGATTTGCAATCTCCAAAGTATAGTGCTCGCTCGAAAAATAGAAATGTTGACTGTCTAACGAACAAAGAGACCTTACCGAAGGCTTATTGCGGTCTCTGTCATAAAGCTGGTTCATGGCGAAGCAGCAGTTTTAACTAGTTTATCATAGAGGCCCTAATTTTTTATAAATTATACAACCTCAAGATCAGCAGAAATAACAGATGGTACTTTTAAAGTGTCTGAAATATAATCAAACCAGAGTTATTGGCAGTTGCAGCACCCTGTAATTGAATTCAGCAAAGGAAATCGCGGGTCGTTAGTGCGCAAGTTGGTACTCTTCGGATTGCGAACGTTTGTAGCTACACATGCTAAAACTTACAACACGAATACTGCTGTCAGCGGATAAACTGTTGCGCTCCATCCTCGCAGCGTCGTCGTGAGCAAAAAATCTTCCGATGCTAGTCAATAGCGAACTGTACATGCGCTAGAGGTATGAAAAGAAGCGGTTTTATGTAAAATAGAGCAGGAAACGAATGGAAATTTTATTCGAAATAAAGATGGGGGTATTAAAACTTGGGGAGGCTTTCCGTTTATGAATGTTAATAATTTACTTTGCATACTTCGTCCCCACCCCACCCAAAACTTCTTCGTATAATGTGCAATAATCGCGCGCAAACAAGGAATATTATCAAATTAATTAAAGATGAGAATGGGCGCCTGTGCCTTCGCATCTGATATTTGCTAATTAACTAATGGACCCGTTTTATTGGTTGCATAATTGATTGAGTGCCGGGTGCCTTTTTTCATGTTTTGTGTGTAATTAAGTTGATTGCCCTAGTTAACATTCGCTGGAGCGCGGGTTACACGGGGACCAATTGCGTCTACATTTAAATCTTGTTAATAGCGAACGGTTCATTCTCTAATACATCTGTTTATTATCAAGTTAACATCTAGTCCAACTTGCATTCGACCTCGTTTCCATAGTGACATTCACGCGTTTTGTTTTATAGATTTCTTGACAAAATTTTTATGAAATTCACCAGGGCATCTTATTTAGCAAGAAGGACCAAAATTTTTTAGGTTTATCAAGTATGGATGTCTCAATATTAATCATGCAGCGCAAATCTTGAACCATAAAAACACTGATAGTAGTCACAAAAGACTTTGTAAAGTCAGTTATAACAACAAATTGTATAGTGGAATAAGAGCAAATGCATGTTATATAACATTACTTATTAACAATTAAAACCATTCAACATAGACTATAATAATAATGTGTTACCATACATAGATTGCTAAGAATTCGAGTAACCTCATTGTTTAGCGATTCAATTAGAAATATCAGCGACACAACTCGCCCTTTGGCTCCATCCGAACGAGCAGTGGATATCTCTTGGTAAATCGACCAGCCGAACTGGTTTTTGAGACAATCGCGATAGGACCCAATTTATTACCCCACCGATATACCCGGTGAATACCAGAAATGGTAAAAACACGTGTACTTACATAGATAAGTCCTAATGAACCAATCTGTGCAACAAAAAACGGAATTTATCATCGTACCGGTCGGATTTGTTTAACTGTACTTTGTTCCGAGCGAGGAGAACAATTTGGAATAATTAATTCTGCTGGTTGACGCGCCTACGAGATAAGCTGCACTAATTACGCATGGGAATCGATATGCATTCGACGTTTCTTTCGGTGGTGTGTCACGGGATGGTTTCGTTATTCGTAAATGAAAATTGAAAAACACTCACCTCTTCCAGTGAAGCAAGCGTCAGTATCTGCAAAAAAAATCCAAATTTAGCACAACATACTTAAACATAAACTGAATATACATTCATTTATTGCTCGATTATTTGTAAAAGAATAGCACATTGTGAAATAAGAGCACAGTCGACTTTTTTTCAACAGGCGTAATAAATTCAAGAAGATGAGGCCTTCCATGTTCGTTGTCTTTGACATTTGCGGCATGTTTGAAAAAATCTTCAAAAAAATAAGAGAGAGATGCGGTACGAAAAATTCAATTCCCCATGAAATTTTCTACATTACTAACTTACAACTCAATTCAAAGATTTTTTTATATAGAACGTCATATATAATATTTTTACCCCATCAGGTGCTAAATATAGTGATCTTCCATTTTTATTAAGGTATGTTGGGGTTTATTCTTAAAAGTTTAGGAAATACTTGCGATTTAGTTAAGACACTGGAAAAAATTAAACATGCGTTGGTAGCTGTTTTTGTAGTATTTTCACAAATTCCGTGACAAATAAATAACGTAAAATAAGGTTGGTTTAAGGTAATCTATCAGAAATAAAAGTTATATACAAAAATTACGTCATTCATGTCTAACCTAAGATACCTTCTATTTCATATGATTTCAAACATTTTAATTTATTGTAATACTACAAATTAACATTATCCAGTAAATTTTCTGCTAACTTTTTCTGTGCAAATTCTTCTTCCTTGTCTAAAAATAGAGTAAAATAAAGAACGTTGCTATCATGTCTATTTTATTTTTTATTTATTTTCTGTAACACTATCAAAAATAACTACGTCAAATATGGGTTTATTGTTTAAAGTTACACCAAAAAATTTTCAATTAAATCGTAGTGCGCCGTATGAGGCATAGAACGCTTCGATCCGCTATAGAACCAAACAAAGCCATGCACGCTGAAAAAAAACCGTGCAGCTTTTCGTTACTCCCCTTTCACAAAAATAGCCCGTACAGCAGACGTATCCAATTAAAAATTGAAACGCTGTTGGTAATTAAAGCGATACCAAATTAAAAATTAAAAAAACAACATAATTATAAGTTATAAGTCACCTCGGAGCACATTCAAACATTTGTCGGGGTGCGGTTTGGGGGTGAATAAACCCCTAATATCGACCGTCCCCCGCAGGCTTTTTAAGCAAGAAACAGGGAGAGTTTAAATTTTTGCGTCTCCCCCACTTTCCCAAAATCCCGAAATAACTTCCAGTGACACATAGAACGAGAGACGATGCTCGGCGGCGAAAATGAATTGTCGTTTTCACTCTTTCGTTTAATTACTTTTCTTTTATGCCCCCTTGCGAATTATCTCATCCCCGGTCCTACAAATTAAACGAAATGCCCTTTATGTTGCAGCCCGATATCGAATTATGAAATTATACACTTACTAAATGAATTACGTTATTCTGGCGTAGTTTCAGTGCTCTCCGGTTATTATATTTCAGCGCAACTTCGCGTTACTACAAATTGCTTCTGAAACTATTTGTCGGAATATTTTTATTATTAATGACTCCATTAACTTGGTCGATTTAAACTTCCATGACGGATGGAATGGTGATTTATTAACTCCGCCGGCTTTTCGTGGTACTGCGAATTTTCGTCTCTAATAAGTTCCTTAATTACACCCCGCTACGTGAAGTCACTTCGGCAGTTTGTTCTACACGTACCGAACTCACTGCACATATTTTAACAGACGCGAATAGCAACATGGGTTGGTCTACAGTAGACGCCAAACATGGATGTTGGTTACCGTTGAAGTTGCATGCAATCGATTGTTCATTTTCACATTCTGTTATGGCCGTGGCGATCGAATTGTTAAGGGTTTTAAAAGTCCAACATTTTGTTGTTGTCTTTCATGAAATCCAACTAGACATGTTGACTATTGACAACAAATTAAAGATTTTAATTCAACATTAATAAATATAAACTCTGGTAAACTTTGGTTGTTAAGGTATCTCCTATATATTCCGCCTTCTGTCTTAGGTCCCTTATTTTTTATACTGTTCATCAACGACGTATCCGATTTTATCGACGCAAGCATTTTGCTTTATGCAGATGACCCTAAGCTTTACAGTGCTATTCATTCAACCATTGATTGTATTCGCTTACAAAGCAATCTTGACGTACTGAATAATTGAAGAAAGTACCTATACTGTATGACTATAGTCTTGAGTGTATTTCTTTAACTAGACCCGTTACAGTTAATGATTTTGGTGTAACTTTTAGTAGAAAGTTATCTTTTATACAACACACTCATAAAATGTATCTTGATACCAAAAAACTTATGGTTATATTTCAAATAACAATCACAACGATCTCTCCAGGATTGCAGTCTTTTTTTGTTTGGCATCAGAAAATTTCCTTGTTCACCATCTTGATTTGTAGATGACTGCTTTGCGGGTCGATTCTTTTTATGTTCATTTACTAATGTGGACCTGCTGCATTTGGGACTGGTGTCAGTTGGTCTCTAGCTGCAACGGTTCCTCTGAAAAGTGGCCTAGAGTAGAAGGGTCTATTTGCGAAAAATTAATTTCTGGACGTCCTAGCTCATTTCTAACTGCATTTTTTGAATCTGGAGCTCAAAATACATCGCTATGCCGATTTTGAGCGAAAAATAATTTCCACAGAAAATGGAAAAAGAGCAAAGGGTAAACAACCCCTTTGTTGTTTTTTCACCTTGAAACTTGATCGCCTCCGATTACGCTAATTTTATGTTCATTTACTAATGTGGACCTGCTGCATTTGGGACTGGTGTCAGTTGGTCTCTAGCTGCAACGGTTCCTCTGAAAAGTGGCCTACAGTAGAAGGGTCTATTTGCGAAAAATTAATTTCTGGACGTCCTAGCTCATTTCTACCTGCATTTTTGGAATCTGGAGCTCAAAATACATCACTGTGCCGATTTTGTAAAGGTAAATCGAATCATTTGTTTCACTGTAATAAATATTTTTGAATCAATCTGCAGTTAAGATCATATTATCTACTGTAAAAGAGTTAATTAATTCATTTGATTCACTGAAACGATTCATTTTGTGAACAAAACGTTATTCATTAAAAAAATAATAGATTAATTTGATTTAATGTGATGAACGAATCTCTAGTGCTGCTTCTAATAAAGTTTGATTTTAGGATTAATTATCATATTAATTGGTTGTAAATTTGGCTGGTAGCCATTTCATTAAAACTGACCTCACAAAATGTATGTGCCAACAGTACCGAGCAAATTGCAGAAGAAAAGGACACAAGAAAAGAAAAGAAACGATCGAACCAAAATATTTGGAAGCTTGACCCAATCGATTCAGATTCTTTGCATGTCACCGCAAACTGAGAATGAAGAGAGGAAAGTGTGGATTAATTCCCACGCAGACAGATGACAGAAGCGAGTTTTCGGAGTGGTAGGTCACGCAAAACGGATTGTATTGGGTTTTTTTCAAGATAGAGCAAGTTTTGGAAGATGGCGATGATAATGATGACTAAAAGACTGATATGAGTAGTAGCTTAAATAAGAACTGCCAGATTCGCAAGGATGACACTGCAAGACGAAGTCTGCGAACAGGGGGCAGCAGGAAAGGACCTGAGAGGACTTTTACCGCGACAGCCATGATGGAATTAAAAGTTCAACTGGTTTCTCTTAATGTGAAACAGGAGCAAGACAGCATCCCTTTGTGTGAGACCAAAAACTATACAAAACAGATAGTTAACGTCGGGACAGCGTATTTAGTATCACTCGAACATCGAGTTCCTTTATCCGTTAAAACCGCGCCAGTTGAATCTTTGTTCTGTTTCATTTCCGTAAAGCGCGGTATTCAGTTTTCATTTGCATCCCTGTCCCCGACAAACGTAACAGAACACTCGAAATGCAGGGCTGCAGGGAAAAGTAATTACCTGGGCTTTGTCGCGTTGGCGCATTTCAGAATAAAATTAACGATTATTTACATAATCAAAAGTACCCAATTCGCAAATCTGCAATTACCTTGGCGTTAATTAACGAAATGCAGTTAGCGTTCTGTTACGGCGGCGGCGGTGATAAACGGGAGCGGACAACACAAGGGACCAAACGTGAACACCCGCTGACAGGTCGAGATTTCTATCGTGTCGGCGCGTCGATTTGTGTTCGATGTTAAAACTGGTGTTTCGGTCGCCCGACTGTTTGTCACCGATGTAAATGACACTTTATTATTTATTCATGCGCCGTAAATGAKTTGCCACACAACTAAATTGTTCGCAGTCCAAATAAACCCATCAAATCAGCAAATATGTATACCCTCGAGTATATCGAACTGAATCTGCCATTRAACTACGGCGGCTGTTCCTTTCCGCTCAGCCTAGTAAAGTAAAATGCAGTTTATGTACAAAGAAACATGTATTTATAATCCTTCAAAGTTCATCTAAATCCAGTGTGCGTTTCAATTTTATTATGAAATTCAGTTCAAAAGTGAAAATAAAAAGTTGTGTGGCCAAACGCAAATGCCATACACTTTAAGCAACGGGAAGCAAACTCGAATCAATCCTTAAAGGACCTCCACAGTGAAGAGAGTCCACCAAATATTAAAGAACGAAAATAATTATACGGGTTCTGAAACTAGTATTAGACGAGTGATGAAGAAAATTGATTTTCGATGGATGAAAACACAAACTAATCGCAAGCTGTTTATGGAAAAAACACATATTAAACAGATGAGTCTTAATTATCTACGTAGAATAAAGGAATATCGTCAGGCAAATAGACCAATAATATACATGGATGAGACATATTATATATCCATTCATCCCATTCTCATTTGAAATCCTAGAGCAATGGTACAAACGTTTTTTTTGCGCCAATCTGTGTCTAAGGCCTAAAGGCTAATCATTATTTTAAACCTAGGGAACGAAAATGCATTTATATCAAACTCTCACCCGAGTTTCAAAGCGCAAAGTTAAACTGGTAATTACCACAATGAAATGAACTATAAAAAAATGGGTGGAACAAAAATTGTTACCAAATTTGCCATAAAGACGTATGCTGGTGATCGAAAATAGCCTTACCATGATCTGGAACTTGAACCCCAATGAGATGGTTTGGGCTGCAATGAAGTACTTTGTTGTAGACAGAAACGTAGACTTCAATGTGGGCAAGGTCGAACCGCTATGTGATCAATTTTTAACACATTTGCTTTATTATTAGCTTATTATGAAAATAAAAAGTTGCTAAGCAGAAAAGCAGATGCAGTGGCGGTTTTTCTGGGTGTTTCATCAACCGTTCAAGGGTTAGTAAGGTTATACATTTTAGTTTTTTATGATCCAATAACCAATCAACTTTTATTTGTATTTTAGATTTTGAAGCGATCGACATTGTCTTTTTGATCTATTGTTAAGCAATAAACAGGATGCTTCACGAATGATAACGACCCTGATGAAATTAAAAATGCAACCCAAAATACATTTGCAGAGGTAACATTGATAATTATTCATCATCTTAAAAAAATATAAAACGTAGAGAGCTGTATAAATTCGTAAATTTTGACATAAACTTCAATCATTTGCTTTAAGTAAATTCAGTATTACAAAACAAATTTTATTTTTGAAAAATGTTTATTCAATAACATTAATGTAATAAATGCTCAAAATGTCGCACTCCGCTGTTTTCACAAGCTTGAATTCGTGCCCGAAACGATCTTTTAACATGCATTAACATTTCTGGAGTGATGGATCTACATGCATCACGTATTTTATTTTCTATATGTTCTACACATTCCATTGGTGTTTGGTATACTTGCTCTTCCACCATTCCTCACAGAAATAAATCCAAAGGAGTAAGGTCCGGGCTTCTCGGTGGTCAAGGATTAATTGCACCTCTTGCTATCCATCGGTTAGGCAAAACCAAATCAAGATGATTTCGCACTAATCTATGATAATACGCAGGTGCCCCATCTTGTTGGAACCATAGATCTTGTTTTAGTTGTAAATTTACATTTTGGAGAAGTACCGGTAAAATGTTTCTTAAAAAATTTAGATAAGTATTACCGTTTAAACTATCGCGAAAAAAAAATAAGGCCCAACAATTTGATTCCCCAATATTCCGCACCAGACATTCGTCGAGTAGATAAGTTTGAAAATGTCCTTCTCGAATCCAACGTGTATTTTCTTGCGCATAACAATGCATGTTATGTTTGTTAACCCCACCATTATTAAAAAATCTTGCTTCATCTGAGAAGCAAATGTCATAACATCTCACATTCAAATTTTGGTGTTCCCGAAAAAAGTTACAAAAAGCCAGTCTTTTAGAATAAGCTGTCTCCTTTAAGACCTGAACCAATTGCAAGTGATACGGATGAAATTGATTGCCTTTAATTATTCGGTGTACTGAAGACAGACTAATGAAACATTCTGTATAAAGAAGTTTTGTTAACATGGAGACTTACTAGATATTAGATACTATTATTTACTTTAAGCTGAAACCACTTATCCTGTTAACACAGTACATCTTCTTTCTTTATTGGCATTTTCTCAACTTAATATTTGCGCTACAACGTACCCTGACAAGTTTACAATTAGCGTGAAGTGAGACATCTCAGGATGAAATAAATGAGCTGATTGACTGGATGGCCATGTATTTTGATTTATTGTTTCACCAACTGTGAAGGAAAAAATGGCAATTACTGTTCCCATAACAAGTAACGGAAGAATTATCTTTGACAGGTAACTAGAATTCAATAAAACTGCCTTTCTTGCGGTTTTAGAGTATGCTTCGCTTTGTTTATTTCTGTAGCAATACAAAATTGAATACGCAGTTAACAGTCCATCCAAAATGTCTGCGTATGATCGTACGAAGTAATTTCACCTTAACCGTGTGCATGACATTTTAATCAAATCTCGTTTTCAGCGTAGATATTCTCATCACGCCTGAGGAAAATGTTATACATGTTCGAATGCACTTGGAAATTAAAATTCGGAATGTTCAAAGGAATTCAATAACGTCAAACCCACACTGAACTTTATTTTATCAAAAGATATATCGTGCCCTATATTAAATACAGCAATATTACGTATGTATGGATTGGTCCCGTATGTTCTCCTCGTGCCTGTGCGATGCTTTGTGCGGTGGTCTTTTTTGTTTTGTATGAATGAGCAATAACGTTGGCAATTTCTGACAGTTTACGGTATCCGGGCAATATCGATGCAAAACGCCGTTTCGTTTATGCGGAATGCGATTATTTATTCTTTCCAGGTAAATTAAATCCCCTGGGGAAACGGCAAAAATTCGCTTCCTGATCGTATGCATATCATGCTACATTTTATCTCGGCATAAAGGCCCACGTAGCCAGATTTGAAGAAGGCATATAGTTTTAAAAACGGAACAGCATAGCAGTCCCTTACATATTATAAATCTAGCAAATTGTGAAGTGTTCATCAGGCCCAAGAACAGAGTCAACAGAAATGCTTTGTCATATACAGCAAATTTCAAAACCTGTGCAAATAACTCACTTTTTCAAATTTTTAACTATTCCGACTATATAAATAAAATCATAACAGTTAAACAGATACCCTTAGAGCTTTCTGATAAGCTGCAAGTTCTTACATCAGAAATTTGCAATTTTTTGCTTTGTAGAATATGCTATCTATACAAACTTTACATGATTATCTGCAAAAAAGCTAGCATAAAATACACAATAATGTTAATCAAACTTAGATGGCTATATATCGCATTTAAAAATCATCTTTTCTAAAATTATACATTCTGAATACAATACAAGTCATGTCCAGGCAATTTCTACAACTAAATCTCACAACTCCTGTAAAATGAGGGACATAACCAAAGTTAACTGATAAATTTCGTGAAACAAAGAATATCCAAAACAACAGCTTGTTGTCAAGCTACTCAACGTCTAATTCCACTGTCTTTTATGTTATAGGTAAGCTGTCGTCTTCACTAGAATAAGCAACTTCTTGAAATATTTGAGTGGATTTAACCAAATGATAGTTATATTCCCTTAACAAAAATTCTCAGTGGAATTATTCTAATGAAGATGACAGCTTAGCTGCCGAACTGGCTTTTCTAGATTATTGTGGTAAGAGATTGTCCGTATATCGTATTTTGTTTCACATGCAATTTTTACTGTACAAATTACATCTCGTAACTCGTAAGCGTATCCATTTTAAAATCTGATCGTGTAACACTATGAATCTAAACCCTTCATAACCTTTTTGGACGTACAGCCGCTTCTCCGTTTGCAGCGCTCCGGCAGTAAAGATAAAATTGAGAGAAACGAACCTCTTCAAAGAGAAATACACCCATGAAACAAATTATATACGCAAATTCGATTATTCAAATCCTCTCGGAATTTATTTCGCATTTTCCCTCTAAAAGCAGCTATATCTACCTAATGCAAATAACAATCTCAAAAGAATGAGATGAAACGGACGAATATTTGAATTTCTCCCCGTTCATTCCTTTTACTGATCGATCGCCATTTCCAACGATCATTGAGCTACTGTCAAGTATAATCTAGTCGTAGCGCTACCCCTACAGTATACTCCCCTGCATTTTCCATTTCTCTTTTCCGACACAGATACGACGGTCGTCCATCTTTGTCGGAGCCGCCCTTTCCCGAACATGGATACAATGTAGGAGATTCAGTTACAGAACTAATTTGGAAAGGAAACCAAATTTAATCATTTCTGTGAAGCTGCTTTCATTAGCAGTAAGTAGTGTTTCTCCTGGGTGAATGGTAAATAAAGAAATCTGTTTAAATTTAGGAAGATGATGGAAACAATCGCCTTGATTTTTGCGTAATTAGTTTTAAGAAGGGGACGGAGGCACGTGAAACTTCTGAGACCAATGGGAATAAAACTTCGAGGCATTACAAATTTCTTTGGCGTGTTTTAAAATGTAATTCAGGATACAATAGTAAAAATTCCAGCAAGCATTTGAAGCTAAAGCAGCATATTTCGCGTTTGCTCAAACATTTCCGATACTAATAAGAGAAATCCCATTTCCACTGGGTTTCTTTGTGTTTGAACTTTGATTGAAATCTTGCTAGGCATGTTAAATTACTGCCGGCTAAAACCAGTCTATGTGGGACTTCCGGCACCTGCTTAAGTAACTCAACTAATTCGTATAATCAAGAACACGCCACCGACAAGAAGCAACAAACAAGAATCGGCGTTCATATTATTATTGGATACAAAAGTATGCAATATTGAGAAGCTCAAAGGTATTTGTTAAAATTACAATAAGATAATGGTGGCTGATTCCAAAAAAAATCCACAGGAGAAGCAAAATTATGTGAGTAGATTGAAACAAGAAACATATAAGAACCAATAAGAAGAACTGTTTATGAATTCTGTGATCACAAACTGATACCAACAATTCACATGGTTTACAGAAACTACGGGACGTGCCAAAGGATCGCTCTAAGAGCGGCAATAATCATAAAGCTATTTAAAAGCCATTTTCCGAGGTTCGTCCATTTATTCAAATAGTTTGTGTGCTTCTTTATATGTACTTATGATGCATTTTGTTGTACCTTTTTACACATGTCACTGCTATTAAATAAAAATACCCATATTTGTTGTCTGTTTTGAATATTTTTAACAATTAAATAATCTGGTACAAGGGACAGAGCTAATTAGAGTAGCACATATATCTAGAGTTAAACAAACAACAATACCGCCCTTACCCAAACCAGAATCCAAACAACAATCCACCGTTCAAAATCACTCAACACCAAGAAGACACACAAGCCAACCTCGAAAATCCACTCCAAAGACAAACTGCCGAAACCGTTCCACAAACAGAACTACCACCGAAACTCTGGGAAGATGATACAATTACTAGAAGTCGGACGGCAGTGTGCAGGTACCTCGCCGGGGCGACAGGTGTTGGATGGGCCGTCCCCGTGGGCCATCCGAGGCGTCAGGTGCGGGATCCCTGCACCCTTCAAACCCAAGAACACGCCGAAGGACGACTCGTCACCACCTGTTACGTTCGCGTGGATAGCGACGGGCTGGGGATCATGATTTCGTAATTACGCCAGCGACGACGTGTTCCTGGTGTGGACGGTGCAACTGAGAAGTTGGACGAAAAGGGAAAGCTCAGAATTATGTTCATGATGGGTTATAGTAAACTTTAATGCCTGTGTCAATATAAATAACGGGTGCATGGTAGTGTAAATGTTCCTTACATTTAATATTAATCACTCCTAATTAAAAAAAATAAAAGGTTTTACAGTAGGAAAGCACTAAACTTATTAAGGGATCGAAAGTGTTAATGATATAGACCCGGTATTTCTTCGGGCAAACTTTACTCGTTGAGGACGTGGTAGACTAAGATTAATCAAGACTGGTAACGTAGTTTCGTAAGGAATATCAACAAGTTGGTACTCAAGACTCTATGAGCAAACATGAGTACTATTAATGAAACTTTATCATCTGTTGCTCGGTCCCGTTCTATAAGATTGTTGACATTTTGAGCAACTTTGCTATTATTATTGAACATAAAAGTTAATGTTACGTTTTTATGTAAATACATTAGATATATACACCTTGAAATGCCAGTTTCGCACTACTACTATATAACTATAACATATGTTATATTATGTAGCACGTTATATTATATAACATAACATACAAGTTGTATGTTAAGTTATACATATAACATAACATATCTTATGTTATATAAAATCTATTAATGGTAGTAGATACGGTATATCTTTGGGTAAACTTTACTCGTTGAGGACGTGGTAATTTCGTAAAGAATATCAATAAGTTGGTGTCAGAATAAAAGAAAAAAGAAAAGAAAGATACTTAACTGAATCAAATCTGTGATTTAGAATAATAATTGGGAACTCACAAAGCACCCCCAAGATTGCAGAATCGTATGAAGTAGAATGGTAATTAAAAATATGTATGTTTAGCGCCGATGGAACTTTAGAGAAAAGAAAAGCTAGATTAGGTAGTGGCTCAAGACTTTATGAGCAAACAGGAGTACTATTAATGAAACTTTCTCATTTGTTGCTCGGTTCCAGTTCTATAAGATTGTTGACATTTTTAGCAACTTTATATGAAATAAAACTGAAAAGTTTGATGTAATCTGTTTGCCCTTAAACGGCGACTTAACACATGTTATGTTATATAACAACATGCAACTTAACTTAACACACGTTATGTTGTATAACAACATGCAACTTAACACATGTTATGTTATATAACATAACATGCAACTTAACATAACATATGTTTTGAATTTATTAATGCTGACAGCAACCGATTAGTATGCTGTTGTATAAGCGAGAAAAAAATACTACTATGGGAATTTCAATGTTATTTCTTTTTAGACGAACTACGTAATGGGTCATCGTAAACCTTCACATTGACGTCCTTAAACGCACAAACACAGAACGCAATCTCTCGGGTCATACGAGAGTCACTCTGTACTTGTCGATGCAAATTGGACCTAAGTGCGTTTCAGAGTGCATCTGCAGCTTTGGTAATGGGCTTATCGTGACGGGCTTGCATGCGTATAGGACTGGGCAGCCCAAGAAGGCGAGATGTTGTTTTATGGCGGCGTTAAAATCGGAACGGGGTCGAGAGGTTAAGGGGGTAGCTTTAATTAATGTTGTGGTGAATAATTTCCTGCGTAAATACGCGGATTTGTACGCGGGGGGATGAAAGGGCGTTTGCATTATGAATGCAGCCGTTCTTTGCGATAAGCATTAAGCTGAATTGTATTTTTAAGACATCACAATGTAAGATGTGCCAAATTTTTATTAGAAGAAAGCTGTTTCTCTACATATAACGGGTGTCTCAATAAAAGCTTCCGTTAAGAGCTTATCGAGCAATTTCCAGTAACAAAACTGACCCAGGAAAATACCATAAATATAATATTAACTTAAAGTTGATCATCGTGCGCAAAACCTACTTCTGAAAAAATAACACAAAATATTTAAAAAGTGCGTTTTTCAGTCATGAGTAGGCAATGTTCTACACTCTAGAATTACTTATCAAATGTTTCTAAATGACCAATTGCTTAAAACAGTGAACTGATCCATCTATATGTGGAGTATTGATATAAGATAAATTATCTAAATGTGAAAGACTTCTCCACTAAATAAATTGGAGAAGACTTTGATATTTGCATAATTTATATTAGACCAAGTGCTTGTTACAGTTGTCGAATGATGGATAAAACATGTCATCTGCCCAACATCCTTAATAAGACGCTACGACAATATCCCGTTCGACGTGATTTCGCTGAAATCACAACATAAACACAGCTTTCAGGACGTTTGCTCAAAAATATAAGCTTCATAATGTTATAAATCCCTTTTATACCTGCCATAAAATAAATTCTTACAGAATTCCCCGTCGTATACAATAATAAAACAGTTTGTAAAGATTATTGCTTTCCTCTCATGCAGCCCGGAAACATGGACATCCGAGCGAGCGAAACTGGGTCGCCCTTAAAAAATCCTCCGGTACAAATTGGCAGAATAATACGAAATCAAATAACAACACTATAAATCCCCCAAAGTCCCTGCAACGGAGGGCCGATGGGTGTTCTTTTGATTTACCTGACAGCCATGGACGAAATTTCATTTCTCGAAGATGACGTCGTAAAAGGAACCAACAAAGGATCGCTGAGAGGGTTGGCGGGGAGGGGTGATTGTGGGAGGGACGGGGGGCGCATCCGGTCACCCGACAGAGAAAAATAAGGGTATAGAAAACTTTGTAAATGCGATTTGTTGGATTTTGTTTGCAGTTGAAACTAAAGTTAGTTTCGCGTTACGTTTAGGGAATATTGAAGAGGACAGCTTAGATTTTAGAACTTCAGTTTCAAGCTGCCTTTGATAAAAACGGCGAGGGCTCCGTTTAAACGAGATTCGCTGTCGGCCGGACAAATTGGTTCGACTGGATGTGTGAATAGTAGAGAAAATGATTTCTCCAAGAAGTTTTAAAGACCGAACAGAAACATTCTGCGAATATGGTTTTTATTGTTTAAACCCCTATAAATATAATGACTCCCAGATGTTTGGAATAGATCTGAACGATATCTGTGAGGATGGGCCTACTCAATTTTAATATAAAATATAAAATTATCTACGAGGGTCACGTCAAAATTCCTGCACACGCATACAAAAACACAGCACACAAATGAAACGTAAATTTTTAAAAATTGCAATAGAGTGGTTCAATATAATCMCCTTKCATATCCAWAATACGGTGCCATCGCTAAATACGCTATTTTTACCAAGATATTTCAGCAGTTGGAACACATATGCTGTTGCAGGGCTTTTATTCTTCAAAGTCAATAAATCAGATTTCAAGAAATTCTTATTTCCACTGGAGGAACATAATGAAATCTGGAGTACTCATATCAGAGTTGCGCGGAGGATGTGGAAGAATTTCACAGCAGTTTTTACGCAAACTCCTTTGACTGAGGGTAAGTCAAGTTAGCCCCGACCTTCAAATTTTTTTGTTTAACTTAGAACGCACTACCACTATATGTATAACTATAACATATGTTATATTATGTAGCACGTTATGTTATACCTATAACATAACATACAACTTAACACAACACATGTTATGTTATATAACATAACCTGTAACTTAACATAACATATGATATGTTAAATTATATAGCATAACATGCAACTTAACATATCACGTGTTATGCTATATAATATATTAATGGTACTAGACACGGTATATCTTTGGGTAAACTTTACTCGTTGAGAACATGGTACACTAAGATTAATAAAGACTGGTAACGAAATTTCATAAGGAAGTTGGTACCAGAATAAAAGAAAATCAAGACACATAACTAAATCAAATCTGTGATTTAGAATAATAACTGGGAACTCACAAAGCACCCCCAAGACTACGGAATCGTATGAAGTAGAATGGTACTTAGAAATATGTATGTTTAGCGACGATGGAACTTTAGAGAAAAGAAAAGCTAGATTAGGTAGTGGCTCAAGATTTTATGAGCAAACAGGAGTACTATTAATGAAACTTTCTCATATGTTGCTCGGTCCAGTTCTATAAGATTGTTGACATTTTTATCAAAACTTTATATGAAATAAAACTTAACAGTTTGATGTAATCTGTTTGCCCTTAAATGTCAAAATACATGACGAAGTATTATTGGAGTCGTCGAAATTCCTGTCCAAGCTGGTGGAATTGAAAGATATGCATAATGATGTTTGGATAGAAAACAAGCAAAATCCTGGTCTGCAAAGTGAATAAAGCCCTTTATGGCTTACGTCAAGCTAGTCAAAGTTCGTATAAAAAATTGCATGATCTTTTAATTAAGTAGGGTGCAATTGCTACCAGCGCTAATCCATATTTGTGTCGTATTGGACGAGGCAAGGGGTGCCAATAGCATTACTTATAATTTACGTCCATGACTATGCTTAATGAGTTCGTAAAAAATACTTTACGACAAAAAAGTCAGCAAGTCGAAGCTCACTAATGTATTCTAGAATTTATAAGTTAACGTTACGTTTTTATCTCGAAAGATAAAGACCGAGAAACCGTAAATAAAAGATTTATTTAAATACATTAGATACATACACCTTGAAATGCCAGTATCGCACTACTACAATATAACTATAGCATACTCGTATATTATATTATGTAGCACGTTATGTTATATAACATAACATGCAACATAACATAACATAAGTCCATTTAGATAACATAACATGCAACTTAACATACCACATGTTATGTTATATAATATATTAATGGCAGTAGACGCGGTATATCTTTGGGTAAACTTTACTCAGTCAGGACATTGTAGATTAAGATAAATCAAGACTGCTTACGTAATTTCGTAAGGAATATCAACAAGTTGGTGTTAGAATAAAAGAAAATCAAGATACATAACTGAATCAAATTTGTGATTTAGAATAATAATTGAAAACTCGCAAAGCACCCCCAGACTACAGAATCGTATGAAGTAGAATGGTGTTTAGAAATATGTATGTTTAGCGCTGATGGAACTTTAGAGAAAAGAAAAGCTAGATTAGGTAGTGGCTCAAGACTTTATGAGCAAATAGGAGTACTATTAATGAAACTTTCTCACCTGTTGCTTGGTCCAGTTCTATAAGATTGTTGACATTTTTAGCAACTTTATATAAAATAAAACTGAAAAGTTTGATGTAATCTGTTTGCCCTTAAACGGCTACTTAACACATGTTATGTTATATATTAACATACAACTTAACATAACACATGTTATGTTATATAACATAACATGCAACCTAACATAACACAAGTCATGTTATATAACATAACATGACTCTTAACATAATGTATGTTATGACTTTATTAATGCAAACAGCAACCGATTAGTTTGCTGTTGCGTGTTTTTGATGTTTGTCTAACACGATATTTATCAATAATCTAAAAAATTTGAGCCACTTCTTCAATTTTTCTTCTTTTTTATTATACATGCCTATGCACACTATGTACTTTTAAATTGATATGTTCAGTAATGTTCATCACGAGAACATTAATATTAATGTTAATTCAGTCGCAAGTTGAGAGATGCAGTAATCACGTTATACTAATCCTAACCGACACAATCCTCCAATCATCTTGTTCGAACACTGCAATCTTACGAGTATAAACGTTGCATTCTATGCACAGGACGTTTCTAAGAACAGCACCAACAATTAGCGTTACTCTGAATTATTAAAGAAAACGTCAAGCCTTATCTATCTCCTTGTGCTCTAAATAAATACGACTCTTGGTACAAATAGGCCGATCGGACAGACCGTAGAGCAGTCCTTGTATTACAAGACGTTTCATTGGCGAGATTCGATCTGATCCAGACCTACAAATCACAGTATCGGGCGCATCTGTTGGGAGGTCATGAACAGCCATTGTATTCAAGAGAAGAATCGCGGTATGCGTTGGTCACGTTTTCTTTTAGATCGCACAAGACATGGACTGGAAAGTGACCGGTTTGTCTGATTTATTGATGCACTGGAAATATTATTGCAATTCTGCAACGAAAGTGTTCGTTTTAGTGGTCTAATGTTCCGAGTAAAATGGCTCAAAGTATTGGAACACTGCGCACTAATGATTAACATGTAACCTTAAAGGCACAAGCTTTACGCTTCTTTTTTAAATTTCTTCTATTTTACGCCTAATATTCTTCCAATAATTATTGTTAACTCAGAAAACCGAAGTATACTTGCTGCCAAGATATTTGAACTATTGTAAAACTAAAGGCAAGGACCCGAATTAATGAACTAGGCAAATGTGATACGTAATGTTGTAGATAATAACATAAGAGAGAACCAGTCAAACTATAAGAAGTCATACAGTTTGTTTTGAATCAAAACAAAGTTTCTGAAAGGAAATCGTAGTATTCTTGCTTATTGGTGAAAATGACAAAAAAACAAATTTAAAAAATAGTGGGTTTGAAATATTTTATTTGAACGTTTTGTTTTATAGATCATGAGACATATACATTAAAAAAGGGTAGTTAGAAGCTTATATTAAAATTTTTAATTATACCTTCTTAGTATGTGACACGGCCTCGAAATGGTAATCATACCGCGAGTTTCATTATATTCCTACCCTCGAAACAACAAAAATTCGACGCATGCAAAGAAAACAGAATTATGTGATGCAGATGATAACTAGAGAATAAATAGGTAGAAACAAACACACCTACAACTGCAGAGGCCATTGATTTATAGGTGTTGTATGCACCTATCTAAAAACAGACAATAATAATTATCGTTATAATAACTACGTGAAAGTTGACGTGTAGATGATTTATGGGGAAGCGGAATAAAAACGTTATTACGATACAGCACTGAACAAAAACCAGCTTGGGGTCACGGAGTGAGATGGAGAAGTAAGTATGTTAACCGGCACAAATTATAGGTGTAAATTCAAGTGTTGCGCCTATAAATTTGTCGCTAGAACAAGCAACAGGCCGGTAAGTCACACGGGGGTCTACAACACACAGGTGCAGCGATCTTCCTGTACACCTAAAACGGCCGGATCGATTTGCTAATCGATGCAAAATCGCATCGGATTTACGMGAGCTCGTKACCAGCATAAATTGCACAATTTCTGTAACAACCATTTTCAAGCGTTTCCTGGTCGATAACGAGGCGAATTCTGCGATTTTAATTCCCCCGGCTCACGCAACAAACAATAATTCCACACTTGAAAGTCGAGCTCTTTTTGTTTCGTTCAGCGGTTGTTCCGGGTAACAAGGGACGAACATTTATTTAGAGGGGTTTTTTCGGTTTTAACCCGGAAATTTTTTGTTTAACACAACATCTTATATATATAAATAAACATTTTATTCTTGTAAATCCACTCGGACGGTCCATACAAAAACGTTCCCAACTAATTGTCATATAGGTTCAGTTTTGAGCGAAATTTTATCATTTTTTAACACTCGCATTATTTTTTATACATACATAGGCGCGCTGATTCAGTATTAATTGGTCAATTCGATTTTATTATTGGCAAAAATAGAGAACTGTTAGGTTGTTTGAAAAGGTGGACTCCTTATTTTAAGGACAATAAAGCGATCTTAGTACTTTACAACTCTCCATATTGGAATATAATTCCATCATCTGGTTGCCCTATTATCTTACGCACGTTACTCGAATTGAATCAGTACTACATGATATTTTAAAATTTGTTAAATTTAAGCAAATGTTTATTTAAATGACATTGATCTTGTAGCTGCGTATGTATCGCTCTCTCGACCTCAAAATCGTAAATTTTCATGAATTATGTTTCATATTCAAGGTTGTTAATGGTATGATTGATTCACCTTATCTTGTTTTAATGTTCCAACTTGTAATTTACGATTTTTGTATGTGCCATTTCGCAAATCTACTTTCTCCTACTATTGGGCATTGAATAGTACTTTTTTGTTAGCAAACCTCCGTCGAGTAAAGCAAAGTACAGCTGCTAATTATTTGTATTTGAACATTCATGTGTAAAATACTGTTTTTAAACTTTTGTTTATTTTCAGATATTACAAAATGCCAGTATCTCATCGCTCTTTCCCAACAAAATTACGCGACATGCGACTGCTTCAACGGGGTAAGGGACCAATTTTTCCGCGTCCAAAGGACAAATCGGCATCTGGGCGGTTCCAATTTCATTTACATTTTCTCGGACACTTAACACCGGGGCAAAAAGCGCGGGGCAATTCCGTCGGATCGCCGTCGTCGCCGACGTCGTCGTCGTACAACGCATAAAACAGAGCCGGGGCAAAAAGCCGTCCGTTGAGGCAATCATGTCCTGACGCTGTCCGCCTAATAAAGATGTCCTGTCACAGGAATTTGTAGCTTTGTTTTCACGAGTCGCTGCTAATCGCGTTTCTAGTCACGCCGTCCTCAATCACCGCAAGTCTTTAATCGCGCTCAGCGTAAAACTCGATCGCCGGACGAAAAAATTCGTAAGACGGACGAGGATGGCTCTCTCCGTTGATGACTGGGGAGCTGCAGGAACGCGTTCGCGACTGTGAAGATGCTAATGGTTACAAACAGTTTAAACCAGTATTTCCCTGGACGCGAGCCCAACCTAAACTCTTTCCTCTATCACAAGTCTTCATGGGTAACATTACTTCCGCCATGTCATGGAATAAACATGTCCTTGGCTCTCTTTCTTGTAAATAATCTTTCGCAACAGAAACTTTAATATCCCACCTGCATCTGCCGTCGACAAAGGCGGCGTATTGTCCTGCGTAAATCTGTCCGCGTTCTCGTTGTATTGAGGATGACCAATTTATAGGTACAACTCGAGTGAGTTATCGAGCACGATTCAGGGAAAATATATTCTGAATCGCCGAAGCATAAAAACGGGGAACGAGCAAGATAATTACTTCATTACACTTGAGGTAAAAAGTGGACGCAGTTTCTTAAACGCCTTACTGTTAAAACCAACATTAATTGCCGATGGAAGTGGATTTATTTCTCCTCTTCATTGAAGACTTACTTCTTTACGAGATAAATACTGGGAAGAACTCCAACACAGTCATCGGCAAAACGTCTTAGTAAAATTTCTTATAACCACTGTCTATCATAAACCTAAAATGTTCTAGCCTTAAACGTCTGCATCATCTAGGAACTGTTTCTATCAATCAGCCGTGTATTTTGGACATTTATGAATCTTCAGCAACATCGAAAATATAAAACTGTTTACCCTCCAACCTCAACCCTCCAGGCTGTTTACACAAATCACAATTCTGGTTACCTGCTAAGTATGAATCCGACGCCTACTTCTAGATATAGTAAAGAGAACGATGTAAACAGAAAAGCATTCTTTAGATTTTTTATTCAAGTATAATAACACAAGTGCTTGTATTGCTGGACCATATTAGATTTAGGAAAATTATTATTCTATTACACTGCATATTTCCATTAGATGTTTAACAAATCACGGTGTTTAACTTGTCCCAACTATAGACATGGAAAACATCATATTGACTGCCGCTCATGGAATAAGTCTTACGACACATTCAGGAAGATTTAAATCCGCTATCAACCAAATGCTGTCAACAACAGCATCTGTTTTGGCTATGTAAAGTGGCGAATTATCTCAACAATAAAGGGGCAAACTGGTGCTATAAGGGCGGAAGTAAAGACCATTAGGAAATATAGAGCGGGGCCCTGGGTGCATGGTGAGCCATCATAATAAGCAATAGTACTCGAGGGTACACAGCAGTCAGCTGAGTTGTTATACTACTGACTGCTTTTAAATACGAGGCATGTTTCTTAAGTAAGTACCGTTTTGGAATTAAAAAAAGACGTGCAAAGATATCGCAATAATTTTATCTTACATGAAAGCCTGTACCTTAATCTACTTTTCTACATAATTTCCGTGAATATTGAGGCACTTGTCATAACGTGGCACCAGTTTTTGAATACCCTCCTCATAAAATTCTGCCGCCTGACTTGTTAACCACTGTATCACAAATGTTTCGACTTCCTTATCGTCTTGAAGACGCTGACCACCCAGGTGTTTCTTCAAGTGCAGGAACAAATGGTAGTCGCTGGGCGCCAGATCAGGGCTGTATGGAGGATGATCTAGAGTTTCCCATTTAAAAGATTTAATGAGATCTTTGGTCCGATTAGCCACATGTGGACAGGCATTGTCATGCAGCAAAACGATACCCTTACTCAACTTGCCACGTCTTTTGTTCTGGATTGCACGACGCAGATTGTTCAATGTCTTACAATAAGACGCTGCATTAATTGTCTCATTACGAGGCAGAAACTCCACTAGCAATACTCCTTTTCTGTCCCAAAAAACTGTGCACATGATTTTCCGGGCAGAAATTGTTTGCTTAAACTTCACTTTTTTGGGTGATGATGAATGTCGCCATTCCATAGATTGTTGTTTCGATTCTGGTGTGACGTAGGCCACCCATGTTTCGTCACCAGTAACAATTTGGTCTAAAAAATCTTCACCTTCATTGTGGTACCGCTCAAGGAAAGTCAATGCACTGCCTAAACGTTGGGTTTTGTGCAAATCCGTCAACATTTTCTGAACCCAACGTGAACACAATTTCCGTTAATTCAAGTTCTCGGTCACATTGCGATACAAAACACTACGAGAATATTGAGGAAAGCAGTCGCACAATGATGAAATTGTAAAGCGTCTGTTTTCTCTCACCGTTTCGTTCACTTTCTGCACCAAATCTTCATTAACGACCGAAGGACGCCCACTCCGTTCTTCATCATGCACATTTGTGCGGCCATCTTTAAATGCTCTCACCCATTTCCTTACCATTCCATCACTCATAATGTTTTGTCCG
The DNA here is from genome assembly GCA_025024175.1 of Rhyzopertha dominica. Lineage (NCBI taxonomy): Eukaryota > Metazoa > Arthropoda > Insecta > Coleoptera > Bostrichidae > Rhyzopertha > Rhyzopertha dominica. The sequence goes on from QCXZ01000138.1 coordinate 11,186,871, forward strand.
TAAACTTCCCAGATCTCACGATGAATATCGATCGGTTTTACGCCTTTAGCACAAAGAAATCGTATAACAGCCCGTACTTCACAATCGGCGGGACTCACGATTGTCGGAGGCATCTTAAACACTCAGTAAACAACGTATACAATGAAGAATCAAACTGTAATGGCGTCAGTGCGTATACAAGAGATGTAGGTAGCCAGCGCGCATGCGCGGAACGCCGACCGTAGCGGTGCGGCGGCGGAATCGCAAAACGGTACTTACTTAAGGGGGGCAGGCATTTACTTGGAGCGATCGGACAGAAATGTAAACTATGCAACCCATATTACCAGCAGGACATGGGACGTAAGAGGGTAGCCTATGGGTTGAAATCACGCAAAGATCGTACGAGCAACAGACGGGCTAAACTAATATTCGGAAAATTGCTGACTGTAGTGTGTGCATAAAAAAGTAAGAATGATATTAGTAACTTACTATGATATTACACCAGGTTATTCAAAATATGGAATAACTCTGTATATATGAACTATATAACATTTCATTCTAACTGCAGGTCGACTATGATTTCTGGAGGAACTTTTATAATAATTTTCCTTCCGCCTCCACATTGCTTCGGCAGACAGTAAATTAATGTGAAAGAGCTTTTAACATTAAACTTGTCACGTGTAATTAGACATACAATCTTAGAAATCCAGTCATATCGGAATAGATCGTATACCGCTCGATCATTCCCGACAGGACTGTATCTTAGCCTCACTGCTCACTGGTTACACGCGACGGACCTGGTGGGGATGGGCATTCGCATTCCGCTCCCGTGACGGACTCGTGCGAAAGGGTTTGCGGTTTTAGATTTTTTGAATGCTTTTACTCATTTATCGTGCTCATGTTTTTTGGTAATGTACAAAGAAATATGTAGCTACAACGTGGAGTTCGAATTTTTCGTTTATGTGCCTTAGTTTTCGAGAAATAGCTCGCCAAAAATACGCATTTTTAAGCAAAATAKAACAACAAATATTTACATTACCGTACCAAATTCAGAAAAAACTCGAACTCTACGKTGTAGCTACATCTTTTGTCATTGCCATGTCGAAATTTCACTACGAAAAAGTTTCGAATAACTCGGTAAAATGTAAAACGGTAGGTGCTTAAAATGACCCGATTCGCTCTAGGTAAACGCCCCCCTTAAAAAACATGCCTCGTAGATTCGGCGATTTCTATTTAAAATTTGGAACAATGGTGGAATCCAATACCTTTATACATTTAAACACCAACTTTATTGAAGAACTACGTTAGTGATGTTTCATTAATTCAAAACGGTGCTATCTCTAGAAAAAAAATGAAGACAAAGACTACGAAATCATGTTCAACAAAATTCATTCCAAAAACATCCAAATTTGGAAACCTAATGCCAACTACAGAATTATGACATCCTCTACCAGATAACCGATGGTTATTCACTATTTCCAATTAACACAGTCACCATCATATGCAAGAACAGTTAAGCTGAAGAAATCACGCCATTTTTTTTCAAGATGTTTCAGCGCAGTTGGAACACATATGCTATTGCATAGCTTTTATCCTTCCAAGTCAATAAATCGGACTTCTCCTTTACACTGAAGGAACAGATCGAAATGTGGATGACTCAAAATTTTTTAACTGTGTTTTCCAAACGAGGAGTACTACAATATAGGTACCCTTACTTCGATTAGTCTAAAACATAGAAGTTTTTTTTTTAACTAATGGGACACATTTGGTTCATGTTACCAGACTCGCTTTGTATTAAAATGCAAGTAATCTACAGGCAGTAACTTTTTGCAAATAAAATTTTCTGTCTCGGCAACGTCGCCATCGTCGGGGATCCACAGGTGGTTGAATTAGTGGCTCGTCGGCGACGGGGTCAGCCGGTCCAGGGAGAGCAGGCCATCTAACAAACTCACGTCCTCTTACCTCCGGAATGTCATGTGCACGAGCCGAGAGCACGCGAGCACTCCCTGATAAACAACCCCTTTTAGCGTGTCGTAGCCTTGAGAGCCGGAGAAAAACGGGCCGCAGCTTTTTTTCCCCGCGAAACGACCGACTAATGGCAGTTTTGCTGGAGTCCTAAGAAAAGTTCAGGGCGATTCATATTGCGCCAGCTAAAAGTGTGTTTGTTTCTTGTTGCGACCGGGGACGATGTGGGAGGTTGGATACGAGGGTTTTTTTGGGTCTATAGGGCGTTACAGGTTTTATTTTTAGAGTGATGTAGTCCATAATTGACGTTGAGGCGTAGATCTTCAACTAAGTGTTTTCAAATTTTTCGACAACACTTATCAAGCCACTTTTGGCATCAGCAATATTTTTTCCATCAGAAAATAGTGTTTCATTAACATATGAAATTCCTTTTAATCCATTTCTTTCAAAATAACAAAAGTTGCTTCACTCAAAATGCCATATCTCACAAATTAATAGTCCGATAGCTGTCAAATTTATACCGTATCTTTTGAAGGTTTGATATGGATTTAATTCGAGTGGCATCCTCACATTGGAACGATACGAATAACTTTTAAGCCGAACCGATAGATATATGTATACGTTCGCTTTATTTAATGCCCATGATACGCATTTTAAAATCCAATAACTACATATCTGTCCTCGCATTGCGTAACAGTTACTTTACCTTATAGCATCTCAGGAAGGTCTCTTTCCTTATCCAAAATAGAGTACAAAGAAACACCAAGAATTAAAAAAAAAATCACCGATATGCGTACTAGCAACGCCTTAACTATCTATACCTTCAAATATCTAAAGAAATACAGAAGAAATAATGCTGCCAGAAAATGGCGTATTGGCTGAAGAAGCTAGAAGGGGAAAACAGGACACGTAACGTAAATCTAATTGCAGGAAATGACTACTGATCCATTAGAGAACCACCCTCCGACGAAAGGACGATATATAGAAATAATTCATAACATGAAGTGTAACAAAGCACCAGGCCTAGACAAGATCAACAACGAACTGATAAAATACGGACCTCCAAGTCTAAAACAAAATGTACAAAATGCATTAGAACGACATACCAAATGAGTGGATAGGCCATAGATCTAGAGAAAGCTTTTGGTAGTGCCACAAATCCTCAGGGGCAAAGGGGTTTCCTCTATATTTTCACCATCGTACTAGATGACGCTCAAAACAAATCATAATTAACCTGGAAAGCTTTAACAAGTAAGAGAATGAAATAGTACTACAGTCCTTGCATATGCAGATGACCTGAAAATAATGGAGAACGAAAATGACTTGACAGAATTCTTAGAAAATGCAGAACAAAACGACATAAAAATGGACTAACAATAAACTACACTAAGAGGGTAAATTCAAGATAATGTAGAGTAAACAAATTATTTAAGAAAAATATTAATTTGGTTGAGCCTAAAATAGCGATACTTAACTTCTTGTAGAAGCCATGTCCTTTCGCTGCTTCAAAGGCTTTCCTTGATGAACTGGGTGTGATTAAATTTACTTATTTTTGCAGTTATCATTAAAAAAATGCCTAAATCATATGGTTTTCTCTTGTAGGAGGTTCTGCATAATCGAGATGCATAGAAAAGAATTTTATTGGGCACAGGAGAAAACCTACCCGCGCCACCTTTCGCGAATAAGTTGTAAACCGCAGGTTCCTAGATTACACGTCGACCATTTCCGTGAATGTAAATCGCACAAGGGCATAACGCAGGCTTAACAGTTTGAATTGTATCGATTCCCCGGCAGCATCCCCAGGGAACAATACAAGACGTTCCTGTGAGGGAAATATTACTGCAATGTCTGTTTTTCATTGCGAATATACTTTGTAATATCCATAAAATACGTATTTGCGCACAGTTACCCTTTGTTATGTGCCCGTCTCTTATATTCACCGCCGGGTTTTTATCCCGTCCTGTTTTTATTAAACGAAAAACGAAATTTCGCCGAAGTTTGTTTGAATTCATGTATTTAAATATTCATTTTTCGTTGCATTTACATACATATGGGACAGAATGATATTCCGCATTTACTTTGAATTTGAAATTTCGACGTAATCATATTCGGAATTAAATCAGTTCATTTTGAAACTCCCGACGAAAGTCGATTCACCGCCAACTTTGATAATAAGATTGCGAAGTTTTGTTGTACACTAAATTATGCCGCGCTTCGTTTCGCCGAAAACAATCCCTTAATGCTAGCGCGCTTCACTATTACAACCTACAAATTCCCCGTGACGATATTTCTTCTACTAAAGCATGATTAACAATGCAACCACCTGACTAAATAGATATTTATACAGCATTACGACCGTCTTTCCTACTTACTGTCTTATTTACATTTATTCTGATCATTAATCTGACTTTAGCAAAGTCTCATTTACGCAGCTTAAATTTATATAAAGTTCCCGGATTTATAGTTGAAGTTTCGAAGTCGTTTTATCTTTATGGGTACGGCTTGTTTACGGCTTAATCACTTTTACTACATATTCATAAGAAATATGAGGGGAAATAATTAGGGAGATAAAACCCGAATAAATAATGCCGGCTGGTTCGACCTTGCGAAGCGTTTGAACACAGAAAGACACCATTTTGTTAGTAGAAACAAGGAACGGTCAACATAAGCATGAATAAGCTATTGTTGTAGGTTATTCTCATTTATTAAATATCACATTATGACATGTACCGTCATATTTAACAACAGACTTGAAGAAAACAGAATTTTAACACCTTTATATATCGTGATTCGCAAGAGCTTTAATTAAAACTGGGCATTCACCATCATATTACGCATCAAAAATTATGTCCAATGACAACCATTTAGCAATATGTCAAATTTTATATGAAAGTGGGCATTTTCACCAATGGGCAGCACGTTAGTGACCCTACAACAAAAATTCGTTTATTGGCGCCTACAGACCATAAGCTACCATCTAGCGAAAACCCGAAACTAGTCCAATGCTTAGGAACCGAGGTCTGGCTATCCATGACGGGACTCCGCTAAAAAATTAGAGGATATTTTGATTACGAAAATGTACTAAGTATTTAGCACTTCAACTTCGTTGATTCAAGTATTTGGATTGCAGTTTTAATATTAAATAAGGCACAGCTTTTACATCTCAAATATTTCAAGAAAGCTGTCGAATTTTCGTGGAAAATCAGTTTACTGTTTAAACACATTTTGGGATTATATAGGCATGAGATGAGATGATGGGATTCTTATAAGATTCATATTAAACATTATCTGGTGCCATTTTCAATCTTTTTGTATTATTTTTACCAATGCTACAATTTATCAATTACCAATAATTTCCTCAAGTTTCCTAATACGTCAAAAATTGTCAGTCGCTGCTATTTTATCAGCTGCATTTTTCAGAAACCATCAACAGCCAGCTTCGAAGAACTGCAGTATCCATTCCATAAAAAATTCACCAAATCAGTAACTCATTTTTATAAGAATAATAAATTGCTTTAATAACCTTTCAGTAAATTTAAATATTTAATACATAAGTTTGACGCTATTCCTCGGTCCAGATTATATTGCATTACCAAAATTTTATATTCAGGTATCTTTTATTTCTAACAGCATTAACTTAACGTATACTCTTAAATTTGATTTTTACCTAACAATAATAATAAGTACAGAAAACATTTGATAAAGCACAACATTTAATGAAATTAGTATTGGCTCTAAACGACCATGAGATATTGCTTTCACAAACACAACAACACTGAACCGCGAAGATGTTTATCCATTTGCTTTTGAAAAAAAGACAGTGAGTACTCCATTAAAATGGCGTGTGCAAGTCACGAAGCCAAACATTTGATCAAAAAGGAGTTGATCTCGAAAAGTGTTTACTCACGATGAATTATGTGCAGTACCTCAAGGCAACGTCTTGAAAAGGTTAGGGATTCAAAGAAACGCATGTTTACCTCATCATGTCTTGCGAGAGTTGTCTGGATACGCTGGTAGGTCAAAATAGTCTTTGTTGTGACTAGCACAAGCTCATGTTGGAATATAGTCCTAAAATGTCAGAAAGTCTAGCTTAGCTGTTCTAGTTAACGGATTATATTTGGCAATTGGGTATTATCACTTTTTTTAAAAATTACGTAATATGAATCTTGAAGTGCATATATATCGTACACCATATTAAAAAAAGGAAAAAAAATATTTGTAGGTAGAGAATTTCAGGTCTGAAATTCGAATCTTAGGAGTCACCGCCAAAACGCTTCTWTCCAAAGTTATTCMACTTGTGACGTCAAGTGTCMTGTAAACATTACCGAGGAGCGTGCTGTTTAATGGTGTAGKATCATTCTTGTATTGGGAAAGCTTTTGTGTGGTGTTTATTGAAAGGACGGTCTCACCAAAAACTGATTGGTGTAGTTTTGCAAGTATCTATTATGTATGGAAAACAAAACAAGTGTTGTTTTGTACATGGTTATAAACGCACTTCAGTCAGTGTACAGCTAACAAAATTTTTGTAACCGTTCCTCGAGATTATCAACGTATGAAAAAGTTGTTTAAGGCCCCTAGACGTGATATGCCGAAATCGCAAAGTTTGTTTTTCTGTGGCGAAGATCATCTTAATTCTTACTGTAAGTTTTATTATTCTTTTTGGGATTATAAGTGATTTCCATTCAGTTTCCATTTTGTTGTAGCCTAAAGAGGATATGAAAAATTATATGCGTTTTAAGTTGATAGAGGGAAATGTTATAATAAACAACGACGTTGTTTCCCATATATTCGACTGTTAGTCAGACCGGAAACGAGCCGCAAGAGCCCCAAAAATAAATGTCAATTTATATTTATTCTGACCTCTAAAATAAATGTTAAGCTTAGGGTACATTTTTGATTCTTACATTTTTATGTTTATGTTGTATGTTTCCAACAACCACTGTGATCAAATTATCAATGCTACGTTAATTTGATAAAAAGTTAACTTATGCTGTTGCTTGTTGCTTTTCTCCGCCGCGTTGAACCGCTCGTCGCTGTATACAAATTCCATATCAATGAACATGCCTTCAGAAGTCATAATTCATAAGTATTTCACTTTTTCTTGGCGTATTTTAATTCGCTTGTCACAAAATGAACGCAAACAACAAACTGATAAATTGACGGGCTGAGGCTGACGCGTGACGCGCTGACCCCAGATGTAAACAAGCGGCTATTTACAAGACACCTGACGTCACGGCAAATATGTTCGCGTTTTGGCGGTCCCTTTAAATATTCACATTTTTAATATTAAAAATACACCTTACGATCCATTTTTTCGAATTTATAAACTATCACAGGTGTTTTGTGGATTAGATGCTACCTATTAATATGCAATTTAATAAAATATAAATACATGGCAAATACCCAATTCTGTGATACAGGCATATTTTTTGTATGAATGTACCTAAGTAGAATCCTAGGCTTACTACGTTTCTTATAATATCTGCCCATCAGCATAGTACATGAAGAATTCATAGATTTCATCTGCTTCAACCATAGAAAGCCGAACGGTATTTCATAAAGTAGAAAGCAGATCTTATGCAACACCGCAACAGCTATTAAAATCATATCAACATTACAGAATACTTCACACTTGGATTATTTATTGTAGTTTACGGCTATAATTATCAGGACAATGGCTCGATTGTAATAAATTTCGCAGCGGTACTTATTCTAATGCACATTTCAATAGATTAAAGTCGTGGGTGTGTTTTGAACGTCATTTTTAACCAAACTGAAATTCTAATGTACCGTGCATACATGCCAACCTTTTTTTAACGTGTAATTTATCGTCGGATATTAGGATTTAAAAAGTTTGCCATTAGTTACGCCAGTCTAAAATTATAGCCATAATGGAGAATGTAACGGTTTCAGAAATATGAAGCACAAACGGAATGGGGACATACTTTGAATGGCCAATCGCATAGCCTACTTAATGACTAAGGTAAAAGTCTACAAAGCTTGATATAGTCATTGGCATAATCAAGAAAATGAAGTTTAGTTACATAAATAATTACATTTTCTCCCCTTATCTGTCTGCAATGAAAGCAGTTAGCTAGCTTAACGAAACATAAAGAACATGCTTTAAAAACTGCATTTTTCTGTAATGCTTTATTAACGAAACGTAAAAATGGGTTATCAGAGTCATTTCTGAGCATCTATAAATAGTACGACTAATTTATACCCATATAAGGCGCATTATCGATAACCAGCACACTTCTTTGTGGCAAATTTGGTAACAATTTTTGCTCCACCCATTTTTATAGTTTTGGAAGTATGTTTCACTGTGGTAATCAGGTAACCGTTTGGTATAAATCCATTTTCGTTCCCTAGGTTTAGACTCTTAGACATAGGTTGCGCAAAAAATCGTTTATACCATCGCTCCAGTATTTCAAATGAGTATGTCTTGTCCATGTATATTATTAGTCTATTTGCCCGACGAAATCGAAAAAAAAATCGAAAACCCATTTTCTTCATCACTCATCTAATACTAATTTCAGAACCAGTAAAATTATTTCCGTTCTCGAATATTTGGTGGATTCTCTTCACTGGGGGTGTGTGAGCATGTTTTAGCGAAACAAATAAAATAATTATGAGCATATTTTCATAATACAAAGGAGCCATGACTGTAACTAAACCATATCTTTTTCCACAGTGTACGAATTGATGATGTTGCGACGAAGAACTCGTATCACATCATAGTGTGATAACCAATGCTAACTAGACGATCACGATATAAAGTACATCAAAATTGGCATACGTTCGATTAATAATTGTCTCAATTTATTGGTATGTATACCCTCTTTAATAAATCTTGAAACCCTAATCATCACAGAGGATGAGTATGAGCACCCTCTCCTTTCTCTTGGAACACAACAGAGCCGCCCACACCTGGTGAATGACCTGTCAAGGTCGCAAAACAAAAACACCTGCTCTGCTGTCAAATAAAAATCTTCTCACGTGACAAGAACGTATTATGCGGCCAGAAATTATAGATGCAATTAATGGTAAACATGAATGTGGCAAATAGTAATAATGACGGTCCGTTTGTGAGTTATTGCGGTAAACACTGCCCGTGCATGCGAAATTTGTCGCAAGTCATAAATAAATATTTGCGTCGTCGTTTTCCTCGCAGGTTTAAGTGAGGCCATAAGTTTTCGTGCGACACTATTTTTCCGCCATTTCGAATCAGGTTTTCGTTTTATTTTAATTTTTTTTGGTACTCCTCGACAAAGATTTATGCACCGCGTCAAAGATGGGGAGGCTTTATATAAGGATGTAATATTTTTTCATCTCCTCAAAGTGTACAGGGTGATTATTATGATTTAGGTGCTTCCCCTCCATACCAACATAATCAAAAAGAGCTTTTCGAACAAAAGCTCTGTAATACTCGATACGTTTTCGTCGGTATTAGGCGATTCCAGTGGAGTTTTATGACACCATCTCGCGGAGTACGTCTGTTTTTTAAACATATTAAGTGAGCTTTACAGCGGTCATGAATTTTACAGTGTTGCCATCGTAAAATGTACATTTCAATATTCGATGATGATATAAACTTTTATTAATATGGACATATCGAACTTTAAATTTTTTGCGGACGCATCATTTCGTCGGTTATGGACCATTGCCGGCATTTTTATGGCGCTCCGGCGAGTACGTTGTTCCTGTGCAGCAATGTAATTTGGAAATTAAATGGTCAATACCAGTGCAGGGTATCAATATTTTTGTATTTGTATTTATAGATTTGAGGAGTGATTGTTCCGTGATTAATAGGCTATTGTTTATAAACAGCATGATAAACTGGTTGAATAAAATAAATGTTTATTAATCCAGTCAATATTAGTCGTTATTTATTTAAATTATATTTCCTGATGGCCGACGTCAGCTCTGTTTCATGTGCAATGTTAAACTGTGCCTTATTTTGTCGTATTTTACTGCATTATGCCAATTTTCTGATTGCAGTGCAAATCGATACCACTGTATTGTTATTATGTACAAGGCTCCCCGTTAATAAATGTCCTTCAAGCACTTTCTATGCCATAACTCGATAAACTTGAAGGGGCTACATTTCAACAGGACAATAGCCATCCACACACAGTCAAAAGAAGAATAAACAAATTCTTAGATGGAGCTAATGTCTGTGCTTTGCAATGCCCTCCTAGATCTCCCGATATAAACCCTATCGAACATGGTTGGGGCATGATCTGGAATATTAATCCTTAGTTCATAATGAGTAAGGATGAAAACCACAAAATGGTTAGATGTTCATTATACCTTGTTTCTCAATGATCTCTATTAATTATGAGCATTCAAAAGAATCATTACACCACGTGACCTAGAAAGTTCAAACCGTAGATGTTGCGCGCACACACAAGAAAATTAACCGTCACATCGCATAACCGCTCGTTAGATTTTATCCTTTACCCGGCAGAATAGCACCGATTAATTAGTGATATAACTATGCAAAACCTCACGTGTATACATGAACAAAAGCAAATAATTTTCATACACTATTTCACGTCGCAGTTGCCCAACACATAAAAGGCCGTTTCACAATGCACCTAACACAACATTTCACCGAGCCAACAGAAAATAAATTGACTCTATTTAATAGAGACAGATTTTTTAACATTGTAAATAATTGCATTCCTAAGAGCTCCCTTGAGTGACCCAAACAATTTAATTGCTTCATTGCGTGACTCAATAGATGTGGCTGTCAAAAGGTTGATTTATGACGGTGTTCGACTTATTTCTTGTTTTTCTGGCCTACGGTGGCCTATGCTAACTAGTTGTTCCGAAGTACGGAAATTTATTAGCAGTTAGTTGGCTGTTTACAAGTGCTGCTTGTTGCAAAAATGGCGATCTACTGGTCGATTACATTCGCGTGTTCACTACTGTCAAATTGGCAACTGCATTAATATTGTCAGATTTAGTATTTAAAGTTATTGTTTGATAATTTTTCCAATTTACAACGTCACTTTTATATAAATTCTTTTGTATTTCTCTTTTTATAAGGCACTGATGATGGCTTGTAGAAGGTTTATAATAAAGTGGATATAGTTGGACTTGGTGAAGATTAATCTTTAAGATTGTTTGTTTGATAGAAAACTATTAGTGCAGAATATTTAGTGTTCCATTTCGGTAAGATAATACACAATCAGTCTGAATTTTACAGCTGAGAGAGTAGATGTTATTACTAAAACTTTGAATCAATGACTTAGACAGAGTTAAGACCACGAAACCATTGTAGCTGCCAACTTTACACATTAGCCCCCCCAGAAATGCCCTACTCTAATGATAGACTGTATGCTCCATTGAATATTTACTAATCCAAGGTTTCCGCCCCCATTCCCACCATCTTCCGTAACTATTCCAGCCATATAATCAATTACCTTAATCTTTATTTTAATCAAGTTCCCTACACGACCCGAAGTTTTATATAAAAGCGATAACCATTTAGGAAGTTCGAGTTTTATACGCTGTCTTGTTGTCTAACCCGGAATATTACGAAACTTTCGTATGCGTATCTAAAACTTAATCACTTCTGTTACGATGTGGAGTTGGGGTAAAAAAATAATAATGAAAATAACAGTGCGCGACGTCATTCCAAATAACCACACCATGGGCATATGAGTAATAAACTACAAAATAACATCCACATGGCACAGCTGAAAACGATTAAGTAGATTTTTTTCGGTCGTTATGGACATAATGACGTGTACGACATGTGATTAATGTTTTGCATGCGTAATTGTACGTCTTAACGAGGTTGCACACGCGAAAATGCCTCTTGTACCTGCACTTTTTTTCGCAACAACAGTCGCACAATGGGCACAGGTTGAACGGATTTATTTTTGTGATTGGAAACTGCAGGAGTTCTCCAACGTATAAATCGAACGTTAAGTCGAAACGAAGAGATGAGTCCTTAGGTTTGGAAAAGTGCTGGTATAATAACAGAATGTGAAATTAAAGATTGGTAAATTTTGAAGGATGATTATAATTTTCTTTTTTGGCAGCTAGGTGGCTTTGTGATCATGTCAGTGTAATGCTGGCATTGCCATCTAAATTCTTACTTACGTCATACAGTCCTGATAAAAAATAATTCCACAAAGCTTGACAATCAACAAAGGGCTTACTTGTACTTTTATTTGTCTCGATATCAACAAGATAGTCGCTCTTCCATCTGTTCAGAAATTTAACAATTTTGCCACCATCTTTGTAGCTCTTCATGTAACAAAGTTGTCTATACATAGATATGAGGAGTTGAACATCCTATGTTATCAAACTTTTAATATTTAAAACTTACATACGTATTTTGGTTTCTGCAATAGCCGCTTTACAATCAAAATCATTTTGAACGTTGAAGTCAAATGTTATAATTTTTGGCCGTAAGTGTGACAGACTTGCGTCAAAAGACACAGTTGATATACAAATTAATGGAAATTCAATTCCAATCGCAGACCTTGCGCAAAAATTTGGGTGTGTGTATTGATTCTGATCTTCGTTTTGGCACTGACGTTTCTAAGACTTTACAAAAAGCTTATTACACCTTAAAGCGTATTTATCAAAACCGTTCACTTTCGCAAGGAAGTATGAAAAAGATCTTAACAAATAGTATAGTTGTTTCACAATTCGACTACTGTGACTCGATGTATGGTCCGTGCCTAAGAGCTATTGACAAAATTAGGATTCAAAGGTTGCAGAGTGCTTGCGTTAGGCTCATCTATGGTATAAGAAAATATAATCACGTATCTCATAAGATAGCCGAGCTTGGTTGGTTGAACATGTCAAGCCGGATGCTTCTTGCCTATTGCATAGGATTTTACTTGACAGAAGACCATCATATCTGTGTAATAAAATTCGTTTTCGCACCGACGTCCATCATCTGAACCTGAGGCATAGGGGGTTGATAGATATGCAGTTATGTTACACTGAGATGGGTAAACGACGTTTTCTTTATGAATGTGTTTGGTTTTATAACTCTTTGCCTCAGAGCATTAAGCAGTGTACTCTTTTGTTTTCGAAAACATTTGCATAAATATTTGCTTGGGGGACAAGTCAGTCAGTCTTGAACTAAATAAATTTAAAATTACAATGTTTGACTGGATGCTGGCGTGCATTTGGGTGTACCGATTAGAGCATTTTCATGTAGTATGAATCTATTTTTTTTCAGCTGGGGGTTAAGTGGCAGAACAACCGCAGCATTTCATATGAGGCCTGTTGGCTGAACTTCGCCCCCAATTACTATATTTTATATATGTACTGTATATTTTGATRAATAAAGACCTTTAATAATAATAATAACTTCTAGCAGATTGCTATTGGAAGCTTTATGGACCTGTTAAAGACCTTCGACCTACACTTATGGTGTTTACATTTATCTTAAAACGTTTTCATCAAAGAGAAGAGAAGATGTTTTCAATGATAAAGGATGTCTTTGTTTTTAATTATTWTTGAAAATGAAAACTGGCTTGTATTAATTCCAAAGTACTATGTGTTAAGGTTGGTACTTTAGTACGTTGTATAAAACGTAGATTATTTTTTAGKGAAAATGCTTTTTTTACGTACCAGACTATTGCATACGAGTTGTATGAATACTTGTATTATAAATACAGCGCACACACGCACGTGGCTTTGTCGTGAAAGATCTGTGAAACTACAAAACGTTATCCAAGTCGTACAGGATTATGTTTCAATTGAATGCACTGGAGAATAAAATATATAAGTCGGTCACCGTGAGAATTTCTTATCGGCCGGCGAAAGAACGCAAAGTATGCGGGGCGACTCCATCAGACGTTTCAAACTAAAAGCAATATGGCATATTCTGGTCTTTCCTGTGAGAACAATAATACCCCTTTTGAACCCTTTCGAATTAATGACTTCATATTAAAATTCCTGTGACGGTGCCGACATTCAATAATTAGTTTTTCTCGGGAATGAAATTCAATTACACTCGATTGTGAATTTCAGCTGCGGGCAAAAATTTCTAATGCCGCCGTATGCGGATATAGAAAAATGCGACTTACGGTGGCCGGAATAAAAATCGCCGCATTAAAATTAAAAATGACTGATGTTATAAATTTGTAAATTTCGGCCGTGGAAAATGCAATGCTCTGCGCAATGATTCATGATGCTGTGATATTAAAAAGTAATTTATATGTGCGCCCGGTTTTTATTTGCGCTTTTCTGTTTCGTCTGTGTTTGCGTAGCTGTAGCACAGCTACTTCATGGGGGCTGGAATTTATTCCCATTTTCAGCAATTTCGCGTGCTGAAAAGGAGCTTGGACAGACCGGATACGCGGACAAAGGAGTAATGTGCATGTGACGCAATATTTAATGTATCACCGCCATCGCAATAAATCCACGTCCGTTAGCAACAAAATGCGCCAGGGAAAGTTGTTAATGTATTTATGTACTTGCATAACCTGCACCACAACCATTTATAATTGTAATTAAAATTAACTATCTACGTGGAATTTAAATTTACATTCCGAATATCCATTATTCCAGGGATCTTAAAATTCCTTTATGCCTCTTATTTCCTTTTGCCGGGCACTTTACGGCCTATTAATAAAGTTTATTCGCCCTGCGCGCAATCAATTCCAACGGACATTCAAATTGCAACAATTCATGTGTAAATTCAATGCTGCTGGAATTTTGCATGAGATAAGGGAGACGACTTTCTCACAGGATAATTTTATGGTCCATATCCGTTTTCATCTTGACTGTGATAAATTTACTACTCATTTATTTCATATATATCCAGCAATCCTCACTGCTTTCTTTACCTCTTTCAGTCGTATATGTTCTTCTCCCTGCTCACCATCTGCCCCTCCTTCGACTGTGTTTGTTGCTCTTTATCCTCCTATTACTGTCTCCCCTTCATTTATTTCTTCTCCTTCTAGCATATCCTGATAGTGTTGTTTCCATCTCTCCATTATTTGTCTCAATCCAAGTTTTTCCGTTTGTTTTTCATGTTCTTGGGGGCTCTATAGAATAGCTTTTGATTTGCTCTGCTATTTTTTTCCATATTGGTTCCAAACTCCTTCCATTCTTTGGCTTTAGTCATCTTTATATTCTCTCTTGACGATACTTTTGATTTCGTTACTCCATCAGCTTGTTCTTTTTTTGATCCTCCTGTTATCGATATCCCACATGCTTTCTTTGCTCCCTCTTGGATTTTTTGTTTGAATTTTCCCTTTTTTCCTCTATTGTCAATTTTTGTAGGTCATTATTGATTCCTTTCCTAATTTGATCTCTATAGATAGTCTTATCTTTAGTTTGTAAACAGTCTATCCCCTACCGCAGAATTAAACTAGGGTATGAAATAAATGACATCCAGTGGTTTAAAATTATCCACCATATCAAGACAATAACTTGACGGTTTACCTAAATGCGACAGAAATGTGAATTTATCGCACAGATATTCAAAGTCACTTCCGCTAGCCCATAAAAATATGCTATTCACGCCATATTAGCAGTTCCGTGTCACTAATCGTTCAAGATAACGAGGGCAACTACCCAGGGCATATCAAGTACAGTAAAAGTAACTGTCCATAAAAAAAGTATCGTAACGCCACAGTAATCATAAGCATTTAATGCCGTTTGTGCTTTATTTTGTATTACACGACAGAGTTGTAATGACCATAATACGTTCTTAATTATAATGCGTGGCAGCTCTTAAATAACAGACTCCCTACTTTAACGAATAAACGTATTGTAGAATACAAAATTGGTAGTTGGTACGATGTAGAGCATGATGGCGGAACATAATGGACTTAAATATATTCAGAACAATAAAAGTAAACAATAAGTTTCAATTGTACGTAATTAAATGCACATCAGGTTAACGGGATCTTAACAAGGCAGTGAATGCACGTTTAAGCTTTTTTTTACCTGCGCCTTCCTTGTCGATGTTATTCGCAAAACGTCTGAGTGGTGGACATATGACTAACTATAAGTATTTGTTGTTTTATTAAATTTCTTTGTTGTCACCTTTGCTAGCCAGTTTGAATAGGTAAACAAAATGTATAGATTATGGAAATTCAAGTGCTTTTTGATGTAATAGCAAAAAAAATTCTACATAATTTTACGATTAAAGGTATTGCAAAATACTCTCTCAAAACGTTTTCATTTTATTATTATTACCTGCTTGATGTAAGTATAATACTCGCGTTATTAAACGACTAGAAATACTTCCCTATTTATTCAAACGTAACGACGTTTAAAATTTATATTCATATTAACTGCGAGAATGTTAAACTGGTGCAATTTCCACTTGTCATTTACGATTTTCTAAATTATTTACGACAGCGAAACTGCATTTCCATACGTACCAAACAAGGAGGTATTTTAATGCGGATTCTAATTAAACAAATTTGTTCTGCTGTTACAAATTACTCAAGGCTGGTGAGAAATAGTTAAGGAGCCGGTTACACTGGCAGAATGCTAACAGTAATAAGGGCTATCATCTGTATCTAGGAAAACCGCACAGCATGTATAAACCATACCTGCAGTTTTTAATGGATAAAAATATTATTTTCTTATGTATTATTGTAAGTGAAAAGCTTTTGAAATAAGAACGTCCTACTTCAAAGTCATAGTGAAAATGTTACAAAATTATATTGATGCTATTTGGAGTAATATTATAGAAAGTGTTGATCATTGAATTATGAATGAGTATGGGACAGATTTTAAACACCAAGTGCTGTGAAAAACCGATAAGGGATGCTCGTATCGCTGGGTAAGGATAAATATTTATATTCTCTAAACCCCTTTACTGTGAAGTCAAATTGGTGCGTGCATATGTGCTCAATGACAGCATGTGTTCAAGAAATTAATTTGCCGTTTATTTAAGCATCACTATTTAAATAGTTTGGATATTGCGGATGAAATTGAGATTAGTCTACAGTTACCCAAATTGCTGTTTTGTAGCTCCTAACAAAAGGTGTAAAAGTGATGGTCTCTTTGAACCAGAACAAGTCAATGTTAAAAATAAAGTTCAAATATGAATTAATGTTTATTTAGTTGAGCTCGGTGGTTGAGATAGTTACGAACGTGCCTTTTTCCAAATACCAAAAACACCAATTTACACTATGTAACCCGAAACAACAGGAGAGAGCAAAAATTCCATTGTTGGAAGGCTGCACAAATGCACACCTGGTGGATACCAGCAGTATCTCTAATTGTCCAGGATTGAGTTCGCATTTACGTATACACCGGGAATAATGGCGGCCGTGATTTAATTCGTATCTGTTGGAGAGAGACGGCAACGGGCGAATGTGCACTTAAAACGGGGACGAAGAGTGAGCTACGGCTTACAATGTCTGGTTTACGAGTTTAGGCAAAGAACCGACTTGTTTACAGCGCTGATATCGTGCATTATAAATAATCTTGTTTCCTTATAGCTGGGTAAATATAAATTAGTGTTAGTGTTTGAGAATGATTTGAATCTGTATGCTGTTTACTATTTGCCTTCGCCTCTAAAAACTTCTCTTACTCTGCACTTTACTAGATTATGGGAACAGACTGAAACTAAACAGTGTTTAAATCTTAATAAATTACGGTTTCGGGACGGTGATAACGGCACAGAACGGATTCTACAACGAAAATTCACACGAACAATAGATAACCACCATTACCATAACGAGGTAACAAATGAAATCAACAAAATTTAGATATTTAACGGACCGTTTTGTCTTAGATAGATGTACTTTTACCACCTTAGTGATATGAATAAAGAAATTTGTCACCTAGTAGATCATTATTTATTTAGCGACAAGTTTCTTTAATTTATTTTTGTAGACATTTGCTGTGACCATTTCGTTATCTTTTATAGCTAGATAAAACATTTTTTTCAAATCCTCTGGTCTATGGTATGGCTTAACCACAATTTATATAAGCAGCACTTTGCAATATTATGAAAATAAAAGTTCTTTTGGGAATTATGAATGAATTGGTCTTTTGATCAATATGAGAAATAATCGAATAATAATGTACTTCCTTGAAGTTAAGTCAAATTCCCACTTACTTTGCCAACAAACAAATCAAACAATGAGTCACGAAACGCGTCTCATTCATAATTTAAAAACTGGCGTAAAATGTACCCCAGAAGATATTGAAAGCCCTGCCTTTGTTTTGTAGCTTCAGTTTTATTCCTGAGTTTTCACTATAAAATGGATGATGGGACGCTAATATTATGTGAAGGAAAGTATTAAGAAGGAAAATAGGTAAAAAACGTCGTGGTACAAAGACAAAGCCAAACTCGAAATATCAGTGTTAATATAGTTATTTATGTGGTAAATTTATAATAACCGAAATATATTAGGAGAAAAACTTTGAGATATCCTCGTGAATGGCTTTCATATTAGCTTTTCAAAACGCCTGCTACGGATATATGTTTTGAATGCATACAACATACAGCTTAAGTGAAAAATTATTTTTATTTTAAAAAATGCAAAGCTCCCAATGTTTTAATAAATTCATTCAATTGTTGAAAAAACTTTGTTCGAATGCTTGTCTGACCAAAAAGGGTCTATCAAATTATCATCAATTGTTTATTATTAGCTAAGGAACCAAAATCATAAAAATGTTTTCCMTTAATACACTCTGTTCCAAGATACAAAACTGATTCTATAGTATAACATTGTGTAAACTAACCTCCGAACGTAACGTATTCTAGGTTCGTTATTTTGTAAATGCATCCTCGTACAACAAATTGTGTAACTGAGGTGTCATTGAATGTACAACGCGGACACAAAGGCATTTCGCAAATAATACAGTTGAATCCAGGTTGAAAATGACAAAGCGCATTTTCTTTTGATCGCCCGTCTGACGGCATATCGATTTCATTTCATGTGTAACTGTACAGGACCGCTATCTGATGAGTTTACTTTTATATTTCAGTCTGGAAACCATCAAACTTTCTCATCCTTTGAGGAAAAATGCAATATATGATATTGAAAAACGAAGAGGACGAGCCCCGTTCCCTCCCGCCCGACCCCGTACCGCCGACGTTTTGCATGATCTTCCGGTAAAATCCTCCGGCGGCAGATTAATGAAATAACTCGGTTTCTTGTATGCGTTCTTTGTTTAAGTGATGCGGATGAGCACAGATAAATAAAAAGTGGGTGGCGTACGGTTAGGCGCATTGTATGAGAGTATCGATCTTGCGCGAGTAATGGAAAAGTATCATTTATTATGTTTTGAATATATAATAAATATTGGAAAGTTGGGAAATTGAAAAATATTGCTTTTTAATGCGTTCAGCCCTCCAAAAGTATAAGGCAGTTTTATGATTTATGGGGTTTATTTTCGAGGCACAAACGGAGTTTTGTACGAGATTAATCAGGTGAGTTAAATCGTTTGTGTCGTTTTACATCATATCCAATATTCTGCCAACGTTTTACATGAGTTTGGCTTGGATACCAAGGTCGAAAAGTTTTGTACGCATTACATTGTTACATACTCCTTTATAAACAAATTGCTTACATTGCTAAAATTGAAATGAGTTGTCATCGTATGTTAGCAGGAAAACCCAAGTAGTAACTATGAGGCCCTAACTTCCTTAATTTACATCAATGACATTGACGCTTCTTCTAACTACTGTAACTTTCCTCTTTAAGTTGATGATTTAAAAATTTTCGCTTGAATAATTAATATTTCCTATTGTATTTTTTTTCAAAACGATTTAAATCAAACTTTAATATCGAGTTAATTACTTTAACAAGAAATCATAAATCGTTCCCTTTGATTGAAACTTTGATTATTTTGTGTTTTTCTTATCGTATATTATTGTTAATGAAATAGGCAGTACTGTACAGCGACAGATATGAACCTGTTATCGTTAAATATTTGTTTTGTTGTTTCGTTTATATTTTCGTTGGTTTATTTCCTGTAACCTCAGACAAGATGAAATGAAGCAAGACAACACAGATTTTGGGCAAAACTAATAAATTCGAAAAGCATCTTCCTACATTCTTCTATTCAGCAAGCGATATCAATGATCTGTCTACAAGCCAAAGCTTTTCCTTCAAACAACCTACCTTCTCAAATGTATTATGAATTTTAATTTGATGTAATGTGGAAATCACACTAATAAAATTTATAGCTATATGAAATCTGGTTGCAAAAACTAATAATGCTCATGATGAAAGCTTACCTTTAAAAATTAGAATCGCACTTTGGTTGGTTTATCTGTAAAGAAAATCATCACATTAGTCTATATGTAAGGAATAACATATTTCGGGTCTTAGATCATCTTGACAATATACAGGAACTAAATAACAAACTACCTAACGTGCAATCACAAGTCATTTGCAAACTGCCATTTTTAAGATACTCAAAATAAACTTATATAAAAACGAACACATATGGCAGTTGATAACATAATCTTAACGACTAAGAACCTCCTGACGAGCACAGTGGAACTAGAAATGGTAAATTGTTGTCTATAGCACCGAATCTAACGTTTTATCCAGGAACCACACGTTTTCTATCCTAACTAATGGATCCTCCCCAATCCACTTTTTCATCATCTACATACCTAACATACGACCACAAGTAGCCCGAATTACTTTGAACAAAAAAAATTAATAATAAAAATGATATCAAGAGGTATTATTTTCTCCATACATTTGAGGCTTACATAGCAAACAGGTCGAGAAAGCAGTGAAACAGTACTAATGGTTGTGCATTTAAGGCAGAAATAACTCATACAACGATTTTCCGAGTTTTTGCTGATCTTGCACTAGCGAGCATCCTCCTGCATTCTATCTGCAGTTGGCGGAATGACAGATTGTCAAAAGAGATGTGTCTGCATGTTTTCCGAGAGCAGTGTAATTAAAGCACCGAAGAATGGACGTCCAGACGGGAAATTAGGAGATGTCGTTTTACGTAAAACAATTACCAGCTTTAGCTCGCTAATAATTCTCATTTCGCTTGCAATTATGTCGGAACAGGAACTTGATGGGTATGTAATAACACCTTAAGGGCATACCTAGTGTTTTTGATAATACCAGGTCTAGTAGAAGAATTTATGATATAACGTTAATGATTAATTGATCCGATCTTGATATAGAGGCMGAAATCAGTTCAGCAAAATCAGGAGAACGTCWGGGAAATATTTTATTACTAATAATATAACTWKATAAACCTGAATGGGCGAATTATTTATATAAAKACATTAGATACATACACCTTGAAATGCCAGTTTCGCACTACTATACTATATAACTATAACATATGTTATATTATGTAGCACGTAATGTTGTATAACATAACATACAACTTAACACATGTTATTTTATATAAAATAACATGCAACTTAACATAACACATGTTATGTTATATAATATATTAATGGTAGTAGACACGGTATATCTTTGGGTAAACTTTACTCGTTGAGGACGTAGTAGACTAAGATTAATCAAGATTGGTAACGTAATTTCTTAAGGAATATCAACAAGTTGGTGTTAGAATAAAAGAAAATCAAGATACGTAACTGAATCAAATTTGTGATTTAGAATAATAATTGGGAACTTACACAGCACCCCCAAGACTGCAGAATCGTATGAAGTAGAATGGTACTTATAAATATGTATGTTTAGCGCCCGTGGAACTTTAGATAAAAGAAAAGGTACTTTATATGAAATAAAACTGAACAGTTTGATGCAATCTGTTTGCTCTTAAATGGCGAGATACATGACGAAGTATTAATGGGTCGCCGAAGTTCCTGTCCAAGCTAGTGGAATTGAAATAAAAGATTTATTTAAATACATTAGATACATAAACCTTGAAATGCCAGTTTCGCACTACTGCTATATAACTATAACATATGTTATATTATGTAGTACGTTATGTTATATAACATAACATACAATTTAACACATGTTATTTTATATAAAATAACATGCAACTTAACATAACACCTGTTATGTTATATAACAACATGCAACATAGCAGTACACATGTTATGTTATATAACATAACATGCAACTTAACATAACATATGTTAAGTTATATAAGATAACATGCAACTTAACATAACACATATTATGTTATATAAAATAACTTGCAACTTAACATAACACATGTTATGTTATATAATATATTAATGGTAGTAGACACGGTATATCTTTGGGTAAACTTTACTCGTTAAGGATGTGGTAGACTAAGATTAATCAAGGCTGGTAACGTAATTTCGTAAGGGATATCAACAATTTGGTGTTAGTATAAAAGAAAATCAAGATATATAACTGAATCACTTGTTAATTCAACAAAGTGCTATGATATATCACTTAAGCATGTTATTTTTTTTAATTATTATCCTGTAAATGGATTTTTCTGTTGAACAACAAAAGCATTAGTACTATTACTAATGTTAACTTAATAAAACAAGACCGAAACGGGTAATTTGTTGGAGTTATAAATGTCGGCTAGTGTTGTTATCTTAAAGTTCAAGTTTGAATCCTTGTTTGACTGGACTATTTGTAATCATACGCATTATAATGAATATTGCACTGTGACAGTTAAGGATTCTGTTTGTCTGATGATCTCGTGACATGTGGAAGCGCCAATTTGGTTGGATGGTTGTCATGTTGGTTTTTAAAATGTCCTCCTGCTGTCCGCGACGCCATAAATTGGAAAGGCGTCTCATATATGAGAATTATACTGTGCGGGGACCATAAAAAAAGTAAACTGCGGGCGGAAATTTAAAAAGTTAATAAATATGTATGAACGTGTCGAGATGGTGATGTAGAAATAATTTAATTATTTCTAATATGATTGATACGTCCCGAAACTGTCGTATATTTTTCACGCGAAAGGATGAAAAATTAATAGCCTTCTCGGTTAAATAAAATTAAAACGGAATATGACGTTTCATAGTTAAATGTCTGTTTGACGGAGACGTCCCGGGGGTGCAACAGATTTTTACCAATTTCCCGTTCATTTTTTACGGAATTTAGAGTGCTTTCGTTTGTAGCGGTCGAAATTAAAAATAATCCCCCCGCGGAAGTAATACGTTTTTCATTCAAGTAAAGATGAGATTGGACGAACGAGAGCTGATTCGTAATTCAATAAAAATTCAAATATTAATTTAGGTAGTGAGTGCCGGATCCTGTTTATATTATAAACGGATTAGGTTTGCAAATATCATAGGCGAATGAATGGACAAACAGAGGGACGAGAATAAAATCAGGTTTGCCTCGGAACGACGAAGGAGCACGCAGAAATTTCGTTCGTGTTTATTTACACTGTACTTATTTCATTTTACATTTTCGTATTCGAAATCGTGCACCCTTTATTAAAGACCTTAATGAAGTATTTACTTTTACATAAAATACAAATAATTGCTTTTAGTCCACGTCGAAAAAGAGTGTTCGACAGTGAATGTTAAAAGACAGATATTATTTCATCGCTGTGTGGGTTTCGATTAAATTACTCATGTAACAGCCTACCACGTTGTTTAATGTAATTATTCAAACGGGACAAGCAAATCGATTCTATTTTATTATTCTGACAACGCAAATTAAATAAATGTTTATTAAAATCTGATCGATGCGCTTGTAACAACTTAAATGTTATACTATACAGCGTCTTATCGCTGGCTATAGTGTTTTTAACAAAAACATACTATTAAAATTATATTATGGACGCTGAAAGCATTCACCCTCGTATAAAAACATACTATTATTTGTCGGCTTCGGTACTAGATTAATAATAGTATATTATTGCAATGGACGAGTGCGACAAAGAGCCTTATGAAACGAGTTTTTTTTATAAATTCTTTTTTATTTTGTGTGGTTTCCGTCTTCTACACAAGAAAATGTTTAGCAGTCAAAATAGAAAGAAAGCTACTTGTCAAACATTATTTATTCTTTCGAAAATATCACTGGTGATAAGTGTCAATTGGTTACATACTCTAGCTTATAAAGTGTGGTGTTAATGTTTCTTTCTTGTCTTGGTTATTTTGCATAACATCATAAAGAAATTGCAAAACGCTAGGACAAACTACTACTATGCCTTTTTTTCTCACCGTCATGTAAGGCAAGTTAGTTATTAGGGAGTATTAGCGTCTGACGAGGAAAAACAGCGAAACCCAAGAGTAATAGAATCCTCAGAATTTCCGTTAGCGTAAGTCCCTTCAATAGGTTAGACACCTTGCAATAGGAAAAATAATAAGGAAAGGAAATAGCTATGTTTATTTTGTATTTGGTCTAAGGGAAAACAACGAATTAGTAATTCAGTGGGCAACCCCTTCCCGGGGAAAAGCTCTAGGCACACACATATTTGCATTGCGGCAACATTTCCTGAAGTTCACAGTCAACATATGGCGTATAACACCGCAGCACAATACCAACTGCAAGGGTTCGACTCGGGACTGTCGGGAAATTAATTTAAGTTGGTGCTGTTTGTTTATTTATAATTAACATCGTTCCGGTTCAATGGTTTCCATTAAGCTAGAGTAATTTCATTAAGGAAACCCATTATTCTCTCATACACAAAGTATGAACAATTACCGGGTCCACCATACTTATTGGCAGTCTACCGGGCGAAAGAGTTGCCCCTCAGCTTCTTTTAATCGAACCGCTAGATTTCAGGGAGCTAATTTCGAGGACACGGACCCGTATTATCCTAAGGGATAATTATAAATTAAACAATGGACCCGCGATGTTGAATACAAATTGGAAATTCAACTTGACAGTTTTATAGACGTGTTTTTAGTATTTCCAGTTAATTACTTCCGACTCCCCCCCATCCCCTGCTAGCGGAGTCCGCCCGACCAAGTTGAGGCCATCGATCGACCTCCCCAAATTGAAATCGCTTTATTGTGCTTCAATAAATACAAAAGCTCTAATTTCACTCAAAGTTGTATTGACGTTCTTACATGCTATTCGAAGTTTGAATTGGATTTCCAATTATTGTATCAGAACAGTGGCAAGAAAACGTGGAAGCCATGTCTGATTATGGCTAATGGAATATCAACGCTTTGAGTCGGTTATTCTTGTTCTTTCTGTTGGTAAGTGATTGCTTTCAGTGGTACAACGAACTGAATATGCGCAAAATGCACTTCCGCCATCGATTTCTCTGCAGAGTAACGAATGATTTGCCTGCAGGAAGATTACTCAGTTCAAGATCTATGTTGAGAAACTGGGAAATTTCTAAGAGTAATCAACAGCTATGGCATCAAAAGAATTTTAAAACTTTTTAATATGTTACGTTGTTGTGTAGCGCATTCCCAAACTACAAATGTAGTCACATGTCATCCGTCATATTGAGATCATGCATTCCGCATTCCTTTATACCAGCTAATTCTAGTCTTCCAGAGATGATCTGGTTGGTTGCCACGGTGGATGGCGACGTTGCTGGGTTGTAGCGATTCCAGGTAATTAATTTGATGATTTGACAAAATGTAGCAGCTTAGAGTCCAAATATCCTTTCGAAAAATTAAAAAACAACTCGAGTTGGAAGTTTTTAATGGCAGGAAAGACACCAAGTGTGATGAGAGGAGCGGGCCTGTAAAAATGACCCAAAAAAACAACAAAAATATAAGGTATATTAAATCCTATTTGGCATCTTGCTAGTTCTCCTACTGTATTAAGTCTTGCCGGGGTTTTTAAGTCCTAAAAATGCAAAACGTCGTAAATAATTGAAGGTATTACTGGGGAAAAGGGGTCCATTTAAATATGTAATTTATTCAAATCTCAATTCCCTCTTGATAAACATCAGAAGAATTTACATGTAATTATGAGGCTCGCGGTTTAAGCCCGTAATTCAAGCCGGGAGACGCTTTTCAGGGCTTTCAGCGCGATTCTTGCCCTAGCTTTGATGTTAGTAAATTTAATACGCCTTATACCCGGGCTCTGTACAAATGTGGCAGTTGAAATTTCACATTTTTTAAGTGTATACGTTGGACGCATTTACGTTTGATATCAGCTTTTAATGGGTGCCCAAAGTGGTATATGCCCGATTCGGATTTGAAAAGTAGTTAATTATACTTATTTTGCTGTTATCAAAATATGGGACACTTGTCCCCAAGTCTACGCAATAGTTGTTCTGATGTTTTGCACTTGTTTTTTTTTGTCAGGTTAAAGACACTGTATGCATATATACCAAATTTGAGGCGTCCAATATGGAAACACGTAAATGCAAGGAACACATACCACGATTTTTTTAAAAGAAGCTATTGATGATATTAAAAAGAACAAGCTTTCTTTAAGACAAGCAGAAAAAATGTAGTATACCAAAACGTACACTTCATAGAAAAGTAAACTCAAAGCAGATGAGAAAATATATTCGAMCACCTATGATATCTATTGAAGAAGAAGCTCACATACCAGACTGTTTGGCTATGGCCGCAAAATGGGTATTTCCCCTAACTAAGCTAGACTTAAAAGAAGTGGTAAAAAGTGCTCTTGGCTTGAAGGAAGTAAATGAAAAGGCGATTTGTTAAGAATAGATCAGGAAAGAAATGGATGAAATGTGTTTGAAACGTTAGGAAAATTCTTTGAAAACACGATTAAGTCTGAGACATTGACTGAGATAATCAAAGAAGTTATAATTAATTACCATGAAACCAGTATACAGGATGATCCGAGTAAACCCGTCCGTTTTTTTTTTTGTAAATTTAACAGGTGTTTTTTCTGTGTGTAGAAGCCAATATATTACAGTTGTCACTGCTTTGCAATTACAGCTCTTTTTCCAAATCATTAATTACAGTACATTCCTCTTCTTCATACACAGTCTTAACCTTCTTATTAACCCCAGTCAGGAGAACCTGCACGCGTAAAACGTATCGATAATACACCGAACAATGGGAAAAAATAACATTCCCGAGAACGCCGTTTACCATCTCATTACAAAACTACGCGGATATAAATCACGGGAGGGTAGCTAGCCTGAAACGTGTTTAATTACTAATCAGGGTTAGCCAATTAATGTGACCAATCGTGAACTGTTCTTCTCCGATATCATCTCAAGATGCAGCCGGGTAGCGATGCCTCACGCAGCAGAAGTCTTCCTTGTTTGTTGCCCTGCCACGTGGAGTCAACGCTACGCTACGTAAAGCAGGACGCCAGACGAGGGATGGAGCTGCAAATTGTATTGTCTTGTATTTATTTGTGTTCGGTTAACTGAGAACATTTGCTGAATTTGCGGGACGTTATTGTTTGTGCCGATGACGGCACATCTTCCCTTTATGGCACAGGAATTCGATTTAACGTCGTTCGTGTAATAAGGAACGCAATTCGACCATCAAAGTAATACTGGCGACGGACTGAAGTCGCGATTGTTTTCATTTTTAAAGCGACAGATGGTCGCAGAAAAATGACCACCCTGGAATATGAGGTCTCAGGAATTGTTCGCTCAAGTACTGAGATTTTAAGATTTTTCAACCAGCTGCAGACTTCAAGTTTTGTTAAATTAGATTGAATCCAAAAGCGCTGGCTTTTCCTTTGCAATTTTTCAATATGCGTTCCGCATCTTGACACCAGATATAGGTCCTCACCGACGGCTTCATTTTTCCAATTCCCAAGAATAAGGAAGTATAAAAAGACCGCCCGATAACCCCGCGACAGTTCACAATTGTTAAAGGCTTCGGAAATGACGAAATTACCCCATATTTTACACCCGCACTGCAGCCGAGTTATGCTCCTTTGTTTCCTGTGCCGTGGAATTTTGGCTTTTAAATTGTTTGGATAAAGAATCCACCAGTGAGCGGTAATTAACGTATCCCTTTATTATATAACCCTTTTTATGAAATTTTAAGTGAATCTCAAAGGGAAACATTCACGCGACAAAAGGCATTGTCTCAAAGTTTATCTTCTCGACTTCTTTGTAGTCGCAAACAAAGGGAAGACATTCTTAATTGCACATTGTACATTAAATATAACACTCGGACGGTACAGGCGCGAGATAAGGATGAACTGATGACGTTATGTCATCCCGAGCATTTTTAAGACGGATCAGAATTTAATTGAACGTCGATTAAACACATGCACGAAATATTAATTAGTCGGCTCATAATTACGTGACAGATCGTTGTAATTTATGACGTAATAGGAATTTCATTAATTTAATTAATTTCGAGTGCCCTGCGTCGTTCGTAACTGCTGCCCGAAAGTTATAATTTGTTTTTTCGTCTCTACGAACTCGGTTAACTTTTTTATACTCACGAATTATTCCCAACAAGTAATAAGTAAAGTTGTTTAAGTTGGGGGTCGTTTTATTATTCCATTTTGGACGGTGTTTTCGCTACAAAATCGTTCTTCATGAATGAGCAAAAACGGCGTTTTCAGCAACAAACAACTGGCAACCGACAGTTGAAAATTAAGTTCAGTTTTTTTGCACATTGAAATTAACGCGTGCGGAGCTACCGCGCCATGCTAAAGATAAACAATCCTTATGTCAAACACTTTCTTAAAATGAAATATAACCTACCTTAATAAATAAAATAATTTCTAAAGTTTCCTCGTCGCAGCAAAAGTGTAGTATGTATTAATTTTTTAGTCACTCCTTTTATGTTTAATTAATAAAACTCGTAACTAAAATAACGTCTATAAAAATTGATACATAATATACTATTTCATTTGTTTAGGGTTTTCCATTTTCCTGGACGTTACCCAATAGATTTTTTTGGTAGAACACCCTGTATATTTGTAGAAAATTGGATGGCCATCTGTCAGCAATAAACTGACAACTAGTTGTCATTAATAAATCTACACTACACTGATGAGCTACAATAAAAGCGAAATGGATCTATCTTTACTTTATTAAATAATTGGTAAAGCGCTTTCTGCTAAAATATAACTATCATTAATACCATTTACAAGGCAATAGATATAATTCCTGAATTTTTCTAAAAATAATCGCCATAAAAGGAACTGATGGCATTAACATTCTGCTTCTTTAAATATTTATCGAGATATTTAAGTGCAAAAACGACTAGCAAAAATATAGATACCACTTTCACTATTCTACAACGCAGGTGTAAACACGTTACAACAGCACTTGCTTATCTGAGCCGTATAAGTCATCAAGTTTTTCAACTAATTCCCAAAGCCTATTGTCCGTATGCACAATGGTAAATCTTATCTAGCAGATCAATATATTTTATTGTACCATTAAGGCAAGAAACGCACCATTGAATTTCAGATCATTTAAATTAACTGACGCAGTGAGCCTGTACTTTAGGAGCTGGTAACCTTTGTCAGATGCATTCCTTTTTCGGGGGTTTTCGTTCAGCGACTAATGAGCACTTAAGCGTTAAGCCCCTGCTGGAAAGGGACTTATAAAGAAATTGTGTATTCAACTCGGACGTTATTACACGTCGAACAAATAGATGCCAAGATCTAAATAAAAAGAAGATCGCAGTTCTTTTGCTCGGTGAGTTATGATGTTGATATTAAGTTTTACTTCGTACAGAGCTTCTCTCTTACCTATTTCATTAAAAAACTGTCACTAATCTGGTCGCTCTAAGAAAGGAAAATTTTCTTTAACATATTTAATTAATTAACAATTTTGGTCGCCCCAAATCATGGTGGATGCCGGTGTTACTTTTTTTCAAATTCTGATCCTTCAGGTCTCCCAGTTCCTCTTGAACGTTTCTTCAATGCAAATAAATGTTTATCGCAGAAGTGGATGAACTATCGAGCTTTATATCCCCATTATATTATTTTCAATTTAGTTCTTAAAACATCTATTTTCCTTATACGAGGGTGAATGCTTTCAGCATCCATAAATATAAGATAATATTTAACATAGTTAAAACCAACATCAACAACACTGTGATAAACCTGTCAAAAAAGAGTGCCTCAGATGCTGCTGTAAATATTTTAGCGAAGGGGATGAACTTTGCTGTAACGCCACGGACCATTCTCCAAAAGTGGAGATAATGTCATCTGTGGAATCTTGTAATAAGACTGCTTCCGAAAGATCAAGCGGATAAGATTAGGATGGATGTATGCCACGCTATTAGAAATGCACGTATGCCCAAACCTAATGTGACATCTGAGAAAATGAATGCTCTTAAGGATTTGAATACAGATAAGTCCATTATAGTTACTAGAGCAGATAAAGGTTCAGCCACAGTAATTTTAGATAGAACAGATTACGAGAAGTTAGAGAGTTGTTAGATGAGGAAACATATCAAAAATTATCCCGAGATCCTACCTCAAAAATTTCCAAAATTACCAATGATCTTATCAAAAGTTCAAATCTTTCGAATGAGGAGAAGTCTCTTTTAACTGTTTCCGATTGCAAGGTACCTAAATTGTATAGTTTGCCCAAAATCCACAAAACCAATGTCCCGTTAAGACCCATAGTCAATACGATTGGCAGTCCTTGTTACAGATTGGCAAAATTTTGTGTCAACTATTTAAAACCTTATGTGGGAAATACCAGTAGTTTCATCAAAAATTCTTCAGACTTTATTGATATTATAAAAGGTTTAAGTATTTCAGAAGGTGATATTTTGGTTAGTTTTGACGTGGTTTCTTTATTTACGAAAGTACCCATTCCTGAAACGATAGATATCATCAAATCCAAGCTTAATAGCGATCCCTTAGGTGACACGATAGCCAGATTATCCGAACATTGTTTAAAATCTACTTATTTCTTATGGAATGATAATTTTTATGAACAAAAATCAGGTTGTGCAATGGGTTCACCTCTAAGTCCTGTAGTAGCCAATTTGTTTATGGAAAATTTTGAACATGTAGCGATAAACAGTTTTCAGTTTAAACCAAAATGTTGGTATAGGTATGTAGAAGACACTTTTGTTATTTGGCCCCACGGTATAGAAGAGCTGGGTAGGTTTCTAAATCATTTGAACAGTCAAAATCCCGACATAAAATTTACTATGGAATTAGAAAGCAATGGTAGTTTACCTTTCTTGGATGTCCAAATTTACAGAACAAGCACTGGACAGTTAGGACACAAGGTTTACAGAAAACCAACACACACAGACAGATATTTAGATGCCACATCTCACCACCCTCCTTCTCAAAAGAATAGTCTTATTAGGACGTTATTTGTTAGAGCACAAAGGATATCAGATGAAAGTTCTGTACAAAAAGAAATATATCATCTTAAATCAGCGCTAGTGAGAAATGGTTATAGTAGTAAGAATATTTGGTCAGTTTTTAATAAAAGTGCTCATCCAAATCAAGTAAATTCCCAGCCACGACAAAGCAAATTGAAGTTGAGTTTGCCTTATGTACAAGGCCTTTCGGAAAAATTAAAGAGGATGCTTAGAAAACACGATATTTTAGTTGTTGATAGTACATATAATAATTTAGATAAAATTTTAAGTTCTACTAAAGATAAAGTACATTTAGGAAGTGAAGGTGTTTACAAAATTACATGTTCTTGCGGAAAGTGTTACATAGGTCAAACTAAAAGAAAAGTAGGTACGCGTTTGAAAGAACACATACGTGCTACTAGGTTGCAACAGATAGATAAATCTTCTGTAGCTGAACACTCATATTTGACTAGACACATGATTGATTTTGATAAAACAAAAATTTTACATAGAGAAAAATATTATCACAAACGTCTAATAAAAGAAGCTATAGAAATTTGTAGGAATACTAATAATTTTAATAGGGATTGTGGAAATTATGAGTTAGGTGACATTTGGAAGGCTATTTTGTAGTTATCTTTTATCAAGTAGTTCGTGTATATCTAGTAGGTAGGTAGTTCCTTTTTCATCGTTAGGTTCCTTTTTTATCAGGTTGGCACGTTGTTTCTATGACGTCTCGCATCCTTGGTGATTTGTTTATTTACTTACAAAAATTTTGTTTGAACTTGTGTCAGGCAAATTTTGAGGTTCTTCGTCTTTGACAAAGATTACAGGTGTAATCGAAACGTAGACTATTAACCTTTTGTCAGTGTTTTCAAGAGACAGCGATCTATCCGACAAAATATTATGTTATATCTATTTTCCTTATTTTTTCCATATGTACTATCTGTAAAAATGAGATTAATCGGAAGGCAGCAATTACCGTCCAATGTGTTGTTTTGCGAAGGTCTTTTAGAACACTCTCCACAAACATCTACTGGCTTAGAGCAATCAATTAAAAACGTAAGCTTTCGCGGCCAGAGTTAGATTGAAATCTTAGTCTTTTTGGGTTAGAGAACCGAGAACCAATCACCCTGTCAGTGATAGTGTTAAGAGATTTAGGGAAATTAGTGGTGTAGAGAATATTCCAAAACCTTGGTTTCAGAAACTAGCAACAAATGATGAAGCCACGTTTTGTTTAAATGGTAAAGTGAACAAACAAAAAAAGCACATTATGGATAGAAAATTGAAAACTGTCGTCCACAATCTTTAGCGGTACTTTATGATTAGTTAGTTGAGTTGGGTCTTCTGATTTCTATGTCGATGAGCACACATCTGGTCACGTGGCACAAATCAGTTCGAATTGCGACACTGTAAATGAACTCCGTCTTTACGGTCACTTCGCATACAAACCTTAAAGCAGCGACTTCCATTTTTATTGCCGCAAATAAGAAAAATACGGCACGTGGCAGCCTTATGTAAACAATGAAAGCTTTATGCCGGGGAGCCAGAAGTTTTCCGTAACAAAAATAAATGTTAAAGTAAAGCCAAAGTATACCGCAAAAGTATTCGCCCTTCAAAATCAACATCATACTGGCTATATTGCTTTTTACGTGTAATTCTTGTTTATCCATACCTACACATATATTCCGTAGTTGTTTGCATGTCAAACAACTTTTGCACACGGCCGTCTATGTTTATTTCATGCTGAAATTCAATTTCAATGAAAACAGGGACAGAGAGAACAACGCAGCTCCGGAGAGGAGTTGAGTGCGCGAAAAGAGACCGCATTACATATCGCCGTCTTCGGCAGTCATCAAAGAAGCACATTAACATGTGTACTGAAATGGATTAAATTTAATGAACCATCGCCTATATTTATCTGTGAATTTGTTCTTTAAATATAGGTACTATATTATTGAATAATATATGTATTATTATAACTTCATTTCATTAATTAAATCAAAAACAACAATACTTTTAGCTTGATTGTGTGGCGACAAGAAATCAAACAATATCGAGAAGAAAATAGACAAATATTTTATTTAAACGAAAAACAGTCCAGTCCATGCTTCGTCAGTTAGCTTATCTGTTATTTGCTTATCATGCTTGAATCTTTTAAAACGCTTAAAACTGTAACTGTTCCATGTACTTGTAAAATGCAGTGCCTTTTATTTATGCATTGTAACTCGAACTGTTATCAGCAGGGAAATCATATTTACGCCGCCAGATATCGACACTTAATACAAGAAAAGTTTTATAGAACAAGAAATTGCACAATCTATTACGGTATCAAGTTTTATAATAATTGCCTGGCAAGATTAAAAGCCTCTATATCAATAAATTCAAATCTGCTGTAAAAGCGTTGCTAATTCAAAATTCTTTCCATTCTTTTGTTTTGTGAAAAGGTGTAAATGTTATGTAAATCCAAACACAATTAAGGTTATACAAACAGTTTTCAGTTTAAGCCAAAATGTTGGTATAGGTACGCAGATGACCCTTTTGTTATTTGGCCCCACGGTATAGAAGAGTTGGGTAGGTTTCTAAATCATTTGAACCGTCAAAATCCTGACATAAAATTTACTATGGAATTAGAAAGCAATGGTAGTTTACCTTTTTTCGATGTCCAAATTTACAGAATAAACACTGGACAGTTAGAACACAAGGTTTACAGAAAACCAACGCACACAGACAGATATTTACATGCCACATCTCACCACCCTCCCTCTAAAGAGAATAGTCTTATAAGGACGTTATTTGTTAGAGCACAAAGGATATCAGACGAAAGTTCTTTACAAAAAGAAATATATCATCTTAAATCAGCGCTAGTGAGAAATGGTTATAGCAATAAGAATATTTGGTCAGTTTTTAATAAAAGTGCTCATCCAAATCAAGTAAATTCTCAGCCAGGACAAAGTAAATTAAAGTTCAGTTTGCCTTATGTACAAGGCCCTTCGGAAAAATTAAAGAGGGTTTAGCCTTGGATGTTTTGTGATTTTCGACAGAAAATAGATTTGGCTCAAAATCGACATACAGATGTACTTTGAGCTGCAGATTCAAAAAATGTTATCTAAAATGAGCTGGGACTGAGGGCGACCTATTTAGGACACTTTCCGAGCGAACCGTTGTAGTTAGCGACCAACTGACACCTTTCCGAAATTCAGGAAGTCCAAATCAGTAAGTATACTTGTATTCAGCCAAATCGGAGACGAAAAAATTTTAAGGTCAAAAAAGAACAAAGGGGTTAGCCTTGGGTAGGTAGGTAATTCCTCTTTCGTCGTTAGGTTCTTTTTTATCAGGATGGCACGTTATTTCTATGACGTCTCGCTTCCTTGGTGATTTGTTTATTTACTTTCAAAATTTTGTTTGAACTTGTGTCAGGCAAATTTTGAGGTTCTTCGTCTTTGACAAAGGTGTAATCGAAACGTCAGACTAATAGCTTTTTGCCAGTGTTTTCAAGAGATAGCGATCTTTCCGAAAAAAATATTATCATAGAGTTATATTTATTATTATTACTTAAGTGGTCCCTACATTCCCATTTGTACTGGCATAAACTAAGTTATTAAAGTCTTGAAGACGACGGTTACAATTCTCGAAAATTTCCGAAATGCCCGTTTCTCGGGGACACCTGAGAAGCCACCCCCTTTAAAATTGGCCCTTAAATAAACGAAGTTCCCGAGCGCCCCCATTTAAGAGTAATTCCAAACGGGACAGCGGGGAAAATAGTGCAAAGAAAAACAAGGGGGGGAACGTAAAAAGCAATGCGTTGAATATGTGATGTAGTTCTATGGCTGGGAGTCAGAGATGGCGTGCTGGGGCGGCTAAGGTGTCAGAGTAAGACGGAGCGGATCGATACATCATTTGGGCTGTTTCCATGGCAGCATGTGCCTCTCTCCCCCTACCAGCGCACCAACATCACTCCCACACCCCTTTATATTAGTGCTATGGCAAGGGAAATGAATATTTTCTATTTAAGTTTGTATGAGCCTAACCCCCTCCCCGCACACACTGTGTGCCGATGTCGGGGCATCGGGCACTCGTTACAATGGTCCTTTTGGGATGCTCCCGGGTCAGCAAGCCGTTTAAGACCTCTTACGACGTACCACTAACTTCCGCACTTTGTCGATTAACGAGAATGGATTTTAATTACGGGGGATAATCGAGACGTCGGCCCGGATCGGGAAGACGCGATGTTCTCTAGATCGGGGTACACTCGTTCCGCCACGGAAGGCTTAGAGTGAAAAATTGCGCTTCCACCATTTCTGTCGATTGAAGATAAGAACTTGTTTGTTTAATAAATGACTTCCAACAATTTGTTTTAGGCTTAAAGCTCAAATTGCGGAGGTGGTAAATCGCAAAACGTTCTAGTTATTGCCAAGAAGTAATCGAAATAATCTAATCCAAGCATAATCAGAAATTCTTATGTAGCACTGAAGCGTTTTCAGTTATAGAAACCCTCAGAATATTAGAATGGCCAAAGTCAGGTTGAAATTTTTGGGACAAGGAATAGGGTCAAAGTTTCGCCCGGCATCTTCAGGGCGTTTAGTTGTGTCATATTCTATATTCCTGTCGTGAAAATGTCCATTATATGAGCGTGCGAAACGTCGATCTTCTAGCTGGACCAAAACACGTTTAGATCAATACAGACTAGTTTTGTTGGGGACTTTCAGCGGCCCAATTGAGTACTCCACAATTTGTGAACTTCATCTCCTCATACAAAATACAATTTGACTTCTATTTTTGTGAAGTACCTTAGATTTAAATATAAGAAGTAGTAAGAGAAAACAACACTTAGTTTCTTTTGATTCAGATAATGCTAAACGTGGTCTGTAAATTAGTGCTTTTTTGCAGCAATACTTTAATCCATGAAGATGAAGACTTAAAAGAGATAACCGCTCAGTCAAAACATATATATACTACACTAGAAAACAAAAATTATAAAAATTAAACCATGAAATTACAGAATACAGAAACGTTATTCTATTAAAGGAATTATACTATACAATTTTATATGGCATACGCTGAGTTGTTAATTTATTTTATGAGACTCATTTGTGTATTTGTCAAGAAGAACATGATAAAATATGATTTGGACATGGGTATATTTGTACAGCTAATGAAGTACAGGGCGTAACTATGTTTTCCATGGCTTAGATATTTTATACGATGTGCAGAATATTTACAGGGAGTAACTGACATTAACAGTAAGTTTTTTTTTAATACAATTACATTCTAGGCTTGATGTTGTTATAGATCCGCGATCCGTACTGAGAGCCTCTCTTGCTGCAGTAACTGAAAATCCACCTACACCAAGAAACCCCCAACCCTGAGTCTGTTTACTCGTCGAGCAAAACTAGGTTAAACAAATTCGATTCTAATGTAAGGATATCTCAAGAGCACATGAAGAATAAACACTATTTACTTCGGTATGTTATTTCCTATAACTATATCAGCCATGCACTTCGAAAATCCTAATAAGTAAATATTTCTAAGAAATGTCAAAATTACTTGTTACCGGTGCGCTATATATCTTGAGCTCAACAAACAAATTACAGAACGATTGCATGTCTGTATTGTTACATCTATTATGGTTATTTCGAGCTATAATAGTAGTTTGCACGCAACGGCACGCTATGTTCGAGTATCAATATTATGTTGTGATATTTTGAGGGCATCGATAATGTGCAAAGTAGACCGTTGAGAATTGTACGGTGTTAACAAGTTAGACGGGATGATGACTGTTTTAGACCGCTAATATTGACCTMATGGATATTTATGTATTTCTGTAAATTGATAGGTAATTACTAGTAATATTTGGTATACAGTGTAAAAATACCATATCATATTATTATAACAAACAGTTACATATATAAAAATTACAAGGCGTATAGGTGAAGTACATATATGTACATATATGTTGTGGTTGTGGTTGCACTTCCTGATGTAATGATTTGTGTTGTATTCTTTGCAACACATGATATTCTTGTGAATCAACGTAAAACAAAATCTTGGAATTTGAGACTATTAAAAATCCTGATATAAGAACAAAAATTTCCAGTAAAAGATGTATATTATTCCACTGTGGGTAAATGGCCAGTATGTTGCTGATTAAAAAAATATTAATGTGAAACATATTGTGTGCTATATACAGATACACAGAACGAAACCACAGACTATGTGAAAAACTGTGTTCTGTTATGAAACATCGCTGTCAAAAACCGAAAGTTTTTACGAACCAAACACATAAAATGCATAACCAGCTCAGCCTCAACTCTATGCCCTACAACATTTAAAAATAAAAAATACTTGGCGAAAATCACTCAAGAATAATAAAAACGTTTTGGTATTCGCTGGAAAACGCCTCCAAAACCGATTAACCGTTGGTGTATGAAAAATCTCGCACCACATCGTAGCGTTTTTGCCGCTGTATCCATGCAAGTTTTTTGCCGTGTTTTGAATTAGACGAGGTATTAATCGCACAAAACTTAATTAAATCATCCTATTGAAACGAATTTAGAAGCTGCGATCGCTTAAACGCAACGAACAAGTACGTCATTTACCTATACAAGGTGTTTCGACGCGGTTCCTACGCGATAAAAAGTAATAACTACACTTACAGGTATCTCTTCTCGTGTAGAATCCAATTCGATGGGAAAGTTGGCTCCATCGAAGCACTACGTCACTAAATCACTGCGGAACAGTCTGTTTCACACCGCGGACCAAAT
Source organism: Rhyzopertha dominica (assembly GCA_025024175.1). Taxonomy (NCBI): domain Eukaryota; kingdom Metazoa; phylum Arthropoda; class Insecta; order Coleoptera; family Bostrichidae; genus Rhyzopertha; species Rhyzopertha dominica. The sequence continues at coordinate 11,224,638 of QCXZ01000138.1, forward strand.
TTTCCACCCAATTTTTGGTGAAAATTTGGGAAGCTACACGCGCACGCTAAGCTTCCCAGGGCTACTGACGCTTAGCCGTGATAACTGACGCCGAGAATTTTCCATGGCCACCTTCGTATGCAAAAAGCCGTATTTACATCGCACAAGTGCAATTATTAAACAATTTTCGGGATTTAGACTGAAGTGATCCCTTTCGTTAAAAAGGGGTTGTTTTACACATGATGCATTTGATACACGACTAAATTTATGTTCTTCAAAACCTTGATGACGAATAAAATTTAGACGATGAATAGAAAGAAGATGCTGTTTTGGAACATGGAAAATTACATTTTGATATCATCTTTGTTGATCCAGGCTCACTTAGTTTATCTGAATTGTTTCCTGTCATGGAATAGGTGTTGAATTTTCTACGGTAGGCAGTGTGTTTTCCCGCTTTGTTCGCAATAAAGACAAAATTCCAGTTTTGAATCATTCGGGAGTTTATAGTTTTTCTTGTAACGATTGTAATTGTGTTTATATTGGTCAGACGGGAAGATCTTTTTCAATTAGAGGCAATGAACATTTAAAACAATATGAAAAATATAAAAATACTGATATAGTTAATACAAATTCTTCGTTAGTAAATCATTTAGTGTCATTTAAACACACTGCCTCTTTAAATAATTTTACGGTAATTTTACTATTCTGAATTATTTTTGTAATTTTAGTTCTCGTATTCTAAATTCTTTATTTGATCATGGAATTCAAGTTTGTGCTTTTGGCATGCAGGGTACGTTTTTGTTTGAAGTCAATATTGCTTATTTCGAATTTGACAATGTCATTTTTTATACAGATGATGGCTAATTGTAGCTGAAAGCGCTTTGCYAATTTATTATATATAACRGATTTAATAGACTTCGTGAAGGCTTATTGTAGAAGTAAACATTACAACATACAATATTTTTGGCATTCACCCAAAATAAACACCACTTTCACTAATTATTTTTGATTGGAAGGTAATTACAACAAAAAATATGAAAATTTTAAGATCAGTTGTCAAATATTTCTTTAAAAGTTTGACTGTTAGTATCAACTGGATAAAGCTGTACCTCATTGTGCCCGGAAGGTACAACTTTCTGAAATGTCTGCAGAATAATAGTTCAGGTATTTAGGACAATGGTGGTGCATGCAAGATCGCCCGATCTCACACCTTTGATTTTTTATGGGACAACTTCAAGGATAAAGTCTACATGGCAGCAAAGAAGTATTGTTAAGCGAGTGGTTCAGATATTTGAAAAACTTGATCTAAATCTCTTAGATACCATGGTCTACATTTTCAACAATTCAAATAGGTAATTTAAGAACGAAACTTTTTTAAATTAAACAACATTTCGACCTCTGCAATTATATTCAAAAACTTTTTTGAAAATAGTTTGATAATCAATCAGCAAATTGTTTTCTATAAATTTTAAATTAATAAAATTCATTTGCATCTCGCATATCATGGCCACCTACTAGGAATTTTTTTTTACCGAAACATAGGAAAATCACTATACTAACTCAAAGCATATCAAATCACCTTTCWTTTGTCAAAATAATATACAGGGTATCTCATTTGGAACAAGTCTTATTTTGATTTCATAGGTTTTCACTAAACTTCCAACCTACTTTCTACTACCGGACCCCTGTATACTACAGCAGGGCACATTATAGTTGGGCCAAAAACTTTTTAGCGCTCTTTAATCTACCATTGAGTTGGGCCAGAAGGATGCGGACGATGGATTATGAACCCCCCGCTGATAGTTATCGATAACGAATCCTTATCAGATCCTGCTACCTGATACTACTTAGAAAAGTAGGTAGGTAATTTAAACGCAAACATTTTGTGCCTGTGGACCCAATAGATCACGAAACACAATTAAGATGGGTGGGACTTATTTGAAAAATGTAAAATATTATTGGACACTTGTCCATAATGTCCTAAATAATTTGTTAAAGAGGGTGGTTACCTGCTAAAATGAGTTTATAAATTCTGAAACGCAAGTCAAATTAAACAGTTTTACTAAAATTTCTAGCGCACGTTCATACCGGCGAAATGGAAGTTGTATTCATGCAAGGTGAAAAAGGCAAAAAACTGTTGGTGGTGAATAACTACAAGTTTTGCATCGCAAACGTGCTGAAAAACGGAACTGTGCGTTGGAGGTGTACAAATAAAACATCGAAATGTCCCGCAAAAATCTACACGTCGGCTGGAAATGAGAGCTTGGACTCCGAATTATCGCAAAAAGAAGACATAAACCTGCACAGGCAGATTGTCAACAACAGTGTAAAAAGTAAAGCTCTAGAAAATGTACACGAAAAACCTGCCAAATTAGTGCACACGGAACTTCGTCTAACCCTGGCATAAGCAGTAACATAATATATGGATGTGCAGGAGGAAGTTAACTTCAAATCTACCCAAAACGCAAAAAGACGTTTTCGAAGCAGTAAACACTGGCACCTATGACAGATAAAGAAGAATCATTTGTCTTGACAAATAATGCAGACCAAGGTATCATCATTTTTGCTCCTTATAGCAATCTTTACTTTTTATGTTGTACTGAAACTGTGTATATAGACGGCACATTTGATTTTTGTCCGAAATTTTTTACACAACTCTTTACAATTCATGGATACAAAAATGGACATTACGTTCCATTGGTATTTTGTTTGCTTCCGGATAAAAAGCAATCCACATATCAAACATGTTTGAATATGTTGTGTCAGAATTGCAGTGAAAGTGACTTACAATTTTATCCTAAAAGTGTCGTGACTGATTTCGAAACTGCAATCCACAATGCTATTATGGATACGTGGGAGGAAGCTAGAGTAAGTGGATGCCGATTCCATCTTTCACAGGCATGGTATCGAAAAATTCACTCGCTTGGACTGTCACAAGATTATAAAAACCACACGGAAGTTAATGTTAAGATATTGTTTTGGACTTCAGTTTTTTGATTGTGATGAAGTGGGTGACGCATTCGCATTCGATTTAATTCCAATCATGCCAAAACATTCGAAACTTCAAGAGTTTTRCGACTATTTAGTGGACAATTACATCAGCGAAAATGCCAAATTTACTCCAAATATTTGGGCAAGTTCATCTGCCTACTCTTGCAGAACAACCAATGCGTGTGAGTCATTTCATTCAAGATTTACTAAAAGTTTTTATTCGCCTCATCCAAATATTTTCCAATTTGTTGATAGTTTGTCGAATTTTCAAAGTGAAGTTTATGTTAAAATAAACACATCCAAAAAGTTGTTAGGCGTACTGTAAAATTAAAGCAAGATTAATCAAAATTAATAACTACAAACAAAATCTCATAGACAGGCTGACATTTGTAAAAAGTGTTTCATTTAAATACGCGCCAAATATGTAAATATTTTTTATACCTTATTGTACATACATATATGTTAGTATTGCGTTATTACGTATAAATATAGGTTCTTATTTTTGTAAATTTGTAAATATTTTTATACTTTACTGTACATACATACATGTTATTATTGTAACGTATAAATATAAGTTTGTATTAAAACTTGAAAATTGTTTTATTTTATTCCTTTAAACGTGTTTGCTAAGAAAAAAAACCGTAGCAATCACATTAATAAGTTACACACATCACATAAATTAAGGTCTTTCCTTATTTGCTAATAATGGTCCATCACCCGCTGTTCGGGCAAAGCAGATTCTTGGCCCAACTATATTGCGGGATTAGTTGACCCGCTCAGTCAGAGAAGGGTTAGATAGGTAGACTGGCCCAACTATACGACTCCGACTACAGCACGTATAAATGGCTTACGGTACCTCATGCCTTAGGTCCACTTTTTATTAAGGAAATACAAGACAGTAACTGATATGATAAGAAAAACAGAGCGATTATGAGCACACCATGTAACAGGTACCTACCCTTCCAATGGTTAGAAACCTGCTGCAAGACCAAACACCAACTCTGCAAGGAAATGCATTTTCACAAAGCAGCTGAATGCAGGGCTCTCCCTTTGAGTCGTTCAGTTCACCACTCTCCTTTTTAAGGAATGTTAAATATTGCTCCATCCATTGTTCAGTTTCAGAAACTTGTGCTATTAAGGCTTATCCGTTTGAGGGAGTCCAGGAATAAGTAAGAGAAGTTTTGACATTTCGCGGGGGTTTAAGCCGTCTCCCGCCCCTCGCCTGGCCGACCCCACCACCGCAAGTCGGAACCCTTAGCTACTCTGAAACTCTTTAATTGAATTGCAACCACTGCACGACATTTCTTTGAGAAGTGGATAAAGTTTTTAATTATTTTCAAACTGGAAAATGAATTTACGACAAATGGAATTCATTAATTTAAACAGCGATATAAAATGTTTGCTGTGCCATTGTATACGCGGAGGAGTTGGCCGCGAGTTTTTGTATAATTATTAAAGTTTCGTTAACTGAGCAGAATAATAATATTTACGGGAACTGCGACTGGGGATGAATGACTGCTGCCAGTTTCAAGAGCGTTACGAAAATACTTCTGGCGAGGACGTTACATAAAGCAGAGGCTGCACTTACCAAGGATAACGTTGTTTCGAAGTAGGCCAGGTTAGCGAAGAGCACCGCAACTGAAACAAAGTCAATTCCATGATTAAATGATGCCTGTGTATTTATCATGTAGACATAAACAAGTTTAGTCAGTTCACGTGCGCCATTTACGAAGAATTTAACGATGTTCCAAATCCCTAATTCAAAAACGGTGTGCATTTTTAGGAACATGATTATTATGCTTCACAATTGCCAATAAAACTGACATTGGTTTTGGTTACTTTCTCGTAAATAATGAAGCTTTAATTCCTGGAAATGCACCGGCAAGCTTTCTCTAAAATATTTATCTGTGAACCTATTTATTCTGTGTGCATCGTGTAATAATATGTCATTAAACTTTGACAGATGCATCTTTCCACAATATTTTATATTTCAGTTTTCTCTGTGTTTGATAGGAGGCAATTTTAATGTTATATTTTAATACTTTTTAATATTTCACAATAAGTGCATTTTTGAAACGATTCAATTTATTAATTTTCATTAAACCAATAAGTGGCGTTTTTGTTTTAAACATAGTGTTCTATATTTATATAGATCCATATATACCTACTCCCTATCGATCAAGTTAAGCATACTGACTCTGAAATACAAAAAAAAAGATAAAACACAGCGATAAGTATGGCGTAGCACAACAAAAACGTTACTGCCACTAATTAATAACATCCAAGGCATAATTACTCATAACAAATTATCGGGTATGTAAAGCCATCAATTATTTGTAAACAGTATCAGTCAAAGAAATGCACCATTAATTTTAATCGTCCTATCGTTAATACCCGTTTATAGTCAGATTTATTATGAATAATTAAAATACTGGACATTAAGGCATTACTGAGAGAGATTTCTCGACAACATCTGTCTTGAACGAAAAGACTACACATAAACATTATCTTTTTTCAACAAGTTATGTTTGCTAATGAAGCTCCGCTATGAAAGGGTGAATCCACTTCAAATTAGTTTTTTTCTGTTATTGGTGAACTGTATTATTGAATTTAATGACAATATGCATCTGTTTTTGGATCGTATAAGTGAACCTCATCAATTCTGGCACTCCGAGTAATGTTCCAAATACTCCTGAGAATGAAACAGTGGAAGGATTTCGGCCGTCAATAAACTGTATTAAAATGGAGAATAGTCCGTGTATAGAATCAATAGACTGGAGGCAATATTCATTTCAATGCGAAATTTGTCATTCATCCTCGAAATTGGATGGGAATTTATGATTGAAATGAATATTGGTGTTCCGGCGAGGCAGAAAAGAATACGCCCTCCTAATAATACATGAAGGATATATTGGAGGCCCCGCCGTACGAAATGAAACTGAATATCTGTTTGTTTCAATTCAATACAGTCGTAAAACTGACATACAATCCCTTAAAATACTTTAGTTACAAATTTACGATAATTGAGGGTAATAAAGTTGCCGATTATGTATAGAGATTTTTACTTTTGTTTATCTCCCCCGGTACCAAGTTTATGTTTATGCGCTTCCACCTTTCATTCGAAACTTGCCTCTCTACACACATAAATTCCTACCCGATCGCTATCGGAATCATTAATTCTGTAAACTGTTTGTGTTGCCAGGTTGCTCTTCTCAAATGTTTCTGTTCTGCAAACAGATACGTATAATAGGGCTCGCCCTATCAGTAATTCATTACCACCTGTTCACTGTATCTATACGAACTCCAAAATCACAAATAAAAGACTTCACATATTGGCTACATAGCGGATTAAAGCATCTCAACAGCAAAATAATGTACAGATTTATACCTGTGTACGTATAAACGAGTACAAAAAATACGGAAGTAAACGTATTAATCTAAATCTTGTAAATTATACTGAATAAATAATAGAACTTTAAAGCTGCAATTAAAAAAAATCGGTTACATCGCATCTTAAATTTGGGATATACTATGTACATTTTTTTAACAAAAAAAGACCGTTGCTTAAAATGCTATGTGACATGCGAAACATTTTTCAACATAAACTACATATGATGAATTGAAACTGTATCTAAAGTGAGTTTTCAAGATTCATTTCGCACAATAAAATCATATTTTCAGCGAGTTTTTTATCTCACAACTGTGACTGTAAAAGGTTTATTCACCTTTCTGATAACAGAACATATACACAACCGAGGAAAACCGCGCCTAATTTATAAAGACACCATAACAACTAGCACACAGTTTGAGTTCAACAAATCCTTGGCTGAAATTTACGAACTCCTTACTGTTTGGGCGTACCAAGTACTCTCCTTAAGAAAACTAAATAGTAGACTTAAAAACTGTTTAGTATACTTTGGTTTGCAACTTGGGAATGTTGAACATTTTCTCCTGTTAATACCCACAATAACATTAAGTTTTATTGTATTGTGCCTCACGGAGTTTTTTTGAAATCCTGCGCAGATGTACTAGCGGGACCATTGCAAGCTTTATTTAATAAATCATTACAGCAATCGCATTTTCCAAAAGCTAGTCGTACGGATATGAATAATTATATACCTATGATCTTTGATAGCATTGTAACGGATTTTGTATCTGCAAATGTAATGTACTTGATGAGCAGCATGGAACAAAGAGAAAAGACACCGATAATAGCTAATTAGAAAATAATTATTCCATCCAACATATGCAGATAATGGAAATATGACTCTAGGTTGCAGGCTATCATTTATAAAGAAATAACAATTCCTTTTTGTACTTGTAGTGTAATTACTTAATCAATTTTGGTGGGTTTTTTTAGTTCTTTAATGCGATGTTTGTTGGTCAGGTGTCTTCACGTGTAGGTATACATGAAACGCAAAGGACTCTCGATGTCACCTGATTGATGAAACTGTAATACACATGGGAATAAAGTCAATAAATCAAACTTCTAAAAACCGACTAACAACCGGAAATTATTTCAGTTCGAACCAATAAAGAAACTGACGAAGACCGAATATTACAAAAGATCTTAGGAAGATATTGCCGTTTAGAAATTCACTTACGTAATACGTATAAAGGAAATGACACAAACAGACCCTGTATTGCATGTACCTTTTGTTATCTAAAACCTCTTTGTAGTTGAAAGAACGTCTGAAAATTTCAACCGGGGATACGACAAATAAAATAAAAATTAATTACAAGGCAAACAATCGAACATTATTCTCTCTTTTTTTCATTCTTCGCTGACGCAAAGCCCGGTGAAGTACCCACACAGCGGAAAATTTGTATCCCATCCAGCAAAGACGATTCCCGTTTTGTTTGGCTTTCATTTAGAGTGGGCGTGGGGAGAAGACCGCCAGTGGGGGGTGGGGGCATGTTTAAATAATAACCCCCATTTCATAAAAGATATCTATTGTTGCCGTCATTAAACGCACGCTCTCTGTAAATAGACTTAACAAATGCTTTTCGAGTTGTTTTTCTTTCATAATTTTATTTAGGATAACAATAGCATCTGCTGTTTGTTTTCGGATTTTTTAATTGGATATCATGCCGCGGGCCATCCAACAGTTTGCTCCTAAACATGCGTTTTTATTATAGCACTTGGTAGTGAGTGTTTACCTCTTTTTAGATTAAACATGGCTATCACTGTAAAAGCTGCCCTTAATGATATTTACAAAACTCACAAGCAATTCTTTAGTTCAAAACAAGTCATACCTAACTAGTAGTGAGGATATTATTAAGCTAAAGTGGAACTATTGCTTTGATACCAAACTGTATCAATTACATTGACACAGAGAAAGTAAAGGGATTTCACAAAAAGCGGGTTATACAGTGTGTTCCATTAGTGCGTATTTATTCTGTATTTCCGAAAGTATTAAAAATACGAAAGCAATTTATAAAGCAAAATAATTGGTTTCAAATTTTCTACAACATAAAATTACGTATGTATATACAGGGTGTAAGTTAATGCAATGAAGTATTCTAGCTCTCAATTTAGCCTACAATATGAAAATCTTCCCCTTAATTCGTGCAATGCATCAAAAAAGTAAATGTGGTATATCAAAAAATACCTGTATTTCAATTTTTTACTTACAACTGAATGTAGTTTAACAACATTATCACGAAAAAGGCTTGACTATGAGGACAAAAAGTTGGGTCATTTTTAATGTGGAAATATGTTGGCGTAAAATAGATTCAAATATTGAGTTTCCTGATGCTTCGAAAAAATCCTAGTGCGCAAAATTTCTATAAAATCAACCTAATCCTTTACTTTACCAATTTTAGTCGAAATGTAGATAAGATAATAAAAATCTTAGTCGATTCATTCAATAAAAAGACTTGCTTAAAATTTTTACGAATGATACGGTTTGACAACTGTGAATTAGCCTCAAATAGTTTCGTGTTTCTTAAACATGGATAGTTCAAATTTACATAGATAATGAAAACAGCTTCAAAATTGTTCCCCTTCAAGTTGCAACTGACTTGTATAACAATAATCCATGAACTACCCTCGTAGGCGAGCATGAATAAAGACAGACATATATACAAATACTGGTTAGGTGAAATTAACAGAGTAGTTTCATTTGGAGGTGCTGTACTGTGCGAGTTAATCAAACTGATAGGAAATCCGAAACAAACTTAAAACAGTTTACAAGACAACGCAAGCAAGTTAGGTTAAAACAGCTAATCTGAACTTTCTCGAAGAGCTACAAGATCGATTCGTGTAAAGCGAAGTTGCGCGACGACTTAATGAAGTAACAAATGTCCCTTCAAAACAAAATCTTGAGCGACCCGCGTCTTTGAAACTTTCAAAACTCCTTGATATAGTTAGGTTACCATGAATAATGCATGAATGCAATTTTCGTTCTACAAACTTTAGCAATATTTTATCAATTTCAACTTTATTTACGTACGAACTAAAATTTATAACTCTGTCATAATTCTAAAAAGTGAAAAATAAAACCCCCGACGCTTTATCTTCGTGTTCTGGGATACAGGCTTTTAAGCGCAACTTTTCGGCCATTACACGGAATGCAAAACAAGCTGGGAAACGACTACACAAGGTAGAGCGATGCATTTCTGAAGGGACAGTTTGCATAATAGCGGAATGCTGAGGGTGTGATGCCTAACAGTAATAAAAATATGCACGTCCAAAAAGAGGCATTGCATAGAAATTGCGTTTACAATATAGAACATACGTTGGTCTAACATCATTCGACAGGTTATAGTTATATAGAAATCCTGATTTCATCTTGACTTAATTTATAGATTTTATTATTATGATTTGGCGTAACTAACCTTCTGGAATACTACACTTCAAGAATATTTAAAAGCACAAAAGATTACAAAGCACCTCTAATAATGGTCGTCATTATTTCAAAACTGCTAAATTCATCTGCATTTCCTTATTATCTATCTAAAACATTTACTAGCTAAAACTTATATAATTTACTGTATATATTATATAAAACTTGTCTAGTGACGTATCCTTTTTCTCACCTGTAATAAATTTTAAACATTTCCACTGTTTAATAGGATACAGTTCAAGTCAAGTGAAGGTAAGTTCTGCGATAACAAGAACGTAATCATTTTATACCCCTGATTTACAATGCTGCACCCGTTGCAGTTTAATAAAAAAACATTGTTGCGCCATCTAACAATTTGCAGCATGCAGCAGCTAATTTTAATTACTATGTGTTACGTTCGCGCGCATTTATCACGCAGTAAATGCTATGAATTCCATCTCGAAGTTGTAGTCGACATTTTCAAGGTACTTAATTTAAAATTAATTTCCTCGGTACCTCATTTCTCATATATGAAATACGGGCTAGTTGCGGATAAAAATTTTCCAGGCAAAATAATAAAAAGCATTAATACCACGGGAGAATAATACTTTCTTTCGTTTCATGACTTGTTAAGTGTACTTAAGATAAAATATACGAGCCATTACACAAGCAATAAAAACACTCCCTGTCGGATTAAAATTACGACTGGAAAATCGTTTAATAAAAATGTCTTACAAAAGAACGCAATTTGAATGTATTAAGCCCCGTGTTATTCTACTGTTTTGTTATTTGTTCTTATCAGGGGAACGTCGGGACGTTTTTTGCTCCGCAGTAGAGACTTCAAAGGAGCTCGTTTATTTGAAACCGCCGTAATCACTAAATCGGAAAATGTGAATTACAAAGGTGGGCTCCATAAAGACGATTGTTATTAAGGGTTGGCAGCAAAAAATAACCGCCTTATTGGGCTGCCATGTAATGAAATTATTTATTCAGAAAAAAATGCAGCATTCATTATATATTTTCTTTACACTCTTGACACTGGTATTTTGATGCACATTGTGCTTTTGGAAAACTTACGAACCAGAAGAATACCGAGAAGTAATTTATTTCTTCAAAAAGTCAAAATACACTCTCTAGAATTTCTGTTCATATGTTTAGAAATTATATAGACCTTTTGTTTGGTAGCCAAGACATGCCATCAAGAAAAATATAAGTTACAAATTTTTTAAGGCAAAACCTGGATTTCTTATAGACGAATTCAAAAACAACGGCTTATTTTAAAGCGTCTTTGAATGATATTTAATTGAATCAACAGTAATACGATGGTCATGTCATGGTCAGGGTGAAAGTTTTCAGCGTCCATAAATATATGATAATATTTTGTGGGATAGATCGCTGTCTCCCGAAAACACTGACAAAAAATTAATAGTCTGACGTTTCGATTACCTACACCTGTAATCTTTGTCAAAGACGAAGAACCTGAAAATTTGCCTGACACAAGTTCAAACAAAATTTTGAAAGTAAATAAACAAATCACCAAGGATGCGAGACGTCATAGAAACAACGTGCCAACCTGATAAAAAGGAACCTAACGATGTAAAAGGAACTACCTACCTACTAGATATACACGAACTACAAATTTCTATAGCCACAGAAATTTGTAGGAATACTAATAATTTTAATAGGGATTGTGGAAATTATGAGTTAGGTGACATTTGGAAGGCTATTTTGTAGTTATTTTTTATCAAGTAGTGCGTGTATATCTAGTGGGTAGGTAGTTCCTTTTTCATCGTTAGGTTCCTTTTTTTATCAGGTTAGCACGTTGTTTCTATGACGTCTCGCATCCTTGGTGATTTGTTTATTTACTTTCAAAAATTTTGTTTGAACTTGTGTCAGGCAAATTTTGAGGTTCTTCCTCTTTGACAAAGATTACAGGTGTAATCGAAACGTCAGACTATTAATTTTTTGTCAGTGTTTTCAAGAGACAGCGATCTATCCGACAAAATATTATCATACAATAAAGTATTTCAATATAATCCCCTTGCATATCCAAAACACGCTGCCATCACACTAAGTGTTTTGAGTCAAAAAAGGATTTAGGGAAGAACTATAACCGATTACATACTTCCAAACAATTTCGATATCAATGCTTACGTTATCTTCCACGTAAGTGATCCTCAGCTGATCTTTTACAAGCCAAAATAAGTGTAGGGTAGAATAGGGCAATTGCAGAAACTGAAACGTGTCTCGAATTGCCCGCCTCCCAAAACAATAATCATCAGTTTCGTTTAATTGCGTTTCCGAGAATTAATCTGTGCTGTAGCATTTAAAACAAATTACTTTCTTAATTAAATCCGACGAGCATTTCTCAGCTCGTTTTGCAACTTGTTTTTCGTCAATCGGCCCGAGGGCCGGCGGCCGTTTTAGCAAAACAGGGGATGGAAACGGCGAGCGTTTTATTGGGCCACTTTTGAGACGGTCGGTGTGTCTGTTGGCATAGTGTGTACCGCGTATGTTCCGCGCTTATTGTCGGTAAATTTTACAAGCAATGAAACGGAACCACCCCCAGTTGACTCATAAACATTTTATTTTCCGGGAGTATGAGATATTATGTTGCTGGAAGTGCCGTGCTCGCGGCGTTTTTAAGGTAATTTTATGGGATGTACGGCTCTTCCTGGACGTACGTGTCCGTTAAAATGATGACATTTGCATCTCAAGTCTAGAATTTGTCTTGAAATCTACCGGAATTAACTTCTGTGGCATTAAAATTAAATGGCATTAATCATTACAGAGAAGCTGCTTCAAAGCTGTTGTCAGCTATTGCTTAAGTACCTAAAATTGTAGATGAGGTTCATAAAAGGAAGCAATCGACTAAAATCCTTACAGCTGAAAGTGTGAAAGAAAAATTTGGTCGCGACAGAACTGATTCAAATTATAGGTATTATGTACGTACAAACATTGAATTGGGACTAAAAACAAAATAAAATGAAGCCACAGTTATCAGGGGGCAATCCACTATCTGAAAAATATTAGAATAATGTGAAAATACGGCAGGCTTATACTAATTTAAAAAATTTCTAGCAATCTGTAATAGACATACAAGATAACAATGCATATTCGTACACTATCGCCTAACTTCAGTTTTGTATTAACGGATCAACGCGAACCTTTCGCCCCAAAACACTACGACATGTTTTTAAGGTTCCTTTTTTCCCCGTATCTTTAATGTGTATACGTAATGGAAACCATATTTTATGCGGATGTTCCATTGAGAAGCGAATAAATTCCGGGACACGTCAGACCAGGAATGCTGATTCTGTCTCCGTCTGACACCAAGGGTTCGCCCCGCGAAGCCCAGGGGTGATCTCTCCCCGCGTATACGCAAAACTGCGCGTACACCACCCGACAGCAATTTAAATAGAAGAAAACAGGATTAGCCCTTAGCGACAAGTGGAGATTAAGCGAGAGTTGGTGGGGTCTTTGTGTTCCTTGTTTAGTTTTAATCCCCTGGAATCACTCGGCTGCCCTTATAATGAAGTACAATGAAGGTGGAGCTGGATGGAAATAGAGTCAATTGTTACTAGATGGATCATCACTCTTGAGTGTAGCAAGAAAAACGAATGCAAGCGAATATTACTGCATTTTAAGCAATTTAAAGTATTATACCCGGTTCTTTTTCAGAAGCATTTAGTGGAAGAAAATTTTTTTTTAAATCTATAATAAACTGAAAAAATAATATTACTTATCTGCAGGTGTGAATTTTCTGAAAATTTCGGGAAAAACATAAGAAGAAGACTGGATACTTAGAACTAACACATCCAAAATATAAATAAAAATATTTATAAAGGAAAGGACATTATTTAGATCATACAAATCCTACAAAACGATAAAACATCATGTATGTAACGATACTAAAATTTAATTAACAATAATAATACTCTTTATTGTCCAAAGGTATACACCAATTTCAGAAGACAATTATTCTATTAGTCCAGACAAACAAACAATATAAAATTACTCTACAAAGCAAACCCCGCTCAACAACTGTCTACGTGATACAAAATTAATATCGCCAGAGTTTCCATAACAATCAAAATTATTGCAGATGAGATTCACGCGAGCCCTCGTCATAATACTACTCTTACCCACAGTACAATAGAAAAGGGGTGTATATCTGCTAGAAATACGCGGAATACAGAAATTAATTTTAGACAGTAGCAAAGAACAATCAATGTTATCTAATAGATCATAAAGAAATGCTATACTTATTTTAACTCTTATGTGCAAAAGAGGTTCGAAATCAAACATATTTAATAGAGCACCGTGCTTTATACCTCTCTCAGGGTATATACCATATACATATTTAAAAAACTGATTTAGACTTGCGAAAGAACATGCAAAGGCATCACTATGTCCTGTCTGTCCCTGTGCATTTCTTCATTTGAGATCATATTATCCGGTAGTCTTGTCGTGTTATTGATGTGATTGACATACGCAGTGGACAATACTTCTTTCACCTGCGATCTTAGATGTGTGTACTTTTGCCAGTAATAATGGTCATTGGTCTGTGAGATCTAGCTTTTAATGTTATAAGTTTAATTAATTCAGTATTATACCATCGATGATACTTTCTTTTGCGAGGTTTTCTATAACGAGAAACAAATAGATCAAAAATACCATACAGCAACAAGTAAAAATCACTGACAGCGGTCTCAATATCAGTATGGTCCAATAAGACTGACCATTAAAATTGAAAATATTGAACAGGAATCTTCGATCTGTCCATTTCTCTCAGTTCCAAAAAAGCTGCAAGCAGATGGTTAAAAAAAAACTAAAAGAAAACGTCAAAGAGGCGCAAGATAAATCAGATACTGTGTTAATAATGTCACTTTTAGCTCACCAAGGAATCCAAGAATGCAATTTCCAATTGTAGAAATGTTTAAATTTCGACTATTTTTCTAGTTGTTCGAGAAGTGACCAGTGACCTAGACAGCGCAATGACGGTGCCTCTCGTCGCCCTCAATTACTTGAGCTCGCTAATTTAAATATCGGCGCTGTCTTCAGATAAACAAACGTCGATACTAGGGGTATAAATTGTAACCGACACGTTGATCAGGTATATAGTACCACGGCAGTGTGCATGCAATTAAACTGAGATTCAGCGGTAATATATTGTGGCCGTGTCCTGGCATGAGTTATTGTAAATTATGCCTTGCTTCAGGTTAATTTACCACTTGCATTATAGTCATTATCTAACATATATTATTTCTTCGCGAACGGGGGATAGTACACGACGTGCTGTACGGTGAGGTATGAAATGTACATAACCTGCGGGCAATGTGAGATACGCTGAAGGATCTGAAAACGCGAGAAATATGCGGGTAATTGCGAATAATATGATGTGGACGTTAACGTCTTATATTAGCTCTTTGAGTGATACTGTTATTTTTTTATAACATCAGCATACATTTTAAAAACTCAGGAAAATGTATCCTTGTTGGCATCGCAAATTAAAGTAAAATGAAAACTGATTAGTTATTATTAAGTCAAATCCATTTCTGTAATGGTCATACTGATGATCTACATTCAAAATGCTGGTAGAAAGTAATTCAATGAGTTTTTCACTGTCACACTATTCTTTGATTAAGGATAAGTATTGGGAGATCGGGTAAACATTAGACTTTAACGTAAGTAAGACCAAATGAGAGAAAAGGAAAGCCAAAAAGCTAACCAAATAATTAAAAAATGTCCTTATTTCGTAGTACCTCTCGTTTTCCTTAGTTTTTATTCAACGATGTAACAAGATGTAGATACAAACAAGAAATGAATGACTAAAATATTCAGAACGCTTGGCACCAAATAGTCAATTAACGTTGGGAGCGATTTTTAAAGATATGCTTATAGTTTCCATAAATAACAAGCGACTGATGAGGCATTTGTCTTAAAGACAAGTTCTAATGAGATCCAATTAGAAAAAAAAATGTAAAATCCTGCAATATCAAAATATAGAAACCTAATCTCGAAACAACAATAATTAAAACCTAAATAAAGAACAATACGTGTTATCGAAATATACATCAGTATTCTACGATTGAAAAAATATGATGCACCATGATTAAAACGAGCAAGAGATTATTAAAGGTTACTTCAACAGGTCGAATAGGTCGATGGGTAGATAGATAAGATTACATACAATAATTCAACTTAAATAATATATATTTTTCAGTATATGACCATGATTTATAAAATTACGGACACCGCTTTCACAATGACAAAAAGTTCTATGCTATCAAAAACATGACTAATATTTGCTTTTCTGTCAACAAAAAACCGATGTCAGCCAAAGATAAAGTGGATAATATCGATATCACTTACTCGTTTGTACTTGGCAGTATTAAATATACGAATTTTGTTATTATATACTTATTTAATGATCATCATAATAAGCAAAGTTTCAATTAGATACAATAAATCAAAAACTACATAAAAATTGAAAAGTATTTTGCTTCTCCTGGTCTAAAAAGGTGGTTAACGTTTCATAAGTGAAATAACTAGCGACGACAAAAATGAATAAATGCATTAATAAAAACAGTTAACAGCTGGAATTCAAGCAGCGTGAATTTTATTTACCCAGCGTTGTGATTTGTTATAATTTATGGTTATCAAATGACGCGATTTTGTATGTTAGCAAGTATCATAATACGTAAATGAAACATACCTTGATTTCATGCTTCCATCAAACACATAATGATGTAAAATTACACATATTCACTACACTTCACTAAACACTGCCGTTCGCTAGCAGATTTACACGAAAATTGACGCGAATACGACATAATTAGTTTACATTCAATCCTACGAAGGTAAACTGAAGCAACACCGTTGACAACTTCAGGTCTTTCTGGCCGCGTAGTCTAGAACCCCTCAATCAGTAATGTTTTAATTGACGTTGCATCAAATCTAACGTTGCGATTGCAGGATTTTTAACTTCCAAAAGCCTCTATAAGATTGTTGTTCATTATTACGAGCTTTTTTTCATTAAACTCGATGTAATTTTCGATTTGATGTTGGGGATGACGTCACTTTATGAAATGTCATAAGCAGGAATGTACAAATTAGTACAAATCGCTTTTGAATCAGTTTATATTGACAATTAGAAGTCATGGACACCCCTTCGGTTAGAAACAAGCCAAAATTAGCGGAGATACGAACCACTGCAGGCAGTGACGGAAAAATCGCGTCGGAACGCTGGTGTTTTTTCGATGGCGTCTGAAATTAAATCAAATTTCGCGAAAATTTTGCTTTTTCGGAACGTGATGGTATATTGCGTGCGGGTTAGTGCCTAACAAACATTAGATAGATGTTTGCTACAATGGACAGAAGAGTCTTCAAGTGCATATTCAAGTTGTTTGATGGCATAGCATTCTTTGATCGTGTGTGCATGTGTATACTTCACAGAATTTATGTGTGTTCGTTAACTAGGTGTTGACTTTTATATTGTGGACTTGTCTAGTGATGTACCTAATAAAACTGTTAGTGCTAATGTTGATCCCCCGAAGACAATGTGATGGGAAATAGCTAGAACAGAAAATATAGAATCCCCTGAAGGTGAGTGTTGAATGATGAGCACACATATAACCTATTTGATAGTTATTGTACTTACTAGACTACCTAGTAAACTAAGCAGTTTCTGTAATATGTATTGCCAAATGGGTTCATGTTAGATTCTACTTACATAACATTCAACTATGTGTTTATAGTAAAGAATCGAAGAATGAGTTTCTTCTGATATATTGACAGGATATATACTGCATAGCTTGTGTACTGAAATTGAATGCAATTTAGCTAAATGGTGGAGCATAAAGTTCATTTAGATCAAATAATGGACGATATTAATGGAATATTAATCAACCACTATTGCATTTCACGCCAATATAACACTAAACCGCGGGTGGCCTAATTTCATGCTCTTTTCTAATGAATATACAATATCAATACCTTTTTTCTCCTGCAGTGCTGTTATAAAATCCTTGAAGCTCCGTTTCAAACTTGAGTTTTCAAGAATAATATTGCTGCTATTAGTAATGCGTCACGACTAAGTATAATAGTAACCTAATTCCTACTAGCAAAATAATCTGTTACGTGAGTGATAGACAAAATAATATTACGTATACGTGTGGTTATTGAAAAATTGTCTGCGTAATTGTTCTTCATATGAAGCTACTTGGGAAGTAGTATGTTGCTAATGTATAATTGTTATGAAATTACATTGAATTTAGCGTTATTATATGTATATATTTTGCACATCTTAAAGTAATACTTGTTAGGCACCATAAAGTTTTTCTATTAATTGTAATACTTTTATTATTTTCTAGTTTAGCATCAAATAAGTCTCTTCTATCTTGAACTTAAAATATCTGCAAGAGGAACTAAAACAATTATGTAAGTAGGTACACTTGAAACTTGGAACTAATGACAAAATTTCTAAGTAATAAATATAAGACATACAAAAGACATGATACATGATAAGTAATACGAAAAATATTTAGCAGAGTGTACTAAGATACTGATCGCATACAGTCAAAACTGATGATTACGAGGGTGAATGCCTTCAGTGTCCATAATACTAGATAATATATTTTCGGAAGGATCACCGTCACTATAAAACACTGACAAAAATTAGTTGAGTCTTCTGTTGTATTTTTTGCGAAACCTTTTTGTGCGGATGATCTTCAGTAAGAAAACTTTTACCTCTATACCAGTATAGGAGTTGATTTCGAAAAAATGTGTACAAGCCAAATTCGCCTGTGTTTCAATACAAAGACATTACAGCTACGTTGTCTTTAATAAGAATCAAATTTGTTATTTCTGCCCGTGTCGAACGATATTTATTCAAGCAAGCCGGCCCCTCGAGTAGCAAGCGGAGCAAGCAACTTGGTATTAAAGTACAATCGTCGGAGTAACCATAAAAAGAAGAACAATAAAACCAGGAAAGTATAATTGCAGCTCGAGCAGAAACCTGTACAAGTTTGTCATAAATATAATCTTTGAAAAGCTACTCTTCCGTAAAACAAGAGAACAACTTTTAAAATAAATCTGGAACGGCGAACAATAACAGAAAGAGTTTTAACAAAGTCCTCCGTTCGCGGAGCGGAAATAAAAATATAATAATTCGAAATGGAACAGTCTGAAAATGAATGCAGGGGGGCGGTCGGCGTACAGTGGCGGCTGGTACGGGATCAGTTCAAACGATGAAAAAAATTGTTTTCTTGTTGCGATTGAATTCTTTATCATGGGAGGCGCACGTTGAGTTTGCTGATAGTCGATTACTTTACTGCATCACAATTCCTTATAATTCGACTTATCATGTGGTTTTTTACCACAATTGAACCTACTAAAAATAAAATTTAACTATAGAAAGTTACTGCTAATACATTGATTAGCATCAGATCAATTATTGAACAGTTACAGGTAAACGTCTTTTTCACCTTGATCGAGGTAGTCGTCATAAACATGTTATGTACAGAATAATGAAAAAATTGATAGAACTACAGCTAGGTGACTTTCCCATCATGTCAGTTTATTCCTGATAAATGTCACTGTCATTTATTTTCCACTAATATTATACATAATATCATTTCCTTGGTATATAAGCAGAACCAGTTCTGTACTGAGGAGCTATGATAATAGCAAATCAGATCTGTTAGTAGTTGGTTGCGTTGTAGACTGGGTTGAGATTATGAATTATTTTACCCGAAATGTTAATTCAATTGTACTGCTATATAGGAAAATTTAAATTCTTCTATACAAGTTTAAAATTTTTCTAGTTTAAGCGAACCTTTTCTTAAGCAAATTGGAAAATAATCTAAATTATTTTTCGCGGTTTCAGATTTACCTTAATAGTTCAAATAGGTTTACGGCTGGTGTAAAAAGAGCGAGGCTTTTTTTGTCGATTGTGAGATAACTCCCCGCCGCTGTGGGTGGCTGGGTTTCGCAACTGCAGACATCATCTGAATATGTTTGATAACAACTGCTTTTAAGCTTACAAAACAGTATGTGAAGGGAGCAAAGCTTTTATTTTTTCAGACATTCTTTTATTTCATCCTCTCGGAAAAGTCCACTTCCTTGCGAAACGTCTAAAGTAATCTCACAGATGGAAGCCATAAACCTATATTACTCGGAAAAGACTTTTCTATTTCTTTTTTCCCTTCTTATMAAAATTTAATATTACTTTCGCCGCTGTGGGGAGCGACAGAGAGCGAGCTATGCAGCCCAAATAACGAAGCCGTATTTTATTATTATCCACATATAAAGTCAATTTTTCTCTGTCGAATGCATGCACACTCCTTTTCCACCTAGCGAGCTACAGGCGACAAGCTTAGGATTTTGTGTGATTTCGACGCCGGTTATTATCAGCGTTAAAACTACTACATTTCGCGATTAAATATGTAACCGGGTGTTCTCTTGTATTGACAGAATTTAATTAAATCAATTGTTCTACTGTTACGATGATATAACCAGAACTCAGCCTTGCGCGTAATTTAATTACGATCTAAAATAATTGACAACTGAGTAATATAAACGCAGCTATTCTCTTCGACAAATGTTTCGCAGACATTTTAATATGACTCTTTTTTCTATTTATTGCACAATTCTGAAAAGTACAATAGATACATGCATATATATTCTAATATGTATAGGTAGATGTTTCATTTTTTGTTCACTCCAGTGAGTGCGCTATCAAACGATATCTCCTTATATATAATAGTGCTATAAAAAACTTAAGTAACAAAGCTATTTGGTGCTCCAAGGTGTAAAACTAAAATATCTTTGTGTATATAGGGAAAACCCTAAATGAGATATGTGAAACAACTTTGTTATTTTAAATGGAACTCTCTATGTTTTGTTATATTTTGGAATTGTCTTTAGAATTTTACACACATTATTTATAGCAAAATTAAAAAATTAAGCATATTTTATTTACTTGAGAACAAATAGGCTAAATCTTCTGCAGATTATTAGTACATAATTACGCCTTCTTTATGCCACTACGAAAATCTGATAATATTCTACAGGGTGTTCGCAATACACACAACCAGAAAATTGAAATAACTAACCCATATTTCTTTTTGTTAGTATTTCATTTACATTCCACATATCCTACATATATCTGTAATAGTTATAGAGTCTTTAAACATTTTCCATTTTTTTTTAATCGACAACACTCACATGTCATTTTGAAAACTTTTGCTTGGCTGGCAATGGAAATGAATTTTTTGAAAGAATAATCAGTATAAATAATTTACTGTTTGGGCGCAATTGGTGAAAGTTGTTTATAAGCATTTCCAAATGCAAAACGTCATCAAAATTATTTCAAAGACTTAAGGAAAGATTTGAAGAACAAGTAATTAAATTTAGAATATATATAATTATGTAATAATAATTTAGTGTATTTTGGCACAAGTATGTAAATGGAGGAAGTATAAGTAATAATAGTGTATATGGCTTCCTTTAAATGTATCTTCAGAATCATAATATCGACAACTAGCCAAGAAAGTATTTATAATCATTATTTGAAGTTTAATTATTATAGTATGCATTATTATCTAAATTATCTACCTGTCTCTTGTTGGTCAGCTGGAGCAATCCGCAGTCTCAAACTGATGCAGTTAGATACGTTATGACTATAATTAAAGTTATAACCTACCTAATTGATCATTAGTTCAGCTTCTTGGATTTACACTCACATAAAACAAATTTATGATGTCAGTCACAAATACTTTAGGATTTAATGAGGCAAGATAACTATAGTATCTGGCTTACAAAAAAATGGTGCAATTTATATCCTGTATAAATTCCAAACAGAAAGATTGTGAAGTGAAATGTTGACAGTATACCGTGTAATATTGAAATATTTGCCAACCTTTAAGAAGAGATTGCATTTTGCAAATATCGAWTCAAATCAACGAGCTTTATAGTGATCGGTGAACGAAACTGTTCGAATACAGGGCAGATATTGGAATACACCCTTTTGTCTGTATATTTTCCCATCAATTTATTTATGCTGCATTTTCTTTTCTTTGGCTAAAGTCAGATGGTGAAATAATATTTATACATTTTGTAATGATARACATCTACACTTTGAAAATGGGACATACCGAATATGCCAGAACTGAAGCGCAACGCTCTTATTTAAGATGTTTTGTAGTCTCTGGAAGGTTTTAATTCTATTTCGTAACCACCAATTTTCTGTTCAAAAATAGCTTCGAAATTTTCTAATACAAGCTCTAGGTTAGCAAAAAGCAGCAAGGATGTTATATAAATGAAAATAGCTTCCAAAATGGGCTTGAAATTTTTCACACCTTTGAGTAACTCTGTATGAGTAGCATTTTTCTTGACGGGGAATGCTGTTAAATTTTTTTTGCCTGCTGTCTAGTTTTCGCCTTCCTCCGACTTTTCTTTTTGAAATAAAGCTTTGTACATTTCTCTCCTTGTATCAGTATATTCTTTTCCGGTCTATCTATCTTCCATTCTTTAATCATTTCAGTTAATCTGTCGTCCTTCTTTTATTTTATGTAGTTTGCTAAACCTGTGATTGTTAATTTGAAGGTTTTCTTATTACTTACTAATCATCTTCCTACGTTTTTTTTTGGTACATAAAGTCTGTCTATATCTACTTTACATATGTTCGGTCATTTTTTTACTTCTTTTTTCCAATGCCTAAACTGTATTTCACTACTACTTATGAGAACATAGTTATCTCAACTTGTGTTTCGCGTTAGTTAGCTGTTAAATATTTTTCTCACTCTGTTATAATATTCATTTGTTACTTTTTGTGTATTTTTCTTTATTTCTAGGTATTGCGTTTGTTCTAAATCTATTATGTGTGTTTCTTCATCCAGTTTGATGTTTTCTATTCTCTTAATTTTGCCTTTCTCTAGCGTTGCCTTGGCACATTTAATCTATTCCAAAGTTCATTTTTATATCGTCACCGAAAGTTTTGACGATTAAGAAAAAGCGGTCTTCTAGTTCTCTCTGATTTATCGCAAATAGTTTTAAGTCGTCAATATATAAAAAGATTATTTCTTTCTTTCTTATTGTTTTTTAGTATGTATCCTATCTTTGTGTTGTTTAGCTCATTTGAGAGGAACAGCAAAGGCGATTTCTCCCATTCTCAATGTATATAGTATAGTAAGCTGAGTTTTACAATTTTTCATGGTGACTTCTAAACATTTTAACTATCTTAGGGTTTGCCTTGTACATTTCTAGTGTTTTCAACAGCCACGAATGCGGCACGCTATCGAACGCTTTCTGATGATAGTCTACCCATCCCATAGTTTTTTTTGTTCCTTTGGGAAACTACTTTACTATTTTACTGATTTTTTTAAATGAGGTGAGCTTTGCATCCATAACAGTCTTTTCTACATCCCTTTTGTTCAATGGGAAATACCTCAGGAAATACTGATTCTTTTTTCTAAATGTTTATATCACTGGCTGCTTATAATCGCTGTTAAGTTCTTATAAAATTTTGGTAAGCAGGTTATAGACCGGTAATTGTTTGCTTTTTCAGTTTCTTCATTTCAAGTGATCTATGTGTTGCTTTTAAGTATTTTAGCCAGAAATTTTGAATTCCATCTGGTCCAGGACTCTTCCAATTAGCTGCTTTTTTAGCGTATGCCTTAATTCTTTTTCTCTTATTTCTTCMCACATCATTTCTTTCAGGTTAGAGTTGCGTTGTACTTCTTCTATTCATTTTGCGTTTGAATTATGTCTTTTTCCGTTTTGCCGTCTATCTTGCCATTATCCATGCGCTTCTTCTTTTGGTGGTGTCCTGTTTGTATTTATGTCTGTTTGTTTTATTGCTCTGTAAAAACGTTTTGGGTCTTTTTTGAACTATTTGTTTTGTACGTAAAACTTGTACCTTCTTATTCTTTGAGCGTGTGCTTAAATTTTTTGTCTGATTCTTTTAACTACCCTTGTTTCTTCATCTGTTATTTTATGTTTCTGTTATAACATCGTTTTGACTGAATTCGTTCTTGTTGAGTTCGAAATGGCTTTTAATATCTGAATTAAGCAGCCAGCTACTGTAGCAGCTTCAAAATCTCGTCAGATGAAGAGTATAACTTCAGAGATGCCCACACATAATTTGAATTAAATATCTCTGTGTGTGTAGAAGACAATAAAGATACGGAAGACGATAAAAACAACCGTTGCTGTAACGAGGGTTGTCAAAGTAGGTATCACGTACGAGACAACTACCTAGTATCGCAGACGTCGTTAGACTTGAAAGAGTGTCGTTCCATTTCGTTAACAAACAGATCTGATGCAAACTTCAGCGAGCTATGAAAATTGAGTCCAGCACCTGAAGTTCAGCTCCCGTGCAAGCCCTTGTTGCCTCCTTTTTATAATGGCTCTAGATGAATTCCATCCGAGACAGACTTGATTTATACCGCCGTTGATAAATGTTCAGGACTCGGATGGCACAAATCAAAGCGACATTATGTCCAGAATTAAAATGTTTCCCGTAAATCAAAGCCTATTGTCTGAACCAGTATGTAGATTCTTGTACGGAATAATGGGCAGCAACCTTGCGGACGTCTGAAAAAAAGCACAAAAGCCCCGCGACGGACCTTTGTTTCTGCGTGTATCGTTAAAATCGGGTGCACCGGCTTTTAAAGGGCGCGGAATTATAATATGCGCGCGGATATTAGAAAAGTTTATAAATAAATCAGGTTACGGAACATCCATTCGGAATTGTATAGCAGCCAATCTCTTTTAATCTGTATCGGGCAGGTCTCGCAGGCGCACTTTTACAAAAATGAAGGCATTCGCGAACAAATGAAATGTATACTCCGGGGACACATGCATTCATTATTCACTGCCGCCGTAAAGGGATCGTTTCGGAATCTTCCCTTACATTTCATTTGGTCAATAAGGGAATATAAATAAGCTAGTAGCACTCACGATTTGTCCGTCATAGAGGACGAAACTGCTCTTGCACCCACGACGAATACTGCAATCCAAAATATGATGGAGCTTAGAAGCAATGTAGCACCTTGTACCTAGTTATCTAGTTACTTAACTATTAGTAGAAAATAACACTTGGTATTTTCCAAAATTTATATTAAGTACAATACTTTTACACGTTTCGACCTTCTAGGGCTTCTCAAAGAGTTTGTAGACAAAACTGATGCTTATCGTAAAGGGTGACAATTACACTTGTGGTTAGGTGTATTTTGCAATTTATGTAAGATCGCTAAATTATTTTCGTTGTATGTATGGTTAAATTCTATGTAGTTTTGTCTACAAACTCTTTGACAATGTACATGTAATAATGTTTGCTGAATATACATTTTCAAACATACCAAGTGTTCGAGGGTGAATGCTTTCAGCGTCCGTAATATAAGATAATATTTTCTCGGAAAGATCTCTTTCTCTTGAAAACACCGAGAAAAAATTATTAGTCTGACGTTTCGATTACACCTGTAATCTTTGTCAAAGACGAACTTGTGTCAGGCAAATTTTGAGGTTCTTCGTCTTTGACAAAGATTATATTTGTAATCGAAACGTCAGACTAATATATTTTTGTCAGTGTTTTCTAGAGACAGCGATCTTTCCGAGAAAATATTATCTTATACCAAGTATTATTCTTTACTACTAGTTGAAAAAATGTTTCATTTGCCTGCGTTACAACGTTGAGTTGAATTTATTAGTAGTGCGAATTAACGCGTCTGACGGTATTCTATAGATGAACACTGATAAAAGTGAAGGAGTGTCAAAACCACCTATGGTTCCTAAAACAGTGTAAATGACTAAACGTAGTTCCAAAACATAAGAAGGTGGAGTATCATCAAAAATCCAAAAAGCAGCTTCAGCAATTTGTATAGCACACCAAGGCTTGGTTGGACAACGAATTCAAACACTGGTACGCTAAAATATAAGCCCTCAAGCTACATCAAAAACTTATACCCACACGACTATTAGAGACTAATTACCATAGAATTCGATGTGCTTGACCGTCGATTTAGAGAAATACCAATACATTAGCCCATATACAGTACCTACCTCCAACAACTCAAGAAATTAAAGAATTTGAAAGCATATAAGTCTAACTTTGATGCGAAATGTTCCAAAACAGATGGATGGGGCTCAGAAGACCTCTAACCTATGGGATTTTTATTTTTTGAGGTGCATTGAAGACATCACATTTTTCGAAAAAACGTGAATCACTACCAAACTGTCCACTCTACACCCTACAAATACTTATCAAACACTTATTAAAATTCACTAACAAACAGTGTCAGTTGGCTTCCGGTATAACCGGAACTACGTGAAAGATGTCAATACTTCAGTCCGATACTTCTATATATACAAAATCTCAGTATTATAGATTCACACGTTTCTCTAAACAATATTTTGTTTCAAAAACATGGTGTTTATATTAATTATACTTTGAAAAGTGTCCATAGATATATGAAATGTTATGCCATGAAAAAGAAGACTTTTTTCACATGGTTCTTTGAGCCATTCAAGGTGCCAGCTCTTGAAAAATGACATGAAAGAAACGATCTCTATTCTCATGATTTAAAAAGCTTTACAAGGCGGAATGATTAAAATTAAAAAAATCTCACGTTTACGGCTTACGTACGTTCGCCAGGATTAAAGATGGTGGCAACTCTTCAAAAAAGAAAGAGAAACAGCTAAAAAAATTTGCACAACTAGAGGAGAAAAAAATGAATAAACAAATACAAATACTGGATTTGGAATTACAACTAAATTTAAGTGAAGCTGATAGCAAATATGAATAGAATAACTAGCTTGATATGAAGGAAAAATAAGGAATGATTACAGAAGATGGAATCATAAAGATTATTGATAAAGTTGTCAGAAACACGTATGATGATAAGAAAGGCCACAACATTTGCAAACACACTCCTTACGACACCGAAGTAAAGGAATTCAGTTTCGCTGTTGCAAAATTGTTGGGAAATTGGTATACTGAAAACCTTTATTTTAAAGATTTGAAAAAAGGTTTTAAAAAACCACATTAAGGAAAGTGGTTGCCTTATACTTATAAAAATTTGGTTTAAATATAGATACTGTTAGTAAATATATTAACGGTTAAATTCTAAATATACAATAAGCCTCCGAATTAATTTTTTATCGTTGTGATGATGAATAAATACATAAACTAACAATCACCGGGCATTTTAAGGTTAGGTTAAAGTATTATCATGGTCAAGCACCAAAAATGGGATTTAAGGCACTTACCTGGTTGAACAACGCGACAGGAAATGTAAAGAACCCTCCTGCTGGTTGAGGAACTACTATACTTGCTTAAAGATGCTTATTTTCTTCTGAAATTAAGGCTGGGAAAGGTTAGCTAACCTCCCACAACAGAACCAATTAATATGTAATGGTATTAAAAATTAATAAAGTTTGTAAAGAGGTACCTACAAATTTTTTTTGTAGCACAATGCCAATTTCAATTGTATGTAGATTTGCAATACAATCAATCAACGATCTAAAACATGCTATTACTAGATAAAAAGGTATTTTTATGTATTTTACAAGAATGTCAGTAAAATATACTTGCGGCACCATCTATTTGTTGAGGAGTGAAGTATAAATATAGGCCCCCAAAGCTCCTGCAGATATTGATACACTTTAAAGCCTTGCCTGCATTGGTCGTCTGTGGCACACATTAAAAAATAAATGAAGGTGCAATAATTGTTTAAGCAGCTCACTTAAAAAGTGCTCGACTGAAATAAATGTTGAAGGATATGAAATTCGCATGCACACTTTATCGTAGAACTTTCTTTGAGACTAAACAGAGAAATGGGAGACTCAGTGCAAGCCAGGCTTTAGACAGTTTACTTGTAAGGTTGCAATTTTTTTAGTAAAATAAAACCATGACTCATTTTAAAGATAGTTTATTAAATAAACATCATTCCTTCACTTTATTAATGAGTGCTTCTTTCGGTATCAATTCCAGCAAACAATTGTATGCCTCTTTGGTACTCTTTTCATCAACAGACTCGATTGTAATTTTCACAGTGTATGCTCTAAAAACTAAATTGTTAATTCAACATTTTTATAAAAAAAGGTATCTCTACCCATCAGCATATCTAGGATACGATCCGAAACACACCTTCGGAAACCTCTTAACCAGTGAGTCCAGGGTTCCTGCTATTTGATACTCTGCAATGTTCACATAAATACACCGTGTGTAAAACTTAGAGTGAGACGTGAACAAAGCCTCATGGATCAACTCAAAAGCGTTTTCACACAAATGAGGAATACCAGGAAATATATAAACGTTGTGTACGCGGATGACGGGATATTTTGATTTTACACCACTCGCCTTGTTGGTACCATAAATGAGCGCAGAGGATTCGGGAACATACGCAAGTTTCATGCCTGGAGCATTTCTGTCAGATGTGTTGTAAAACTTACAGCAAATTTCTAAGAGCTCGGGATGGGCGTACAGTTTTTCATTAAATGCTTTGGCAACACCTGAAAAACACATTCCTTCAATGAACTGCGCTCATAGCGCATTCATCGTAACCTGCAAATGTAWCATCGTCATGAGTAGGTCCGATTCCACCTGATGTGATTACATAATTGTATCTCTTCGAAAACTCTCTCACATCGTATGCTATTTCTTCTATCGTGTCACCTATAATCGAAATCTGTAAGTTAATCACCCATGTACACTTGTTGCTTTGAGAACTTCTCTACTAACMTTTTTTACTTTTATTCCTGACTTGTGCAACCTAGACGTCATATATCGAGAGTTTGTGTCTACAGCATCACCTTTTAGTATCTCGTCTCCTACAACTAATGTTGTTTGATGGAAAAAAGATCGCAGTTGTGAAACCGAGTACTAACCTATTATACCTGCAGTTTTTACAGATCCTTCGTTTATACTGGAAGATAACATTCGATGAAACGTACATAATTTGCTGTTTATAAATTTTCTAATCATCTTATTCATGTATAATCGTCAGATTTGTAAACATAACCTAAAACAAACATGTCAAGTTTTTCAATGTCAGGGTCACTTTATCAATTGTCAAACTTGTCAAGTTTCAAGTACAATGTTGCCAATTCGCCTGATTTCTTTTGGTTTTGCTGACATATTTGTCCTTATAATTAAATGTGTACAAATTATTGAAAGATTAAAGCTTTAAAGCTTCCTGCCAGCCAAATATAGCTAATCCCAATTTCATTTCCATATATTGGATCCATACTGAGGTGAATACTAAAAAGTACTTAATTACATAAGTACTTATTTAGAATGAAATAATATAAATATAGTGCTATTATAAGACATTAAATATGATGATATAAACACAGACATGTCCTGATTTTAAAGATAACCGATTTTTTAAATACTTGTATTAAGTTATCTTTTTACTTTTTTGTGATCATGTGTAGCTTTTTACGGCAGACTTTTGAAGAAAAATGTAATTTCCATACTGCAAATCACAATTTCGCAAAATCAAATAAGGTATTAATAAATTTCTGAGGAATTATATTATTAGCCGCTAAAGTGGTACAAATAAAAAAGGTAAATAAAACAAACTCCATCGGCAAAAATGGTTTCAGAAATATTTCAATTTCACTATATTATAGAAAGCAACTCTAATTATAGAGAACTACAGAATGTATTTACAGGAGCGGGAAGCGATAGTAGACCTGTTTATCTTTACATAATTTAATTTTATTATAAGATAAATACTACACAATGTCTATCTAACTTAAAAGTATATATTGAGCATCCGTAAATTTACAGCAGCGTTCTAAGCGTTCAAGCGGCAGAAACTTTTTGTAACTGAAAATAATATAAGGTATAGGTACTTTTATAACTACTTATAGGCTTTCGTTTCTTTTTCTGCCGGTCAAACAGCCCAGGCAAGAGTCGGGATACGCAACAGTATCTTAAAACATATAAAAGGGCCCCACCGGGGTATCAAAAAAATGGCTTATCAAAAAACGACACTTAAAAATCGTAGTTACAAAATTGTATAAAACACTGAATTTCAGTCACGCTTTCGATAAATATCTATACGTTGAGTATACACATGCATCACTCAATGTGACTCGCTCACATCCACTTGTGAGATTCCGGGGAATCCCCCCTCCTCCATTAAAAAGGCACGATACCTAGGATCAGTTCTTTTGGCACCCGAGAATGCTACATCGCTTACAGTCCGAGACTATTTAATACAATTACAAAATTGTCTTTATATCACGCGCACAGTGCTTTTGACTCGTGCATTGTCACTAAAAACAAACGACGCTCATCTCCGCCTCCTTGATATCGCGGCTGCCATCATTTGTCTTAACATAGGTTCAGGGCTGCAAGCCTTCGGATCACACTGCATCTGCCCGTTTCCACCGCACCTGAAATAATAATACATTTATTAAATTTACATCCCCATTTGCAGTGGGAATAAAACTAACTTAAATATGCTAATGGTCCTCATAACAATAGTTTTAAAACTATTTCTGTTCCATGTTGCCTGTACTATACATCTCCTTCAAGATGATAATTTTTATCTATCTTTATTATTATGAATTACCTTAAATCATTTTAAATAATACAACTGTATGTATCGTGCATTTTAGAAAAAATAAAACGTACCTACTTGTATAAACAAGTAATATTAGTGGTCAGTGGAACCCTGTGGTATGCCACTTTATTATTGGAACTTGACTTGCTAAATAGTGTCTATAATAAACAAATCTAATGTTTTACTATAGATCTCCTATCATGTCTTCACACAGGCAAGAGTTTTAAAAGTTTTTCGAGGCTTCAACATAGTGCAAGCCAAAATGGATGGTTAGCGGCTTTGAATACGATTCATTTAAATGTATTCGAACCAACAATACTTACGTGCAGTGCAAACAGGGCCCCGAAGCTGACTTGATGACCTCTCCCACTTGATACGCTCTTCCTTGTATCTGGCAGCCACTCTTTGTGGCTCTACCATTGTAAGCGTGCGACAAGAAGTGCGGCGGTAACGTCGTGGTGGTCGTCGTGGACGTCGTCGTCAGATTGAGTGTGGTTGCCATGGACACCGGACACTCGTACCTCGGACAACAGAAACCCCTGATGGGTTCTTCGTGACAGTGCGGTATGGGAGGCGGACAGCTCTGCTGCAAGCATATGATGTCGCTCCTGAAGCAGAAGCAGAAATCGCACGGGTCGTCCCTGGGTATTTGCTGCGCTGAAACGTAAACTTTCCCGCCATATCGGCAAGTGCCGGGACCAAAAGTTCCTTGATCGCCCTCTTCGTAGTCCGGTCCTGAAGTTGGACCACCATATTCGGGGATTTCCTGAGGTTCTGGAACTTCAGGTTCCTCCGAGGGTTCTGGTGTCGTCGACAGCGGAGCTGGAGGAGATGTGTACGTTTCGTTGAGTGGCTGAGAAACTCCCTCGGTCGATGAAGAAGTAACAATTTCTGGAAGACGTTCGGTGACAGAAGCGTTGACCTTAGCTTCAGTTTCTGCTTCGTAAGCTGGTGTGGTGGCTGGCGCTTCTTCCGGTTTCTTAGTTTCTTGCGGTTGCCTGCTCTCGGTTACTTCTTCTTCAGGGACCTTTCCTTCTCCTGGTATTGTGGGTCTAGCTTCTGTACTACTGCTTGGGGTCGTCGCTGCTTCCTTCGGCCCTTCAGTTGCTTCTTTCTCCGCTTCCGCCTCTGTGGTTTGTTCTTCTGCCTTCTCTGTTGCCGGMGCACTAGTTGGAGCAATTACTTCTTCCTGCGGCTTCTCGGTTGCCTTCTCWGGTTTCTCTGCTCCTTCCGTTGGTGCGTACTCMGGTTCCTKTATTCGTTCCGTTACAGACACTTCTGGCACTGTAGCCGCTTCAGTTTCTGCTTCTACCGCCGCTGTAGGAACTGCAGTTGAAACGGCCGTTTCAGCTTCCGGTACCTTAGCTTCCGTTACTTCAGTAGGTTCAACTGCTGCAGGAGAAACTGTGGATGGAGCAGCGGTTTCAGCTTCTGGTAATTTAACTTCCGTTACTTCAGCTGTGGCAGGAGGAACTGCAGTTGGAGCAGCAGTTTCAGCTTCTGGTAATTCAGCTTCCGTTACTTCACCTGTGGCAGGAGGAATTGCAGTTGGAGCGGCGGTTTCAGCTTCCGTTACTTCACTAGGTTTGACTGTTGCAGCTGGACCAGCAGTTTCTGCTTCTGGTAATTTAGATTCAGTTACTTCGCTAGGTCTAGCTGTGGTAAGGCGTTCTTCCTCTGCAACAGTGGTGAGTTCTGGTTTCTCTTCTTTTTCTGGTGCAGCAGTTTCGGTTTCTGGAGCCCCTGTTTGCTTAGGTTCCTCTGGTATTATAGTAGCGGCCTCGGTTGGTGGTTGTCTTTCAGCAACTTCTGTGACGGCTTCTTCTGCAGCCGCAGGCTTACTGGTCGTAACTGGTTGTTCACCCTCTGTTGCCTTTGTTACCGATTCAGTTATTGCGGCCTCAGTCTCCTTTTCTGATAGTATTTCAGTTGCAGGCGCTTCTGGTACTCTTGCAGTTGTTGCTTGTTCCGTTGCCACTTCCTCTTTACCTGGTGTGGTAACTGCACCAGGTTCCTCTTTAGCTGGTGTTGCGGTTTCAATTGCAGGTACCTCTTCTGACGAAGGAGCGCTTGTGGTTGCTGGTATGGCTTCTTCAGTTTGTTTTCCAGCTTCATGAATTGCGGTGGCTGCCGGACTAGCGGCCTCTTCAGCTGCTCCAGCTGGTGTTGAAATTTCACCAACTTGTTCAGCAGGTGCAGTAGTAGCTTCTGGAGCAACACCTTCAGTCGGCGTTATTGGGGTTTCTTCCTCCTCAACAGCTTCGCCTGCTCCTAAGTCGTGTGCTGGTGATTCTGGCTGAACGGATGCAGCTTCAGTTGCCGCTTCTGCAGCGGCTGCTGTGGTAGCTGGAAGTGCTGCGACAGGTTGGCATAATGCTGGATCTTCGCAAGAAACTGGTGGTTGTTCTACTGGTTTGCATGCTGCAGGATCTTCGCAAGCAGCTGGAGGTGGAGCTTCTGCTTTGCATGCTGATGGGTCTTCACAGGAAACAGGAGGTTGTTCTGCTGGCTTGCATGCCGAAGGATCTTCGCATGATACTGGAGGAGGTACCTCTGCTTTGCAGGCAGATGGATCTTCACAGGCTGGAGCACCTTCTACTTTGCTTGCTACGCTACTGCTTATCGGAGCTTCAGTAGTTGCTGGAGCTGGTGCACCAGTCTGGATAACGACTGAAATGTATTGCTCCTCAGGTTCACGTGGTTTAATAGTGGTTTCTGCACCAGCTGCTGTAGCGGTGGTTTCTGCAGCACGGGATGGTGCTTCGGTAGCAGGTGCAGCTTCTGTCACATGACTTTCAGGCTGTCCAATTTCTGCCTTTTCAGTGAGGTGTTCTACCGTAACTGCTTCAGTAATTTCCTTCGCAGTAGTTTCAGGTTGTACAACTTCAGTTACGGCAGCTTCCTTTTCAGCTTGTTCTGTCTGTGTAGGTTTCGTAGCCTCTTCGCTTACTGAACCGGTTGCTACTGGTGCTTCAGTTACTGGTGCCTGTGTAGCTTCTACCGGCGTTTCAGTTTCTGCTGCTTCTGTAATTTCTTCTGATGGTTTCTTCTCAGGAACAGATGCGGTCTGAGCTGGTTGCGATGGCTCCGTTGTTGCTGCTTCAGTCGCGGCTTCTGTGGGCTGTTCTGGTTTAGCGGTTTCACCAAATTTCTCTTCCAAAGCTGGAGTAGCAGCTTCAGATGGTTTGCTTGGCACAGCAGTGGCTGCGGGAGTGGCTTCTGGTTGTTCAGTTGTCACTGGTTTACCCTCTTCTGGTTGAGCTGTTGTTGCTTCTTTACCTTCTTCAGCTGGTTGAGTTGTAGCTGCAAGACCTTCTTCGGGAGCTCTGGCGGTTGTAGCTTGAGCTGCTGCTTCTGTTGTCTGTTCTAAACCAACAGTTGTAGGTTGGACTTCTGCTTCGGTTTCAGTTGATGATGGCTGAGTTTGTGCAGGTAATTTCGTTGCAAACGGTTGTTCTGTCTCTTCCTCTGGAATTTCATTTTCCTCTGCGGATTCTACGGTGGTGGCGGATGGTACTTCACCAGGCTCCGTTGCAGCTTCGGTAATAATACCCTTCGGCGATGTTGTCGCTTCTGGCGCAGCAGTCTCTTCTGGTTTCTTTTGCGTGATAACTTCGATCGGTGCTTCCGATCCAGACGGTGGTTGCTGTGTGGCTGGTTGTTCGGTAACCGCCTCTGTAGCTTCTTTCTCTACAGCTGCTGGAGTAGTTGCTTCTTGTTGTGTAGTTGCCTTTTGTGTAGCTTCAGGCGCTGCTTCTGTCGTCTGTTCTCCAATTTCAATTTCGTTCTCCTCTTCTCTGATTGCCGTAGTACTTTCATAGGGAACAGTAGTAGTTTGTGGCATCTTGTGGCTGTCTGATTCGATTTCACCGGGAGTCAGAGGAGCTGTAATGTGGTTTAGGATTAGAACTTAGTCTTGGAAAGTATTTTGAAGTTAAACGTTGAAAACTGATCCATTTTTTGTCTACGTGGATTGAATCTTGAATTATTTCAGTTTTAAATCATTAAGGTGTATATAGCTTTACATGTAACGACTGTAACTCTGTTTATATTTGACAAACGGGAAGATATTTTCTTATTAGGGGAAATGAGCATCTAAAACAATTTAATAAATATAAAAATACAGACATTGTAACTAGAAGTTCTTCGTTAGCGAATCATTTATTATTATTTAAACATACTTCTATTTTTGGAAATTTAAAAAGTTTATATTTTTGTAATAAATCATCAAAATTAAACTAAGTATTTAGAAATTCTAGAGATATACAAAATTTTAAATGACCAAAATTGGACAATACTAAATGATTTTTGCAATTTCAGTTGTACCATTCTAAATTTTTTATTTAAACGCTAATTTTTACGTTGCTGGTTTGAAAGTGTTTATCTATTTTTAGTCAAGATTGCTTGTTTAGATTTTTAGTTTCATTTATATTTTTGATAGTGTCATATTTTTTCCTGTAATTTATAAAAATGGTACTGACGATGGCATATTAGCCGAAAACGCTTTACCTCAATAAATGTATTGTGGATTTAACTTGGTGAAGTGATTTTACAAGAATTAATTTTAAAGTTACTTACCGCAGTTGTATGTAGGGCAGCAGCTATCGGGACTTTCATAGACAGGCATGCAGTTTTGCATATTTGCCGGAGCGGCCGCACAAGTGATGGATTCACACTGTAAAATCGAACTGACACATTTGCAAGATACTTGACAGTGATTAATCGGAGGAACACTGGAATTGTTGGAGTAGGTCTGGCCATCGACTAAGCAGCTGCCTTCTCCGGGTATCACTTTCGTAGCTTCTTCCTCAGATATAGGTTCTTCCGTTGGAGATACAGTTGTAGTGAATTGTTCCTGTTTTCTTTCCACTTCAAGGCTTACTTCCGTGGACACAGGCAGTTCTTCTACTGGTTTCTGGGTTTCAGCAGCAGGTACCTCAGTAGCGCTAGGTGCTGCCGTGCTAGCTGCTTCTGTTGTAGCTGGTAACCTTTCTGTAACTGATGGTGGTTTAACAGATTCAGCGGTTGCCATTTCTGTTACTTCAGGTTCTTTAGCGGTGGTAGCTCGTTCCTGTGCTTCTGTAGTCACTTCTGCTGCAATCTCTGGAGCTGCTGTTTGTTCTGGCTTCTCAGTTTCTGGAGCTGTTGTCTGGATTTCTTCTTCTGCAMCTTCTGTAGATGAAGGACGTGCAGGTGTAGTAGCAACTTCTGGAGCACCTGAAGCTTCTTCGCTTGGTGCCGTTGTTGCCTTCTCTTCGCTTGGTGCCGTTGTTGCCTTCTCTTCGCTTGGTGCCGTTGTTGGCTTCTCTTCGCTTGGTGCCGTTGTTGCCTTCTCTTCGCTTGGTGCCGTAGTTGCCTTCTCTTCGCTTACTAACGTTGTAGCCTTTTCTTCACTTAGCGGCGTTGTTGCCTTCTCTTCGCTTGCTGCGGTGGTGGCCTTCTCTTCGCTCACTGTCGCGGCTGGTACAGCAGAAGTAGTTTGTTCCTCAGGTTGTTCAACAATTACAGCTTTTTCCACCTCTGGTTGTTCTGCGCCGAGATCGTGAGCTGGCGTTTCAGCTGGTTCAGTTACTTCCTGTGCTTCTGTTGTTTCTAAAGCTGGTGCTTCGGTTATTTCAGCTTGCTTTTCGGTTGGTTGAGTGATTCCTTCAGTTACAGGTTCCGAGGATGATGGTTTCTCAGTAGTTGCAATACTAGTTGCTTCAGGTTGCGCTTGCGCTGAAGGCACTGTAGTTTCAGGAGCTTCAGCTTCAGTGGAAACTTCTGGCAGACGTTCCGAAAGAGACGGAGTACTAGCCTCAGCACCTTCTATAGGTCTGGCCGTTGTGCCAACTTCAGTTACTTCAGCTTGAGCAGTGGTTTCCGCTTGCTTACTGGCTTCTTCAGGTTGGATTTCAGTTGCAGCTGCTTCAGTAGCAGCAGGTTGTGCGGTGGTAGCTTCTGCTGGAGTTGGTGATGCTTCTGCTGGCTTAATCTTTTCTTCGATGGCCGGTGTCTCTGTAGGTGCTGCAGCGGTGGACGGCTGTTCTGTAGCTCCTGTTTCGGTTGTTTCAGGAACTCTCGGAGCTACTGTCTCTCCTTGCGGTCGTTCTGTGGTTGCGCCTTCCTTAGGCAATTCACTTGGCTGAATTGGCGGAAGGCTTTCTGTTACTTTCTCAACAGAAGCAGTGGTTCCTTCCTTCTCAGTTTCTGTACTTGCTGCTGGTGCTGTTATTCCTTCTCTGGGGGTAGTAGCAGCTTCAGCTGGTTGTTGCGTAGCAGCTGCTTCTGGCTCCTTAATCTTCTCTTCTTCCGAAGGAACCTGTCCTGTAACTTGTTCGCCRGGTAATGGAGCACCTTCTTTCTCAACTGGTTTTGCCGTTATGATTTCTGCTTCGGTCACAGCTGCCTCTGTTGTGACGGCACCTTCCGTAGGCTGTTCTTCCTCTGAAGCTTCTGTTGCGCTAGTTTCTTTCGGAGCTTCGGTGCCTATGTATTGCGTGGTTGGTTCTGGAATGAATGCCTCGTCTTCCTTTTTGTGCGCCGCAGGTTTTTGCGTAAGAGCGGCAGTTGGTTCGATGGTGGCAGCCTCCTCTTCTTCGTGGGCTTCTGCTCCAGCGGTTTCGTCACGTGAAGGATATTCGGCGTATTCAGTAGTTGCTGCTTGTGTAACAGCCTCTTCTGCCGGTATTCCAGTGGTTAATGGACTGAAAGGTTGTGTCAGTTCTTCAGCTGGTGGAGCAGTTGTTTCTGTAGCGAGTGTAGTTATTTCTTCTTCGATCACGTTCTCGCAGTCATAGGTATCCGGACAACACTGGCCCTCTCTGACTGGAAGGGCGGTGCAGTTGACTTTGTCTAGTGGTGTGGGACCGCATTCTTGAACCGCGCAAACGATGTCGCCCTTCATGCAATAGCAGTGTTCGCAAGGAATATCTTTCTTGACCAGTGCTCCATCAGCATAGATCTCGTTATTGTAAATACAATCCGTAGGTCCAGGAGCTATGGTAGTCGTAGTGATGAGTAGCGGAGGTGTTGGCCTAACCGTTGTTTCCAAAAGGTTTTCCTCTGGGTGATCTGCAAAATGACATTGATAAGCTTGGAATATTCAATGCACGACGTAACATACCGCAATTGTATCTGACCGGACAACATACTCCTTCTTGGTATACCGGTTTGCAGCCCTCGATGTTCAAGGTACATTCTTGCATTACACAGGCCGTCTTATTTCTGATGCAGTAGCAGAGTTCGCACGGTTTGTTGGGATGGGAAGGTACCCTGGCACCGTCAGAGTAGAACAAGTTGTCTATGGAGCATCCATAGGTATCCAGATGTCCCACATCCGTCGACTTCGATGACTCGGTTGTTGTTGATGGCAGAAGTTGGACTGGCACTGCAAACATTTACTCGTGAATCTTCTTCATTGAACATTCTTTAGCATTTCTTTAGCTTAAATGGGCACATGTTTGGTAATCATCCTTGGCTATTTAATAAGTGTGACTTCATTTGCGTTTTGAAAAAACTAATCGATAATAGGGCGATATCCCAGCTGTGTTTCTAAAGTTTAGGTACGCGTTAATGTTAACGAGAAGTGACAATATTTTCATCCATGTCTTTTAGAACTTTATAATAACATCTCTATGAAAAGCATTACTTAATAAAACACAAAGRTAAACTGACCAAATACCATGTATACCKAACAAATTACGTCAAATTGTTCCAATTTTATTATTTTAGAGTAATATTTTTATTTTTTAAGTTTATTACATTATGGTTAATTACTTACCCTCTGGACAAGTGATTACTGGACAGCACTGGTCTGGCCTCTTCTCGACCTTGCAGTCCTGACCTATGGCTTTGGTGAAAGGGCATACCCTTAGATAGCACATGAGCATTTTGTTATGGCAGGTACAGTTCAGGCACGGCTCGTTCGTGATGATCCTGTCTCCTTCATCGTAGTGTTGGAAATTGTAATAGCATCCCGTCGAATCGGCGACTGCAACAACAGGTTCAAGGTTTAGCAGAACCGTCTTAACAGTTATGTTCATAAATATTGATCTGAGCTGTTTGCCGTTCTAAAATGGGCTTAGTTTGTCGACTCCATTAATTCCGAACGCCAGTTGGAGCAACTGTAGTTCGATTTTTACGTTTGGCTAGCTTGTTTGGTCAAATTATAACTTGATAATTGATATTAGGTTGAGTCTGGTGGCACTACCTCATCATGTCATCGATCTGTGACAACGGGATCAACGGCTCAATCGTCGAAGTTAAATCTTCAAAAATCAATTACTATTTTTTCCAAGAAAGAAATGAAACGAAGGCCAGAGCGCATTTGAAATAAATAGTCGGATTAGATCTTAAAGAGACGATCAAAATTTACGTTTTAAAGAACAGGTTGAAAGTGTTGTATTCAAACTGACAATTTCTATCTCAATCGCTAAAACTTCCTCTACTGTTTTTGCAATATAAATTCCTTTAATCCTAATATTACTGCTTAAACATACTAATGATTTTGCCGGTATTTACTAAAGGGATTCCAACCAGTAAATAATTTCTTGATTTTTTTCTCTTCTGTTATCGTTATTACTCACCTGGATAATATTCTATTTCTGTGCTGGATTCCGTCAATGGCGCTGCAACAGAAGAAAATGCCGTTTATTAAAATTACGTTAGGGAACAGG
The DNA here is from genome assembly GCA_025024175.1 of Rhyzopertha dominica. Lineage (NCBI taxonomy): Eukaryota > Metazoa > Arthropoda > Insecta > Coleoptera > Bostrichidae > Rhyzopertha > Rhyzopertha dominica. Next base: position 11,263,671 of record QCXZ01000138.1, read on the forward strand.
TGCAGGTCAGTGGCACAAGCAAGGTTAAAACCAGGTGTGGCGAAGCACTCTTTTGCATAGCAAACGTCTTGCTTCGATGTGCACAAATGTATTTGCATATTGACACACTAAATTATTGTATATGAGTACAAAATCAACATGAATGTAAGCTACCACATTGACAGACGTCGGATGAGTATGGCTGATTTGTGAAGGCTGCAGAAAAAACCGTAAGGTAAAGCACGCACGAGATGATTGCTAGCAGCTGAGGTAGAGGAACTTTACAATCCATTCTTGTTTACAATGTTGCAGTGGATGTTGTGATTACATCTGTTGTGGTAAGTTATTACTGATGGTTCAAAAATTACAGCGTGAACAAAAAAATCTTCTTAAAGTAGTCCTTTAAAAGTAGTGCAAAATTTGCTACAAACATTATAATTAAACGATATTTAAAGAAAGTATTCTTAATATATCGTAAAGGCAACAAATATTGAAAGAAGCCTCTCATCCGTTCATTTTACTTGTTGTTTACATTTTACACACTGCTATATACAAAATATTTGTTCGTTTCAGCAAACCTGTGAGTTTCTTGTATTTTGATTCAATTTATTAAGAAATGAACATTTTTGTTTTGAAAATTTAACATCCTTCCATAAATGGCCCTATAAAATGGTAAACAGATAAGTTTTCTGCACATATTATGAAACACAAACTAATCACTTCTGGTTGCATATATGTTGAAATAATTTAACTTTCTTTAACGAAGAAAGTGCTGGAAAAATATACAGATAAACATGTAACTTTATCATTCTGTAACAAATTTAAAAAAATGTGGAAATTGACGCGATTTTGTGGGTGCAGTTAAATAGATTTCGTTATTTTAAGAAAACGAAAACATCACTGGATTTCTAACGCATTAAATAGACACGAAAACAACTTATCAGTCTTCAGTTTTATCGTACTCCCTGACCGTATAGAGTGAATTATTTTCCTGAAATATTTGCATCATCTATACATCGCCGGTTTTAATTTTCGAAAAAGTCTTAGAAAGACCTTCATAATTACTCATCTTTTCTTCTCTATTAAAAAAAATAAGCCTTCTGGGAATAGTTTGTACTGACAACTTCGAACGTTACATGAAATAAAATCTTGTTCTTGTTTCAGGATCTTACTCGAATCTGTCCCCTATAGGATCATTGAAGACGGTTCGTTTTCATTGAACCTGTAATTTTTTTACCAATAAAGACTTGTTATTATAAAAGACAAAAGCCATAGAACCGTTTACCTATAGATCATTAGACAAACTGCGAACTTTTACGTGACGAGCATAATTTCAGTTGTTACAGTAGATCTCTCGAAACCGATCGGAGCTTCTGGTCCTGCTCCTCCTCGGACGTACCTCAGCGTCTTCTGCAATTTTTCCGCTCACGTCTGACAAAGCAACGGCTTACATAATGGAAACAATCCGGCACAACGTCTTGATATTTGCAAAGTACAAAAGGATAGTTTGTGAACATAACCATAACTCATCCGGGTAGTGAGATGCAAGCCAGCAATCACGGCTACAGATGCACATGTGCCTTCGGCCCCTTGGTTCGATGACCGTGCACACTGAATTAACATCTCCCGTACGTATACGCGGAGTTCTTGCGATTCCAGTCCGGAAAGGCCGAAGAAGGCTGCGTCCATTGTGGCGCATCACCCGTTTTTAATTATCTAATAACACGCGTTGCCCAGATTCGGCAACAAAAAGTGCGTGTAACGGGTCCGTAGCTGCTCCGCACCAATCTGATGATACGTAGCGGGATGCTGCAACTGCATGGTCGCTATTGTTAACTGTTGAGTCGCGAATTGAATAAGGCTCCTCAGAGATGGTGTGCAAGCAGCAGATAAACGTCAATTACTTCTGTGGATGGCTGGGAAGAAAAGCGTATCGCCTTTAGTCACGTAGCTTCGTTTTTGGGGGCCTTGGTTTAAGCATTACTTTTTACTCAAAAACAGTCACGAGTTATTTCATAAGAAATAAGGTAGTACCACCAAATGATACGAAAGATATTTACGCATTTTGATGGTTCCTAACATTTGCAAAAAAGTAAAGTTTATCGTGTTCTTAAAAATGATAGGTACTTTTGCTCTGATCATTAATTGTCGACATACAGCAAGTTTGTCTTATGTTTCTGACGATTTATAGACAAATGATTTTATGAATAAAAACTGACAAAACATGAAACAGGAGAGAACTTCCAAAAGATAGCCTTGGTGATTCGGTGGATAGCGTACTTGCCTCTGAACCACAAGGTTGCGAGTTCCAGTCCCATCCATGGCATGAGCGTTTGTATTATGCACTTAAATAATGTCCGACTAAAGAATAATAAAATTAAGAAGTTCGCTAACCACCAAAGAGGTTGTCAGTCGTGCAGATATTTGCTCATATTCAATAAACTTTTGCTAGTTACAAATTTGATTATGAAGTTAAAAACAGAAACATTTTATCTGTTCAAGTCTCAAGTGATAATTCCAAAAACGGATCAAGGAATAAAGAGTAAAATAAAAAAAGTAACGATTAAAGTGTTGTTAACTGGTTTTAAAAGAAAGGATTTAACCCTAGACAGCAAGAAACTGAAGAATAATAACGTTTTACACCGAGACATTGACTCGACTCGGCTCAGATGCACGCGTAGTGCAACGAGTGTAGGTAGCTTTATACCAACATGTAAATTAGATACCATCATATCTAGTGGCATGCGGCATTACTGTATAAATGATTGTGACTCATACTAACAGGTATATCTTTAATATGCATCCGTATCTAATAAACATGCCGGTTATTAAATGGTCTTATCAAATAAACCGACAAAATTATGTTGTTGCCTTTGTGCCGTGCTCTACGTTCTCAAGCCCAAGGTGAACGAACAGGAATGCGAGCGCAGGTCTAAAACCGAAATATTCCTGAGGAGATGAGAGAGAAAGATTTTCGGTCGAAGCTGTCTACGGTAGCAATTCATGAAATTATGTACACCCCGTCTGCCCACTCGCTGTTACGCCCCTGGATGCAGCCTGCAGCAGCAAGGCGTGTGAACGTCCATCAGTGTCATTGTCAAGACTTTTCGCACCTTTGTATTACATCGTAATCAAGGCGGACATTGTAGTCCTTGTGCTTGTTGCTCTATGTTGTTAACACCACGTGTTTTAATTGAGCTGTTAGGGCACGTCGTGCACATACAGCTCTTTCATCGCTATAGCGTTCTTTAGGCGAAGATGTAAAGAGGCGTTAAGCGATGCTATGGAGTGCACGAATGTGTGGATTGATATAAGTTCGATGTACAATGTCAGTGCGCTGAAGAGGTTTAGAAAATGGCTAGATCCGATTCATTCTAGTTGAGGAAACAACTGTTCGTTGCAGTTCTTTTAGGATGGTTCTTCCTTTTAAAGGTAATCCACAAGAAAATACCTTTACCCTCTGATGGAATAGTTTTGAACTTCTTTGGAAAGTCTGTCTAGTTCTTCAAAATTTAGCACAGTTCCAGATTGTTCAAAAAATCCATGAGCTTCATTCCTAGTTTGTGATCAACGAATTCGAGATGTTAAGATGAGCAATGGTTTTGAATCACTTTGCTAACTCGAAACTTCAGATTTTAGATCACCATTATGCGATTTTTTTAACATTCAGCATCATCCTTTTGAATAGTCATCAGTGAAAAATGTATTATAAATGTATAAATGTATTATTAACTGCAACTAGTTTTGTTTTGTTTACATAAGCTGTCATTAAAGCCAATATCTCTGTTTTAAAACATGTATTCATTAAAGCAAACTTTTAAAAGTTATCTTTATCTCTACTGACCCTTAATTTATCCACTAATCAGTATGGCTTAATGGCTATCTAAATTAAAAAGCCAAAACTCCAGCGTCACCATTTTTTAAGCCGACGCCAATCATTTCGCATGTCATTGAATGTTCTAAGTGCTTAGTACTGGTATGACTCATCTCACTGGGAACAAAAAATTCAATAACCACTGCTAGTTGTTTTAATGAGTTGCTATAATAAGAATTTTTCACTTAGCGTTATGTCATGTATGGTAATACACACGTGTAACGTTTTTTTATGGTGGTTACTATCAATTAAAGAGCACTATGGAACTGCAATCAGAAGAGGTGCGATACACTTTAATTAAAGGTAAAGTGTTTAACAAGAGCAACCATGTGGCCTATCTATTTATAGAGTGACTCCACGGGATACGTTGAGTTTGTCGTCCGCCTACGTAGGTTTGTTTTTGTTTACCTGGAAAAATTGACAGGGATTTCCAGATGTGTGATGCTTTAAATATTTCTCAGTACTAAATAACTCTCCGGTTCCTTTATTACAGGTTTAAAAAACTGTTCGCGGTTATTTAATATATAGTAATTCCAGATAGATATTACTATCATAAAATGATTTATAAAAACTCTATAGATGGCTTATTTAATTCAAGTGTTAATTTTGGACTCTGGATTTTTGCATTCTGTTGTTACTGCTAATGCACCTTCATGTGTTCTATTTGAAAGTCGTATTCTTGCAAACACAAGTCTGATGGGGCCGATATAAGTAAGGGCAGAAATACTTTACAGCCCAGACAATACTAAAAAGCTCCTTATGAATAGTCGAATTCAGCTTAGCCTTATTCGATGCTCTACATGCAGATGTTACAGGTCTGTTATATTTCTTTAACAGTGCTGCATATTATCTGGAAGTATCGGTCTGTGATCGAAATTCATTTTGAAAAAAAAGTATTGATAGTTTCATTAATGTTTATCTAAGTAAATCCACATAATGCCCTTTACATTACACAGCTTTTTGACACAGTAAGGCTGTGGCACCGACAAGTTTTCAGCTAAATTTCCACCAAAAAATGGAGCCCTCAAAAATTTTGAGAAGTATAGATCAACTAGTTACTTTGCTCAGGGTTCACTAACTATTTTCTAATCTTTGAAGTGGGTGGACTAGTAATCCTTTTGGCAAAACAAAAAACATCCTGGAGGTCTTTGGTCGGAGAATTTAAATGACTGCGGTCCATACGTAATTTTGCGGGTACATAACTGTCAGGATGATTGCAATAAAATGTTCCTGCAACAATTTGTGGCTTGACCTCCCATGATGCGTCCCACGTTTGCTATGACGTTGACGGTGTTGCCATTTTTAGAAAAAGTTCCTTAAATATTAAGTTTCTCAAGTAGAACTGTTTAGAATTGTTTTAAATAAGTGCTAACATTAATTATCACAAAACTCTTGATTGGTACACAGTTATGTGATAAACTTTCGCTAGGAGTGGTGAAAAGTAATGTGTACACAACGACATGATCTCTTTTTTGCAAAGTACTGTCAAAATCCGACAACGCTGTTTGCCAATTGCGCACGCAAAACTATCTTACGTAACCGAAGTCGGTCTATAACAGTTAGCGGCTGGTCGTCGATGGTGTTACGCAATGCTGTGAGAACTGGTCCCCCTTAAAAGTCAAGTTCAAGACACCCGTCACGCGCGAAGTTCAATACCATTCGTGTGTTTTGCAGCGAAAAGAAAGCGCAAGGTTATTTTCGTACGGGCCGGCCTAGATTCCCGCCGTCTCCGAGAAGGCTTTACCTTGACTCTCTGAGGAATATCTATGGCAAATTAATTGAGGGATTGGGCAGAAAAAGTGCCCTACTAAAAGACAATTTAGCGGGCGCAAGCATAATTTACTTTTAGAATTGTGCACTTCTTTTCTTTTCCTGACAGATGTTACTCGTATGTACAGTGCCCTGCAAGGTCGCCTGATTTAAATCCCATGGATTTTTTCTTTGTGGGCTATCTAAAATCTCTTGTGTATAAAACCCCGGCTCATAATGTTGAGGAACTATGACTAAGTTCTTATCTTCCTGGTTATTATATCATCTTCAACACACATTTACAAAGTAGCTTTTTTAAAGACTGATTTCCAATGTGTAGATTACGAACTAATATTGAACTCACAATGTTCGTCATAATAAGGCAGTGTATAAACAAATCTGAGGATTCCTATATTGGTCTCTCAGAGAAAGCATTGAAGTAATGACTGTTAATCTGTTTTCCCTTAATTGCTTAATGATTTCAATGGCAGACATTTATTAAAACAACACCATCAACCTTTCACTATTGCATTTCTTCAACAAACAATGGCTGAATCAATTACTTCCGAACATTTAATCGACAATTACAAATATCTAGTTAACCCAAATTGAACTTGAGCGAATGATAAACTGCGATTTTTCGAAAACTACTTATTAGTCACGGCAATTGCGGTAGTGAAATCCCCGGATAACGGTGAAGACTCAATTCGATCGCCTTCATTTTTGAGATGACACAGTGTTTCAGTTACAGCGTGGAATAATGTCAGGTATGCGTGTTGTGACACATGTATTATCACCAGTGAGACATAAAAACTTGCCTGCCATCTGCTGCAAATAGTGAATATCAATTACCGACGCCTGCTCATTTATATGCAATATTTGTCGCGCACACCATGCTTGGCTGCTCGCACAGTATTTTGCTGGGATTTGCTCCATATACAGAGCCCATAAGCCACTAGCCCATGTGATTAGGGCTGGTTTTGTTAAAAAAATCTTCCGCCTTCTGTTTAATCAATTTGGTCTCTGCCAAATACTCGTAAAACACTTATCGACTTTAAAGGTCTATAATCATTATCCTAAATTTTAGCCTTATTTTTGCTCACGCTCAGAAATTATATGTTGGTACTTCATAATTAGGTAAAACTAGTTACTCTTAACATTCTGATAATGCAAAACAGGCTGCAATACCCTTACTGTCTGTCCAAAATAAATAAATTAAATATCAATGAGAAGGTGATGACGGCGACTCCACCAATTTTGCAAGTGTATACAACATACAAACAGCACCGTTAAAGCATAAACGTTTGCTACTTTTAAAACCGTTTTTCATCGATGCTAGCGCAATTCTGCAACAAAATCTTTGCCGGTCTCACGCACAAAGCGACCTAGACGAGTTAACTGTTCTAAAAAAACCAGTTGCGAATAATTTCGGCGTTCTGCGAATTGCACGACCACCGATGAATCGAAAATTGACCGCTCTAGACGGTTCGCTTACCAGCAGTCGACGTTGACAACAGGACAGCAGCCAGGACGGTCAGCAGAGGACCCCCCCTGAAGTTGGTGGACAACATGTCGCGTCCTGAAAGAGAGCAAGAAATTATTTTAGAAGAAGCGGTTGCTTGTCTTCAGCAGAAGTGCACAAAAAGTTTGTAATACATGGGATGTTCGTAAGACTAAAACTAAGTTGTCTAACGTTTGTTCTAAGGTGTTCCAACGTYTAACTAAACAATTTAGATACACCTATATGAAGCACGATTTGTTTATTTATACAACTTAACAAATGGACATTTGGCTAGCCCTAGGTCTTCCTTCTTGTATCCTGCAACATTCCACGTAAATGATCTAACTTACATTTTGCATAACAAAGATTTTGCGTGAGTTTTATATTTATTATATCCATAAATTGTTGGGATTTCAAAATGAAGCAGGAAAATACAAACAACAGTATATCCTAGCGTCCTCAATGGGCTCCAAAATGGCGGACTAGCCAACTATCGTAACCTGGGGCTGTCACTTTTTATTTCTGCGATCAACAAAAAGTCTATGGGTTTTACGTTCCTCGCAATCTCTTTGTTGCTCCTCGAAAGCATTAAAGATTTATTCCACCAGGTGAGGATTATTAAGATTGACACTTTTCCAGGCAGAATTAGATCCGTAATAATCTCAATTACCCCCCGAGCAACATCCTGTGCTCTTAATGCAACCATCCAGGTACGACGGCTGTGCATTTTTTCACAGCATCTCTCACTCTCTCTTTCAGCCGGCCGGTAATTACCCGCACTTTTACGTCGTGTTTTTACATGCATGGTTTAGTTGCTGAAATGCATAATGCAATAAAGCGTGTGTGCTCGTAGCGCCGCCGGACGCTATGAACTATAACTAATGCAACACTTAACCGAGACCGTGTATGTGCCTCGGAGGAGCCATAAACGCGGTTCCCACGTTCCCAGATATCAAATGCAAATGCACAAAGCGAATACTTAGATTTGTTAACTTGCGGTGTCATAACGTCGGTGGGGGACCGTATTTTACAGCGCCGTTGCGGTCTCCCCGCGAAGGTATGCTCCAGATCGGCGATTTTTACCAACCTGCGGCTGGTGATTTTTCATCGGGGTCTTTGACCATCCCAGCAGCGTTGCCAACTTCGGACGTATGCCATTCTTGCAMAMAATTTGACCKACTCATTGTTTTTAATGTCCTGGAGAAGTTGAACGAATCTGGCTTAGTGGTGTATAGTGATAATCTTCCTCTGAATTCCGTTACTTAGTGGGCGAAGCCCCCTGATGATGCCACACGCGACTGCGGACGAAACGTTGGTTAGAAGATGCAGTTCAAACTAAAAAACCAAGAAGGCGATTACCATTCATGAGAATAGGTGCTAGGCGATAGAACGAAACGATCACCTCTGGAAGACCAAGAGATTAGCGTTATGCAAATTTTATGTCAGATCAATCTTGATTCACTATTGGAGTTCCTCATAGGTGTAATTTAAAACTACTTTTGTATATGGAATTGGCTCAAATTGATGTTTGTCGATGGTTCCGGTTTAATTCTTTGTGTATCCGCCAAAAAAGTCATAACATTAAAGATCAAGTGAGCGKCTTACAACACACCCATGTTATTTTTCTAACAAACTGTTCTAGACATATCAATATTATTTGTTTATTATCAAGAGYCAACAGTTAACATGACAGAAAGGTYTTTAAAGACGAACAGGCGGGTTTATTTGAAAATTGCGCGACAAGCGAGTATGGAATTAAAAACATATAACGTACTTTGAACATTCTATTCGATGTTATTTACCTATATTATATTTAATATTTTTTAAGCTAAGTCATCAAACCTTGTTGGACCATTTCATTCCTCGAGTGCTTGTTTTATCACAAAAATACCGACATCACTCAAATTGTTCGTGCGCTTGTTGCTTGTTCCCGCATTGAAATCTCCACGGGCGAAAAAATCCCCTGCTCCGGGAACGGCCCGTTCCGCTATAGCAACGTCGCAACCTCGCGTTTCTAAGTATTGCATAACGCACTTAGTATTCTAACGTTTTCGCAATGATGTCCAATAATTCTCGTTAGCAGATGCCCGAGGAATTCATTTCGCGCACCGGGAAAAAGTGTCTTCGGCGCGCAAAGAAATTTGAGCAAACCGTAACTTATTGTGAGCAATTGTAACGGTATGCGATCTGGGGATAAAAAGCATCTAGAACGTGAGCCCACGATACTGACGACGATCCGCTGGTATCTAGTCGCTTTGGTTAGGGAAAGGATTTATTGCCGTTGGTGGTCCCTGCTATAGTAGTGCCTATAATTTTATTAAGTCGCAATTAGCTTCAACGCCTCGTGATTTGTGGCCGTTCAATTTGCACATAAATCGTCGGGATGTGCTATCACCACGCTCGTGTACGATGAGAGTTATTGCGCCGGTGGAAATCGTTGTTTACGTCTTTATACTTGCACTTTTCGCGGGGTAACAGAAGGCTGGGTGTATAAAATTTGCAATCTTGCTGCTACATTGTTACTAATTCACTTTTTTTGAGCTTGATTCATTATTTCTTTGAAATTGCTCAGACGCAATTCCTTTAAATTTAGTTGCATTTTGTTAAGTAGATTTTTATGTTGCAAGAACATGGCATTCAAAATGTCGAGGTCCGATATAATTATTTAGCATTCATATATTCATTAGTATTCATGGTGGTATTGTCTGCGATCGTGTTGTTAAATGTTAGTTGATTGTTCAATGATTACGGTGAAAGATTTATGATACCAACATTAAAAATTTTGGGCTTGTTAACTACTTTCGGGAATATCAAGTTTTGCATAAATTACTACCGCCCCAGTATCTCTTCAGCGTTCTAAATAAGAATAGTATCGCTAAATCGTCTTGTTTTGAGTGAATATCCCACTTTACGTTTTTAACAAAAAATATAAAAAAAATTCGTGCAATTGCCCGCTAGATACCTACTCCTAACTTTTGATCGAAAATTATACTTTGTCAGATCTATAAAATGGATTATTGAGGAAAAGTGCTATCAAAGTACAAAATAATTTTTATTAAAGGGTAAACTTGATTGCAATAATGCATTAAATATTTGCTAATTGAGTGTACTGTGACACGACTGAAATGTCGAAAATTTATAAAATATATAGGGTACATTGAAGGGTTTGTTAATTAAAAATTGGACACATTACTTCAAAGAGTAACTGTGCCTCCAAAAAGATTAACGATACGGTGACTAAAATGCAGACGTCGCCGTCGGCGCCTTCCAGTCGTTTAAGTTTCGAAGGGTGCTGCATCAGATGTAGCACGAAATTAGTTGCTTATTGTCGATTGACTGCAGCCCATATTGATATATTGGTTGCGTAAGTCCAATCACGTAATCATTTGTATTTTATTGTAGATTTTCAGTAGAAATTTTAGAAGTCCTGCACTGTTTGAATACGTTAACGATTACTTTCTTGTATACTAAGAGCGACGCTCTCCAGCGGAGTGAAGCACCTGATGTGTGCTGAGGGTATGCGCTTTTTCCTCTCTGCACCCAAGATCAAGGAGTCATTTACCAGTCATTTGCTTGGGAGATCACGCATGCACTCTTACGGCGCGATAAATCGCGCTCATATTCCCTGATGAGAATGAGAAGTGGCGACTCTTTAGTACGACATAACTGAACTCCCCAAGTGCAAACCGGCCTTTTAAGGCCCGGAAACAAGTACCAAGTATTCCGTTATTCTCTTGTCAATTAATTATATTTATCCATTTATAGTGCTCGGCTTCAGCTATTCTGTTTCCCTGCCTTGGTCGGTGTACGAATATGCCTTCGAAGACAGTTACGGCGAATGCCGGATATAATTTCGCGATGACGTTAAAAAAGAACATTTCCCTTATGGAGCCGGGACCGCGTGGGTGTACCGTAAGCTATAGCGATCATCGCGATCTACGGTAACGTGATACTGAAATATTTCTTCCTTGGATGCCATTAATTGTTGGGGATATGGGTCAGCTTTATGCCTTATTATTACCAAATAAGACTAATTGCTTCTCGGAGTATCCTGCGATATTTCATTGTGGTACTAATTTAGAATATGCTGCTCCTTGATTCTGGCGTGCCATTGATCAAAGACTAATTACATTCCTCAACCTTACATCATTTGATGCTCTAGTTTCTTATATTATTTTATAGTAAGTACTCTCGTTCACATTTTTGCATTCATGATAACAAAACTTCTAAACATGTTCGCCAATCTTCCCTTGTTATACTGAAATCCAGTAAATAAATTTTTACAATTTTTACCCTCTTCCAGAAATCCGGAATAGTAGACGTCTTTACAATAATAGATATTTAGAAAAAAGGAACAAAGGGTAAATCAATGAACCAAGATTAGTGTCGCCGAAGAATCTCCCCATCCTATATCAGATCATCTTCGGATGAAGACATATCGGTACTTCCCAGTGACTCAGCAAATCAGAGTCTGTTACAGGAGTTCACGAATGTTCAGCTAACTGCATCGAGCTTCCCAGAACGACAATTAAACCATCCCAGCTGCTTAACCATGCGGTATTTGCAGTTACCGAGCTGGTCAAATATTTGAAGAAGATGGAAACGCCGGCGCGAATTTCTACATCTGTCTAGCAGATCGTTGACACCACGGTGGTTACCACGTGGGAACTGCCAATAACCAAGGCCAAATATAACTGTTACCGCATTCTGTCCACTGCGCTTCGAGCTTTCTTCCAGGAAACAGCTTAGGGACACACATCCATTACACCACGCTGCGCGTACAGTAACTGATTGAGCCTCTGACGTTCAGGTACGCGATATTTATGGCTGGCTGGCGGCGCGACGCCGCCATCATTCTATGAAGACGATATCATATATATTTCTCGACATGCAGATTCCAGATATTCGATATTAAAAGATTTGTAAATTTGATGCCTCACAACATATTAAAAGTAAGAAGTATATATGATAAATAATACAGGCCCTAAGATAGAACCCTGCGGAATGCCTCTGTCGAGGGATCTAACATCGGAAACACGTCCATATAATGATACGACCCGCGAAGGATTGCTATCAAGTCAATTTCCGATTTACTAAGACCCATACATAGCAAAATTTCATGGGAAATCATATCAAAAGCCTTTGAATAATTAAGGAAGACTAAAACTGTAAGTTTCCCTTAATCAGTTTCAGAAACAATGTCATCTATAATTTTGACAAGCGCAGTATTACAGCTATAACCTGCTCTGAAACTGGACTGATTGTTCGGTAGAATATTTTGTTTGGTCATAATTATGAAACTTCAATTGAATAGCAATAGCATGTTCCAATACTTTCGAAAAGGTTGGCCGCAAACTAATCGATCTCAAGTCCCCTAATTGCGATAGACTACTAATTTTTTGGCAAAGGAACAACCACAGCGCACTTCCACAGAAACTTGAAAAAACGGAGTGTTCTGTACAAAATTTATTATATGCTTTGACTGGTAATAGATAAGGTCCGACCTTTTATGGAAGTAGAGATATTTACGATACGTGCTCATTGTAAAGGGAATTCCGTGTCAGTAATGACGGGGCTCTGTTAAAAAGCAGTACGGGTATTGGACAATTGGTGAAGTTTCCTGCTTTCCATTGTCTCAGAACGTCTAAATCCACAAACCCTACCAAAGTACTCGTATATCTCCTCTTGTTTTCAAAAGCTGATTCATTCATGTTCAACGATCAACAAAACAAACCTCATTGACGCAAAGATTTTACACATACTCCACAGGGAAACCCGCACTGAGTCATCCTCGTCGGGAAAAAAACCGTTCGCTCTTCGAGATTTGGGTCAGCCGACCTCCCAGACAAAAGACAACCACCGACCGGTAATTTTTCTCGGAAGCATTAACATATTTGTGAATGATCTTTTGCGGGTCCGATCTGCGACACGCCACAAAACCGCTAGAAGCTATCAAAAATTGATGTAGTGCCATTAGAGTGCGGCGTTCCTGAGATGTGAGTTGGCTGGGATATTTATACGCTTTTGTTGAGCCACGCATTTTATGGACCGAGCCATGGAGGAATGAAGCAGGAACGCGCAGGGTACACGAGCGTTATGACCCATTGTGTGGGGAAACGCGGGGTTATTTAGGAAGACAGTTAGGTTTTGTATTTTCACACCCTTTTTGAGCTGGTAAAGCAACAGGGTACATGTGGAGCGTACTCTTGATGACGGCACCAAAATTGGAAAAGGAATAAGTGTCTCAAAATTTTGTTGTTTGGGCATCAAAATGAAAATACGCATTTCCAAGGTGTGCCAGAACCGAACGTAAATTTAAACAGCGATATAATTACTTGAACGTCAATGTTTCATCTGATCTCTACGCTTAATAGAGTACAAAATCGTGTTTGTTTCTTAACAACTGTGTGCCTTTTTTTCTTTGGAGCATGTTTTATTCATGCAGCAAATCTTTCTCTAGCTGTATTTTTTATCCTTTCTTTACTTTAATACTGTTTAAATTTTGTACTKTTTTTGGACGTATATATGCAGGCAGGATTTTTTATATTATTATGAATAGGATTTTATATCTTTGCAAAATTAGGCTTGGGCATACATGCTATGTATTTGTATTTGCTGTTTTATCAATCTTGTTTTCTTGGTAGGTTCATAATAAAAATACCAAGAGCTCTTGATTTAAAATATAAGATATGGGAACCTGTAATAGTAAACCGCTAGTGCATTTTTGACCATTTAAAAACTTTGTTTTTGTCATTGTTTTTTCTAAAACAATGGCCTTCATATGTATGGGACTAAACAGTTGCACATCATTCTAAACGAGATGTGACACTTATGTCTTAAATAGAACATACGAATAGATGTATTACGAATAATTCTTCTTCAGGAGCCTCGCTATTCTCTCAGTTTAGCACCGTCAGACTATATTATTTGTCCACTTACATAGATATCCTGTTTCATTTTTTGATATAAAAGAAAGAAAACACATAGATAAATTAATTAATATTTAAGATCATTGACCATGCACTATCGTTCATCGCAGTCTTACTAGTGCAAGCACAATTTCACACGAGCGAAACGCTCGTTTTCCTTTTCTGTTAGCAATTCCTAATTAGTTCTGTCAACTTCATTTAATCAGCGTGAACTTACGGCACAATCTTTTTGTATACGCATTTTTCGAAGACAGAAGCAGGTTGTCATCAGCGGGAATGTCCCGCACGTAAAACAAGCAATTAACTCGACTCCTCTACATTAATTATGATTGCATTATACAACAGGTTAACCGTTTTATGGCGTAACCTTTATTAACGGTGATCGCTGCGTCGTAATGGTCAAAATTTGTTGACGAAACCGCGTATTCGCAATAAAACTGTTATAAATTAACAACGCACCTCCTTCGCCAACGGTAATTGCCGCTTTAGGACGCACGTATTTAAAATGATTACTGGAGGAAGGCGCTATTGTTGTGGTAGCCTCCAGGTGACGGACCTTGCCGGTATCTGAGCACTGCAACCTAAACGGTGGATTGTTCGCATAATTGCTACTGGAAGCGCGGCGGCCAGATTACAAAAATTCGCTTTATTAATGGCACAACAGTTTTGAAACTGAAATGTCTGCCAGTGGTAACTGTTTATCGCTCAACCTGGACAAATGGATAGAAACTGACGAAGGTCGTCGATTTTTATAATAATAATGTAATAATATAATATAGTTTATTTACAAGGATTCTACAAACACTTACAGGAAATATAGTTAAAAGAAAATCATTTTCACTGGTTTCGGAAAACCAGTTTTCAAAGTGTGTGGTGTGGCATTAATAATAGATAACTGCTGGGACCAAAGATATCTACGTTTTTAAGGGACGAATATTTCGATGAGGTTTCATTAGCAATATGGACAAATCTCATATTGAAATAATATGCCGCACCACCCCATAATGCGTGAGTTACAACAAATTATTTAAGTGACTTTTTTATGCAGGAAGATGGGTTAGAAATCTTTTTTGAGACCCTATCTTAATTAGGGGTTTATAATAATAATTAAAAAGTTATTTCTTGTCTTTATAGTGAAGAGACCATAGTATCCCAGTAAAGCATTAGTAATCACATTATACTCAGCTCCATCCCTGACAAATTAACGGGGCTGTCAAGTTCAAACGTAATTATATGCTAAAATCACTCCTTGTTTCTGTGAATGCATCAAAAGGATCGAAAGACTCTTGTCACCTGCATTGCGTGACGTTTCGTCTGCGATCCAGTAATCGTGTTACCGGACTAAATCCGTCACCGTGCATGACCACAATACGTTAATCAGTCCGTAGTGTTCCGAAACACATGCACCAGGCTCTCGGAACCACGGCGGAATAAGCAATCACGCTAATTTGTAAATTGGATTTCGGGCTATTGCAGATCGGCCTTCATCAGTATGTCAGATGACGCGCTGCATTAACGGTCGTAATGTTTGGTCTTTCGAGCGAAACCACCCCACAGAGAGTGGTCAAGGTTAGGACTTCCATGAGACTTGTATCCTCTGGGTTCGACAGATATATAAAAGTGAAAACGACTTGAGAAGTATAAGCGACGCTCCTGATGCCGTGTTATCATCATGCGGAATGAAAACAACGTTTCACGTACCTCTAAATGTATATAAACACGACGAAATTAAGATAGATACTCTGTTGAATACTGTAAACTGATCTGTTTCTCTAAATGGATAATGTTACCGATACGTACGAATCATTACTTTGTGTTAGTAAGGCTAAAATACTACATCGCCAAATTCTTGCCATTCGTTGCTAGTAGAAGGTGCAGATTTTTGTCAATAAAAAGACATCATAAACATTAGAATATAAGAAATGATGATTCTAAAATCATCTATTGTACGAATTGTTTATAGGTATGAAGAAACTAGTACAGTCCAATAAAGGCCATGTAGTGGGCGGCCTCGGCCTCTAAATGAAAGAGATGATCGGTTTCTTTATCCAATAAGTGCTCAGAAATTACCCCCAACAGACATTTTGTCTGGTTGTATCGACCCCTACAGTAAGAAGAAGTTTACACCAAGTTAAGAGTGAACGCGTGACCATGGTCAATTACTTTATTCATGGTCTCATGTAGACGAAACCAGACTTGCACTGGAGAGAGCCCGCCAACTTAGGCTGAATTTTTCTCGAGAAAAAAATAAAAAAGTTTCACGTTTCGTTTTGTCGCGTGCGTAATAGAACGCAACCCCTCATTAGTGGGCCTTGAAACGCAGCTTGAATATTTACCAGCAGCTGGGCGCCAAAGGTAAATTTAATCACAGGTTATTTTCGTGTATAATTTTACTAACGGTGTGACCCGCGGCGAGGATTATGATTCGCCTAGCATACGGAAAATCACGTCATTAGACAATTACGGCGTTTAATTAGTGAATCGTGCAAAGCGTGTACTTGGAATTTAAATGCAGATGGAGCCGTACGACTGGATTTATTTACAGATGTACCCAGGGACGAAGGTTGTTTTCTTTTGAAATTAACGGCTATTTGAAGGCAATTACGCGCAGACTTACCTCTAAATTTATGTAAATACATTTCGTCTTGCTTGGTAAATGAAAACGTTGCGCCGCGGACTGGATAAGTGTTGTGTTTTTCAATAAAGGAGAAAGGCCAGAGGGTCACCAGCACTTTGACGACTCAATCAGTCCCACCAGAAGAAATCTATATCTTCTTTTTGCTTCAACTGTTTCAATTTTTCTCGTGATTAATGGTTTCAGTTCCTAATTCTTCCCTGGGAGATAATTTTGCCGCGTATGAATGACGAAATTACATCATTATGCAATTTCCCCAAGGCTGGCGCATTCGCTTAATTCCCTTACATCACTGGACCCGTTTTCCTTGATGATTCATTACGTGCAGTTTTCTCACGTCGTGTCATTGACATTGATCGCGGATTTGCTGGCCAACACAACGTAAAGTAATCCCCCATCCTATCCGCACTGCATTCTTTGGTTTTTTCATTGTTGGGGAGATGTTATCTGCAAAGTAACACCGTTGTTTGCGATTGTGTCCGATAAACAGAAAGGACGGCGCTGTAATAAATAGCGACCGCCGATACAATGGCCGTTTTTGCGGGATTTATTTGACAAATTGAGTTTCCTGTTAATGTGTAACAATGTTCATTGAAGTGGGACGGAGCGACGGTAGCGTTGGCGACCGAGAATGCCAATGACGGTTCAGCTTGTTACGCTGGCTTCTCAGATCTCATCTAGAAATATTCAAACTTCTTGGATGCTGGGCAAATCCTGATTTAGCTTCATGTCATCTGCGCATTGATAGTTGAAAATATGACTTAGAAACTAACGCATTGCCTTCAGTCCTTGAGAAGATATTAAATAACCTAGTGTCTTTTTTTTTCAAGAAGAAAGAAAAAACATCAAAATGAAAAATGTAGTCGGTATCGCAGACATGTTAATAAAGTTATGGGCCACGGATCTCAAGAAAGGAAATATCTATGTTAGGATAAAGACTGAAACAGGAAAGAATAAAGCAAATAGATCGAAACAGCTGTTCTTGGATTGTTCGAATGAACAAAAGGTCTTAACCCTTCAATTTATAACGTAGCTGCTGTCACGATTTAGGTTCTATTAAAAAAATCTAGTCAGATTTTAAGGGAAACGGGTTATAACCGCTAAAATTTGGAGGTATAACATGTTGCATAAAGAAGAAAGTTTCCTTCGAGTAATTCCCAAATCTGTAATAAAATATGCGATGATAATTGCGCACAATTTTGCTTTTAGACTTTTTCCAATATCGGATAGATAAATGCTTGCTATGCACGACTTGAATTAACGCCTTTTCCAACTATTACTTCAAGTTTCGAGCGCGTTGATGCGCAATCTTCGGAACTGTTTTGATCGCGCTGACCCACTGATTGCTGATGCACACCATCAAGAAGATCCATTAGAGCCCCGGCTGTACTGTTACACCCGGGATTCCGCCGTAATTAAAAACGATCCCGAGTGAATGAAATTCAAGAAATACCATGGGAATCCAACGGTATAGTTTGCGCAAGAAGCCACCGAAGAAGTGATATAGAAACAATGACTGGACGGTTTCCCCCGTGGGTTCATGGCTAACTTGGATGAACGGTGTATCAAACTGATTAAAATTGCGCCTTTTTGTGCATTGTTCTCGGGATCGGGTCGTACTAGCGGTACCTTTTCATACACCTGCTCTAATGTGCTCGAAAATCTGCTGTGCGCTAATAAAAGTGGAAATAGCTTCAGGTGCGAACAGAGTCGCGGCTGCATGGCAACAAAAAAAGTCGCGAGGTGCTGAAAATAGAATGTCGTCTGCATATCTCGGATTAGACGGTTATAGGTATTTTGCCCACGGAATATTGATGAAGGCATTTGCACATTTTAGAAAGCAGTTATCTATGACATCTCTGACTCTGTCTGTTACTTAATTAGATGAGACCAAATATATATAAAGGAAGAGTACGATTAAGAGTGTTTAAATTACAAATCAGCAGTTCAGTTTTTTTGATTACACTTTAATTGATTTAGTCAATAAATAAATGATGAGTTGTTACTAAAACCTCTTCCATTTCTCTTCATCAAATAAAACAGCAGCGAAACAAAAACTGTCTCTGCAAAACTCCTTCGAACAATGATATTGAAAGAAAATAAGCAAATCACCGAGGAGGCTGTGTCGAAGATGTTTTTGTTACTTGTTATTCTAATATCTATATTAGACTTTTTGATAAAGTCATGATAATACAGTCATAATTAATTGCATCATCTACCGAAGCGAGTATTCTTTGACAGTGTAAAAGAACACTCAAGTACCAATACCAGAAAGAAGAAACGAGCCATATCAAACAATATATATTAAAATAAAAGACACTTGACGACCCTAGCAGAGCAATAAAGATTCAAGACGAGATTGTCGATGGTACCAAACATTTTACATACAAAATTATATCCCCAGAAGTAGGCAAACCGTCTAGAAGTGCGGAATCCCGTCCGAAAACCCCAAATGCAGAACCTGTTCCTCCTCTTTTAATGTCACGCGTCGACCAACATTTGTTTCTGACGGGTGCCTATATGAATGAGACCGGTGAAAAATTTGTGTGTCGAACACGCACTTGCCAAGTAGTCTGGCCGAATGTTAACAGACGGTGTCAGTCCTGTGTGGCATACTGAACCGACCGACCTTTTGCATGCGTGTCGAAATGGACAGCTTTCCGTAAATTGACACAAGAGCGAACCGAACCGGATACGGGTTGACATGTGTCCGGGAAGAAGGGACCCGAAATTATGCGACGCGTATGAGGAAGTAGGCTGATGTCACTTCGGTTACAAAGGTTGGATCTTTAAATCTTAATGTCGTGTTATAATTTTAAATTTGCTCAAGGTTGGTATGGTATGACTGTAATCACAGTTTTACGATTTCCAATAATGTTTTTTCTTGAAAAGTTATCGAGGTTTGGTGTGTGTGCGCGCTATAAAGGTACATTATTCGTATTGAAAAACCTCTTAAAAGCTTGATGATGATGTAACTGGATAGAAAAATCGAGTAATCTCAACGCGTTCTTAGAAATGGTAATTATGAAAAACTGATGTTTTATTTGAGGGTATAGCTTAAATAATGAACATCTGTAGTGAATGAATTAATCATCCCAACGTCTTAGAATATAGTGAGTTCACTGTTTCAGAACTACAGAAAAGAGTTTTTTTCCTTCATTTCGTACTATTCCTTATCCTTTTCCTTATTGAACCAAAAAACGGGGATATTTTCGCTCCGAACTTTACAAAACCAACTAATTTTATGGACAACTTTCCATATCATTCTGAATTAGAAATTAATTCCTTATTCGAGTTGGCTTAAAAAAGACGTCAAATCTTAAATAGATAACCAAGACATTAAAAGTTAACTAATAGATATTGCAAATCGATCTTGGACTTGGTAAAATATAAAATTTTATCTGTATATGTGCACTAGAATGATTAGAAAAAGAAATTTTAAACTTTGAATATTTAGAACATCATAGCGACGACTTACCTTTAAGTACCTGCTCAGACTTTTCAGACGAACCGTTACAGCTAGAGACTAACTGACACCACCCCGAAATAAAGCAGGTTCACATTAGTAAATGAACATAAAATTAACGTAATCGGAGACCATAAAGTTTCGAGGTGAAAAAACAACATAGGCGTTGTTATGTTAGTCTTTGCTTTTTTTGCAGTTTTCGGTGAAAATTATTTTTCGCTCAAAATCGGCATACTGGTGTATTTTGAGCTCCAGATTTCAAAAATGCAGTCAGAAATGAGCTAGGACGTCCGGAAATTTATTTTTCGCAAATTGACCCTTCTGCTCTAGGTCAGTTTTCAGACGAACCGTTACAGCTAGAGACCAACTGACACCTCCCCGAAATAAAGCAGGTTCACATTAGTAAATGAACATAAAACTAGCGTAATCGGAGACCATCAAGTTTCAAGGTGCATCTTTCGTTGGAAATTATTTTTCGCTCAAAATCGGCATACTGATGTATTTTGAGCTCCAGATTTCAAAAATGCAGTCAGAAATGAGCTTGGACGTCCGGAAATTTATTTTTCGCGAATTGACCCTTCCACTCTATGTCACTTTTCAAACTCAGGTCACCTAAAAGGTTCGACTGACGCAGTAAATAATCTATACGCAAATCAGCAGCTATTTTTCCTAGAATAATCGTTAATTTTTACTATCGATAGAGTTTATGAGGTAATCGATGAATAACTTCGGATGTTCTTATTAACGACGTTTGAGCTTCTGCAAAGGAACAGATGTATCGCCCCAGGCTAGACATCGTCCAGAAAATTTCGGAATATAAATGACACGAAATCGAACGCTATTAGCATGATCGTCCGGTAACCATCGCCTAAAAATAGAAATGCTAAACGACGGCGGCCGGTCTCTGCGCGATGCCCTCCACGGATTAATTCTGGTTCAAGTACCGGAGGGCTTGTGTAAACTGTGGCTCTTTCACTTGACGGTCCGCCTGTTTGCCGACGCACTTTGCATCCCCATGTTAGTCTCTAAACGTTATTAAGTTTCCCACGTTTATAGCATTCTCATCACTTAGATTTCTGGCTAATGCTCGCGGGAAGAATTTCAAATGAAGAATTTTTGCATTTCCGCTTCGGACGGACGTTTACGCGAGATGGCATTGGGATCGCTCCGGAGTAATTAAATTCGATATTAATGTTCGCATAAAACTCGCTGGCTTCATTCACGGCGAAAAATAGTACTTAATTGAGATGTATATGGGAAAATTATGTTCGGGTTTTTTATCGAATATTACCGTCTTGTAATTGTTTTCGGGTCACTGCAGACGAGATTGCATCGAAACAGTTAATTTCGATTGGCAATAATTAAGGAAGATGAACATTATTCCATATCCACAATTAATGCAAATTAAGCGATGCAAAAACGGCATCGCTAATTATTCTTTAGCAGACTTGCGGTGCATGTTGATTTATACCAATTTAAAAACAAGTACAGTGCTCCAACAAAATTTTTACAAAATTGAAAAATGTTAATTTTTTCTTAATGGCATGAACGCACCTTCATCAAAGAGATCAATCTTGCAATGTAAAGCTGACAGTAAAATTTTTGTAAAAATGCAAACGTCGATATAACTCATCGTTCAGGGAAAATTATATTTTATATGGATAAAGCTTTTGACAATCCGATTAACACTATTTTTTGTTACAGATGGACTGTTATCCATTAAAAGATTACTAACAGTATTTTTTACATTGTCAATATAAGTAAAATGTAATGCAAGCCTTTACCTAACGTACGAGAAGACTATAATGGATGATGTCCGTTAGACAGAATACAATTTTCGTAATTCAGAGGTCACAAAGTTCAATCTTCATGGGAAACGCATTTCCAATTTTCACTCGTAGATACGTTGTGCGACAAGATTGCCCAATGATTACATAAAGTGACGATTTGAAAAGACGATAGTTGTATAACCTGACATCAAACACTCGCAAAAAAAAGGAGAAACTGGAAATATTATGTTTGCTTTTGCGATTTCGCTAGTATATTAGCGAAGCAGACTATCGCAATTTCTCATACTGATGCAGGATAAAAAGGTAACAATAGAACATTTGTCTGTTAATGGCCCCTAAAGACTGAACACTGAATAATCGCAAAACTGACAAATTTGGATTTAAAGGTCAGCTATTTTTTCTACATTTTCAACCTCTTTGACGGCCAGTTTGATTAAGTTTTATATCGAAAAGTAACTTTGATCGATTGAAACATTAAGCGTCATGGATGCAATCAAGCTTGTTCATTTTTATGGAACTAATGGAAGTTATCCAATTTATGAATTACTATAACGCTACGAGCTTACTTTCAAGAACATTTCGTCACTCCACGCCATCGCCAAGGCTAAATAGGTTTAGCTTCAAGGACTGTAACCTCCAGATATGAACATGAACTTAAAAAGAACTAGAATTATTATTATTAAATTATTTGTACATTTAACATTACAAACAACCTTAAAATACGCACTAGATGGTTTTAGGCCAGGAATTGTGAATAGGTGTTTACTTTTGTTAGGTATTATAATTGTACTTGTAATGCCTTTCTTGCGAGGGATATAACTCATATTTAACTCGAAAGTAGCTCTTTTGTTACTTGATAGTATAAATTATAAAAGAGCTGCACCATAAAGTGGATGATTTCTTGGCTTCAAAATAACGTGCAATTTTACAATATACACGTCTAATGACAGCTCTGCTATAGGAAGAAGATTATGAGTCAATTTAAAAACAGTTGTTGGACATGAGTACATCCCATTATCAAACCATGGCGATCTAGCCAATGTCAGTAGCATCCGTTACAGATTGGAATCGCGCAATCATAGCTATTTTGAGGATTCTCAATAGGCACCCGTTCCTTTCCGCGTTAACAGTTGCAATTTACCGCAAAGCTACCATTCATCCTGCTAGCGCCCGTGTCCTTCGTCCCCCCAAGAGCTCGAATGCCGTCTTCTTACGAAAAAAAAAACGGGGAGACAGGATGTTGTGGCGAGTATTTCCCCTCTCGACGGACTCTGAAATTGGCCAATTGTCCAATCGGCTCCGATTATGATTTGTAGTGATAGCGGACCAGCAGCGTTTCGAGAGTTCACTAAACCGTGGGCACCGTTACGTCGTTGCGATAGTGAAAAGTAAAAGGCCGAGGTGATCTTGATGCATGCAGAACACAGCGTTACGCAACAAGAACTAATTATACTATTTTACGCATCCATTCATACTGCCGCGCTGATTGAACTCTGGCTCATTATAGTGCGGAACGGGCCAAAAACTACGAAACTGTTTTTTACTCTACAAAGATAGTATAAAGAAACTTGTATCTACTTGGGAGAAGAGTAAAGTTGCTTTATAAAAATAAAGATGTGTGAAGAATTCTAGTAATGTTAGCCCAAGTTGACCCCATTCCCTCAACCATAAAAATATGTAGAATAAAGTGTAACAAAAACCCGAAAAATGAGCAATTTCGAGAGTAAAAAACTCTTAATCTATATTGAAGTGTGACATTGTTCGTAAAATTTAAAGCTGTTCTTCTTCTTCTTCTTCTTTTTCTTCTGTCCCGACAAGATTAACTTTCTGTATGCATATCGTGTCCATTTAAGAAGTGGTTTCATCGGTCCGGCTACCCAGCCAGCCACATTATCCTCATACAATTGTGGAGGAACCCATCTATCCAAAAAAATTGGGTGTGGGCAGCTATCATCAGAAGAAGAATTATTGGCCCAGTGTTTTATCATTAAAATTAATATTAAAATTAAAGTTTTATTTTTACGAACATTGAATGCAGAAAGTTATCACTCAACGGTGTGATATCATCTATGTAGTCCAAGATATGTATTATTTGAGTCTTGTACTTTTGCCACGTATTGGTTTGTTGGCTAAACTAAAGATAGTGGTGCAATACAACAGATTCTTAATTATTGACCTTATTAACTTACTGGCGGGTATGAATTACTTTCGTCAGTAAAATGAATCATGGAAAGTAGATTTCCAGATTTTTTAATTAGATAAGAAATAACTATTAAAAATCATGTTCATCAGAATGACCAAGTCTTGGCTCTAACAACATATGCTGAATTTGGTTTCCAGAAACGATTGAAAACTGGAGTAGTATTCATAGACTTATCGGCAACCTACGATACTGTGTGGAAAGATGGATTGATCCTCAAACTATTTAATACTCTGAAATGTGGAAAGACGGTGAAGCTCATCGAACGAATGCTATCCCAACGTCAATTCAGGGTGTTTTTGGGAGAGAAAAGTAACAAATTCAGGATTTTGAATAATGGTCTTCCACAAGGATCGGTTCTGTCGCCTATTCTTTTCAACCTTTACATAAGTGACCTTCCAGTAACTCAATTGAGAAAATTTGTGTATGCAGACGACATGGCATTGGCTTCGCAAAGTAAAGACTTTTATGTACTTGAACAAAACCTTTCAAGTGACATCGAGATTATGAATTGCTATTTTAAAACCTGGCGCTTGTGCGCTAATCCATTGAAGACAGAAGTAACTTGCTTTCATCTCAACAATCACCAAAAGAGGAAACAGCTTCAAGTTATGTCAAATAACATAATTCTTAAACATAACTTCTCGCCAGAATACCTTGGAGTGACCCTAGATACGTCTCTAACATACAAGAAACATCTAGAAAATGTCAGTAAAAAATTACAGACAGAAATAACATTCTGCATAAGCTTGCTGGTACAAGTTGGGATGCAAATGCAAATGTACTCCGTACTTCTGCAACTGCCTTGCTTTATAACACTGCTGAGTACTGCTATCCTGTTTGGAAAAACAGTCATCACATAGGAAAAATTGACACTCAGTTAAATACTGCAATGCGACTAATCACTGGAACAATTAAGTCAACTCCATTACCTTGGCTTCCGATTCCTTCCAACATTACTCCTCCGGAAATTCGCAGACAGTTTGCTACATACAAAGCTTGGCAAAAATATCAATCAGATCCTAATGAGTTTCTCATTTCCCGAGATCTGCAAGACAACTCGGCTAACTTCTAGAAAACCTCTGTGGACAGAAGATTTCCTTCGTGCTTCTTATACCATGGATGGTGTTCTGATTGGCAATTTAAGAAACATGATATATTCAATCAGCAGCTTATAGACGATCCTACGGAAGAGGTAGCAGGAATTGACCTCCCAAGAAGGTCTTGGGTCACTCTGAATCGCCTTGCACTGGTCATGGGAAATGCAAGTTTTTTCTTAATAAATGGGATTCATCTATCAACCCTTCTTGTGAATGTGGAGATCCCCTCCAAACAATTGGGCATATGGTCAACAGATGCCCCCGTACAGCATGGCCTGGTGGTTTTGCGTCTATCCATCGTGTTGATGAAGGTGTTAAAGACTGGCTTAAGACAATAGAGATCTGATTTGAGTTTTCTGCGGTTTTCTTCAATACTCTATCCAGAATCAATACATACATGTATGTATCTATTACGGATAAAGCGCAAATGCGAGATCTCTTATCATTGAATGAAAATATTTTTTTCTTTCAACGCTTTTATAAAAGTCGACCGTAGTCGCGTGAAATTAACAGTACTGTGGAATGTATTAAAGATTTTCATAAGAATAAATAAATAAATCAGAATGACACCCCTAATCGAACGCGCATATTTCGCACCATTCAAATAGCCAGTTTAACATGCACCTTGTCACACGTAGCGTTTAGTTTGCGCATCGTCTGTAAAAATGCCGTGGAAGCACAAACATTCGAACTCGTCGTTACCATACCTGTTGGTGGGATTTTTTGCGGCGTTTGTTTTCACGCGAAACTTACTGTAAATTACATATAAATGGAAGGCAAGGTTGATGGGCAAAAAGTTGAAGGATTTTTGCGCCGAGCATCACAACGTATGGAACTGTAAATCTTTTCAAGCGGAGATGGACTTTTTGCGGCACTAACTGGTATTCTTGCGGTGAGGTACAACATCCGAAACGCGTCTTCGCATTGCTGAGGATGATGCACTCTCTCGGGTTCAGAAACTTGCTGTTCATGGCATAGAATTTGCAAACACAGGTAGCTCAAAGCAGGAATCTGTTATTTTCAAGTAAACAAGCACCATTGATATAGTCCTTGTAATATTTATATAGTGTTAATTCATGCAGGATGGGATGCATGGCAGGCATGAAATTTTCAAACAACTAATATGCTTTCACTTTTGCTATTGGCTTCTATTAATTAATGTGATCTAAGTTATCGTTCTAAATTTGGTTACAACGATAAATGAAAAGCAGCTGTTGGTAGGACACTATTGCGAATTAGCTGTCACATTTCGTATCTAATCTGTATTCAAGAATAGTTCTTAGCAAGAGGTATAAATTTTACCAATGATACTGTTGCAACTGTCCTTTAATCAAATTTATCGACAATGCATACAAATGTAACTAATTTTATGGAAACGTGTTTTAAACTTGATTGTGGTAGTGCAACAATCAGTTTAATAAAATCGTTTACTCTGGATTTTCTTCAGTTTTTGACAAGTTAGCGTAAACTGTAGTTACTAGTAGTTGTTAGGAATACGTAGAATTAATTTACTTTGTGTAATTAATAGCTACATTCAAATTAGGTTGTTAGTAAAGTTCCTCATCAAGGGCTGAATGTTTTGATAGTTTTAATAATAATTGGTACACTGCAACTAGCATTAATTAAGGCTAAATTCTGGAAACCTCTTCCACTAGTCTTTTTCATATAATCAGCAAATCTTTTAACAAATGGTTTCTTTATTTACCCATAATAGTTAAAGTCAAAGTCATTTTCGAAAAATTCTGTTAGGGTAATTATCTGCAGAAGTTCAGAGACTTTACTATTACTATCATAACTTAGCCATTTTCATTTTCCATTATTGGAAGTTGTAACTGAACAAAATAATGATTATCTAAGGTGAAGAAAGTCCTTTATATTTTTAAAGCTAAGTCGATGCAATTATTCGCTCATTTATAAAAGTCAAAAAAAGTCAAAGATATCAGCAGCATATAATGGGATAATACAAATTTTATTAGGTTACGTGGTAGTAATTAGTTTTTGTACAGTCTGATCACACCATTGAATTGCTTGTCCTCACTGCAGTTGACTGAACTGATGACAGAATTAAAAAAGGAATAGTTCTTAAAAAAGTCGTATTTTTGATATAATTTTTAAGTGGTTTATCCGATACTGATGGGTGATGCAGTTTTATACAAACAAAAGACAATTCGATGATTGTATCCTTGTAAACAACATTTATTGAGTGATTACTATAGCATTTTTGTCATTTAGGACAGTGAGAAAATCGTTTTGGAGTTCATCCGCAAGCTTCCTTCTATCAAGCCTTTTGCTGTTTAAAATCTGATTACATGGAAGGACTTCATTATTTAAATTGATAACCTTTTAATATAAGAAAAACAAAATTTACTTCAAATTATTGAAATAATGTTTTTTAGGTACCTACTTTTTAAACCAATTATTATTTCTCTAGGAAACCAAAGCTGCTTTTGTGAAATTTAATAAGCTTTTTGTATTTTATAAAATCAGAGAACATCAGCGAGAGTATCAATCATAGTCATTACAACTACAACTGATGACAGCGTGTAGTAAATTCTGGTACCAGTCGTTATTAATATTAGGTATGATTTTACTTTTTACATACGAATAATTGCTGGGCGCTAGAGCTTCTTTCAAGGTTTTTGCTATTTCAGATTACGTAATTAGAGCATTAAAAAACTGATGATCTTTCAAAGTGGAAAAAGAGGAATCTCTTTAAATTAACGAAATAATAATTGAGTTACTTATTTTTGAAACTGATTCTTTTGGGAAGTTTGTCAATACTTTATAAAGTTTGAATATTTAAAAGAGTCTATCGGTTATTATTACCACAGTTGGTGATGTTCCAAAGTAAAAAAAACGAATTCTGGTATGTTGGCGAAAGAACTTTGGTATTTATCCTAAAATAACTGAACAACGAACATGAACTTTTTTTGGGAAGTTTGTCGATATTTCAGCTGATCATATCAAAGAGTGCACTACAATTGATGACACTAATGCTCTTGGAAAGTGAATAAAAGAGTCTAGTAAATTGTCGACAAATTTTTTTATTGTATTAGATTATTTCAGTGTTTGCAAAAAAATATTTTCGTTTTACCCGTTTCTGATACGCACTAAGTCTGCTCTTGGGAAATTGAATATTATTGAAATAATATTTTATGTTTTTTCTTCAAGAGATTAAAACTTTTTTGGCAGGTTTGTCAATAGTTCAGCTTTTTATAAAATCATATCAAAGAGAGCATCGGTCATTATCTCGACAATTGATGATACTGATGATGTTCTAAAATGTGGAACAAAATATTGATATTGATTTGAGGTAGTTTTTTGCACATTTTTGATAATCTGACCACACCAACGGGTGCATCCGCCATCCTCACCGCAATCTACCACCCTCCACGTCCTGCAAGGGCCATCCCCGACAAAAATGATCGCTCCTCTGGACTTTTCTCCACCAACCTGCGATACCATCCTCATCACGGGTGTCTCACTGTAATCACTGGTCACGCACTGGGCCGCACTTACCTCAGCCGTGTTATCTATCTGCGAAGCGCCGAGGACCCTGCGATGCGTGCTGCTGCTGGCGGAGGATCTCACTCCGCTGGTCGTCCGTGGACACTGATCGCGACCGCGCGGTTTTTCGCGAAACAAGAACTAACTCCTGCGATGATGGTCAGGGACGCCCGTGGAGGAGTCGGACGACGGACCGGCAAGAAGTGAACTCGTGCGAGGCTGGGCGTCTGGTGTTTAAATAGATGCCGGCGCGGGGAAGCCGAGGCAGTGCCGGCCGTGATTGGCCCGCCCCGGGGTAAAGAAGAGCTGCCGCCGACGGGAACGCGGCGGCGAAGACGCGCCAGCACCCTCGCGGGGTTGCGAGACGACGCCTATGCAGGAGCGCTCTTTGTCTTCACCCGCCGTCGAACTTCGGTCTTCGGGGATGTCGAGGAACTTTTGGAATTGACCATCAGCTATTTGGTCACAGTTAACTAATAAGTCTCTTTGTTAACCAAACATTTCTTTGTGGAATGTGATGCTTTTTCGAGAACATATGGGGGTATATTAATAAGCATGAATTTTTTGTAAGGATTCAGAAAAAGGTTTTTCGCAAAAGACTCAAAATTTTAGGTTCAAGGCCGAAAAGTTTTTATTTCATCCTTTTTCTTGACGTGGACAGGTTTTTCCTCTCGCCCTGGGGTGCATTTTGTGTCGTACTACCTTAAAAAGTGTCATCTAGCAGTGTCACTAGGTAATCATGTCTAATAAGTTTTAGCGGTAAAACAGAACTCTATATACACATCGGTACGAACATGAGAACGCATATTGACATTTCCATAATTCTCATGGGTATAGATTAAACTATAATGGAAAACCCAAAATAAAATAATATAAAAAACCCTCAAGAAAACCCAAATATTTTGGAAGCTATTTTTAGTAGGATCAGTGCCTTCTTGAAATATCTGATTGGATTAACTCGAGGGTGTTCTCCTCATCAGATTATCGACGGAAATAGACTAGTCTGGAAGATTTAATAGAAAACGAGAGAATCGTTAGTTATTACGACAGTTTGTAGAAACCATCTCGCGCTAGGAACTCACAATCCGATGTTTAAAGAAAAAACATTCTACAAAATTTGACAGAAGACTAGAGAATCCCCAAGTGTGGCATATTGCCGAAAATTCTTACGACTGTACAGAAATACTGACCCAGCGAAGAAGCTCTACACCATCTAATCTAATGATATTATTAATCCAATAACATGCGATCTTTGACATATTAACGCCGTATATAATTCATCAAATACGCTAATATTATGGCTGTGTGGAAGAAATATTTAATATGTTAAGCAGTGCCTTAGGACATATTTGCATTCAAAATAATGGAAAAAAAACCCACTAGGACTAGAAGATTTCAAATATGTTCCCTCCCCTCTCTTCAATTTATATTGGTATGTATTGAATCACATTATTTTGCTAATTTTGAAGCTTGTATATAAGTAATATCTGGTTAGGTTTTTAGTACCCTCTCTGCCTTTGGGGAAACAGAGTTTGGTATTCCTGCTTAGCTAGAAAATTTTTCTTTCTTCCTGCTGACACTACATTTGTTCATGGTGTGTTAATAAATTTGTATGGTTCAATCTGCTTTTCCGTGCGGTATTGCAAATGCATTTCAGCTAATTTTGTTTATATTCATTACTTGGCAGCGAAAGAAAGCGTATCGTAAAAAGTATCGACTCATTCTTATCAGTAGCTACCTGTTATGTTAGTCATTCATGGCATATCATTCATGCTTGAATAGTTTCAAACCTACATATGCGAATTTGCATTGTGCTAGGGATTTTATAGCTTCACATTCTGAGAATGTGCTAATACGATAGTTCCCGAAATCAATGTGCACACGAATAATTAAAATTCAAACTGAATTAGTCGCACCTATTGTTGCACTTGTTGGGAGCTATAAAATTGTTAATTTCTTAGAATTGCAAGTCGTGCAAATAATTGTGTACACCATTGAACTTATTATTAAAAAACAATTGGCAAATTTCAAGATAACAAGTAGTTAGTACAAGCATAATACTTTTAGGGCTGCTCTAAGTTCAAGTATTAACACTAGAAGTTTTGCCTTGCTAGAAACGCAATTATTAGCCATATCACAACGATGATAATTACGATAATAATTAACAGAAACATGCAGGCGCAAATCTACCATTTTTGTGAAGACGTATATTTCAATTGCCGCGAAAGTTGGGTTCGTAACCGACGAATCGGAATAATAATATCATATATATACTGTAGAGCCATGACCAAAACTAAATTTGCAAATTGTTTGATAATTCACTAATTCACCGGTGCTTGCTAATTCTCTTTCGCGATATTCCAGTACTACTGGCAATTTAAAACAAAGAAACCTGAAAAAGCAAAAATGCACCAAAAACATCAAGGAAGCCATTCAGGAATTTCATGAATTTCACGTACCGCTGTAAAATAAGAGATTTCATTTAAAAGTAAAATACAGTGTGGTTCTGAAAAGCTATTCCGTTTTAAATGTGTGCAAAGTACTGGTACTATATTAGTTCTTACGAGAATATTTATGAAAAGCTAAAAGTAAGTTGAATTTTTGATCTTATGTACCTATCTCCGAAAATTCATCCGCTTTTGGACTGGGGCAAGTTGCCAAAGTCTTAACTGGTGCGATATAATTGTACAATTAACTGTTGAGTGTGTCGTTTGTTCTGGAGAAATCCATGAATCTAGCAGCTTCAAGAGACGTATAATTTATTATAGGACCTATACAAGGCCATAAATCAATGCGGGACCAAACTTTCGTTACTAAACATTTATTAAAGCAATAGTCGTGATTAGGCTATGAAAATTGTTAACGGAAGAGACTACTAAGAACGCTAGCATATGAGATTACTAATTAACATTTCTTGAGATTTCCGGAAAGTTAGATTTTTTCATTATTGAAGCTGCTTGATTCGATTTTAAATGGTAATTGCGGTATTCCGATAAGAATATCTATCTTAAGAAGTGACCACCAAAATAATACAATACTAGCTACATTCCTCAGTTTAAAAATCATCATATCATACCTAACAATAACATCAGGAATGTGTAACCTTTAGTAACAACAGATTCAAGCGTAATTACCTTAATTACCAAATAAAAGTGTCACGTCCAAGCTGTCACACGACCCAATCAGCCTCCACTGGCCTTTCATGCGCCTTTTGTGTCTGAAATTGGCCGAATCTTTTCACAGCTACCTACGGCAACCGCGGCGAAAGTTCACACTTGCGGCACAAAAACCAGAAAGATTTCAATGCTAGGTCGCGACACATTCAAACAAACATCAAGAAAACACACAAAAAGACACCGTTTACCTTGGGGATAACCGGGTAGCGACCGGCAGCACGACGCTCGCAGACGAACGCACAGCAGCGTCGCGACGCTGGACCGACTCTTAATGGAATTGTCGCCCCTTTGCCCGAGACGCGCGCGCGCTTAACCTACCCCTACGCACCGTCTGGCCTTCCTGGTTCTATTGAACCACTCTCCCTGTTGCTGTGTATCGCACGTCTTACCCTTGTGCGGGGTTTATGAAATATTTAGAGGAGACATCCGTCTTCCGGTGAAATTTTTATATGGACCGAGGACGGGTCGTATATCTACGGCTATTTATTGGTCGCATTTAGGTGGATTATTGATAGTTACCATCACGGGACGCTACTATGATTGAGATTTATTGCACTGGAATATTTATGTGGGAAGAAATATGTTTTTTATGCTTTCAATTTTTTTGCGGCACGAGCTCGATGTACGTGAAGTTACTTTTTTATGAAGGAATTACGAATGCATCAAAAATCCATGTTATCATTCTGCCCAGACTGAAAAAAATCATATAAAAAAAGAAATCAAACACGTTCTTTTAAAACATGACTTATATGTTAAGGAATGCGGTACAAAGAAACAGCTCTTGGAGGTTCTAAAGACAAAATGTTTTGATGAGACATTACGAACTTATATTTTGCCTGAAGAGCATGGACATACAGTTTTACGGAATAAGAAATAAATATGTAATCCCTAATTCTTAGTGTACTCTGAGTATCATAGAAAAATAACATGCCTAATTCGTAAATGTTCAAATTAAATAATAAAACTAAATAATAATTAAATTATAAAACTCTAGTTTCAGTATACTGGACAAAATTCTTTAACGACTTGTTTAATAAATCTTCCTCACAGTGAAACATTTCCCTAAAGAATCTTAGGAACGTAAAAGCAATTCCTCTCTAAGATATATACTGAGCTGAAAACCAGTGATGGTATATTTGCAAACGATCGACGAAAAGTTAATGCCTTTTTATAAGTATATAAATCTAACGTCATTATTTGAAAAAGACCATAGATATCAAGAGACTTCGGAGTTATTTCATAAATATATTGTGATAAATGTGGCACAGTTTTCGGGTCAAAAATTACCAATTCTGTGTTACCAGTAGATTACAGTGAATAAATTTCGATTATTTTCCAATAATTACCACAAAAACATGCCCTGGAGAACTGCAAGACCCAATTATCAGCCCAATACTTTTGCGCTAGCAATATATTAATGATTTTTTAATACATTATGTAATTCGGTACGGATTAAATTGACACATTTCATTTTTCAATTTAACTAAAGTGTAGCAGCCATACTTATTTTCCGGAATGTTCTGTATTTTCTGTGATATCCGATACAAAACCAAATAGTAGAGCTTACGTTAACAGAAAATAAGGTACCTACTTTCAGTATTTGAATGTACTCTGGTGACAATTCTATTCTAGTAAGAATAGTAACTATACAACATACTATACGTACGGTGTATTTTGTTCGCGTTTCATCTTTTTAGAATAGATTCTGTAGGTGCACGTGGAAATTTTAAACGCTTCTATAAAGAACTCATTAGTCTCTAAATATAGTAGCAGCGTTTAAATTTATAAAGCGAGGGTTAAACCCCATGCTTTAGGAATCATTATTTTTAGACCCATGAAAGAAAATATAAACGCTGCTGGTGTATTTAACCAGCTATTGGTTGCAATTCTTTTGATATCACTTTATAAGTAGAAACAATAGTTGTCACACTGATTTTAATTCTACGAAATGGTTTAATTGAAGTAACTTTCGCAGCCCTGTAATTTGGTTGTGAAATCCTGTATCCATATAATTGGATGTCTCATCAAGTGGTTAGAAAAAACATAATGATTCGGAGAAGTGGTCATTAAAATTGTACGTTTAGCTTATTCATTTTGTTCTTTGAAGACTTTTTAGTAAGTGGCATTTTTTAGTATACAGGTGGACCAATTTAAATAAAAATTGGGAATCTCTTTCATTAAAGGTCTTTATGCTTGCTAATTTAACAAAACAAGAATGACACAGAAGAAGCAGAATACATATCATATACATATCTGCGAAAAACACAGTACAAATTTACGACAAAATCGGCTCAACCTGGTTTAATAATGCACAAAAAGACCTACTAGGTCACATTACACATCCACAAAAAGAACAACTTCCGCATATAACCGCATTCCTTACGCTTTTATCTCAGCAAGAACAAAGCTCATGCATGGAAAATCGGTTTTCGACACCACCCCGGGCAATCAGCACGAAGCCTAATACACGTTTGGTCCCCTTCCCATCATCAAAAAAAAGTATATCGCTCCAAGTTGCGACATTGGCCATCGGGTCCCAATTATAGCACGAGAAGCTGGACTTCCCCGGTACACGCCATCAACCAGATATCTAGAAGATGCAGACACCCCGATGAGTGAGTCAATCGTGCTGTTCCGTGAATTACGTTGTGCAGATCACGCAGAGAGCATATCCCAGAAATGGAGAATACATGAAATGAAAGTTTAGCTTTAATTCTGATAATGCTATTCTCGGGAATTGACGTGCGTAGGTACGTCAGATTTGAGGAACGAATTCAAGTGTTCGCCCGCTATAATCTTCGATTCAGATGCGAATAACTATCACCAGTCATATTCAATTCTTGAGGCGTTTGGGCGTGACTTATGTTGTGTTGATATTATTCCAATAACGAGAATTAAGTTCATCCTAAACGCACTTTTATTAGAGAAAGAAATGTTACTTCTTAAAAATAACTATATCCACTTTATTTTAAACAAATTGGCAAAGCGCTTTGAGCTCCTACAAGAAACTATTTTGAATTTTCTTGTAATTTAAGGTGCGTAAACTGACTTGTTAAATTGACATCGTTGTCAAAAAAGTAAGACTGCCAGTGTGATGAGATTTAAGTAAAGAAGAAAAATCAGCAAAAAAGGCATTTACTACTATAAATTAAATATGAAACAGTGCACTGAAAGCAATAAATCTACACACTCCAGTTTTTGTTCTAAGGTGACGAAATTCGTAATTAGGTGCCCAAAAAAACCTTGTGTATTCTTCCTATTCATTACGCAACACTAACTTAGAATAACCGAAACAACAAATTCCATTATCGCTATTTATTTATTATTTAGGTACGAGTTAAGTTACCGCTATTAAACGCATCCTTCAGTCAGAAACGACAAAGGTTTCCATGGATCTTTCAACTCTGTCTCAAATCAGCTGTAATTTTGCAACAAACAGCGGTCGCGTGGCATTTGTTTTACACTCGGTGAACGCATTAATCGGCAGCCAATGAACTTGGCCTCTTTAATCGACCCGAAGAAATGAAGGAGAAAGTGTTTCTGTTACATGTGTTCGCGGAGTTTATTCGTCATCGAGAAATTCAGGTCGGTGACTTAACGATTCTGCATATCGGAATCGTAATATCTGTGTCATTGTTATTGTTACGATGTAGAAAGGGAACTCGCGAGAATTAATTTACAACTAAAACTTAGCTGTATTGTATTTGGTTCTTGTTGGTTGAAATCCGTTGCCAGACAGTTACATAAATTATATGTTACATATAATCATATTGAAAACTATAAAATTCACTTTAAAACTAGCCATCATTCGTTAAATTCGCTTAAACCATACTTGAGTTATGCCAGTTTGAAGATCTGAAACTTTTGTTCCTCCTATTGTAGTTATCATAGCAACTAGCGAAAATGTTCAAATGAAGTTTGTTACCAAGTAAACATAGATTACAATGAGTTTATTTTAGATGAACATTGTATTGCAACTTTTTGGAGAAAGAAACGGGTATTTGATATGTCATATTATATATGCCACCTAGCTGGAAAATTATCTACTTTAAATGAAGTTTCTCTGGTCATATTTACAAGATACAACAACTGTCTAGCTTTAAGTGATCACCCTGTATAACCTTTGTCTATATAGACTCTTTTATAAACTTGTTTACAGTTTCTAACGTTTCTAACCAAACACAGTGCATTCCTCCAGTATCAGCCCTGAATAAAGTAGGAGTATATATGCCATATGAACTTTCAAAATAGGCTAGCAAAAGCACCTTATCGTTGATGCTTTTTATCTTCTTCAGTTAGCACCATTAATCAAATAAATTTTATTAAATCACGACGTATCTATCTCCTAAGTATTCAGGACTTAAAAACAGTTGCAGACTGCTCAAAGTCAGAAGGCAACTCTAAATCGCTGCATTAATATATTTTCATAAATTATCATTCTTATTTAGTAAGTACATTTGATGATTGCTTTCACAGTTGCGATGGTCCTGAATATATCCCATTTCATATTAATGGTGTTACTAATAAATGTTTGAAATAAATCAAGAAATCAGGAAGGGTTCCGTACTTTGTGCTTTATGAAAAAATCTAATTTTATTTGCCTGGCTGTCACTCGATTTCACAAATATTACATTCGTCAAATATAATTTTTATAAGTTGCGTAAATAACTAATCTACATACACATAAGAAATAAGAATATACAGGGTGATTTTTTGAAAACTTCACACCTTAAATAACTTTAAATATAGCAAAAATTTAAAAATTTGCAAAAACAGGTAAACTTTTGTTTGCAGGGGGACAACTTTTAAGATAAGTTTTTAATGGATAGCGCTTACCCTCTGAGCACGGTAGACACCCCTTTAAAAATTTTAAATGGAACTATCCATCTTGTGATACATCTTTTGAAAGCTTATTTCACAAAGAGTCTGGCCATGTAATTAGTTTTACCACGTTTAACTTATTGACGGGGTAATAGATTAATAGTGCCTACGAAACAGGTTGCTTATTAAATTGAATATTTTGGACTCTTTTCAACAAAATGTATTTTATTTTAGAGCGGAAATAAAATTTGTCCTTACGAGAACCCAAAATTTAAACAAACAACCTGTAAAAAATATGACACTTAAAAAAACTCCCAGAATACTGAAAATTTTCTTTTAACATTATTATTAACATTAAAGTATTTATCATGTAATTTTTTAGAAAGTCCAAGTCCACGAAAAAGAAAAATTATTTGTTTGTAACTCCAAAAACAGTGTGAACAAAACCATAGAAATTCAAACCTTACAATAGATTCTCAAAATGTGCACCACCTCTTTCCATACAATAATACAGACGGTTCTCGAACTCCTGCTGCACTTTTCGAAAAGTTTCAGGTGGAATCCTCCTGCACTCGTTAATAATTCTTTCTCGCAGATCGTCCAGGCTAGTAGGTTGTGTTTTGTAAACCACAGATTTTAAATGACCCCATAGAAAGAAATTTAAGCAGTCAAATCGGGTGATCGTGGCGGCCATTCAATTGTTCCACGCCTACCAATCCAGTGGAGAGGAAATCTATGATTTAACCAATTTCGCACATTAATGGCGTAATGCGGTGGGGCTTGATCATGTTGGCAAAACAATTCGTATTCATCCAACATTGGATTTCCTTCAGGGTCACGTTGGTTTTCTAATTGCTCTGTGATTAAAGGATCAATAACGTTATCAAGTAATTCTAAATACATTCCCCCATTTAGCGTCCCATCAATGAAAATTGGACCTACAATTGCCTTGCCAAGTATTCCAGCCCAGACGTTCAGCTTCTGAGGAACTTGTGTATGACCTTCTCGAAAAATATAAGGATCTTCGTCACTCCAGTACCTGACGTTATGTTTATTTACAGAGCCGTTAAAAAATGTGCGTTCATCACTGAAGCAGATATTTTTTATTAGATTTGGATTTACTATAATCTTTTCTGTCATAATTTCGCAAAATTGCAGTCTTCTATCGAAGTCATCTTCGTCGAGTTCCTGGAGAGTTTTCATCTTATAGGGATGGAATTTGTGCAGTTTTGTAACTTTCCTTACAGATGAATAAGAAAGTCCAGCGGCTGTAGAAATGTTACGCAAAGAGCTAGTTGGATCCATTGCAAAATGACCAAGTACTTCAAGTTGGGCCATTTCATCAACGACTCTATTCCCTGCCCTTTTTTTTGTTTACTACAGATCCAGTGTCTTGAAATTTCTGCACGAGATCGAGAATGTACCTAGCGTCAACATTTTTATCGGGGTGCCGTTCGTTAAACACCCTTACTGACGCACGAGCACAGCTATGTTCAGCACCGTAAATAAAAATTATTTCTACCCTTTCGGCAGTTGAATAAACCATTATCACTTGGACTCGCAATTTAAAATTTCACGCGATTTATAAAAAAGAATGTGAATAAGAAGATGGTCCTGCCAAAGAAGTAGCCAAAAAGTTGAAACAAAAAATTAGAAACACAAAGTAGATAATTATTTAGCCAATTCAGTATAAACTGTCGAGTTGCAATATCAAGTAATGTCGAAAGAAAATTTTAAGTATTTTTGGCATTCTGCTTAGGTGTAACAATTATTTTTTAACAAGTTTTTTTAGGCTTAAGTAAGGACAATTTTTATTGTAACTGCAAGACAATAAATTTTCTTAAAAAAAAAGTCCAAAATATTCCATTTTACGAGTATAAGCCACTTGCTACAATGCACTTTTTGACCCACTACCCCGTCAATGGGTAAAAAATAGTAAAACTAATTACATGGCAAGACTCCTTGTGTAATAAGCTTTTAAATGATGTATCGTAAGATGGGTAGTTTCATTTAAAATTTTTGAAGGGGTATCTACTCCGCTAAGAGGGTAAGCGCTATCCATTAAAAACTTATCTCAAAAGTTGTCCCCCTGCAAACAAAAGTTTACCTGTTTTTGCAAAATTTTAAATTTTTCCTCTATTTAAAGTTATTTAAGGTGTGAAGTTTTAAAAAAATCACCCTGTATAATATAGATGGGACACCTGAATCGCATACATGATTTTGCGATACTTATCGAAACCGATTATCGATACAATCGATATTAAAACCCATCTGAACCCAGTTGTTTCGGAAGCCAGTCTCGTGTCTCCAATTATCCAATTTTCGAATTACGCCAAATTTGGCATCCCAAAATCTACACGTACGCGATTACGAAGGAACTCGTGCAAAAACTGCGGGCAAGTTCATCGTGCCATTACTTAGCAACTGACCATCAAATACATGTAAAAATTACAGTTACGCGGAGTATGATGATGGCCGCATACACACCGGGCCGCGAATATAATCCATAATATCAACCGGAAATGTGCTAAAAAAAACCTAAAAGGACGTCATTAAACGTGTATATGCAAGACGGTGTTCTAGAGAACGACGTTACGGTTTCGGGAAATTGTTAATCAGTTTTCGTTACGTAAGAAACGCTCCCTGTTGGTTCATTATTGGCAGTGACTACCGACAAACGCAACTGCAAAAAAAGGAATATGAGTAATGGGAATCATTTACCTACTCCAAAAATCTACTAGAAAGGGACGAATGAGTAAACGACCTTGGCAGATTTTAATCGAATTAGGATACCACATGGGGTTCGCATTCGGGCTATAAAAAAACGTAATGACTAAGACGTTATGGTTTATTAAAGCTATAGTTCAATTTTTCGTGCTATGACAATGTCTACAACTCGAATTATTTCCCCGATGGAAAGAAACATCTTTATTATTAAGGTATGGTAATGCAACTCTCTCACCGTTATTACAACCCTGCAATAAAATTTATCTTTCATCTCGAACAGCAGGCCGCCCCTCACAAGTTATCGCAAATAACCGGATTACTATAAATATAGGTCCGATTTTCGGAAGATGGTTAAGCAGGGTCGGATTATTTAAAGATCACTACCGGTCAAGCCAAAACTAGCATTCAGTCTTAGTATTTCCGTGCGCGAGACAAGAGAAGCGAAAAATGTTCCGTCCGTGGGAAAAAGATGCTCCAAGTACCGCTCAGAATGAAGTTGCTGACGCTGACATGGATGTGCAAATCGAAGAAAACAAAAGGAATCGTCGTTACCTTACCCAAGATGCCAAAGATATCATAAAAAATGTATACAACTTTTTGATAAAAAAAAGAATGCAGTGCTCCGTTAAAAGTGACATGTGAAATGGTTGGTGTCCCATACACGACTGTGAGAGATATTATTGAAAATAAAGGCAATTCAGGAAAATCACGCAATTCGGATAAATTTCTAAATATATCAAAAGAGCTTGGGATAGAAATTAAAAAATTATACCAAATGTATAATGTATAAGGAAAATAAAGTTCCAACTATGGCAAGTCTGAAATTAAAACTTTTGGAATTAGGATATGACATAAGTTATTGCGAAGAGTAGTTCAGAAAAAACTTGAGGAGCATCGGTTTTAATTATAGTACATTAAACCAACGTTTGTCCATAATGGAATCAACCCGACTAAAAAGAATGAGATGGGTTTGCATAAACGAAATCAGAAGGTACCGCCAAGAAAATCGTAATATAGTATGTTTGGATGAAACGTGGTACGACACCCACGACTTGATAAAAAACGGTCTAACAGATGGGACAAATAACTGCGTTCTGCAAGTACCACCTTTGAGAGGAAAAAGAATTATAATTCTTCATGCGGGAGGAAGTGATGGATGGGTGGAAAATAGATTATTACTGTCAGCGAAAGAGATCCAAATTTGTTCTGCTGACTACCATTGCGACATGGATTCTGCACTTTTTGACACTTGGTTTCAGCAGCAGTTACTGCCAGGGCTACCACCAGGATCTGCTATAGTCATGGATAACGCGAGTTATCATTCAAAATTAATGAACAAGGCGCCAACATCAGCTACAAAAAAATAGAAATAATTTATTACATGAACAAGAATAAAATTACAATTCCGGATGGAAAAGTTACCAAAAAAGATCTGTAGACAATAATAAAAAATCTCAACATACCTAAACAATATAGAGTTGATGAACGAGCGAAAGGACATGGACATATAACTTATGCGTTTGTCACCGTATTATTGCGTCCTAAACCCAACTGAATTAATGTGGAGTACGCTTAAAAAAGGAATACGAAGAAACAATACATGTCCGCGTTTAAGTTCGGGAGTTGTAGATTTAGTGCGTAGAGAGGTAAGTAGAATAACGAAAGAACTGTGGAAAAGCTGTATTAAACATGTTATTGAAACTGAAAATAGCTATGTATTCCCAAATTTTCAAAATTTTATATTACATCTTAATGATGATGCTAGCAGTGATTCMGAATTTGACAGTAGTGATGATGATAATAATTAATATATTTAAGTTATGTCGATGTAAATTTGTTAGACTTTTTTGTAAAAATATAATAGATGTATGGAATTATTTGTTTTTGTATTTAGAAATTTAAATAAAAAAATGTATATTCTTATTATTTTCTTTTAAAGTACTTGTCTTTTATTTACATATTTAGTTATATTAACCGTTAACCGTATGTTTCCAATAGCTAAAAGATTGTAAAAATATTAAAATGTATTGTTTATAATTTTCGGCTAGCACAGCATTCAACATATTCACAGGATATAAATATTACAGGAATGTTATAAATCAAAATAAAAATATTTAGGAATGCAAGATTTTTCTTTGCTTATTAAAAAATACTCAGATGTGCATGTTGTCTAGTTAGATTACAAATTTCATTATAACTAGATATACTTTGCTTGTGCAAAATAATGTTGCGGCTCATCTAAAACTACGTACAATTCATTTTGATACGTAAATAAAAACTATCGATGTAAAACCTCTTATTAACAGGATAATTAAAAACTACTTAAAGCCGGCACTGGAAATTCGCAAAATCACAAAGAGAGAGTTTGATTTATGAGGGGTCGCGTGCTGTTCCGACTGTGCCTGTAAATGAAAGGTAAATAGTATTGCAGGGTTATGTAAAAACGGTAAGAGAGTTACATTACTATATGTAGTCTCATGTTCGACGAACTATTTAGTACATTCATACTTACAATGAGCTATTAATTAATTCTAATTTCAAATATTGGACAAGAATGCCGCTCTACTAGATTTATAAAGCATTGAAATCTGAATAGGCCATGCAATTTTGCACCTACCAGCAAAAATACTTCTAAGAGCACTCACCCTTTGCGCAAGATGTGTTCGCAGCAACGCAAGCCAACGACTCCTCCAAGTAACCCGATCACCCAAAAAGAGAACAAAACAACAGCCCCCCAAGAGCTTCACAGAAATCCGCCGTGATCACCGAAAGTTGTTATTAAGTTCTTATTTTTATTTCTGGATAAGGCACCGAGCCGCAGTGCTTCGTGCGTCCGCCGCGGCCATTTCTCTTTCCCGTCGATGATGATGCATTGCCCGATAAAGAGCGCGGGGGTTGTGCGAATCTGGACCCCACATCTGCCGGCGACCCCCGAAATCTGACAATAAACAGCAATTTTCGCCAACGTTGTTTGCCAAATAGAGAAATTCCGGCTGCGATTCCGGCATTGTTAGAGATGGGGAGAGAGAGGCGGCGGATGAAATTAACGCTTGCCCGGGGTGGTGTGTTTGTGGAGGCAAACGGCAGATGAGGAAGCGCACGTGCCTCGCCTGCTCCATTGTCACTTGATTCTTTTGAAGAAGGTGGATGAGTAGGGGATTCCTTTATACGCTGCGTATACAAAGGGCTTCCAAATGACACGTTATTAAATCACAGTCGTTAGGGCATCCTTGTCTTATTGCTAGATGAGGATTTTCAGTGATTTGAGACCCATTCATTTAAAACAGTTGGGTTTTAAGAAATATGTAAAAATTGTTTTTGTTTATATTCGTCTATTTTCTTTCACCTTTCTTAGCTAACCTTTTTTAAGCTTCCTTTGGAAGTACAGGATAGAATGTGCATCTGGATTCAGGTGTCCAGCGCTATGCCTTGACTTAACATCATTGGAATTCTTCCTCCAGGATTATATAAAGTTTTGGCTCTATGAAACCTTTGTGGTAACACAAGAAGAACTGCCAAGGAAAGTAATGGAAGGCTGTATTTCCGTGCAGTACTCAAACAACTTTTGCAAAAATCGATAGGTCGTTAATTCATCAATCCATAAACCATAAAGCAATTCCCTAAAACACCTTTGTATTGTTTAAGTTAATTTTATGCGACGAATTTGGTGTAATGTCTTTTGTCTTACTTGTTATACAGGGTGATTTACGTAAGTGGTTCATTAGGCGTTTTCGGCGAAATTATTAAAATAAAAATTTGAAAGTTTGGTAATATATAAAATGGCATAGGAACTCTTTTTTAAAAATATTTTCAACATTTTTGCACYTCCGGTTATACCGGAAGTAGACGCTAACATTGTTATTTTAAATGGAACACCCTGTATTTTATTGCATTTTTGGATTTCTTAATAAATTCTAGTGTGACTTTATTAATAACACTTATGGTCTAAGATCAGCCGTTATTTGACATTTTGTTAAAAAAAATACGTTTGCAGTGCTCCAAAAAATTAGCAATATCTTTGTAAACACAAAAGATAACGAATTGCGGTTTTCATGGTTGTATAGGGCCAGAACGACACTATCTGCTTTGTTAACTTTGACTATTGTGCCTTAAGCGTTACAAAAATATAGCACTTTGAGTTTCGAGAATTTCAAGCATGGATAACTTGATTTTTTAAAATAGAAGCATGCATTTGTTTTTACGCCATTAGATAGACATT
The DNA here is from genome assembly GCA_025024175.1 of Rhyzopertha dominica. Lineage (NCBI taxonomy): Eukaryota > Metazoa > Arthropoda > Insecta > Coleoptera > Bostrichidae > Rhyzopertha > Rhyzopertha dominica. Next base: position 11,307,344 of record QCXZ01000138.1, read on the forward strand.
AAAATACCCTTTCGTTCAATATAATGGTGTAGGTATCTGTCTGTAATAGTTATTGAGAAATTTTGAAAAAACTATTTTTTTTTACTTCCGGTTATACCGGAAGTGGACATTAACTTATTTTGACGGTGTTTTTGCATTTCATTATCATGTGGGTTGGTTGCTTAACAGTTAGCATCAGTAAACATCTAAAATAGGCAAATTTTAAATAGGAAGTATGTACCAAGACAAATAGAACAGTGTTATAAAAGAAACTATAAAAACATCTTCAAAACACACACTTATGTAGTAAACAATTAAAATAACATAACAAACAATAAACTTAATAACATTAATAACAACAACAACAATAAAAATAATAATACTAACAACCACAAAATGCAAAAGTAACAAGTTCACAAACAATAATACGAGTAATTACAACAAATATTCGAAATGCCGACCATCTACATTCACACACTTTTGCAATCTTTTACGCACTTCTAGTGTAGTTGCTCTTTCGATTTCGTCCGGTGAAATATGAGCCATTACATCGTTCACTCGGCGTTGAAGTTCTTCTTTAGAATTTACCGAAGATTTGTACACTCTCGACTTAATCATGCCCCAAAAATAAAAATCTAACGGAGTAAGGTCAGGGGATCTAGGCGGCCATTCTAAAGGTCCGTTTCGACGAATCCATCTGTTTTCAAAAAGGTGACCAAGCTATTGAGAAACGTTATGTGTACAATGCGCGGGTGCCCCGTCTAATTGATACCAGCAGGAAACTCTTTCATTTAGTGGCAACTCTTCTAAGAAATCACACACAACGGAGTTTATAATTTGCAAATACTTGCGAGAATCTAAATTTTCGTCATAAATAATATATGCCATTCTGTTATGCATAAGCAAACAAAAAACATTAAAGCTGAACTTATACTGATGGTTTTTTTCGACAATCAAATGCATTAAATGGGGATTTCTCATATTAAAAACCCGAACTGTTCTTTCCAGCACCCTTTCACACTCMCCATACGTGTAAAACATATTCAAAATATCGGCATTGCTATAATTATTTGCCATTGAAGCAATAAACCTGTGCAAGATGTAATTTGTTTTACTAGGAATGACAATTAATAAAACACAAGTGTCAAACTTTCTTTTGTTTTTGCAAAGCCTCCTGTTATAATTTTATAGAAATCGGAATTTTGTTTCGTGCATGATGCGGTTTTGTGGACACATCCAAATGTCTAGAAAATTACTGCATATACATACTAATAGTTGTACTATAGTATAAGACTCCCGCTTTACTGCTATTTAATTTTTATTATTATTTTTTTTATTAATTTGAAGTAATTGTTTATATTAGCAAGCATTGCAATCGTCATTTTTTTAAATAAAATGTCAAATACCGCCAAAAATTTCCTATATTAAACAACACGAATGGTTGATAACATTACCTACTCCAAAATGCAATTCAAAAACAAAAAGTACAATAATGCACAGGGTGTTTTATTTAAAATAGCAATATTGATGTCTATTTTCTGTATAACCGGAAGTCTAAAAAATAGTTTTTTCGAAATTTCCCAAAAACTATTAAAGACAGATACCTACAATATTATATCAAACGAAAGAGTTTTTTAATGTGTATTTAATGGCGATAAAACAAATGCATACTTCTATTTAAAAAAATCTAGTTATCCATGGTTGAATTTCTCGAAATTAAAAGTACCATATCTTTGTAACGCTAACGAAGAAGTAGACGAAGTTAACGGTGTCAGATAGCGTTATTCTTACCCTACACAATTATGAAAATGGCACTTTGTTACCTGTTGTGTTTTCAAAGATATTGCTAATTCTTTGGAGCACTGCAAACGTCATTTTTTTAACAAAATGTCAAATAACGCCAAAACGGCTGATCTTAGACCGTAAGTGTTATTAATAAAGTCACACTAGAATTTATTAAGAAATCCAAAAATGCAATAATATACAGGGTGTTCCATTTAAAATAACAAAGTTAGCGTCTACTTCCGGTATAACCGGAAGTGCAAAAATGTTGAAAATATTTTTAAAAAAGAGTTCCTATGCCATTTTATATATTACCAAACTTTCAAATTTTTATTTTAATAATTTCACCGAAAACGCCTAATGAACCACTTACGTAAATCACCCTGTATATCTTGAATTGTATCCTTCTCTAAACGGTCTTATGGAATAAAAATGCATATTATTATCACAATTTAATTCTACAATTAAAACCATAGTGATAACGATCCATCACTTTGATGTATTTGGAGGATCTCCACGTTCGATGTGCAGTCCCACACTGTCCGACCAGTCGGGGGATGTCAACTTCGGCTTTAGCGCTTCCCCAAGTGTCTTCAATTCGTAATATGATATCCTTCTGACGGAGTGGCTCCAATTTTCCATTCCCGTTTCCATCTGCGTTTACTCGATTTGACATGCCACACCGGCGCTACTGTCGCCAGCATGCCAAATGTGCTCGCGATGCATTGCGTTCACGTGAACGGAATTATTCATCTTTGTTACGTCACTTGGAATATGGTCTCCAGCGGGAAAGTATGGTCCCATGGGAGATGGGAAAATCTACATTCGTCATGAACAGTTGCAAAAAAAGGTGTTCGATTAAATAGCATCGGAAGTATTTAAAAAGTTGTTATTGAGGTCATTAGGCAAAAGTTTTTAATTGAAGGACAATTTTTATTGTTTTGTATTGAAAGGGTACACAAGTAGTTTTCATTGCAGAACTAGGTAAGTACATTGATCTAAAGAAGCAAGCAGGAAGTGATAAGTGATTTTTAGTGAATACTTTTCTTTGGAAAAAAATAAATTTGACTGGGAGGGAGACTTGGAAACATATGCTTTGTCTTTTGTGCCCAAAGAAGCAAGAAAAGTGTTTCTATACCATGATGACTTACTAAAATATGTTAAGCAACTTTGTAATACAGTTATTGTAATTTTTCTAAGGAATTCGACACACGCAGAAGTTAACAAAAGAAATTGAAACAAGATAATTTAGATTAGTTCTAGCGTGTAGCTAATACACTTTATCCGTAATATACGTGCTTTATCTACATTTTCTACGCGTGTAACATAGAAAATTGTAACGCCCATCGCTAACTCTGAATATGTACCACCAAAAGTCGTGGTATAGTTAACGGTTAAAAGCTGAAGTTCTGATAATGATTGAGAGACGTGGTAAAGTTCGAACATTCCAAGAAGTCTGCGAATTGTTCCTTCAAAAGTAGATACCCTCAGAAGCGCATTAGTCAGTATACTCTAACCAAAATTGAAAAAAATAGGGAACATGACACGGTAGAAAATCAAGGAAAGTTAAAGTAGTAAAGTAGAAATGAAGATTAATATAATTAATATATCTCAATACCACTATGTCTCTTAAATACAAAAATATACGTACAGGACAACCACATACAATAATATGCATATTTTTCAACTCCTGTAGAATTTTCTTTTCATTCCGGTTTCGTTCAGATGAAATGCTAGACATCTTTTTACTGGTGTGCTGAGAACCCTGAGAAAATATTGTATCTACGATAAACGCTCATGTCAGCGCTTGACAGCATACTAGACTTGATGCTCCAGGAAGAGGTGCCGGTAAATACGGGAAAGTGCAGACGCAATAACGGGACTAGGGACGCTAATGGGTGTTGTCAACCGCAGAGTTTACCACCGCCTATCTCTCCAACTCCTAAACCGGAGACGAGAAAACCCGCTCTGTCACAACTAGTCCTAATGCATGTTGGGAATGCAACAGAACTATTGATCCTGGAGTTGTACAATAAACTTGAACGGATACCAACTGCAACGATTTTCTTGTTATTCGGGGAGKTTTAAACATACACTTTAACAATAGTTGCCAATTTGTATCCCCCAGGTGGTTTTAAAATATCTATAGTCGCACCTGAATGAACTAGCTGAGTGTATCACGTTGTATGACGAGGTATAGGGGAGATTTAATAATTCTGCAATTTTCTGAAGTAGTTTTTCAAATAAGAAACTTTGAATGGGGAGTAATTACTAATTCGATCTATTCATCTCCACAGTAAGCTCCTTCGGTACCCAATGAGTGCTACCTGTGGAAATAAATGATTTATTAGAAGCTGAAAGCAAAGTGTTTCTTCCAAAATACTTACTTTTACCATTAAAGATGTATCATTCTAAGCTTTCACTAAATACATATCAACCTAGGTACTCTGCAGTTAATACTATTGACTTGGTTTGTAATAAACACTTTTCTTTTTCAGAAGTGTCGTTAATACTTATATCAGTAAGGCGGTCTTCAACAGTCTATCGGTAAGGTATAATGACAACGCATTCAACAATAATTCTGCTTTAATAATTTATATCGCAGTCTAAACTTGGATATTAGAATGATGAGTTTTGCGGAAAAGTGCGAAAGCAATGAAAGTTAGTTTTCTTAAGCGTTTTCAATGCTTTTGCATGAAAAATTCATTCATCAAATTTGTTGATTTTCTTGTATTCATCGTACTTTCTCAAACGGAAACTAAGATAAGCAACATTTTTAATTGGTACTTGTCAGAATCCTGAGGATGAGGCATTAAAAACTTGCTTTCACTCTACATAACCTAATACTAGTATTGGTTCACACATGAGTAAAAAGATAGATTAATCTTAGTGGAAAATACTGTTATGTACCTACTGTGATACGAAATTATTGGCGATTAGTTTTGAATTCAATAACGTGCAGAACTCAAATGTAGGAGCCTATAACAGAATTAGAATTAGMATACAAGTATCCTATTCTCGTTATTTTTTTTCATATACTTCTAATAAGAATCTTCTAATAATACTCTGTATACCATACATAATTTTGTAGTATCAATGTCAATGTATGTGTTAATAAGTAAACTATCTTGTCAGGAAGTTCACTTCGATGCGATTCATGTTGAGCAGGGTAGGGCATGTCGCACAAAAACGCTTATTGCATTTAAAAAAGCCGTGAGAGCCAAGCTGCACATTTTTGTTTCTACGACCTGGAAACCTGCAATTGATGGCCGTGGTGGACTTTGACAATGTATGATGTGAGAGAATTGTTTTAATTTTTACTTTATTCGTTTAATGAAATTATGAATTTAATGTATCGACAACAATGGATCGCAACAAAGTATATCAAATTACATATATTTGGTAAATTTTCTAAACTAATTTCATAGTAAAGCACATTCTTTTGCTTTTTTCTTAATTGAGATAGGGTCAATTCTTACAGCATCACAAATAAAGAAAATAAACGAGGCTATATACATTCAAAGATTTTGACCAATGCCTATGTTGTGGAGCAAACTAGCATTATCGTTAAAGGATCTAAAACTTTTAGTTTAGTTGACATAACAGATCATTAGCCGGAGCTTTGATAAGCAGCTAAGTCTTAGTAAAAGTGTATATAGCAGGTTCATGATTTATCTCACATGGACAATAACAACTTTCCAAATTCAAAATCACATATATCTTTTAGAATAAATGTAGCAGCATCCTAGAATAGTTTGCCTCACGTTGTCCTTTCCACTAGCAACGAATCAACGAAAGAAGATAATAAGATCGTTATCAGAAACTATGGATTTTGAAAGTATAATCAATCGTTTTCCTCTCTCAAATGCCGACCATCCACAACTACACTTTGCGTTTCCTTTATTGTCTAATAGTTCGGTTAAAAACGTTTCTTTTAAGTTAACAAGTAGGTATTATCCAGTGTTAGTAACAGGTGCACAGGTGCTATTCGTTTCCTGCTTAGTCTGTTTATATTAATCGTCTCAATTAATACAGACAAATTGCTCATAGTGTGAAAACGATTACGCTTTAATGGACCTGTTAGGAAGTCTCAAACAAAAATTTGTCCTTCTTCGTTCATTAATTACTAAAATAAAAGGAGTTATGCAACTAATAAGCAATCATCGTTTTCAACAAAATTCCAGAAATTAAATTTGTTATGTTAACGATAGCTTAATCTATCAAATGAGTCTTTCTTGTAATAACATCCTCGATCGTCCTTGGCATTATAGCTCGCCAGGAGAAGACAAAAAAATGTATTAGGCCGGGAATAGAACGATTTAATAATCAGAGATGGTACCGTTGGGTCCATTTATTTTACAGCTACCGTTTAAAAACATGCCCGGAAGCCACTGATTACGGATGGATAAAAAATAATTTTAATGGTGACTATCTACGGCGTATCCATAAAATCGAATACGGGAATCTCGTTTTAAATCAAACACGTTTTCATGATATGTACCGGTCTTGGTTTCATTTACTCCCGTCATTACAAAGTCATTAAGATGACGTCGCTGGCTTTCCGCTTCCGGTCGGTTCAAAAAGTTGCAGGAATGCTCCACAACAAGTACAGCACCAGATTAATTAGAATCATGAGTTGCTACCTCTAAATACAACATAACATAGTTTATTTTGGCCCATAAGGGTTAGACAATAACGATGATCAGGTCTTGAAGAAAGCATTAGAAAATTTGCTAGAAACACATTGGTAAAAATCGTTTGTGTTTAATTAGCTACCCTTGCTAATTTGTTAGAACAACAAACGCAACGCCCTACTTTTATATGGTTTAATTTAAGACCTCTATTAAATTTGTACGCCATGATTCATTTTTAACGCACTACACATATTATGTCATTTAATATATTTCATGGAAAGCTTTTGCTAAAAGTCGACCAAATTTGATTCTTTTAAGATTGGCTTTTACCATTAAGTATTATAAACACAATCACACATTTCTTCCAACATTTTTCCTAAACCTTCCAGAACTTCTCTGGTGATAAGCACCAACTATTTGTGTAGCAGATTCTACATCACTCATTTTACAATACAGTAGTCCTCCATGTAACTTAATCAGTTATTCGCTATCCATAGATTTCTTGATCATACAAGTACAAGAGCTAAAAAATACTTGGTATCCGACCAACTTGAGACTTACCATAACAGAAATACAGAATGGTATAGCCATTAGAGAGACAACCGATTCCAATGCAAAAAATCTGAGATATCCATATACAAAGATCAAATCTCTTACTAAACTGCATGTAGCTACATTGTCGACTCGTCCAATCGATGCTGGTATTTTTTTTACGATATACCCTGCCGAAACAACGTCCGGGTTCGCTCCGGAGAACAAAGCTATGTATCAAGTTCCTTTCGCATCAGTATCTGATATGGCAAATTTGAGGCACCCAGCCGTAAAAAACATAAAAAGACATTCTCGCGGGAATGCCACAGCATTGTAGTGTTCTGACAACTGTGAGAAGATGCTCCGGAGGCGAATTCATCCGTAATTAACCTGTAAGTACATAAAGCATGAACGCTATCGCGCAGGTTGACGTCACATTCGWGTTTTCGTCTCGATGGACCCCTCCTTTCTAATAATAAATCAAAATGATTCAGGTATTCGATAGTGTTGCTTCGATTGGGATTAATATATAGGTAATTGTTGCCTAACATACTCCACCCAAGTAACTGCGTTAAATATGTACATTTTGTTTAACAACCAAACACATAGTGACGTAATGTGGGGCAAATTCTGTCACCCAGAAGCATATTTGTTGAATGTCACTCCTAAACTATCGTCATTTCTAAATTCAGCACTAGGTATCATCTAAAAGTTGTGGTTATCTATGATTTCAGAATGAATTCAAATTTACCAATTGACACCTTGAATATATAGGGTGCTCCACAAGTAATGGTATACAGTAAAAGCACACATTCTTTTTATATTTGTAATATTAACAAAAATACAGGGTGTTAAACTTCAGATTTTGTTTTTAAATTTGCAGTATTTGCAGGAAATTTAGTATACCCAGATTTTTGAGCCGACGAATTCAAATATTTATCTCTCTATATTGACTACAATTTGCATGTGTACGGTCATAGCTTTTTTTGCACGTCCCCGTATATACCTTTTTGGAAGATATAAACCAAAATCGTCCTTTCTCATTTCTCATTTCGTGCTTTCCTCAAACGAACCACGGATTAGAATTTAAGACCTCTATCCACCCGCCCAAGCTCTCGTAGTAAAAGCGTAAGCGCAAAAGTAGTTTAGCCCGATAAAGGGGAAAGTGATTTCAGCCAGCTCGCACTTTTCATCCCGTAGGAGGACGGGTCCCTAGCAACGCTGCGGTCGCTTCGATCGTCTCCACCGATAAGATCGGCGAACAAATTTCATTTTGCATTCACGTTTATCCCGTATATCTGATGATGTCTGGTCTATGCAACCGTGAGCCGGTGGCCACCGGTGCGCCGTTACAGAATATCGGGGTAACCGGGTAACCATAAATGGCCATTGTATTCCCTGCATTAATCGATGTTCTGGACGGAGAATAATAATTCAAACTCGACGGACACTTCGTACAGTACCCACGTTCAGTGGCGGTTGCTGCGGAAAGGGCACGTCGACCCGGGTAACTGAATTTCATTACATTTCCAAAGAATATTGCCAGTAGTTGACATATTTCGAATATTGTACGTGGTGGCTAACAACTTCGTTTAGATACTTTCGATCCCAAAAAGTTAAAACTTGTGTTTGACCTAAAATTTATTTAAGGGAGTTATGAATTAAAAATAACATCAGGCTATACTGTAGGTCCGATAAATAGATTAGAAATTGGATTGATACCTCGGGCACGCCGCTGAAGAGGGGGTATCTGTGATCTTGCATCTCACATCCATCATCAATACTACATTTCTACAATAGCCTAAAAATCTGACGAAAGATTAAATTTGTTTTATATATTTTGAAACTGGATTTTTTTTAAACTGTTCGCAAATTGTCAAAACGCCAAAAATAATCTTACCGTCATGATAGACGAGACATTTTTCATTCTAGTGTCCTCTCAAAAACGTTGCTGGAACATTTAGAAGGCCAAATGGCGTGTGGAAGAATTGGTGATGTCTAAATCTGTCGAGAATGCAGTTTTTGTTCATTTCTATTTGATGATTATTGGTATCTACTCGTAAGTCTAGTGCCGTCAGTGAAAAATAATTTTGTGATAATCAAAAGAAAGCCAAGCAAACCGGATTTTTTTGGAAGTACGACGTAAAAAATATTTGTTTTTAAAAAGATTATATATTTTGTAGTTTAAAACACCAATGTGTACGATGTACGGGGAGTTTGTTGGAACCATAATGTTATTTATATCATCAAATTCTCCAATTTTCTTTATTTTCATGGATAAATCTGATTCATAAGCAACAGAAGCTTCCAGATTAATGATGTTGAAGTGTCAGTCTTTTTGATGTATTCGATTTCGGTTTTAAAGATATTTTTCTTCTTAACGAGCCACCACTGTTCACATTCTGCGACAGAACCTGTACGTTACTCTGTCCGTGCATCGCTTTACCGCGATTTACTACTCGATGTGCTGTGTGCTTTTGCTTCAGAGTTCTCTTGTACTAACCTACATATGCCCATTGGGCTGTCGTAATCTATTCTGACTCCTACATAGGGGACATTGTATGCATGGGAAGACCGACCCGATTGGATGGCTCTGCGAGGTGTCAGTGGAACTTGCATTATAAACGAACATTGCAACAGTTCATTTTGATTATCATTTTCTTCATGATTTTTGTCCCTAAATGTTAACTCTGCATTCTGTTTTGTCGAATGTCATTTGAACCCCGGGTATCAGTTTTCAGGGTAATTTTAGTTCTGTGATAGCTATACATCACTGAAATACTCTCTCCATGTTTGCAAGGTATGCTGGATCTCTGTTATTAGGTTTTCTTTAAGCAGAATATTTGACTTTGATATGTTGTCCTCTCCTTCTTTTAATTTCTTGATTAAAAAAAAACTATTTTTCCTCCTCTCTCTTGTCACCGTTTACGTTATTATATGTGCTATTGTGCTATCAACTTTTCTCTACCAAACTAGTTTATTACTGGATTCATCAAAAATAAACAGAAATAATCGTTCAAATGGTAACAAAAGATAGATATAGTTACAGGTAATTAGAGCTATAAAACATCAAAGCAGGCCATAAGATTAAAACCGCCACTATTTTTCCTTGTTCCTTTTGTTGCAAAAAAGCTCTGCCAAGATCGTCAAAATTGCGTAAATAATCCATTTATTTATTTATCTACCGTGAAATTGGCGGCAACGACTTTGAGTAACTCGCACACCTTTTTTTCATATCTTGACTGCATCCCTTGTACACCGCCTGAATTTATGCAAAAGTTGCAACGCACATTTCTATGTAAATGTACTTAGCAGGTATACCGTTAAGGTTCCCAAGAAACTGCAATAAAGTAACATTTTACTTGGCTGTGTGAGGTAGTTAACTGGCAGTAAATTTGAAACGAGCTTCGAAGACGGTGTTTTGTAACTTCACTGAAGTTAAGTAGTTATCTGACAAAATTTAGTATGTGTTACTTTGTTCTCGTAAGTTTCTCCGAAAGTTTTGTATTTTTAGTTCTCCAAATATTTTGGTGTTAATGACCACCACTAAGATAGTGATCGTTTGCAACATTTCCTGTATGTTTCTTTAACAGGTTATGTTCGTTTTCTGCAGTTTCTGTTTACATAACGAAAATGTTACTAGCCAATTAAAGATAGTCCCCAAAAGCTCAATGGTGTACATTCTCTTTCGTTTATTTTTATGTGTTTTTTCCACCAAAATTTTGGATTACCCCAAGCTTGATTATTGGCTTTTTGCTAAAAAACTAAATAAAACAAAATCTAGAATATCGATTAACAAGAAGCAGAAAAGAAATTGTACTTTTATATCACATAAAATTTCAAACATAAACATTCGTTAAAACATATTTTCATCGGGGTATTTGAATTCATTTTAGCACAAACGTCGTTTTCAGTTTGTTGCACTGAAAAATTACCTGCAATTTAAAGAAAGCTTTAAGCGCTTTTACTGCCTGGTCGCGTCTTCAGAAAAAAAAAACAGCTTTTGCGATAAGAATGATCGATTTTAGCTAAGAACTGAGGCTTATGTTTATATTTCCCTCGGGTACCCTAAAGCCGTCTTACGCACTTCACTGACAACAGAGAGGAAAATGGATCGCATCTGAAATTTAAATTACAAGCGGAGTCACTTGGGGGAATATAAATATCCCCGCGTAATTGAAGAGTCCATATAGATTTGTTTCCATAAAGTTGTTTCCCCGATGTTTCCTCTGACAGTCAGCGGACTTATCAATCCTATTTGTTGCTGTACCTGTTAGATGCTTATGAAGAATTTACAAGCTGATGGCAATCAAAACCGCTTAACAAGGAAAACCGATTAACATTGAAGACGTATTACAGCAGACGGATAACATCTAGCGGTTATGTGATCCGATGCTGTTCAGTGCCTGATAATTGATKACTGTGACATAAATAATTCATAAAAGATAAATGATTTTTGTCGTGCAGAATTTGCGAAACGGAGATAGAGGAGCTTCAGGAGTTCGCTTTTTGCAGTCCACACTACACACATAAAAATAAAGTTTTGAATCAAATAATATGGAATTTCACGGGAGTCGTATTTGCGAATAATGCCCACTTCAGTAAACATGATGCCATTTCGTAGACACTTCTACTGACCACTATCAAAGTAATCAGGTTCAATACAATTTCATTTTAAAAGACCACATAACCACCTTATATCACTGCAACATAGTTATTTTAATGCTAATGATGTAACACATTAGCATATGCGAGTTAAAAACTGTTTTAATATTTAAATCTGACTAATTTAGATTTGATATATTACACATAATGCACCTCATTAAAATATATTGCATCGTTAAATAAGCATTGAGTAAATTGAAAACTCACCTAATCCCTGCTTTTTTGTGATGGTAAATTTGTTAGAAATTGATTAAGTGTGTTATATGTATAAATTATTTTAGGGTGATTATTGAAGTTAAGAAAAACATTTGTGAAAAATTAACTTGAATCAAAAAAGTATATATCATTTGAAATAAAAAAGAGGTTTGCATTCAGAGCATTTATGTGAAAACCTTATGTGCTTAATTTATTAACTAAACTCTTCAATACTATCAAATTGAAAAATTCAACGATAACACTCGATGGTCAATTTATTTCCTGTCAACAACGACGCTAATCTCGTCCTATCAATGAACCTAGTCGAAAACTATAGGCGTTCATTGTGCCATTCTTTACATACTTTACACCACGAGCCATGATATTTAACTTCGGTATTGTAAGCTAGTCCCAGCGTTTATTTACATTTTAAATTAACTGCATCAATTATTGAAGGCTGCCATACTATCAGAAGAAAGCAAATATGAGTTACAGGGTCGTAAAAGGAATTTTTAAATTAACTCCTCACCTTTTACACGCGTAAAGCGTTTAAGACTGTCTATTTGAACGCAGCTATTCTCTTCGCAAAGTACCGGTAACAATGCAAGAATTGTCGGACGGGCCTTCTAAATACACCGGGTAATGCACATTTTGAAATATCTATTAAAAACATCGTAATCACCAATTAGCAGGAAATAACCTTTGGGAACGGCAAAAATTGCAGCCTGGAGCTTTCTGAATAGACTGAAAGTTGGTGATGAGAATTCCTCGGTTAAAACTACAAACCCAGCCAGAGACTTCAAGAAGTAGCTTACTTCAATTTGTACAGAAGTTGGCAAAGTGGCTGCTGAATATAAGATTAAGACTTTCTAAATTATTTTGGTAAAGTAGATGGTGAACTCATTGGACTGAATGATTGATCTAGGTATGTACTTACAATATGATAGGCTAGACCAATTATGAATGAGCCCCATCCTGTAGCATTATGTGACTTGGTTGTGCCGGTACATATAAATCATCGTTTTTGCCAGTGAGCTGAAATCTGCTCTGACTGCTTAATCTTGTATGGTCAAGATAAAGCCTTCTGTCTCTGAGATCTCTACCTCCCTCGCTCTGAAGGTGCTTGATTTGTGATGATTCTTGCGATGTAGAGTCATTTCTGTTGTAATTTTCGTCATGATGTTTCGAAAGTCTGTGTTAATCCATAATATCACTCCAAACAAGTACGTCAGGACTGGTATGGGCAGGGTGTGGAGGGGTTTAAACAGATGTTTACTATTGAGTTCAGTCTTGCATACCTTCTTGACTCTCATGGTTTTGTTTTGTGAGGGTTTCGCCTATTTTCGCATTTTCTATGGCCTTACGTTATTCATAGCAGCTGCAGTCGGCGACTGCTTGACCGCCGGAATTTTCCGAATCCCCGCCAGCTCTGGAAATTGTCTCCACCAGGATCTCACCAAGATTGCACGGCATTGTCAAGGTCGTTGCAAATTGACGCCTTCCCGGCTTGGGTGCACCCTCATCGCATCTCGAAACTGGTTTATATTTATAAATTAATAACGTGGGACGCCTTGCGTACTTTGCGTACGTCCAGTCTGCACGTATTTATACTAGCATAGCACACCATAGTCATTAGCATATCGTTAACACCGTGACGGGTAATTATGTCAGGAGCAGAAAAATTACTCCACCGGCATCCCGCTGTCACCGATATCTGGGGCGGTGCAGATGCTGACGATGCTTGGTACTGCGGGACGTTGAAAAATGATGCCAACATTTACGCTTCAAAATCCAATGTGAGTAATTAATTAGAAAATTGTTTTGCTAACAATACAACAAAATAGAACTAGCTTTGGATTTATGTAACATGGAAATTAAACAAGTTTAAAATAATCAAACAGGTTCATCTTCGTTCACTATACAGCATAAAAAGAAGATTTTGATTTTAAGCTACATAGCTATTACACTATAAAACACCATCACGATGTAGCTTTAGTCCAGTTTTCATAAAACATCATTTCTCTAGTCATTAGCGATAATATACAGACCGTATTTTCATACCTGTTGATTTCTAGGAGGTACTTTATTGGCGTGACTCATACTTCGAAGTAGCATATCAACACTGGACGTGTTATTGCATTGTATGTAAAATAACTGTATAAATGATTTAGGGCTGAGATCATAATCCGAAACACTGGGGCAGCAATTATCAGAATGTTAACGAGGCAACGGTTGTGATGATATCTTTAAGTGGTGTAAATTTTGCACAGTTGTATTTGTATTGTATTTCAGGATTTATTTAAATAACCACCACCTTATCGTATTGCATGTATGGTGGGTTTTTGATCGATTGAGAGTGCTTACCTTTAGTATAATTGTTGTACCCGAATTAATTTATTATATTCTCTTAAAGCTTCAGTCTTTTTTGTCTGTGTTTTTGTTATTATCAAAATAATTGTATAGTTTTGGACAAATTGGAAGTAGATAAACCAATTGTTACAACTAACAAACTTTCGTGACTTATATAGATTACATGATTTGGATAAGCATGAATTTGTATCTCATCCTGTAGGCCTAAAAAAGTAAATATTGCAAAAACCACTGTATAATTGGCGACTTCAACACTGATTAATTAAATGATAGCAGTATTATTGGTCTGAATTTTGTTAGTGAACTTATGGAAAGAGAATTGACTGACCAGGCCCTCTCAAATCAATTGTGATAGAGATAAGCATAGTGTATGTAACTATAGGCCAATATCTCTAGTTTCGAATATTGCGAAAATATTTGAAAGAATAATTTATAATAGACTTCATAGCTTCCTTGTAGATGATTGAAACAAAGCAATCTGTCACTATGAAGCCATCAATAATTCTTTGAACAAATGTTCAAATTACAGTCCATTTACGAATAGACATTGCCCAAATCGCACATAGAAACTTTGGGCACTGCGTTTAGCAACGTCTGGAGGTAGTAATTGCATTTCAGCTCGAACGCGAGCTTGTAAAAAAAATCTTCATTTGGCTCTGTTTATGTTTTTCTGTGATAATGTTCTGTATTATTCTTGGTGTCGATTGTGCTTCTAATAGCAACCTATAAAMACCCTAGAATTCAGTGCAGTATTTGTGTACTGCCAATTTTGAGTGATGTCCTCCAATGACATAAAAAGTTGCCAAATACCTTCTAGGTTTTTACCCTTCGCCAACAGTTGGGCATAATTGCTTTCTATTTTGTATTATTTGTTTCTCACGATCCCATATGCTCATTTGCCACGAAAATTCTTGCCCGGGTTCTTGCCCACCTCATTACTTTTTTACCCGCAAAATGTCGATGGCTTTACACTCGCAAATGGCATAAACAAAAATAGCAGGTGGCGGCCGCAGCTCATTGATGCGTTGAGCTGAAAATTATTATCTGGCATTTATTTTGCTTACAGCTGCTGTCAAACGGACGACCTTGGGTGCGAGAGACCAAAACAAGCAATCGAAAGTAATTTTCTTCCTCTTTTGTTCCGTCGGACTGACTATGTTTACGAATAATAATAAAGCGCCGCCTCGAGTAAAATTCGAAAAGCCGCTGTAAAAT
Organism: Rhyzopertha dominica; assembly: GCA_025024175.1. Classification (NCBI taxonomy): domain Eukaryota; kingdom Metazoa; phylum Arthropoda; class Insecta; order Coleoptera; family Bostrichidae; genus Rhyzopertha; species Rhyzopertha dominica. The sequence continues at coordinate 11,322,715 of QCXZ01000138.1, forward strand.
TTTCTATTCGCCTTCGAGCGCCATAAACGATTTATAGGGCAGTAAAAATTGTGCAATATCTCGAGCGGGCTGCAAAAATGATGTAATTCTTTTATTTTGGGCCGTATTTTTACATCCACGATGAGCTCGTAACTTACAAATTCGCTTTTATGGTTGTACCGGGAGATAAAATCCAAAACCTGCTTTTATAAACCACAACTGAGAAACAATTGATTTCATTCATGACATTGTTGACAAATTCTCTACCGTTTTCTTGGAGAATGCAGGGTTCCTTATAGTAGAAAGAAGCCATTCAAATGATGGGCAATTTCTGCTGCTATCTTAGATCTCAGCGCTCGGAGCGTCAAGTGAATTTTAAATTTTTCATCATCTGTAAGATTTACTTGCAGCTACTATCTATTTCTGAATGAAGAATTGGCTTTGAAACTAATCTAATATCCTAATGTGCTTAGGATGAACTATTTTTGCGTAGGTTAGACTAATTMGGCCTTTGAAAAATTAGTTCGCGGTATAACTGGATTTGGTTGTTAACATAATATGTAAGAAAATAGTCAAAACAATTTGCTACATGTCTTTCTTTATATTTTTTCTTAAAATATTACCATATACAAAACAAGTCGTTCTAATACAAGTCAATCTTAAATGGATAGTGCAAGTCGATGTTTGGATTAACGATCGTCAGATATTTGTCCTCTGGACCATAGACGATCTCCAGTTCTTCAGCTTGCCTGTTCCTTGTCGTCACCTTAGCACCACGGAGTCCAGATGGAGGCCTGTAAATGACGGTGTTTCCAAGGTTTGCGTCGCCATCAAAGCTGGAGTCGCTATCAATGTTGCTTGAGGACAAAGAACCACCAGAGTAGTTGAACTGAATGTACAGGTATTTCTTGTTGTTCCTATATTCGAATGATGTGTTGTCGTCGATGTACAAGGTTCCACTGGCTTCACCGCTGTTGGTGAGGAACACGTACAGATTGATGGGGTCATCGTGGGTGTAGATAGAGGCTGATCTGACGGTATCTCTTCTTGGGACGATACTTCCTCCCCTGTAGAAGTAGACGTTGGATGACAGATCGACATCGATGTCTCTGTATCCAGTTCCGGTGTACATTAGGGTGTTTTCAACATCGTACCACAATTGGTCAGATCCTCCCGGGAAGTATACCGATACTGTTCCTACATTGTCTTCCGTGACTGGACGAGCCAAGACGTTGTCACCGGCGAGCCATTCGTAATCGATTTCGTAGGTTTCTGCATCAGATTGGAAGGCGTATGCCAAGGGTTTGATGACTGGCTCTCCAGTGCGTTCGTGTTCGTAGAACAAAGTATACCAGTATGGCAAGTGGAAGTAGCGCAGTTGGATTGCGTAACGGATTCTCTCTTGGATTTCGTCGTCGTACAGGTAGGGCTCACGCCTGTTGGTGTCACTGTTGGAATGCTGCCTGAAGAATGCCATCCACACCGCGGCTTGGTACCATCTCTGCAGGAGATTGTCGTTTACGTTCCACAAGAAACCTCCAATGTCGGCTCCGCACAAGCTCATACCTGCCAAAAGCCAGAAACGCAATTAGATTGTCCACTAATACTAAAATTTAAGATCGCCTTACCTCCCAAAGCTTCGTTCAGACACATAGGAGCGCTGACTACAAGATGGGGCCATTCAGATTTGTTGTCTCCGGTCCACATGGCTGTGTACCTCTGTGATCCAGCGAAGTGGGCTCTGGTCATAACGAAAGGACGCTGTTGGCCGTCCATTCTGTCGTAGAGTCCCTGATAAGTTCCCATACTCTGGTAGAAACCGTACTGATTGTGTACGTCCCTGTGGAGCCAACCACCGTAGTGGATGTTGTCCTTTGGCATACTGGCCTCGTAGCCTCCAAATACAGCTGGTTCGTTCATGTCATTCCAGATCTGAACGATGTCGGTGGTGCCTTCGAATCTGTCGAACGAGAAGAGGTTGGAGTAGTAGGCTCGTGCTTCTGGGTCGAAGTAATCAATCCAGCTGCTTATTCCTGGCCAGCAAGAAGCTTGGTATGAGGTTCCCTCGGAGTTCTTGACGAAGTAGCCGGCTGCTTCGGCTTCGTCCCATACGAAATAACCTTCTTCGACGTAGTAGTGGGGATCGATGATGAGGACGAGCTTTCTGCCGGTGTTGTTGAGGAACTCCTGCAGACCTAGGGGATCTTGGAAGTTGTCTGGGTGCCAGGTGAAGTAGCGTTTGCCGTTGGTGTAATCGATGTCCAGCCACATTACGTCCAAGGGGAAGTTGCTGCTGTCGAAGTTGTTGACCACATACTCGACGTCTTCGATGCTCTGGTAGCTGTATCTGCTTTGGTGGTAGCCCAAAATGTAGTATTGTGGCAGTGGTGCGGTACCTAAATATTTTATTAGATAAACTCTCAGCTAGGTTAACTTTGTTTCCTAAAAATTCAAGATTTAATTTCTGAGGTAAGTTAATTTACACATGTATATAAAAATGCTTGGAGGATGCCCCTTCAAAATGGGCACCCTAAAGTAAGTTTTTGTTAATTATTTTCGAAACAATTCACACTGAACTTATAAAATTTGGTATACCGCATGAGTTTTCGACGCAGTATAGCAAAAGCAATGGCAATAACAAATTCATAATAGATCTACATTTTTAAAGGGCCGTCTCTCCCGAAGGAAGCATTTTTGAACAAATGTTCACACGAACTTTTTTCAGAAAAATACGCAGGAATGATACCTTGAATTTTAGAGGCATGTTTAGTAAACATGCCGTATGTGTGTGCGTACCTGTAAGCTTTGCATATTGATGTACGGAGTCCTTTAGAGTTGGGCCAGTCAAGATGAAGAAATCAATGACACCGCTTTCGCTGAACCAGAAGGTTTGAACGCCGTCATCTTGGGCATCAATGTCCACGAAGGTTTGGGCAGAGTTGTGCCAGAACAGACCAGTTGTCCTGGTGGTAGAGTGGGCGTACAGTACTGGAATGGTACCGTAGATGGCTTGGGTGATGAAAGCATCGAAACCAGCGTGGTCAATGTTGTAAAATCTGTACGGGTCATAACCGTTTTCACCAGTATTTCTCAACGCCAAGTGGTCGGAGTGGGCGGGAAGACCGTAAGCTTTCTGGGCTCCAGGGAAATAAGCATCCAGCGCAATAGCAACCTCTGGTTCCTCTTCTTCGAAAGTGGCAAGACCTTTGTTGTTTATGATGGCAACAACGGTATCTCCTCTGTAGAATTCTATCCTGAACGGAGAAGACTGCAGGACAGCGCTAGACTCTCCCGCGCTTACCCTTAGTCCACCGTCGACTTCAGATGTTGAAATGGCGACTTCTTCGGGATCACCGTCCAAAGCGTCGAGTACTCGATGCCTGGGATTGGAGGGATCATCAATGACCACTCTGTAGGTGTCATCAGCCAACCCGGTGAGTACGAAGCTGAATTCCTTTCCGCTCTGGCTGTTCACCAGCGTGGCTTCTMCTGMGTTGTCGTTGATCTGTGCGTTGCTGAGGTCCAAGTTGAAGATGTCTCCTGGATCGGCATACCTGATCCTGGAGCAGAACTCCACCTCTCCACAGCTGAACCAGGAGTGTGCTGGAGCAAACAGTGCAAGGAAAGCACACAACAATGCTAGTTTTGAGGACCCCATCATGTTGTGTACTGAATTTGCTCATGGTAGATCGGCTTTTATATACAAATCCGCCATATCAGTGGCGGAATTTTGTAAACACTTGTGATTTTTTAGACTGATCTGCAATCGTAATTTGAATGAGTGAGTGGCGATAAGGGACGATGTAAATTTCCAAATTTAACCTTCGCGAATGTGAGTGGGGTGGTAGATTCTCCTATCCAAAGATGCATTTCAGTACCATGATGGAATTTCAAGAAACATAGTTGTAGTTTTACCATTCACGAGACCTCAAGATGACACGCACCTTTAGAATAGAGTGACGTGTACGTCTTAAGTAATATCCCAGTGGCGTGCAGACACTTAAAATAAAAAAAGAAAACCTTATGTGTCTGTATGACAATAGGTTCTCTACAATAATTAACTTCGTCTGTTGTTTTAGGCATTGCAAATAAAAATCAACAGAGAGAAGTATTAAATAATTTGAATTTACTTATGATGGGCATTTGAAGATTGATAGCATTGATGCTTTATTTTATTTGTTTGAAGTTTGCAATATTCTCATGTATTTCAAAAAAAAATCTGATGAGTGGCTCTATAATTTCGTCTCCTAGTAACCGAACGTCACTGTAACGATTATAACACGTGATAATGCGAACAAGTTTGACATACATAGCTTAAAATAGTTACTAGTGGCGCGATTAATGCTTCTAATTGCGAACGTGTCGATTTGTCAAGATCCGTATCAAAATGGCACGCTCCTTTCAAGAGTCTAATCTTTGAAAAGCTTGTTTTTAAAGAAAGTGTATGTATTGTATCATTCTAAAGGGCTCTTGAGATTACCGTACATCCTATTCGTCCGCTTGAAGGTTAAGGCCAGATTATTACTACTAATAGCCAGTTTCGCAAGTTATCTGTTGGTAATCGTGACGTTCCAACCCCGTGTTGATTGGGTGGCAACAGTGCGCCTGCGCCGTCTTTATAACTTTTGATCAGTTTGTACTTCCTGTAACTTCCGGTTCAACCATTGTCAGATACGGTTCGGTTTTCGGTTAATCATTGATTGTAACAAGACTTAATATAGATAGTTTAGATTCTGAGTGTCATTTTATTTGTCCGATTCACGCTGAGCTTCAGTGCTCCTCTCGAACAGGTTACGGGCCCAGATACGCGAAAATAAAAGACAAGAGTGAAAAACTATCGACCGGAAGTTGGTGATCGGCGGCACGTGGTCTTCGTAATCGTTTGTAATCTTTTGTGTGGAAGAACGAAGAGCAAGATGAACGCAGCCGGCGTCAAGTTCGAAGTTCTGACGAAAGAAAACTACGACACGTGGAAGATACAAATGCGTGCAATCCTCATTAAAAACGATGCGTGGGGTTATGTGAGCGGCGCTCTCGCGAAACCCGGTACGGATGCAACTCCGGAAGCCAAGTCGGCATGGGAGGCGGCGGATTTGAAGGCGCAGTCCGATATAATCTTAGCCGTGAGTACATCCGAGATAAAGCAAGTCAAAAATTGCAAAACGGCGCAAGAGATATGGAAGAAATTGGAGGAAATTTTCCAGTCCAAGGGGCCTGCGCGGAAAGTGGCTCTGTTGAATAACCTAATGTCCCTAAAAATGCAAGACGGTGACGATCCACGCGAACATAGCCGCCAATTTTTTGATACAGTGGACAAGTTGGCAGAACTGGAGGTCGAGATAAACAGGGAACTACTGGCTGTCATGCTTCTGCGTAGTTTATCCGAGAGATTCGAAAACTTCAGGTGCGCGATGTCGTCGCGCGACGAACTGCCATCGTTGGAAATCCTAAGCATTAAAATCGCGGAAGAATTTGATGCACGCAGGGAAGAACCGGGCCGTGATCGTGTACACAATGCGATGCTCGCCGGTAAATCGCGTAAGAACAGCCTCGCGAAGGTGAAATGTTTCAAATGCGGTGTAGTCGGACACACAGCGAAGAACTGCAAAAGTAAGAAAAAACAGTCCACTAGTAGTTCCAGAGCGCGAGACGTGTGTTTGTTGGTCGACGCTCCCGCGAACGTAACTTTTCACGCCGGAAACGATTCTGATCGCGATTGGTGCATTGATAGTGGCTGCACATCTCATATGTGCAACGATGCCACTTTATTCAAAACAATGGACAAGAACTGCGAGCGTGGACCGCTAAGCCTTGCCAGCAGTGCGAATACGACGATCGAGGGGACAGGCACGGTATCGATAAAGACAGACGTCATCGGTGGCAGCAGATCCGTGAAATTGTCGGATACTTTATATGTGCCGGATCTCCGTTCGAATTTAGTATCGGTTAGTAAAATTACCGACAAAGGGTACGCCGTTGTATTCCACAAAACGAAGGCGGAGGTCGTAGACTGCGACAGGAATGTTGTGCTGACAGCGAATCGTGTAAACAACCTTTATTACGTAAAGGGACTGCGAAACCCTGAGTGCAAGAATGCAGCGGAGGTGGTGACGAGGGTGCCAGCGAAAAATTCGTTGGAAGATTGGCATATTCGAATGGGGCACCTGAATATTCGGTCCTTACGTCAGGCTATAAAATCAGGGGCAATTCATGGAATAAATGTCAAGGGCGCAAAAAGTGACTTTGAATGCAGTGTCTGCCTGCAGGGGAAGATGTGCCGGCCAGCATTTCCAAAGAAATCTGAAAGAATGTCAAAAGTAGGTGAGCTTATACACACCGATGTATGTGGGCCAATGCGTGTTCCTTCCCACGGGAAGAAGCTCTAYTTTGTAACTTTTATAGACGACTTTTCTGGATGGTGTGAGATACGTTTCATTGCACACAAGAGTCAGGTCCTAGATGAGTTCAGAGACTTCATAGCCTTTATAACTGCCCAGCGGGGAAATAAAATCAAATATCTGCAGTCTGATAACGGAAGGGAGTATGTGAACCACGATTTTGACTAAAGAAGAACGGCATTGTGCGCCGCTTGACAGCTCCGTACAACCCTGAACAGAATGGCGTGGCCGAAAGGCGCAACAGGACGCTAATGGACACAGCGAGATGCCTCTTGATTCAGTCAGGGTTACCAATGGTTTTCTGGGCTGAAGCCATCAACACAGCGAACTTCATCCGAAACATGTCGCCCACGAGCAAGCTCAAGGGGAAGAGTCCATACGAGCTGTGGCATGAGAGACCCCCGGACGTAAGCGGATTAAAACGCTTTGGTGGAGAAGTATTCGTAATGGACCGATCAGTAGGCAGATCAAAGTTAGAGCCGAGATCCAAAAAGGGAATCTTTGTGGGCTATAGCACTGAGTCGAAGGCGTATAGGATTTGGTTGCCCGGGGAGCGAAAGTTAATGGTGTCCAGAGATGTACGGTTTCTGGACGAAACTCCAGTGTATTTAGAAGATGTGTACGAGGGCTTGTTTCCCGAAGAACCGGACGTAAGCATCGATTTATTGTGTGGCACTGAACGAGAAGTTCAGACCCCCCAGGAGGTCCAAGAGAACACGGACGAGGTACGTGAGGACATAGAAGAATTATCGGACGAAGACTTCTTAGGATTCCCTCCGGAAGTCAGGCAAGAGGCGCCAGTTGACAACCAAGGTGGTGGAGGCCAAGCCGTCACCGAGAGAAGAGGTCCCGGCAGGCCACGTAAAGAAAGGACTCAGCTTCCTGGAAGATCTCCGAAGATGTGCTCGATGGTAAGTCAGTCTGACGAAACCATTGCTAATATTGCATTTCTGTCTGAGGTTCCTGTCACTCAAGCGATGGAAAGCTTGGAATCAAGTGAATGGATAGCCGCCATGGTGGACGAGGTGAGGTCCATTCTCAAGAAGGGCACGTGGGACCTAGTGGATAGACCTGTCGCATCCAGAGTGATTGGAAGCCGTTTCGTGCTTCGAAACAAGTACGGCAAGGATGGCGTCCTGGAAAAGCGGAAGGCGAGGATTGTTGCAAAGGGATATTTGCAACGCTACAGCAAGGACTTCCATGAAACGTTCGCACCAGTCGCACGTTTGGACTCCATCAGGGCTGCAATTGCTCATGCTGTTGGGAACGGCATGCACATACGGCAGTATGATGTGGCGACAGCATATCTAAATGGCGAGCTGGAAGAAGAGGTGTACATGGAAATCCCAGACTGGTTGGAAGATGTGCTCAGGCACATTGCTGCACAGAAGCAAGAAGATCCATCAATCCGGGAAGCCAGAAGCATGTTGAAGAAGCTGGAAGCAGGAGACAAAGTTTGTCGTTTGAAGAAGGCACTGTATGGTCTGAAGCAGGCTGGCCGGTCCTGGCATATCCGACTAGAGAAGGAGCTGCGAGCTTTGGGAGCAACACCGACAAGGGGTGACCCCTGCGTTTACACACGCGGAGAAGGGAAGCATCCAATGATCATCATCGTCTATGTCGACGACATCCTTGTGATGAGCCAAAACCTGAGTGCCATTACAAGCTTTGGCGACAGATTGGCGAGCGTCTTCGAAATGAAAGACATCGGGGAAATCAAGAGATGTCTGGGTATGGATTTTACCAGAAGCAAAGATGGAATGTTCGTCAACCAGAAGACTTATGTTGAAGACATTCTCAAGAGATTTGGGATGCAGGACTGCAACCCGGTCTCGACTCCTTTGGAGACAGGGGTTAAATTAATTAAGGGTGAACCTTGGTCAGAAGCTGTCGAAGAGAAACCGCCTTATCGGGCACTGGTGGGGTGCCTACTTTATTTATCGGTTGCAACGCGTCCAGATATTGCCCACGCTGCAAGCGTATTGAGCCAGTTCAACGACTGCTTCAATAAAGTACATTGGGGTGCGGCAAAGAGAGTACTCCGTTACTTGAAGGGGACCAGCACTCAAGGAATCTTCTACAGGAGAGATAGCACTCCCATAGTTGGGTACGCAGATGCTGACTGGGGTGGTTCACTAGATGATCGCCGTTCCTTCACAGGATACGCGTTTATTATGAATGGTGGGGCCATTGCATGGGATTCAAAGAAGCAACCTACTGTTGCATTGTCGACCACAGAAGCTGAATACATGGCTTTGAGCGAGGGGGCGAAAGAAGCTGTTCACTTAAGAAAATTTCTGAGAGAACTCGGGATGGACAGCATTGAATCCGTCAAAGTGCTCAACGACAACGCAAGTGCACAAAAGCTTGCCATGAATCCCGTATTTCATGCACGGACCAAGCACATTGACATTCGGCATCATTTTGTGAGGGAAGTCGTCGAATCGGGCCAGATCATCGTAGATCATGTGGGAACGGATGGTATGCCTGCGGACATCTTAACGAAGGCTCTATCAAGAACGAAGCATGAAATATGTGTCAATCTTTTGGGATTGATGAGGAAGTCAACCAAGGACCAAGGGGTTGTCTCGAGGGGAAGTGTTGGTAATCGTGACGTTCCAACCCCGTGTTGATTGGGTGGCAACAGTGCGCCTGCGCCGTCTTTATAACTTTTGATCAGTTTGTACTTCCTGTAACTTCCGGTTCAACCATTGTCAGATACGGTTCGGTTTTCGGTTAATCATTGATTGTAACAAGACTTAATATAGATAGTTTAGATTCTGAGTGTCATTTTATTTGTCCGATTCACGCTGAGCTTCAGTGCTCCTCTCGAACATTATCTTCTAAAAATAAATATTATGGATTAAATCCATTGACAAGTACGTACAGATTGTATTTTGTAGTTGAACATAGTTGCTAACAGAAAAGTTATATTCAAGAATCTTTCCGTTTTAGATTTGCTGAGCAATGGGATGTTAAATAGTCTAGTATCATCATTTACTTACCCAATTTAGACTATCAGTTTTAATTATGCACGTGTAGGTACTTTAACCATTGAGTAGATTAATATTACCATTATATAAGTTGATATAATATGAATGGTACAGGAACTAAAATTGGAATTTACTACGCAAGCTATTCTTTTACGTGGTGCGACTAAAATCAATACAGTTGTGGTAAAGATTAATATTTCAAATTGAGGTATAAAAAATGTTGGAAGACATTTGCAATTATTACTAATTTATTGACGTCTACAAGTAGTTGTATTATTAGTCTTTTTATTGCAGTTTCTTTATCATTCTCATTTACTTTGCTACGTTTATTTAAATCTCCCTTCAGTATATGTCCACTCTGTGCAACCTCGCTGATTATATATTTCTATCATTTTTCTAGTTCGTTTGTAACCACAAGCAGCAAGCTGTACCATATTATCTTATTATGTGATTTGTGTATATCTATTACTCAGAGCACTTTATTCCTCTAAGGGTTTAGCATTATCTTTATATGTTATTTGGAGTATCAATTATTCATATATTTTTTAAGTAACTTATTTTCAAAAATTAGGTGCTCCTTAAATGTTTCTTGGGTTCTGCACTTATCTATATCTTCAGCTTTTATGGTAAGTTTTACTTGCAATAGAAACACATAGCTTTATCACTGGATTCTTCACTATCTGCCATCTTGAATACAATTAATGCAGCAACGACAATTTCTAAGTGAAAGCTAATATACGAGTTTGTCGTTTATGAAGCGAGTCTTAGTGAAGATTGCTAAATCAGCTCTTTGTGGTCGTGTGTCATGAAAAAGAAACATATTCCTTCCTAATAGTCTGTAGATGTTAATGGAATCTACTAGCTACTTCTACCCTAAGCGATGTTAGTCAATGAATTCTTCAAGGAGCTGCAGTAAATCATAACCGATGAACACCTTGAAGAGCTCAGTAACATTGTTCTTAAGCGCAATAAATAACCATCTCATCTACAATGCAAAAGGGCTTCTGATGCGGGCTATCCTCCATTCCCAGGAATCAGTCAAAGCGAATCAGCATCGATTAACTCGAGAAACAGGTATCCGAGCTGACCTAATAATTAGTCATTGGGGGGTCGGAGGTCGACAGAAGAAGACGATACAACGTCCGGCACATCCTGGTTATGTCATCGTTAAATCCGCTGAATTCCTGCGCGGCAATAATCGAATTCACCACGCCGTCCGAGGAGGTGTTTAATTAGACAAAGGTAACGGGTTTCCGGCCAAAAACAAACACAGGTGTTATTATTAGCTTTGGGCCACTCGTTATTATGGAGACCGGCGGTGGGTGCGCCAAATCTTGTCTGCTGGAATTATTAGTTTTACCGTTGTGTGTTTGATAAACTGCACGCCGTCGAAATGGGGAACGCCGGACGATTGGTATATTGGTACCGCTGTCCGGAGAGGAAGCATCCTGCTGTCAAAACGAAGAAAAATGAACTTGTACAAATTACAAGTTAATAACAATAGGTTCACATGTCTGAGTCGTGCAAAAATTTCGCTGGGGAAAACCTCTTTAATACAGTTCTAGATACGACTTAGTCGCAGACTGTACTGTCGATTGCAATTTTTTTGCAACAACCCTTATCTTTGTCCACCAAACGATGGGGCAAGTACAGCATCTCTATTGAGCAACAATCGCCGTTTTTTTGCAACCAGTAGCATTTGAATATCTGCAGAGCTCAATGACAAATAAGATTTACCCCCCCCCCCCCCCCGATCTACCTATTTTTACGACTACATACATTTAATATAAACACCCCAGCTCAGGAGATGCGGTATAGCTGGAAATAAGGTATTGCAATTCCAAATGGACTGATACAACCCTCGTAGGCATAAAGGGTCGGCGTGAACGAAATCTGATATCAAACAAATTTTGTAAAATAACTTTTAAACTTTATAAAACATTATAAAAAACATTATGAAGTTTTATACTATTGATAAAAACAACGTCTTTGTTGGAAGAAAACTTTTGCTTTTCACACCTGTTTTCACTATTGATTTTTTTTTAATTTTCACCTTTCCAACACCTTGGACTGATGTGAATGATTATCTACAGATTGCTTTTTTAAAGCTATCAGCTTAAGGAAACCTGATATGTCAACATTATTATTAACGAACAACACTGATTTCAGTATTGAATGCTTGAATCACAATGTTGCACTAATTAAAAAGAAATGTCTTGAAAAAGAAATTTATTGGGTTTTTGGGCATTGTTTTATTGTAGATCCTATGGACTGCTATATCACCATTAATATACCAGACGGCTTATTACAAAATATATAGTGTGCCGCCGATACTAGATAGCAGTTGTTTGTTCAGAAGATCTGTACTCTCTAACAGAAACATTACAAAATCATAACTACATCAGCAAAATTAATATGACTATAATAGAACATTACGTGTAATCGAAATGTGAAATTAAGATTTCATTTAAATCCATAACACTTTTAAGTTAAGTTTAGTTACTCTCGTTCATTTTGTTTTTTCGAAAACAAGTGTTTGTATTCAAAGGATGTGGTCAGCTGACTCTTGTCTTAATGAAGTGCATGCAGTGGGCAAGTGTTTTTAGTAATCTCCACATTTTGTTTACACTCTGTGCTCTTAACAGCACGTATGATTGATGATTAAATTGTCAAGTACCAAGGTTGTCAAATCGTGCTATCTCCAGGTGCTGTAATTATCTAAAAAATAAACACTGCTACTAACACATCATGTTGCGAAATAATTAGGTTCGTGTGATTTGGAATACTACTGCAAGTATAATTTTATCTATCCCGTCTTGAAATTTTCCTAAACTACAATCCATACAATGAGAATATAAGAAAAGTACAGTTTCTTATCAAAAAATGGCTTAGATTTGAAGTCAGCATTGTGGAATATAAAAACTGATGGTTGTCACACCACTCGAGTTTATCTTCAATTTTCTAATTGCAATTAGATAAATAGAAGTGAGCTCTTCAAGAAATTATATTTTTGGCCCGTGCCTCAATTAGGTGACGAGAAATTAATAGGGCAACTAAGTACGTTTGTCTGTCCAGCTGTCAATATATCTTCAATGTCTAAATACTAAAACTTTGCTCTAAATTCCGTAATTATTCCAAAATGTCATGTTTGTTCACAATTAACGATTAGTGCCATAATTGCAAAACAGTGCTCTTTAAAATAAATTCTTGGTATTCACAAACATAAAAGCCATCAGATCTAAAGCTTTTATCTCTTACAAAACCATGTTGCTACCGAAATTTATATATTAACATTCCGACAAAGGAGATTAGTGCTAACAAAGCGACGTTATTTCAGGTTATGTAACCATGGCGCCCTGCTTCTTGGTTATTTAAAAGATTGTGCGCGTCAATCGCTCAATTATGCTAATTCAACATCTTTTAAATTGTGGATGAGTAAACTAACTCGTAGTAGAGTTCTGTCACTACTATTTTTTCGGCACTGATACGGTTCCGCTATATTTGGAAATGACGAACCAATAAAACTATTGGTTTAATTCTTTGGGTTAATTCCTTATTCAAATTGCTCTGAACGAACGGATCATCTCGTCTGGGTCCCATCTTAATTAGCATTTATTGAAAAGCAAATATTAGCTGAAATGCCCGATTCCGAAGACGGCTAAATTACTCCATTGTGTAACTACAGCTGAATCTAATTGAGCCGTACAATCGTGTAACTCTTCGCATGTTACTGTGTGAAACATGGTGTAGTTACATTTTTTTACGTTCACGTGTTAATTATACAGTTAACCGGTAATTAACATCGTCTGTTCATGTCAACGTCCTTCCGATGACTTGCCATATAATATTTCGCATGTAGTTCGGAAATTGCTGCCGAATTTTATTCATTAGAGCGCTAGTGTAATTTTCCCATTCGCATTTAAAAACGTTACTCGGCAAATATTTGAGTTTGCAAATCGCCATGCGGGAAATGGGTTTCCGCAGATTTAAACTTAATTAATCCACGAGTAGGGCAGATGGGCATCTCACATTCCATGAAGCCTTACAAAACTTTAGCATTTGTTATCAAATGCTGTAACGGGTGTAACTGGAATGTCAGATACGTAGTTGTATCCAATGTTGAAATAGGGTAGAGTTCATTTCTTTACCGCTATAATAAAATTGTATACGCACGGATAATTTAATCGATATGTTTAATAAATTGTTGAAGCACTAATCTGTCGATTAACCTTTTCGATAAGCTGAACTTAAAGACAGTCTGCACAACTAGGTTTTCAGAAATGTCGAATTTTCATATTGCTCTACCACTCCTATAGATTGTTTTAAGTAAATCTATAAGTGTTTGAGTTTTAATTCAAATTTTATTAAAACGTAATTGAAATTCAAAATATATGCCGAGCGTTGATGCGTTTTTTTAATTATAAGAAGCCTAATTTGAAAAAAATCGATAACAGTACCATAATGAACAAATTTACAACTACTTACAATTAAAATAAGTTGTGAAATAAATTATTTAAAAAAAGTAATTGCAGTTATTTCGTTATTTTATAGTTTTTTGTTTGTTTGTTTTTTCGAGAGGTAACACTTATCTATTTATATATGATCGATCAGTAAGCGATATTTTTCACTTTTGTGAAAATAGGTGTCGAGATAAGCATAGCGCTTGTTTTTGTCAAGCCTTGGATATATCGCATCTTGAAAAAAATTAATAATACTTAATACTGCAAAAAATTCACGTGCTTGGTAATTATAAATAAAGTAATAGATCAATTTATTCAAGTTGACAGGTAATAAAAAATTTAAAACTGCCAAGACGTACATTGTAACAATAATAATTTAGCATTAGCTCATAAAATGTTCTTTAGTCTCCAGTTATATACTTGTTTTTCAAGTAATATTTAGTTAACATTCAACTTTTTTCCACTATGTTTCGGAAGTTTGTCACCATAAACAATAAGTTTATTATTTCTTATGGAGTGCTATTTCAACTTTAACATTTTCAGTTCAATGCTGTTTGTCCTAGTTTCATAAGTTTCAAACCCTCAAATCTAGTGAGCGAGCTGGGCATTCTACAGGAACTTGTGTCCCAAACAGTTATTCATTAAAAACATTATTTGAATAAATTTACAAACCGTATGTGGAATTTATGTTTGCAAAAAATATGCCTTACTCGTAAGTTTTTTATTTTTCGAATATGTACGATTCTAGAAGTCCTCACCACATATCCCGTGAAAATCTAACTTGTAGCCAGGCTTTGCGATTTTGTATTAGATTTTCAGTTGACTGTACAAGTTCTTTTTCGGATAAATATTACATAGTTCGTAAATTTTTATTCGTCCGCCCACATGATATTGTTTATAAAGTTGTAGCCACTCTTTGTCATTATCAGCAAGCAATCTGCATTTGACTTCGGCAAATAAATTTTGCAGGGTTTCTACTTATCTTTATTTAATTCGGTAGTGTTTTAGGTTGAATTCTCAGCAGTTTAAAATTATTTACAAATTAGCACCTGTATAAGAAATTGAATGAATACTTGCATGTTGTAAAGCGCGTTGACATAGATTGTTTTTTGCAAGAATGGTACAGTTGTATCAATTTACCATTGTTAATTTACCGAGTGCTAAAATCTGTCTCTATGATTTAAAGCTTGATGGCAAATTTCGCATTTGATGAGTTTTCCCTTTTCTCAGGAGAGGGAAATCAGGCCAGCCAGCATCCAACTACAATAACCCCGAGTTATTATTATTGTTAGTTATTATTGTAGTAACTCGTAAGTAACAAAACGTTTACTAATAATGTACAAAATCTATGTTATAACAATAACCAATTGCTAAAATAGACTAATTTGGAATCCCAACATTAAAATGGCAAAAAGATTGACATTTTTACAATTTGAAACAAATTCTGCTAAATTAATTAAAAATTATCAAATAAACATATTTCGTCGAATTACACGAAAACACATAGATAATTGCATAACCACCAATCCTATTAATAAACATTATTGTTATGAATCACCACGCGTGGGATGATGATACCAGTTTCCAGCAATTAATATTCACTGTGTTCGTCGATAAGAAAGCCGAGGATCTCGAGATTCATTTTTCTACGATCAAATGATTACCTTACAGACGACCTTCCTAGGCAAAAAATTAATTCGTCAATTTCTATTTATACCCGCTACTCCATACAAGCAGAAATTCTCAACTGCCAGGTAAATCAAGTCTTCTTTCATAATGGATACCACAAGCGTCAGAGCCTGTCAATACAATATCCTCGAATTAAAAAAAATCGCACAATTAATTTGCGGATCATGGCATCATCTTTTGCACGTAATTAGAAAAAAAGTGCCGGAATGCCCCCGGGCTAAGCTAAGGTCGTTCAGCATCCGGCGCTCATTTTCATATTAATTGGCGGTTTACTCGTTTGTGAGAAAATGTAGCGTTTTGTCGAAACTAGTTAGGCGGATGACCTAATAACTCGATTTTGGGAACTGTGACGCGCTTTATTGTTATTTTTTCTTAAATGTCAACTTTGGGTTCATGTTTACGTTTAGAAGATCGTCATTGTTTTAAATGTGGTCCGGCGTGTCATCATCGTTATGATAAATCGAATGATGTTGCGGACTTCGTATCATCTTTAAATATATCGTTATTTTTTTCGGGAAAAGGACGTAACTGAATTGTAAGAGCTATAGGTGAAGTGTGTCAGCTTGACAAGATCATAAATTAGGCAATGAATAGTCTGAGTGTAACAAATCATCAGATTAACATATCTTATTCAAGAAGTATCTGATGTAACCAAAGTAGGTATTTGCGATTCTGTGAAATTAGTGTTCATCGTATTCAAATCCGTAAAGTAGTCTGCACGTTTCCTGGCCAATGCATTTTATTTTCAGTGAAATAACGAAACAAACTATGGAATTTGAACAAAGTCTATTCTACGAATCCAAAATTAAGTTTCAAAAGCTCCACGAGTACATAATGTACTCAAATTGTCTTTATTTTATTTCTCAAACTATCTGTAGTATACTGTTTTCAATCCTTTTTTATATGACCAGGCACTGGCGCATTTTGTTTTTTTTGCTGACAAAAATAATGTACTCAAACAAATCTGTAACTTACAAAGATTAATCGTTTTTTTTAATTTGATTTTCCGATGCAATATCTCTCATAATGTGTTTACATTATATACATATAGGTAAGTTGATGTGCCCGTTATACAGTGTTACATTTTTTTTCAGTTCACAGAGTAAATTTACACCAAATTCAGCAGCGTCCGCGTGTCTGTTTATTCGTGATAAACTCGAAAGTAATGAAGGGATTTTCATGTGGTTTCACCAATAGAGCGATTCATGAGGAAGGTTTAGGTATATCAATTATAAAGGTTTTGTGTAAATTGATTGAAATATAACGGTAATTCTGGAAAGTGTCGGTGGAGTCAAACAGCTTGGGAGCTTTAATCGAAAACACTGCATAATCCCTTTGAGATATAACAAAACATTGCATGGTGGGATATTCCTCTTTTATAGATCTACAAAAAAGTCCGGAATGGCATAGCTTACTATATCCATTCTATCATCCAAAAAAATGGTCACGTACAATGCGGTAGTGGGAAAGCTATTTAGAATAAGGTTTTCTTTCTTTTGTGCGGGTATTTAGCCGTGGGACGAATGACATTTTTGACTGCTGGTATTGTACGACTATTGTATTATTTAATTCACCAGTATTTCTTTGTTTGGAATCATCTTCCACTGGAATTTCGCCCATACACGTTAATTCTAGTTTTTTTTCTAATTCCTAAGACTTAATTGACTCAGGGTTGTCTAAAGAAACCTAATCGTCGATTCAGTAGAATGTTCATGGTTAATTAAGTACGATTTGTTCCTCTTTCATTTCTGCAACGTCTGATCCAACGTGACCCCTACCACGCACGTGTCGGCATTGAAACACATACCTACCAAAAATGCGGAATTCTCTTGTACGGCTAATTACGCGCTAATAACGTAATCGTCGAGCTCTCGCCTCCGTTGAGCCTTGCGATTTTTGCAAAATATCGGCGCGGCGGCCAGTTTGCAGTAATCGATATATTCCACGCATTGATAAATGATATCGAAGTGTTGTCGCTGGATGTTTCCCATTGCCCAATTAATAGTAATTTATTGCCGCTTTAACAGCATTTATAGATTTCATATGATAATCCGTTAGGTTTGGAGCCTCACTGGCGCATTTAATACGGGGCTTCTTACTGGGCAGGTAAAAACGTAATAACATATATTAACAATTATTATTTGCAATAACACAAGTTGATAGTGATGAAAAAAAACTGGCAAGGACGTATGGTAATTATTAACAATTTCCTCATATGCACAGGTGATTCAATGGTAAGACCAAAAATTCCATTTAAAAATCGTCGTAATATCAACATTCAAAACTACTCAGTTGTTTGGAAGACGCACCTAGATCAATTCTTTAACATTTCGTACAATCTCCTGGATTAACTTCTGTGGAAGCAACTTGAACTTGATGAGTCCTGTCTCTCTGCTTTATTTTAGGCATTCTATCTACCATCCCAATAACAAAAATCATATCGACTAATTCTTAAGCACCTAAAGTTATAATATTACGCTATACATCCTCATTAAGAGGAAAATGAATCCGACCATGATTTCGTGAAAAATGTAAAGCATTAAGTAAGTTGAAAACGGCCAGTGCAAGCTATTAACAATGCTACATTAAATAAGAGGAAATTTTATTGGTATCCGGCAGTAGAGAAAGTACCATATGGTCGAAAAAAGACGATTTTTGCAAAGTCTCCAAAAAGTCTACAAAAATTTCGATGTCTTAGAAAATATAAAACATTAGGGGTCTCAGACTTCCTGTTTAGGAAATACGACCAACTTCTAGTTCTTGCTTGATAGTTGTACTCAAAACAATTAATTTATGGTCAGTTGGAATAAAGCCGAAGTGCGACCAACTCATGCAGGCTCATCCACAATCTGTGCAAGACCAAAAGCTTCAAAGGCATGGTCCAAGGGTTTTCTTGCACGTTAAAATCTCCACAACAAATGATACTTATTGCTTAATTCGAATAAATGTTAACAAGACTCAATATATTAGTCTTTTGTTGTGGTAAACGCCATCTAACTGTAGAAAAGCTCTAAACAAATACAGTTGCTTCCACGTAAGTGTAGGCCACATAAAGGCATAAACAACAATGCTTCGATATTTCAAGGATTGCACCGGTGTTCCCATGAGAAGAGAACTTCGCAAGAAACGAGATATCAAAGATGGAAACGACATCGGTCGTTAATAGGTAACACAACTACTGTGATAAGTTTTATCCGCAGCCACTGCAGAAACTGCACATCTAACGGTACACCGGCGGCCGGCGTGCATAGCTGCATATGAAATATTATCAAAATCGGCCGTTCCACGTCGCATCCGTTGCTTAAAATACGCACGCCATTGACACTTATCTCCTGACCAGTTGGAATGCATTGAGAACCGGGCATTTAATKTTGGWTTTGACAWGAGCGTGTTAACGACGTCGCCGACCAAAACTGTTATAACGATCTGGGAAGGGGACATCAAATAGCATCTTCCAATCATTAGAATCTAGAATATTTCTTTATGTTCCATATACAATGTTGTAAAGCCCGTGCTGTCGGTTATGAAATGTCTTATAAATAATTCTTTGGATGAAACTGGTGGTAGGTATAAATTACCCTTGGTTTTCATACTAATTCAGGGCATTATTTATTATTTGCCCGGTATTATGTCTTACTATTTATGGTAAAGAAGTATTTATCAAAATAAATGAGCAAAATGCCATTATGAACAAGTCCAAATCTGCTAATCTGTCCAATATATATAATATCAGTTGTCCACGTGAATTATATTTGAACAGTTTTAGTGTGCTTTGACGTTGATGTTTAACTTAAGGGGCTCAAAAGTGAGGAGGATGGAAAGGTAAGTTTAAAAAAATCTTTTCTTCTACCGTTGTCATTTGCACCCCTTCTTCTGTGCGTAACTGTTGTTATAGTTTGCTAAAAGGCATCGGAAACAGTAACGAAAAATCTGACCATCAGCTTCGATCGTGTGAACCTCCCCGTCCTCCTCAAAAATTTGCATTGAAACCGCGTGCGGTACCAGATAATTTGCATTTCTTTGGATTGGTTGTTTAGCGGGACTTCTCGTTCTCCGCAGAACACGACGGGTGGAGTGGACATTCAAGTACCACGGAAACGTTCGAGTGCACTAGATGCACTCGCCGAGTACGGCCAACCTCCTATCCACCTTTGATCAAACGTTTCCGTTTGGTATTGAATTATTACGAAAGCTTCTAATTGGGCGACGTCGCAGTATCCATTACGGTTAATTAACAGCGGTGTATCCGGCAAAAATTGGTGCGGCGGTACCAGTACGTCACAAACAGTGCAGAAAGCCTTTTAATTTATATATATTTTTCAAGTTATGAAAACTAGTGATATCTCTCAAATTTTATGATTCTATTTGCGATTTGTAAGAAATTTCGGGAAATGAAAGGCACTGTTAGATATTGATAAAAACAAAGTTTTTGTACGTGTGTTTTTGTATAATCCTTATCTGTACACTGCAGAGAACAGGTTTCAGATACACAGTTTTAGAGAAGACTTGTAAGCTGAAGTGCAGTAAATTTTGTTGCTAAATATTAGTCTTTTATTTGCAATTCCTCTATCTAACAGTGGCGACGAGGAAAATAGTGAAGTTGTGATAGTGTACAAATTTTTATATCACACAGAGGCACGTTAAACAAAATTTTATGTGCCATGCCAGAAGACAAAAGTAGTAAAACCCAGTGCATCGGTCTCTTGGGAAGTTTGGGTACTTTTGATCATAGTTCATCAGATTTCACCGTATTCAGCGAAAGAATTAATCAATTTTTTGTGGCTAACGATAATGATGAGGATTGTAGGAAGCGTGCCATTTTGTTAAACACGTTATCAGAATAAACATACATCTTGCTGCGCAATTTATGTGTTCCTAACAACAACATGTCAAAACGCTTTCGAAGTAATAAAGCATAAGCTAATTTCAGCTCCTGTATTGACACATTTTGACCCAAAATTAGACGTAAAATTGACCGTTGATCCATCACAGTACGGTGTTGGTGCTGTGATTAGTCATATTTTTGCAGATAAAAGCGAGAAACCTATCGCATTTGCATCGCGACTGCTAAATTCAGCCGAGCTAAAATAGTCCCAAATCGAAAAAGAAGCATTAGCTATTGTTTTTGGTGTTAGAAAGTTTTTTCAGTATTTATACGGTAAAAAGTTCTTCTTGTTCACGGATCATAAACCTTTGCTTTCAATATTAGGCCCGAAAAAAGGAATTCCCGTTTTTGCGGCTAACAGGTTACAGAGATGGGCTCATATTCTATCGGCTTTTAACTTCGAAATTAAATATGTTAACTCGACACATAATACGGCTGATTTTCTATCTCGTTTGCCAGATATGCACGAAGATAATAATAAAACGACCGCGGACAATATTTCTTATTTGAATTATGTTGAGGAAACCTCATTAATTAATTTTGATCGTATTAAAAAAGCCACAGAAGCAGACCGTATCTTGGGCAAGGTTTCTTTCTATATTAGAAACGGTTGGCCAAGTAAAATACCATCACCCATATTTAAATCATTTTTTGTGCGCAAAAATGAACTCACAATAGAAAAAGATTGTATATTGTGGGGGTACAGATTAGTTGTACCAGAAAAATTTTGGAAAGAAATCTTAGCTGAATTACATTCTACTCATATGGGCATCGTAAAAATGAAGGGCCTAGCTCGTTCATACTTCTGGTGGCCTGATATTGATAGACACATAGGAATGTACAAGAGCTTGTACGTGTAGAGTTCATGATCCGCTACCGGCAAAAGCAACACTAATACCGTGGGTTTGGCATAAAAACCCTTGGACGCGAATACACGTTGACTTTTTTGGCCCATTGTTTAATAAAACTTTCTTTATTTTAGAAGATTTGACGACGAAATGGATAGAATGTTTTATTGCAAACGATCAGTCGTCAGCAACGGTAATTAAAATATTACGGGAAACGTTTTCAAGATTTGGTTTGCCAAAAGAACTTACGTCAGATAACGCTACTGCATTCATGTCAGCGGAATTTCAAAAATTCCTGCAAAATACTGGCATAAGTCATTTAACGGGTGCACCATTCCATCCTGCAACAAATGGTTTGGCCGAAAGAGCTGTCAAAATTTTGAAAAATGCGATGAAAAAAAGCAAAATTTGATGGCGAATCTGACTTAAATTTAATTATTCATAGATTCTTATTCCACTATAGAAACACACCACAATCAACAACTGGTGAAGCGTTAGTCAAGCTCATGTTTGGTAGAAAATTAAGATCGAAATTTGATTTGATGTATCCATCTACGGAAACAGAGGTCGAGCGCCACCAGTCCATGCAACAAAAGTACTCGGGAAAAAGGAATATAATTTTGAGCTAGGGTGACAGAAAATTGTCAACCTGCTGTTATTGTACAAGTGATAGGGCAGCGTACTTACTTAGTTAAACTGGATGGCTGTGAAATGACATGGAAAATGCATTTAAATCAGATTAGAATTAAAAAAGACGATTTTTGTACTAAGCCTGTAGATATCATTCCACGGTCATCTTTGGCAGACAGGCAAATTGAGGGTGATTCTTCAATTAATAAAAGGGGATTAACTAATCTCTCTGGTGGTTTAATTTGACTGCGTCTACGTAGTAGGCACAAACGACTTACAAGAGACAATTTGGCGAACATTTGGAAAATGTAATATTTAATGATTTTGTAAATAACATTTGGGCTATTAGAACATTTGTGACGTTTCAATACTCATTATGAACGTAAATTATATAAAAAATATATATAAAAAAAGGATGACAATAAAATTCTGATAAAAAAGAAATTGTAATTGTAAGTAAGTAAGTGTCCATTACAAGCAATTATGCAACGTTTGAAAGACGTCATAGTTTATGTAAAATTTTAAAGAAAGCGAAGTAAAGAAGATATTAAGACAATAAGCAAATAGGACCCGATAGCATTTTGTTTTTCAACGAGTTGTACTCATTTGAAATGTGTTAAAAAAAGACGAATGCCTCAAACTCAAACAAAAAGTAAATGTTCATTCTATGCAGATTACGCAAAGCTTCATGCGAATCCAGCAGTATACTCTTTGAGAAGTGTTATGGAATGGTGTTCCTATTGGTCGCTGACCCTCAATATTGGAAAATGTACTGTTCTTCAAATAGGATAGAATAAACCGCATCATGTGTATTCTATTCGTGGCATCACTCTTAATGCAATAGAATCTCATAATGACTTGGGGCTCATAGTGACAACTAATGTGACTTGGAGCGAAAACATAGCAGTCGCAACAAAAATGAAATGAAATCTCTGTGGCCATATTTGTTTAAAGAAATTTTACCGCACGATTCTTAGCACTTTTAGTCTCCAAGGTACAGCCGCCGTCCAGCCTTAAAATTGATCACCCTGTATACTCATACACTAAAGTAATATTTTAAACAGCTAGCTAATGGTGTAAACAAACATTGTCCATTATCCGTACTTGAACTTGGCCTGAGCCATGAAGGTCATCTGATTTAACTAGAATAGTTTATCGCGTTAATATTTGGGAAAATTTCTGATTGACTACCACTTACGTATTAGTTCCCGACCCTGTAATTACCTTAAATGATATCATCGCTTGTTTGTTTTCTCATAAAACCGACTGCATAATCACCATCAGCGTATCCTATTCGTAATCGAAGTGAATCAACTGATGGCAGGTAAAGTGCGGGCTTTTCTGCTCTTCGGCCAACCTTTGGAACGAAAACGATGGGGCAGGCATTCTTGCTGCGTTCGTCAGAAATGGATGCCACCATGCGGAGCTGGTTTGCAATTTTTTGCCAGCTGGTTAAAACAAAGCACGAACGTCCTTGGTGCTCCTGGTGCTTCGGGAACATCTCGCYCTCGGACCAGGTGATTCACACTTTGTTGCTTTGATAAGTCCGAAAGGATTATCGCAGGTAATTACGTCATGGCGCTGGTGGTATGACGCAGTCGATGAGCTACTACCTGTTGATCAAGGTGCAATGTTTCAATGGTAGGTGTGTTCTAAAAATAGACGTGGGTGTCAATACAGAAGACGCCACGGCAAAATAAATGTTACCAACATTGATTTCATCAGCAATTTGGAAAATACGCAGTTGATTAAGTTGTGCAAATAAAAAATAATATTTTATTATATAACATCAGTCTTTAACATTCGCATCAAGTCTAAGAACATGAGGCTTGTCAAGAGGAGAAATCGGTACTCGAAAAATCTGTTTGTCAAAGAAGGAATGGATGGTGCAGAAAGATTTGTTTACAAATTTATTATTTTGTTGGTTTTATAGTGAAGTAACACAGTTAGGGAAATTATCACTCCCGAAAAATCAAAGATAACGTTTCACTTTAATTTCACAAACTAAAAATTAAAGACCGACCAGAAACATTGGCTTCATCCGTTCATTTTTCATCACTAAATCCCATACTGCTCCAAATGGCTTTTTTACGTTAAAACCAAAATGCCTTTAAACGTATGAGAAGATGTATAGAATGTAAAGGCGAATATTTAGAAAAATAATAGATGTAAAATAATTATTCTTCATCGATAATCACGAATTTTTTGCTTCCCACACAAGTGACTTTCTTAACGTTGAAAAAGAACTTTTACTCGCGATATTTCTCGGTTTTATGGTTAATCAGAAACTGAGTCCTAACCAATGCCGGATTCTGCCATTTCGCTCTCGCACAGCGCTCCACTAATTATTCCGTTTTTGCACCTGTTCTTCCAACATTGCGTGATTGCCCATCCGTCAACTGCAGCGAGCGCGCACGTCTAACAAAAGAAAAGCGCTGTTTTCCCACGCCGTGTGCGCCAATTTTTCTATCGTAATTTCGCACCTAGGTGCTAATTTATGCAAACACCCGCGAGCATATGATGGGAAGCCACCGTTTTCAGCATTTTCAAGAAAAATCTCAGAGGCGCTCGCGCATTCTGATGCATTGTGCGAACGCGGAACCTGTACTTGCTGCCCACCATATGGCAAATGGGGTCTAAAATTTCGCCGAATTTGGTCGTGTTTAAACAACGGTGCCGAATTAGCACCGGCCGGTGCAAATTAACAGACTTATTTAGTCGGATATCTCAAGTCTGGACACAATTCACATAGTACACCGTTCTGAAACCAGTTTAGGGGAACGGCCGTAGTACACGAAAATGACGATACAATATCATTCATCCGATTATTGCCTTTTCGCTCTACATATCCTTCCAACGGGTTATGTAATTTTACAAACACTTACTCGTACAGCCAGTGGCGTACCGTTCTAATTAGGAACTTTTAGTACCTAAGCCTTGATGTGCTGAATAATTACAAGAGGGTTCGCAATCTTTACCTCAATCGAAATTTGACGAGAATCCAGCAAAATTAATCATTTGTAAATAAATCTAAGTTGAGATCGCAAGAAGAAGAATGAAAATAATATAATTTGGAGGTGCTTCAACTGTATGCCAAAAATTGTACAATTCTTCCCCTTCCCTGATTTGTATTTTGGTAGTGGTYTTTTAACAGTTTCTTCCAAGGTCCTTCTGAGCGTGCATATGTTTTGTAATTTGCAGCTTTTCCTCTTATTTGTCGTATAGGATACTTGTGTTGCTGTTGGCAATGTTCTCAACGTATATCTAGCAGTGTCCGACTCAAAGAATTTTTTTTCTGGTGGCATGGATATTGTTAACATTGCTCATTGCTCTAATAAATACCCAATAAAGTTTATACTTGGCTCTGCCTCGTATGCACCAATAAATTAAACTAAATTAAAATAAACAAGCTAGTAAAATTATTTGATTCAATGTTATGTGGCTTGAGACAATACAAAAATGTAAAATCTATTTCTTTTAGTACCCAGATATCACACTATCTGGTACGTATCTTGGTCCACTACTTTTTAGCGTTTATGTTGAGTAAATGAAGCGGTATTTGGCATACACGTTTCTGTTGTGTATTATATTACAAAACGATAACTTGACACTTAATTCCATCGTAATCGTAGTATCAGAAAGTGTATCTTGGTTGTGTACCTATTGAGGGTTCCAAGCACGGAGAGACAGCCATCAATATGTGGAAATTATAAATCAACATCGCCAAGAACTTGAAGAATCCGAGTGGAGCGAACGACCCGGCTATCAAATTCGTTAATTAGCCGAACCAGATTACATAAAGAGATACGCGCCGGAGAGCGATGCGTGCCCAGGAGTTGTGCAATCCCGAACGCGTTCGCCTAACGGAAGAGGTGGGAGTCTGTTGATATTCGGCCGTACATACATTAACCCATATTTTGGGCTTCGGAACGGTACATAATGCGTTAATGACACACGCACAGCGGTGGAATTACAAATACATTTTTCATTTCGGGCTGCGGGTCCGTTGCCTCCTCTTCAATTACCTGTGGGACGCACCACGCTGGGAACAATTTTTTTTCCGGCACCTCGCTAATCAGTTGCGATGATAAATCGTTCCGTTCGGATTTGGATTACGCGCACTTTGAGCTTTACAACGAGGCGTTCGGTTAATCCATTGTTTTTTGGGAGTCACCTGCTCGATTTCCTGTAATTAGTCTTTTTTTCAAAGTTCGCAGATTAGATATAAGGACTAGGAACTCTAAATCCGAAGGAGAATCAGATTAATAAGCCGAATGCAATTATAAAAAACCGCCGCAAATTGAATCAATGCTTCCACATCCAATTGTCAAAATGACATTTACGTTTTTTTTATACTATACGATTAGTAATCAGGTTTTGAGCATTTTTTCTCTCTACACATTTTTTCTAAGACAAACAATCCTCGTGACATTAGCAAAAATATATACATTTTAAAAATCAGTTTTTTCCAAATAACTCGAAAATTATTATCTTACCAAAAAAATTTCAAGAAAGCTCTCTGATCAGAAATTTGATTTTCTATATAATACTAAAATTTTAAAAAAATTATACGAGCGGGGTCCAAAATAGGTTTTTTGGAAATATTTCGAAAATGTCAAAATTTTGGATAAATTTTCTAAGACACTTTTTGTGAAAAATTTTATTTCCTATCTGATGGCATTTTCATTTTTTGAATATATTAAATATATTCGGAGATATTTAAGAAAAACCGTTTTCTTTAAGTGACGCTTTTTTGCTAATATCTTCTAAACAGTTTACTGTACCGAAAATTTATAAGAACTAATAATACTCGCAGTTATACTACTAATGACATACTAAAACGAAAAAAATATAAAATAATAAAAATTTGCAAAAAGGGTAGTTACCCCCCAATTTCGCCCCTTTCCCGATACCCTACCTCACAAACAATAGGTCGCTTTGGGTAGTTGAGATTTATACGTGTACCAAAATTCAAGTTCATATATTAAGTCTTTCGAAAGTTATCGTGTCCACAAACAATACCACAGACACACAGACACAGACAAGAAATTTGTTTTTGCTCAAATTTTGTTTTTTTGCGTTTTCGACCATTTTAAAGCGATTGAGCAAATAAAAATTTTTGAAAATTTTTTTCGCGATACAATCCTTCCCATCCGTTGGATGTGGAAATAATTAAATGATATTATTAATTTTTATTTTTATTATATTCGGATAGGTAACTCCTCGAAACTGATGTCTTTTACGAAACAGAAGAATCACTTTGTATCCATTTAATAGGAATTTCTTTTATTGCACGATGGAAAAATTGCCTCACAGCTAATCTTTTATACCACTTAATTTTTTTGAAAATTTCCTAGTCCCCGTTGCATATAGGTAAATGTTTCGACAAACAGAATCCACCGGACCGTGAATAAGATGCACTGTGTTTCCGAAAAAAATTCCACGGCCCCACCGCGAAGATCCCATGTGAGAAAAGTGCAAATTATTTAGCATCTGGCAGTCCGAGCACGACCGCACGGGTCTAGTTCTAATTGATCTAAAAATGCAGCCAGGTTCCCCATCGAGTGCTTTTCCTTATCCAGTACATCAATGTACACGGCGCTAATCACAATATACGAGAGACGTGTCGTACGCTGGACGCATAAAATTAAGATAGTACACTCCTGAACTGTTACGGAAGAAGAACGGAGCGGAATTTTTAATCGTTCGTGTGAACCGTGATTTATTGCATTCTGTGGAGTTGGCGGTACTTACAGTCACCGCAATGGTCTTCCAGGTATTTTGCACTGTGCTTTAGAAATCGGCAGTTGGGTTTGAAATTGAGTGCCATCGTGGCTGCTTCGATAGTTCTTCACACGATGAACTGAGTTAGTTGTTTTGTCCATTGCAAAATAACTGAAGGGTACACTCCAATAACGCGGAGTTATTCGAAAGTTTTACCGGGGGTCTAGAAGCTTTAAAGCAGGTGATAAAGTGATTACCTATATTAGAGCTCGCGGCACTGGCATTACGTCCATTTTTTAGGCAAGGCGCTTTTTAATCAGTGCGGCATAAAGAATACCGGAATCACAATGTATGAGTTATGTTTGCAAATGTTGTCATTGACAGCAAATCTTAAGGAACTCTCAATCACAGTTATCTACTAATATTCCACATCTAAGGAGCACTTCAAGAGAAATGCAAGCATATTAAGTCAATTTTGCTATTTCGAAATAAGCTGTTTTAAATAATTCAAGTCAAATTTACAATTGCTCTTGCAATATCAAGGACAAAATACTTTTTACTCTCTTTTTTCTAAGGAATTCCACTGCATGTGTTAATAAATTTCGACCCACTTGGAGTAGTTGTCAAAAACAATGCCATCACGGTGTTCGATGTCATAGCGTTGGCCGCCCTTGCTTACATGAAGTTTGGCTTGGCAGAAACCTATTTTAATTAGACGGTCAGATTAATACAACAATGCAAAACATGACAGTGTCCGAAAGGAGCGCTGCGACCATCGCGAATCTCCAGCAAGTTGACACAGATAGCCGGTGCTAGTCACCGCCTACTGGGAGCCGCTGGCGACGTCCTGGGACCTGGTGAAATGACGGCGCCGCGCAGCTGCCCCTGACCTCTCGAACTCGCGGTCGCGGAGCTAATGACCCCATCTCTTGTATGCAGGACCGCAAAACCAATTTGTCCCGTGCATCTCTTCCGCACTTCGACCGAGTAAGGACAATTAGGTTATACAGTCAAGTACATCGTCGCCTGGGACACGCCGCACCGCTGGATACCACGAGAAGAAGCCACGGAGCCAGTCCTCGGAGGATGTGGCCGCGTTTGTTCTCCTAAATCGAGATTTTGAACGGTGGGGATGAGGACGTTAGGGCGACTACAAGATATGCAAATTCCTCAGATCCAAAGAGTCATTTTCATTACTGGAATTTGATGGACTTAATAAACCGAAATTTATGTGCAGAATTTGCAGACGTGTTTCACCTACCTGAAGATAAATGTATACATAGTTTGAAGTGCCATCAAAAAATTGCTTACAAAAAATAGAAACATATGTAATGGAATACTCGAGTTACATGTAAAGAACGGAAGGCTACCATAATTTTATACTTTTTAGAAAATGAACGACAATAAGCTCTAAATACGAAGACCGCACTATACGTGGAGAATTAATAAAAACGAAGGGCAGAGGTCAGAATCTGCAAAAGGCAAGAAAACAATGAATAACGAAGTATAATGACTATTATTATGCACACAATTCTAGTCAGCGCCTCACTCGAAAAGAAGAATAATACAGCCGAACTAATCCACAATCAAACAAAAACATTTAAGAAAAGCAGCCACTGATGGATTGCACTAATCCATCTGCTTCCTGTAACAAGCGCTATTTGGAAGCCCACTAGCAACAAGTACGTCACCAACGTTCAATATAATAGTAATAATGACTATTATTATTTTGACAATTCTTATAAAGTTTATTTAAATTTTGTGTGGTTTACCAAATACTTAATATAAAGAACATATCCATGGTGAATACATACTTTGAACTAATTATTATACAAGGAAAGCTCTTATCATTAAAGCTAATTTGCTTCCTTCTCATACATAGGCCCCATTTCAGCTAATATTTCTAGGAATTTTTAAGATATCAGACTAACAAAACTTCAAAACTGGCAATTATTTGCATAATTTACTGGTTAGGAACAATGACTCGATCCCATCTCTCAAATAATCAAGAATCTATGAATTAATTAATTAGTAATTAATAACCTTGCACTTGGTTTACCTCCGACGTTTCAAATTAAAGTTGTCGATTTTATATTTGTTTTGAGCATGAAGGTATATGCCCCTTCAGGACACCTCTTTCAATTTATTTCAATTCATTTAACCCTTCTACCAACCTTAGGTGCTTGACATCAATCCTTCAATTTCAATATATTATATTATATTCTCTTTGTGAATCCATCCTTGCACATTAATTATGGATCCATTCCACCTATCATATTTTGTTTACCCGAATCTCAGAAAGCCGCAGTTCGCTCGAGCAATCGCTATTTCTTTCGCACAAAACTCCGAGACCATTGCCTCGTACCCAAGAACAATGACATTAATGAAACTGTGTTTTTCGACCGGTCGAAAATCGCCAATCTGCACACTCCGACGATTCGGGCGATTTATTCCCGGCAGGCCTTCATTATGTTCTCCGCGAGTTTCTTCGTCGGGACCGGGGCATAATTCGTCCGCCAATTAACTCGCACAATCAAGCCAAATGTTTCATGAGCGATTTGTAATTGTAATCTGTTGAATCACGAAAAAATTCGCCACGTCACCCTTCAGCAGGACGGTAAATTCCGGTTTAAATCGTTGCCGTTGTGGAATCCCGATGCAATTCAACTATACGAAATCGATTCCACGTATCGAAACCGAACCGCCAATTAGCCGCCAAACTGCTTAAACATTCTCACAATGTTGGCCCATCATAAAAGACGCTTTTTGCGTAATAATTAGTAGAACCCGTTTGGTCGTACTGCAAGAGTGCGTTATTTTTTATCGTCTTTTGTGTTTTTAAGGTGGGTTGCATACAGTAGATATTAATGAAGCTCTGATCATTTGTTGCCAGTCCCATGATGCATGGTCTAAAATTGTGGCAATGTTTTCCCTTCTTTCTCAATTAAAGAGTGATAGCTATCTACTTCTAAGTGGGTAGAAATTAATTTTATAATGTAAAAATAAGCCACCACTGCATTGAAGTTCCTGATGGGCAGTTACCTGACCACGTTGTTTCTTCTTCTACTTGCACAAGGGTCGTATTTGAGTATAATGCCTTAACTAAAATATTGTTGTCCTCTTCTGCAGGACAAAGTCCCATATTTTGAAATAACCAAAAAGGTCAACGACATTACCACCAAACCCCTTTGAAAACACCAAACCCACTACCAAAAAAACCCTCATTCACTGGGCTGATACTTGATATTCGGTTCATATCCTCTTCCCGGCGGTACGATTAATTTAAGAAAGGCGCTTTGATAGTCTTATCGTCCGTGACGTTTTGCATGTCACAGACCCCTGTGTTGTCTTTACGACCACATGCATCGACGGGGCAATCTCCGAATTTCGCCTTCCAAGAAGGATCTGTGGTGCTTCGCCGAATTTCTGTACACTCCATGTGGTGCTTAACAGCGCGTGGTACCAGGTTTTTAACGAGAAACATCTAGACCCCTTAATGAGCAGTGCCGGACCTCTCTCTAAGTGACCGATTTGTAAGGAATTCAACTACGAAAAATTAGAGTGAACTATAGAAAGGAAAACCACACTTGTTAGTACTCCTGAGAAATTTAACGCGCATTTTACAGTCACAAACACAAGCAGATTAACTTAACTGATCAGGAAGGTAGGAGTTTTATGCAAATGCATTTTCTAAATTAATGAATATGTCTTGGAGTTCAATTAAGCCAATTAATTTTTGCATG
Organism: Rhyzopertha dominica; assembly: GCA_025024175.1. Lineage (NCBI taxonomy): Eukaryota > Metazoa > Arthropoda > Insecta > Coleoptera > Bostrichidae > Rhyzopertha > Rhyzopertha dominica. Next base: position 11,354,064 of record QCXZ01000138.1, read on the forward strand.
TTTTACATATTTCAGGACTTTTGTACATAAAATTTTATCAATAGCATATGTAAGGATATTTTCTCAAATTTGCACGATTGGAAGACGGACGTACAGATTTTGCTTGATATATGGGACGCACTAGTCCCAGAACAGCTGAGTAGAAGGGGTCTATTTGCGAAAAATTAATTTATGGACGTCCTAGCTCATTTCTGACTGCATTTTTGGAATCTGGAGCTCCAAATACATCGCTATGCCGATTTTGAGCGAAAAATAATTTCCACATAAAATTGAAAAAGAGCAAAGGCTAAACAACCCCTTTGTTGTTTTCTCACCTTGAAACTTGATGGTCTCCGATTACGCTAATTTTATGTTCATTTACTAATGTGGACCCGCCTCATTTGGGACAGGTGCCTAGCTCTCTAGGTCTCTCAGGTCTCTAGCTGCAACGGTTCCTCTGACAAGTGGCCTAAAGTAGAAGGGTTCATTTGCGAAAAAATAATTTCTGGACGTCCTAGCTCATTTCTAATTGCATTTTTGCAATCTGGAGCTCAAAATGTATCACTGTGCCGATTTTGAGCGAAAAATAATTTCCACAGAAAATTGAAAAAGAGCAAAGGCTAACAACAACTTTGTTGTTTTTTCACCTTGAAACTTGACGATCTCCGATTACGCTAATTTTATGTTCCTTTACTAATGTAGACCTGCTGCATTTGGGACCGGTCTCTAGCTGCAACGGTTCCTCTAAARAGTGGCATAGAGTAGAAGAGTTCATTTGCGAAAAATTAATTTCTGGACGTCCTAGCTCATTTCTAACTGCATTTTTGCAATCTGGAGCTCAAAATGTATCACTGTGCCGATTTTGAGCGAAAAATAATTTCCATAGAAAATTGAAAAAGAGCAAAGGCTAACAACCCCTTTGTTGTTTTTTCACCTTGAAACTTGATGATTTTCTACTCTCCATTTTCGATTTGTTTTATTTCTCTCAAATAAACCCAAAAAGCACGAGCATCAATTGTAAGCCAATGTTTTTATTATGTAGACCAACGTAATCTCGCAGCTGGTCCAGCCAGTATTTTTCTGTGTAAAAATTCTTTATGTTCTAGGTGATGGTAGAACGGTTCTGCTATCATACCAATACCTAGAGTGCGTAATGTAAAAGGACAGATAACCCCAAGTGCGTTAAGTTAGCCCCCGACCATCAACTTTCCGGGGGCTAAATTGGCGCCTAGCCCCTGAAAATTCTTTATTTTTTCTTGTTTTTTCACTCTAATCGTTTGTGCTACGGTTGTACTGGACTGTGCCGATGATTTCGTAAAAAATGTTTTACAACTAAGGGCAAAAAAATACCCGGTATAACAGAGGAACAGGTTGACTTTCAGCCCCGAATTTTTTAGATTTTTTGGATCTTTCTTTTTCACTCTAATGAACTATGCTATAAAAAATACTTTATGACATGAAAGTCAGCAAGACGAAACTAACTAATGCATTGTTGAACATAAAAGTTAATGTTACGTTTTTGGCTCGGGAGTAAAACACCGAGAAACTGTAAATAATTTTTTTTTAATTCATTAGGTACATACACCTTGAAATGCCAGTTTTTGCTCTACTACATATGTTATATTGTGTAGCACGTTATGTTATATAACAACATATGTTATGTTAAGTTGCATACTGTTATATAACATAACATGAGTTATGTTAAGTTGCATGTTATGTTATGTAACATAACATGTGTTATGTTAAGTTGCATGTTATATAACATAACATGTGTTTTGTTAAGTTATAACATGTGTTATATTAAGTTGCATGTTATGTTATGTAATATAACATAACATGTTAAGATGATTATTACTACGACTGGAAGAAGGGAGTGATGAATGACTCTACAACGAATTTGATAATCGCATTTATAAATTTGAAAGGGGTGTGGCTGCTTTAACGTTCTTACCCGCAGACAGTGTAGATGAATTACCATCCACGAAAACAGCAACACCATCAAACCCTCTCGGTCTTGCACGGGCGTTCGTAATACCGGCCATAATTCAAAGTTCCATACATCGCCAATTAATAAGCCCCGTATCGTATCACATTACACTATAATGTTTCATAATAATAATTTACAGTGTATAATTTGTCCGCATTTAATTATACATCGCGTACGCGATTATTGTATAATTCGTGAAACAATAAATTACAGTGCGACCGAGTCGGTTGCGGGCGAAATAATATTCGTAAATCGAGCGGCGCTATAATAAAACGCCGCGTAAATATAAAATAGAGCGAGGCGTGAATCAGACTAGCAAACAATATCCGACGACAGTCAAGGCCGTACAAGGACTGCCATTGCCCTTTGGCAAGGAGGCGTAATTTAATATCGTTATAAAACATGATTGCTAGCATTCTAAAGGCATTACATTATGATGGCGCCCGACTACTGGAACATTTTTACTACCAGCAGCAGTTACCGTTTCGATTTCGTTTTTCAAAGAACATTAAAACCGGATAGAGCTTCTTGCATACCCGAGCAGTTACGCTGCTGATGGATTAACAATTCGCGCAAAAGACGAGACGAAGTGATGAAACACATCTCGCTGTATTTCTTGATGAGTACGGTAATGGCATACATATCATATAATTTAGAAGGAAAGCTTATTAATACAGTGATAAAGAGGTGTTGGCATCTAATTCACCGGAGAAATATATATAAGCAAAATAAACTGCCCCTCATTGCAATCTAAATATACGATGCTCGTTCCTTGCGTGTCTCCACATCAAAATACTATACATATTCTGTCTATGACTATTTAGTACCTGAAACTGTTCTGTTGCAACTTTATGAGCTCGATTTTTCAAATTTCTTGCAATAGCTGTTCTTGTACCCAACTGAAACAGCTTCAGGCATTGCTCATTTGTGATTCTTGAGATGAGCTTTTGACCTGAGTAAACAGTTACTGCATCCATCTTGCTTATAATTTTCTCATGCCCATCAAGGTATGATGTGCTCCCTTTTTTTAAATCCGCACGCTCTCTATCTGAGCCACTTTTAATCTGCGTTTCCGTTTCAACAGAGGTGGCAGTTTTTAGTTTTAGTGCTTCTACAGCAATGAATAAACCCTGCCATCCAGCTGCCAACCATGCTGGAAGTGTTAAATCTTGTTATCACGAAACTGAAACTGTGATAAGACACTCAATAGAAATGTCAAATTGTGGCAGGATGTTACAAGATACGAATTCATCAACTTATCATCGAAAATCAATAATCAGTAAAAAGCTCCAGCATATAAGCAACAATCATACATTATTTTTCCCAGGCAAATCACTGTAGGCCCTAGTTAGAATCTAATGCTCCCTTCTGGCAATTTAAACCGAGCCTCCAAAGATATCTTCGCCCTCCTACGCGCGACATCCTCAATTCGGGAGGGTACCTGCCACCTGTCAAATTAATCATCCGTAAATACGTGAATGCTCATGTTGCCAATTCCGATTTAACAGATCCGCTTCAATTAATCACTGGTGTTATCTGAGTGCTCGCGTATTCGCAGAACGGTGTACCGTTCGGAGTTTGTTCTTGGTCGAGGTTGTCGATGGCCCGAGCGGAAAGTACGAAATTTAAAAATCAATGAGAGAGACGCTAATGTAAAGTAGTGACAGAAAAAATTCTAATAATACCCGGCTACCGACTGCGCGAATTTTAGCGTAATTCACACTGCATTTTGTGTACGTGTCAATATTTGGACAATCACTTTCAGACGTCCAAGCGTACACACTCTCGATAACTGTAAATATATACCCTTTTAAAATTCGAATATTTCTAGCATTGCTTAATTCATCGCAGACGGCTTGAAGTGGCGGGTGTACTCGCCTTATTTGCATATCGAGTGCCCCAAAGCTTATGCTGTCGGAATATATCSATAGCGTCACTTCTGCGATTGGCAAATTTTTCTCCAAAGACTGCTATAAATAAACGCCGTGTTTGCAGTGGCAATGTTCGTTTCCTGAATGGAACGTCTGCCGTCGTTTCTCAACAATAAATTAAACAAACAGGACGATGGTAATGGATAAGTAACAGTATTGATAAAGGCAAACAAAATTTACATACAAAACAAGGTTATATTTCGTCTGCGCTGCTGAAGGTAATTAAACACAACAGTCGAAAAAAAAAATATACTCGCCGGCCTTTGACTGCATTTCTAACTCTGCAAGGGACACCGTCATAGCTGTTTTACACAATGTAGGTACTAACACAATCGATAACCTTCAAATGGAATCATTTTTGCCAAAGCAAAGGCACATTTCAGATTTCGATTTGGGTTGCTCAATTGTTGTGCATATGTATAACTTACCCCAAGAGATTAAGAAGCCATAAAGTGTAGCTGTGTTTAGAAAAAAATTAGATTCTTTGTAGTAGTAGTATATGTGTAATATAATGTGTAATGACGCATATACTAGCATGTATGCTAATGAAGAACTTAACTAACTGATCTCTCAGTCATATGTTACTGTTATTATTTATGAGAACATACACACACAGATAAGCAGAAGCTTTTCAAAGCTTTTATTTGGCTAGAATACTAGAATAGAAAAAGTAAGTAAAAGTAAGAAGTATTCTACAACTTTTATACATCTTACACATTATGATAATGATAACTCAAGACAAATTCACAGATTTTACTGTTAAAAAAAGCATTAGCTGTTGCATTGAAATAAATAAACCAGCAATCCTGATGAATATCCCGGCGAATCCTAAATCACCCGATAGCGATAAATAAGCGCCTTTTTGCCAGTTAATCCCGCAGGAAGGCCGCAATTATCGGTAGTAAAAATAATTTGCGCCCGCGAGAGTTCATTATCAAGGCCCCTATAAATTAAAATAGACTTTCTGGGCTGCAACCTGAATTTTTCTCCTCCGGGGAGTTATATATGCGATGGGTGTTTCGCTTTGGCAAAGTGATGAATGACACGCATCAGTTAGGCGATCCCACAAGTCATACCACCGTAAGTACGCCGGGGCAGATTAAATGCTGCATAAACTGTACGACGGTGCTGTAAATGATTACACCGAATAAATAAAACATTTTGTTAGAGACGTCGGGGTTGAATAATTGGCTGACTTTTAAGAGGCGCGGACTTTTTATGACGGCGAGTAATGCGTCTCGGTGTAATTACGCCAACGGCTGCGCTTCTGATGAGTTTAGATGATGGCGGATGGATGTGACCATAGGTGAGTCCAGTATGGAGCAAATTTCTATTAGCCAGTAGAACGATAGCCCAGATGCCTAAAAGGATTGATAAGTTGTCTTCAGGATGCAAGTGAGCTTCAAAGTAGATGGCCAGCTTATTAGGTACCACTGGCCCTGATGGTGGAGAAGGAAATCATCATACAACTATGATGCAGGAGGTCTGATACAAAACCAGTATTCAAGGACGAAATTCCAAGAAAATAACAACTCCAAAATGGCAACGACTACACTGATTAGGACTTTATTCCGGACAGACCATTTTCTTCCATTCTAAGTATGCCTTTGTATGGCGTCGTGAAGCATACCAACAAGCAAGCCAACCAAAAATTATCGCTCATCTGTCCAACTCCAAATCCTTTCAAAGAACATCTTGCGACAGTCCCAAGCAGGGGTATACGCAAACGTGACTGCGAATTAAAAATCGCCTGAATATATACGAGGGTGGGTGGACAATCCTATAATTCTCGATCGGCGGTCGCGAAGACTGGGCTCACCGCGAACTCAGCGGGGTATGTTTCGGTGTAACAAAAGCAAGAGTGATTTTATCTCGACAACATCTCGAAGCTTTACGACGATATCCACGTCGTGAGGCTGTCAAAATGTGTGATACAGCCGACGCGAGGAAAGCCGCATAAATTATATTGTTTTGTCTCAAATCAATACTTCTTCGCGGTCTAGTATTTAAACGCATTTATTTCGGGCGATACAAGAGAAATACATACTAGTGTACTATACAGGGTGATTTTTTGAAAACTTCACACCTTAAATAACTTTAAATATAGCAAAAATTTAAAAATTTGCAAAAACAGGTAAACTTTTGTTTGCAGGGGGACAACTTTTGAGATAAGTTTTTAATGGATAGCGCTTACTCTCTGAGCAGGGTAGACACCCCTTTAAAAATTTTAAATGGAACTATCCATCTTGCGATTCATCATTTGAAAGCTTATTTCACAAAGAGTCTGGCCATGTATTTAGTTTTACCACGTTTTACTTGTTGACGGGGTAATAGATTAATAGTGCCTACGAAACAGGTTGCTTATTAAATTGAATATTTTGGACTCTTTTCAACAAAATGTATTTTATTTTAGAGCGGAAATAAAATTCGTCCTTACGAGAACCCAAAATTTAAACAAACAACTTATAAAAAATATGACACTTAAAAAAAACTCCCAGAATACTGAAAATTTTCTTTTAACATTATTATTAACATTAAAGTATTTATCACGTAATTTTTTAGAAAGTTCATGTCCACGAAAAAGAAAATTTATTTATTTGTAACTCCAAAAACAATGTGAACAAAACCATAGAAATTCAAATCTTACAATAGATTCTCAAAATGTGCACYACCTCTTTCCATACAATAATACAGACGGTTCTCGAACTCCTGCTGCACTTTTCGGAAAGTTTCAGGTGGAATCCTCCTGCACTCGTTAATAATTCTTAATCGCAGATCGTCCAGGCTAGTAGGTTGTGTTTTGTAAACCACAGATTTTAAATGACCCCATAGAAAGAAATCTAAAGCAGTCAAATCGGGTGATCGTGGCGGCCATTCAATTGTTCCACGCCTACCAATCCAGTGAAGAGGAAATCTATGATTTAACCAATTTCGCACGTTAATGGCGTAATGCGGTGGGGCTCCATCATGTTGGTAAAACAATTCGTATTCATCCAACATTGGATTTCCTTCGGGGTCACGTTGGTTTTCTAATTACTCTGTGATTAAAGGATCAATAACGTTATCAAGTAATTCTAAATACATTCCCCCATTTAGCGTCCCATCAATGAAAATTGGACCTACAATTGCGTTGCCAAGTATTCCAGCCCAGACGTTCAGCTTCTGAGGAACTTGTGTATGACCTTCTCGAAAAATATAAGGATCTTCGTCACTCCAGTACCTGACGTTATGTTTATTTACAGAGCCGTTCAAAAAAATGTGCATTCATCACTGACGCAGATATTTTTTATTAGATTTGGATTTACTATAATCTTTTCTGTCATAATTTCGCAAAATTGCAGTCTTCTATCGAAGTCATCTTCGCCGAGTTCCTGGAGAGTTTTCATCTTATAGGGATGGAATTTGTGCGGTTTTGTAACTTTCCTTACAGATGAATAAGAAAGTCCAGTGGCTGTAGAAATGTTACTCAAAGAGCTAGTTGGATCCATTGCAAAATGACCAAGTACTTCAAGTTGGGCCATTTCATCAACGACTCTATTCCCTGCCCTTTTTTTGTTTACTACAGATCCAGTGTCTTGAAATTTCTGCACGAGATCGAGAATGTACCTAGCGTCAACATTTTTATCGGGGTGCCGTTCGTTAAACACCCTTGCTGACGCACGAGCACAGCTATGCTCAGCACCGTAAATAAAAATTATTTCTACCCTTTCGGCAGTTGAATAAACCATTATCACTTGGACTCTCACTTTAAAATTTCACGCGATTTATAAAAAGGAATGTGAACAAAAAGACGGTCGTGCCAAAGAAGTAGCCAAAAAGTTGAAACAAAAAATTGGAAACACAAAGTAGATAATTATTTAGCCAATTCAGTATAAACTGTCGAGTTGCAATATCAAGTAATGTCGAAAGAAAATTTTAAGTATTTTTGGCATTTTGCTTAGGTATAACAATTATTTTTTAACAAGTTTTTTTAGGCTTAAGTAAGGACAATTTTTATTGTAACTGCAAAACAATAAATTTTGTTAAAAGAAGTCCAAAATATTCCATTTTATAAGCCACTTGCTACAATGCACTTTTTGACCCACTACCCCGTCAATGGGTAAAAAATAGTAAAACTAATTACATGGCAAGACTCCTTGTGTATAAGCTTTTAAATGATGTATCGTAAGATGGGTAGTTTCATTTAAAATTTTTGAAGGGGTATCTACCCCGCTAAGAGGGTAAGCGCTATCCATTAAAAACTTATCTCAAAAGTTGTCCCCCTGCAAACAAAAGTTTACCTGGTTTTGCAAAATTTTTAATTTTTCCTCTATTTAAAGTTATTTAAGGTGTGAAGTTTTCAAAAAATCACCCTGTATAAAGGCATTGTTAACCCTCTTAACTTCTTGGATTTTCATGTGAGGATTTACATAAAGCTTTAGTAAAAATATTAATAGTTTGTCGATATATATTTACCTCAATTCAATTATTATTATTATTATTCACACATTACACTTCTTTTTTGTCTCTTGTACTTGATACATCTAAATATTCGGTTGCAAGTGAGAAAATGCATACCGTACGTTATATTTTGAAAGGCCAAACAATAGGACAATTAAAGAATGTCAAAACAAATCTACTTGCGAATTTTCTCTTGAGGAAGAAAATCAATTGAACAACGGGTTTTGAAATTAGTATTAGATGAGTGATGAAGGAAATGGGTTTTCGATGGGTGAAGACACAGACTAATCGCAAGCTGCGTATGCAAAAAAAAACACGTATTCAGCAGATGCGTCTTATTTATCTACATAGGATAAAGGAATATCTGATTGGTTTACAGGTTTTATTTCAAACAAAAATGTCAACCACCCTATCTACTGTCGTTTTTTCATATATTATGTTAACTATAAGCTAAACAGAAGAGGGCGCTATTACCAAGAATGTTATTTGAATTGTCCCTGATAGAAAAAAGCGTTTCGAATAAAATATCCCATAGATGTGGAGGTATTAAGAGCGACGCATAAAAAACTGACACTGATTTTTTTTTGCTTGCTCCATGCAGCATAATGACGGTTCTGTCAAGTCGAAAAAAGAATTCCAACAAGAAAGCGACCGTTCAAAGGGCGGCTAATAGGTGGAAGATGCAGCGATAAAGCGAAATTATTATTTAAAGTCACACTTTCGCCCCGTGGTCAAGTGGCCAATTTTCAGAAGCAATTAATACTCGCCACGCCGCCTCGCATCTTTTTTTGGTCGGCTGGTCGAAATGTCATTAGTTCGCCGTTTCGAATCGGGGAAAAAAAGGACTGCAGTGTGCGTTTGCCCGGTCGCAACTGAAGGAGAAAAATCGCCGGGGACCAATGACCTGAGTTATGAACCTGCGGAGCTTTGTTATTACAGTAACAATTATACACGAACATGACTTAATGAGCACGTTTACTACGTATAACAATCTCTCCCTTCCTGTCCCAGCGATAAACAATTCTTACGGAACGGACAGAAAGAAACGTAATTTTGAATAACCATAGCTATTTTTAGCAAAACGGCTACTGTGCATGTTCGTGCAACTAAGCGAGTGTTACACAGGCTTAAGTGCCTGGAACGGAAGGAAATGCTAAGGAACTTCACATGTTGTTCGAGGAGGATACATGTTTTTGCTTATTATGGCGATTTACGACCATACAAGTTTGCATCTGAATGCACAACGCGTATATTTTCATGTCAAGAACGATAACAATGCAGTTGTTATCTTCATAATAATAATAACCGCAAGCTTTTTGGGTGAATTTGAGAATAATAATTAGAGTGTTAGGATATAACCTTTTAGCATTTATGTTATTACTTTTATTATTTGACCATCTAAAAATTTACACCAATAAACGAAGGCTATATTATATTTTTATAAAATATGGTGGTGCAAATATTTTTATAAAAATAATGGTCACGCTTAGAAGATATATGTAGAAGAAGGAGGGAACTTAGAAAAGAAGGATTCTTTAGATCAACGATAGCCAAGCACAGCAAACAATGAAATACCTATGAAAATGGAAGAAAACTTATTGGATATGCAGCGAAAAGAGGCTGAAGGATTATCACAGAAAAGAAAATTTACAAAAGGAACCTGTAAATAAAAGACTGAACCAAACAGATCGTGTAGTGATACAAAACAAATATGCGAAAAAGGCTTGAACTCCATAATAGTCATAATTGTAGGTAGCTACATGAAGCAAAAGAATAAACAAGGTGGTACCTATGCAATAAAAGTAAGTTACATAATGAATGCGGCCGAATAACGTAATTCAGGGTTGTTTGTAATGTGACAGATCTCGGTAATGGTTATGTAAAGGAATACTTTGATTCATTAATGTACAAGCATTGATAATAAACGGACCTGTTACTGCAGAGAGTGTTTTAGTGGATTTCCCCTGTTCGATACCAAACAGCAGGACACTACAGAGGTAATAAAGAAAGCTACAAAGAACAGACAAAAAGAAAAGGATGCTGACTTGGTAAGTAAATGTGTGGAAAACTGTTTTATTTGAGCACTAGCGCAAATGTTATGGAAAAACAAGCGGAAAGAGCAGATGATTTAATTTCCGCATATTTGAAGATTCAGAGATACTTGTAGCTAAATAAATTAAAGCAATTGTCGATCTCTGATAAAAGGGATCTGAGACTTGACTTGCATTCAGGAAGGTTTTCAGCTTGTTGATTTCTTACGATGGCTTATAAAAGTTTCAGGACGTACGTAAATAAATAAATGGTTCATTCTGCAAAAAAAACCTGCAAAATCACAACAACTGCGAGAGAATATTGCAGAAAGAGACCGTGGTCAACTCTCTGTGCACACACGTTTGATCTTCCCCATGATCTCAGACAATTGACATGTTGATATCACTTTGACTAGCAATAACAAACTGTAGCTTACGAGCTTCTGCTATAGAGAACCTTATGCAAGAAATGAAAAACGAAATGACCAACGCAAAGTTGCTTGTTCTCTTGCTTGCAATAATAACAGAAAACCCCAACCACCTATGACCAGTAGCGAAAACGTTGAACCCATCACATGTGACCACAAACCAAGGCGGCGTTTCGCGAACGTAACGGTAATGCTACTTAATTCCATGTAATTTAAATCTTAATTTACTTTCGGATCAGCATATCGGAATTGTTTTGGCAGCGTATAATTTGAATACGAGTTATCAAGCGCCGGATTGAAAAACGCCAAAACCGCAGGTGCACAATTTTCTAACGCATTATTCAGGTTACGTGAAAACATTTTTACATGGGCAAAAAAGCGCCTGCCCCATTATGGGGCCGGAACGGTGTATTACGGACTCCCGGACTTCGACAATGAAGTGCAAAAAATTAACGGCGCCGGACAATACTTCCTTCTGAGGCAATTACTTTTAAAAGCAACAGGAGCCGCGCAAAACTTGTAATTAAATTTACATCAGGCGGGGCCAGCCAAAATCGGACGATAGACACTTAGTCAGCAGAAAGGAGCATTATTAATATCTTAGAAGTTCAACACTGTAATTTAACCGAATGGTGAAACGACGCATTTGATCTTGCATAACACTAATACAATGGCTAGGATGAGTAATTCAAACATTCCGCATATGTTTATTTTGATGTACTTCAAATCTTGTATTGATGCATGGTGAGTGAATATTATTTTGTGATGTAAACAAGTATTCCCACATCCTGTTTTCTATTGCTATTTTGTTTGATTTGTTACGTTATATTAACGTATAGTTTAAAGTAGCGAGTATCTGCTTCTGTAACTTACTAGTGAATATAGGCTTTGCTGGTTAAAATGGGTTGTAAAATTCGTTTTAGGAATAAAAATAATAAAAGTTATGTTTTGAAATATAATACTACCACCCTTTACMATCCACCGCTGATTTCCSCGATTGTTAGTGGAGAACACCCATATTTACGCAAAATCACTTTTATGTGAAATGAGTATCTCCTATTTTTCTTTTCTTTTTTAAATTAATATTTCTGCTTACAAGTAATAAGTTTTGTAAAAACAAATTTAGTTCAAAATCTAGATACAATTTTATTACATTTATAATTTGTTTTAACATAAAACAATCTAGTTAAGACTTCCAAATTGATTTGTTTAAAATAAAAAGTTTTACTCTGACTTTTTCAGTGATGTTTACCGAAGGTTAGGTGTCTATACGCCCGTTGAAATTTCTCGGCATATGCTTTGGTAGCTAACATATTTGCACGTACCGAAATCTAAACTCACTACAAATTACACAATACTAATTCAAAACAAATACCTGTGCATTTTACTCCGTTTATATGGTATTTATAGCAGGGCAGAAATACATATTTTTGTCACCTACTACCTAGCTTGAACATCAGAATTAAAAAATGCTATAAATGGACAAAATAGTATGATAATATGTGCTAAGGATGAACGCATTTAACCGAACCACCTCTAATTAGGTGGATAGGTTGATTATTCGTGTTTTGACATAAAAACAATTGTATAAATAAATTTTAATTTTAATTAATAAATTACTGTGGTAAAAAAAGGTTTTGTGTTTATTAGCCGGAAATTTCTAAGTAGATGTTCTCATCACTCATGTAAGATTGAAATAATTTAATGCTTTTGTTTTTTAAATTTTAACAACAATAAATGTTCCTTGTCGTCAATATTCTGAATACTCATATTGTATAGTATAGTAAAATATCATTGCCATACCTAAGATGCAAAAATATTTACCGACTGTTCATATTCACCCAAATTTATCTTATGAATTAATTACCTATTTGTCATCTGATGCGTTATTCAATTAATGTTGATAATTTAGAAATGTCGAGCGAGTAATGAACAAAAATTGTACTTTTTAACATTGAATACTCTGCCCATAAATTTCCTGGAGATTTTAATTTCCGTTAAGTATGCCTCCATAATTTTTTCGTTAACACGTAAATGTGTTTGCCTCACACCACTACGTGAAATCTTGTAAATATATATTATAAGCGTCTCAAACATTCAGGGTTGTAAATTACCCTTACCGGTCTTAGCACCTACGATGAGTCTTTAGCGTTTAACTCAAAATCTTTTAATTGTAACGAAATTTGGTACACAGCAAATAAGTAAAGTAATTTTAGAATTTGCCGTTAAAAATCCAAATATTTGATTCTTTGAACAAAACAACGTCAGTTACCTTTCCCACCAAGATTTTCCGATCTTTCGCCCAAACTAACACGTTATGGTAATTTTTCGCAACACACGTTGGATATTCTTTAAGCGCTGAGCCTTGTTTCTTTCCTCAACATCTTTGTGGACATGGCATGGTAAAAAAAACTCGCCATATACTACCTGAGTGGCCTACCATAATATATTATAAAAGTTCTCTCCTTAAAATACATTTTACGAGAAAACCCTGCTCATAGGAAAAATACGAACAGATATTGCATGAAAACCGATTTTATTATCTTTAGTATCCTAAAGTTATCGCGATGGTATCAATGGGTACCTACTTGGGTGGTGAGATCAAAAAATTTTGTCATAAGGCAAAATTGTGGTTACCTCATTTTTTTGAGTAGAATAGTAGTAGTTTAGCAACCGCCTTTTTACCATAAATTTCGGACAAACGCAAGGTTCACCAGTACCTTACGTCAGCCGTGTGTTCTCTGAATTCATTGCTAATTAAGACGGGGATTTAAAAATTCCGTACGTCCTGAAGCGTGTGGCGCCCCCTACAATTCCGTTTTACGTCCGCATTTTTGCCGTCCGTATGTTTTATTGATAATAAAAGAACCCGAGAATTTAATACCGTACGTGCAAAACAGAGTCGAGAAGATGATATGTTGCAAGGATTTAATTAGAACGTATAAAACAGCCAGCTCGCCAATTACAGACTATGTCGGCTATACGTGGATGATCTCAGAAGGTCGAGGTAGGGTCAAGGACGATGCACGGGGTGATCAATGCAGACGGAGAATTATACTCTTGCAAATGCTTAAATATATGGAAAACACGTATTGCTAATTAAATATTTATTTGCGAAAAAATCGTAGAACAATGCACGTGACTTAWTCATACGTTWTATTGTCCAATGTACTACAGCACAAATTAAGAACTAAATGAGCAGTAGTAACAACAACAAAATAAATGTAAATTAGAATATGCTCACGATAAGGAGCATAACGGCTCTTTTGAAGCCATACCACTAATATCAAATGTTTTATCGGTTATTATTATTATTTATTACTGTTGGAACGCATAAGATTAATAGAAGATTACTATAACGCATTTATTTATATAATTTAGGTGCTGTAATTAACATTAATAACTTTTTAAATTATTTTCATTCAATTTAAGATGTTCATAACAATTTGCATATAATGTCGCATTTAATTCGACTGTGACTTTCTGCATTAATTCTACAACGCTTGCATCTATATTTAGGGTTTTATGTTATTTCCAGCACTGTATTTTACCTGGCTCCAAATCAGCTTTATGGGGTTAAGTACATGGTATATACCTACAGTAATCCCCACAACGGCGTGGCTACGCGTTGTAGAGAAGCTGTCAACATAAAAAAGATTTTTTGGTGTTTTTTTTAGACTTGATATTCGTCAAAGCTATTTCCAATTGCCCCAAGTCATTTAAAAAGGTAGCACCTCTTCCCTATAAAATATCCAGAGCAACCGATGTTAGTTTTAAAATCCATATTAACAAATACTAGTTTTGTATAATTACCATTACATTGTAAGTATGTTGAATCAGCGAAGACGTCGTAAAAATACAACATCAACCGGAATGCCAAACTCTCACGACCTTGCCGCAAGGCCGCCAATACCTCCAGGTGGTTGAGTGATGTCATTCGTGTTTACCTACCGCTGAAATTCGGCAGGATCAGGTAAAAAGCCGGTCAGGTCTGATGCATTTCACGCTTCATGTCGGTTGCCCACTGAAGCTTTGCGAAAAACATTGAGGCAGCATTCCTCTCTTGGGTGCAATGTAAGCTCAGATTGTTGATAAAAAAATAGTCGTTGGGGATTTCTAGTTAAATGACAAACAACATAGAGTAGGAAATAATGACCTTATATTGGTGATAAACCCTGACAAGTATGTCATGTAACATAATAAAATCAGGATAATTCGAGAGTTGATGATTTAGATACAGTACAATGATTCCGCGCTCATATCAGCAAAAGAACTGAACCAGTTTCGTTAGTTGTTGTTGACAGTAAATTTTCTAAATGAACGTCTTGTGAAGCATCGAAATAAATGTCTAGAGCAGGATGAAAAGCTCCTTCGGGAACCAAGGGTAACAAAGATCCAACAACATCACAAGCAAAAGAGGAAAAAATAAGATCCAAAGTCTAACGATAATAATTATCAATACCTTTGAGTTGTGAAATAGTTGGAAAATATTTAGGATAGTATTGCGGACATCACATGAGTGTTAAAATCACCCGAGACAATAATGTGATTTTTGCTTATTTCATTTGCAGAACTAAAAAGGTTAAAAAACAACTCATGGTCATACTGGGTAATCCAGGTAGGGATATAGAAAACAAAAACATTATAAAATGTGTGAGAATTGATGCAGATTTTAGCTCCAAGATATCAATCATCACTTAAAACAGAAGATCAATTTTACACAGCTAGCAAAGCTACTATCTATGGGCAAAAGGACCCCACTCCCCTACTCCCTTGAACCACGTTACTTCCATCGCAGGGGTAAACAGAAAAATTATTGAGGATAATCTCTTTTTCGTTTATATAAGCAACAATATATATAAAATGTGTAATACTTTGAAGTGGAAGTAAGTGTGGATACAGAAATTAGTTTTAACGAACAATTTTCGGTATACCATTTATATCTCGATTTATCTATTTAATTCGATACTCCATTACGATTTGCCATATCCAGTTCTTGCTTAAGTTGCCGGTATAAATTAAATAAAGGTTCAAATAGAGGAGTACTACGGAACCTATCAAAACTATACCCAGCTCCATTTTTACGATCCCATTTATTAATTGCATAATGGTAATGGCTTTGCTTCAACTGATGACATCATTCATCGAAAACCATAAGCTCAGAAGAATTGAACACCTTCCATCAACAATCGGCCGTGCTAAATGGGACCCGCATATTTTCTCACTGTCCGTAATTCAATTTCGTGAACATTCCAAGATAATTGCGGGTTTTTCTCGCACAATTCCGTGCCGAAGAGGATCGCGCCCGTTGCGAAGCCGTCATTATCCTGGTGACACGCCGAGCAGGAACAATGTAATCTGAAAAACATTAGCCATTTTAATAAATCAAGTTGGCGTTAATAATTTTATAACGGTTCGAAGGCCGTGTGAAGAGGCGCGGGTGTACTGTACAGTTCTATCCACTTGTGAGAGACAAGTTATCAGAGATCGCCTCGGGTGAGGTGATGAGGTTCAATTGCTACACTGATGACGGAAGTAACTTCGAATATTACACCATGCTTTGATTATTTTTGGACGACGCGTGGATTGTAAAGCGAAGGCCAACGGTTGTTTGCAAATGCGTCAATACAGGTTGGAAATTTCTTGGAGAAAGGTTGTCTCGAAGACATTTAATCGTAATTGATTGGATACTTGAATTACTATTTAGCCCATTGCCAAAGAGCTATAAAGATCTTGTAACTAAGAGGCACTGGCTAAATGTTGAAATGCTATATTATTATACATTATCTTCAAACTAATGTACGTTTATACAGAACGACCGAATGTTTTTCGACTCTGCAAAAGCATTGGACACAATAAGTCACGGGATTTTGCTGACAAATATGGTGTTTCCCAGAGACGGTTACTTACTTGTCTGACCTCTCTCAAATAATCAAGATGGAGGATGCTTGGGATATTTTTAGGTCTAGCATTTCTGAAACAAGGTTCTATTAGCCCCAGCTAATCGTTTTTTCTTTATATATAAGCGACCTAACCCCTTGATAAATGTCAAAATAAACTTGATATTATCTTACTTCTTTAACACAACACCATCTACAGTACATTATTACTACTTATGCTTACTTAATCCATCAAGTAGGTATAGTACTTTGAAATTTTAAGTTTCTATAAGAAGGTATCTAGCCTACAACCTGTAAATGTAAATTTGTAGCTAGCAGTAAAAAACTTTACAAAACATATATTTCTTGCAAAAATTAAAATTTTGTGTTTGTTCTCTGGTCTTTATCAAAATCACCCCAGTGTGAAGTAGATCCCAGCATTATAACTGTACCTGCAGCTGGTTGTTTTCTAATGATATACCTAACAACGTGTAGATGAAATTGTTTCAGAAAGTACTATTATTTACTTAAATTACACCTTGTTCTCCGGTGTGAACTTCTCTGAACTTTCGTGGATAAAAAACAAAAAACCGTTCAAAAGTGTTAAATTGTCGGCAATACAAATGACAATTTTCAATGTTTAGTTTTAACGATGTCGGTCGGTCAGTTTGTTGATTTGCAGTCCTTATTTTTAATCGCGAAATATTTTGACATTTTTTAAATACAGGGTCGCTAAAAAGGATAGATACAATTAAAAATATTATAAGAACTAATCGCCAGAACTTGAAATTTAATATATGCTTAATAAATTCCACCTTATCAGATGTGTATCAAATTTATATCTCCGTTTGTTCGGGGGATACAAGGCTAACTTGTTTTTTTAATAGCAAGAAAGGTCAAATTTAATATTTGTAAGAACTGCTGGTCAATTTTCTCCAATTCGGTATGTACCAAATCTATTAAAGTAGCACTGTGATTCGGGCTTTTACTATTTCTTCTCAGGTTGATTCATAATAATTCAGTCGGATTGAACACACAATAATAATACTGTGTGCCCATTTATCTTGCGATTTTATTATTCCTTATAGGTTATTGGAAGACCTCTTTATTAACATCCAGCAACTGCTTTTATTTGTTGCTGTTGTAGGTTTTTTATTTTGTTGTTGTGAATATATTTTTGAGAATATCCCACTGAAAACTATACTATTCTAAAAATTGACAGATCCATATTACCCTGAGGAGCAATTAGCAAGGTTAAAAATTCTATCCCAAATGTTACAGTAATCGCTGGGCGCAATCGTCCTTTGTCCAACTGAATACCGCCCTGTACATTTTTTCAGCATTTTACAAAATTGGATTGTTATTCTTTAAGCTGAATTTATACCTTTCGGTCGTGGTATTTAAACATGAACAATGAACTACGGATATTCAACAATGTTTGTATCTATTTTACGATGTTATTTTTGTAACTGTCTCTATCTTCATCAACTTGTCGGAGTACTTTTTGCAATCTTTTAAAGTGTCGGTTTGTACCCCTTCTTCGGCGGTAAAGCATGTTTGCTCAAACCGAGTACACTTAAAACGGCAATTTCACGGACCATTTGCCCCGAACAAATTTTGGGTGTGTACTCCATCCACCTGACCCAGAGTTCGCAAATAGAGGACCGTCCCTGGTATTTATTGTGGGAAATGCGGTTCGACCGTTGATATACGCCAATAAAATGGCAGTAAAAGCGATCCCGTCTCGACATATCTCATCTCATCGTACCGCGAACGTTCACCAAAAGTACCGTATCACAACAAACCAGCAGGTTTTTGACCTGCCGAAATCCGGATCCACACAATTACGTATAATAACGATGCGCCAAGTGCACGTGTGAAATAATTAGGGAACTGGCCATTGGAAAAATTAATTTTTTTTATGGGCGGAACAGGTGAATCGGCGAAATAGTTTTGCGTGTTCTCAAGAAGCTGCGTTTAAATGCATGGGATAAGCATTGTCTTGTGGTTCAATCTAGCAACAGGGCCGGGCCTATAGGGAGGTAAGGGGGGTAGCCCAGACAGTTGGTTAAAAACTGCCGCAGTTGGCTCCAAAATAGGTTAGTCAAATTTGTTAGAAAAACAATACATAATTAAAGTTGAATGAATCAAGAAAGTGGTGTAGAAATAATGTTAGCTTCCCCACGGCATCCGCGAATATGCAATAATTTCTCGAGTAGTAGCAGTCGTTACTTGTTAGTCGCAGCTTTCACAACCTCGCGTCTTCTCATCAGATGACGATGATCGACTGTGGTTCGGCAGGCACCAGTACTGCCAGTCTAGTACACTAGTACATTATTTTAAAATCTAGTACACTTCTTAAAATAATTTTTTATAGGTATCCTAAAAAAATAGCAACAATTTTCAACAATGAATATAAGGGCATGACTCATAATGTATTTCAAAATTTTGCCAATGTTAATAACATGACAACATGCAAAACAGCCCAACGAACAGCCCCACTCTACTGTCTGGTCTACGTTACACCGTTTTTTGTTGCATCTTACACAAAGTTGCGTTTTACTCGAGAAGCATAATTTTATGTTGTTCACAAAGTTGTTTTTTTATTTGTTTGTACTTATTGTGTATTTCATATAAAAACAAGCTTTAAAAAATCATGTTTGTTTTACGATATTAGCGTTAGATATGAGTCCACAATCTAGTACATATATTACAAATATCTAGCACATTTTTCACAACTACCTTGTACATCGAAGAAAATGTGACAAAAAAAAAATATGTTGCGGACTACTATGGGAAATAATCGATTTGATTTTCTCATATATAAGTAATAAAAGTGAACAAGATATAACAGATCAAATAAATTTTTCCCATTTAATTAGCTCTTGGGCTACAGTTAAAATACAGAAGACTGGCTGTAATAATTAATAATTGATTTATTTTGTTAGATTTATATATCTTTAACTTTATTTGTTAATTTTGTATTATGTTTATTCATATTATTTTGACACTCACAAGCTTAGCTACACTCTGTAGCAGTTAGCAATTGCCAGAGTAGAAGTATAAGGTATTTTAGTTTAATTTTTATTAGGTGTTGTTGATACTTGTACAGGGTGTGTCACGACGAGTTCCTATTAGACGTTTATGGGGAAGCGCCAGAAAAGAATTATGAAATTCTGCAGTATTAAGTTTTCGATTGTGATCTTTCTAATGAAAATAAAGGCAGCTTAAAATATATATATTTTTGCGTTTTTGGATATTTCGTAAAATTCTAGTGAGGCTTTATGTAACACATGATATAATTAAATGTTAAAATTTTCGAGATATAMGAGTAAAGAAAAATTGTAAGCTACAGGATCCCGTTCGACGCCTACCACACAAACAAATGCGAATCGAATGTCGATAATATGAATGACAAAGGTCCAAAATACACCTTGGTCCCAGCAAAATTTGAAAATGGTGTATTCAGCAGTTACAGGATGACGTCATAGTTATGTATCTAACAATAAGCAAAACTTCTATGGAAAATTTTAGTTGGGGTTTGTGTAAAACATTATGAGGCTACAAGTATGTAACAGATTTTTAGATATTTAACATTTTATGTGAAAAACTGCTAAAATCGTTTTTTATGCATCAGTTATCAAATAAAAATATTTACTAGTGAAAGAAAGGAATGTCTAATAATTATTTATGAAATAATAAACAAATAATTATTTAATTCGATAATTTACGTTGTCATTTTGACAATTTACTTTACACATTTTCAAATGCGTATTGTATGCAAAGACGAAGGCTAATAAAGCAATACCAAATAAAAGAATTGTTTTAGATTCAACATCACCGACGAAAACAAAACACTAACAATTTTTATTATTTTTTTAACATTTTTGTATAAACAGACGAAAACTTTAATAGCGAGAAACTTATCACACCCTGTAGCTGCCAAATATTTTTTTATAAACTCTTATATCTCGAAAGCCGCACTTGAATTACATTCAAAACCTTGATAATGCAGAATTTCATAATTCTACTCTGGCCGCTTCCCTATAAACGTCTAATAGGAACTGTCGTGACACACCCTGTATGTATTGTAGAAAATAAATTTGTTTTGAGCTACTTAAATACATAATATTTTCATTATTTTTTTTTCCTTTTTACAATGTCTGTGCGCTATTCGGTATTCTAGTGGTCTAAAGTAACTATTTCTTTTTGTTTTTGAGTCGGCTTTTTCCCACTTTCTATCCCCCCAAAGTAATAGGTTTCGGTACGGCCTTGTCTAGCAACTAATATGCGCGCTTGCATGTCAGGAATTAAAAGAACGGATTACATTTTTAATGCTTTATCTCAGTTTTTGGCGTGCAGTTTTTTCCCGATCCTTTATGACTATTCTATGTATTGGAATCAGTCCACCTTCTTGATTTCATTGAACAGCTGCCTTCAATTTAAGAAAAACTGCTTATTGGCAGTTCTGGGCTACATATTTAATATATTTAAGCTATACTTGCCTGTTATTTAATACAATTATACAAAAATACATTTTCGAACAAAAGCCCGTTGGACACAAGAAAATAACGAATAAAGAAAACCCTTAAGCAAGCATTGTGAAGCAAGCTTGCCATAGACGGTAGATTAAATGACATAACCACCAGTCAAAAATGTAACATTCATTTTATCTAAAAAAATTTCTTCGTGAAATATAGTAATTGTGAACAGTATGTCATGGCTAGCATGTGTTGCACAACAACTTCGTATTAAGAAGCAATTCTTTCTCATACTGATATCAACGTACTGTTGATCTCCCTAAAAATCAATACCCTTCAATGAAACAAGTGCTCTTTCCGGCTGTTATCTGCTGCTGCAATTTTCCTGTTTTTTTTTCTGACATTTGCTGATCATCGTGAAATCTTTGTGATCACTGTGTAATCGTATTAATCCCAGAATCAGTTATGTAATAATCCGTGTAATCTGTAATAGGATTCACGAATCTTTATTGATTACATGAATCTCCGTGTAACCTATTGAAGTCTTACGTAATCTGTAACCAGTGGGACAGATTTTCTTTTAGTGGTTATCCCCTCGCCTTCGATGTAGTTTAAGGTCCCAGTAGCATATTTATAGAAAGCCCATTTAACTAATTTTATCTTAGTATCAAAGTGACTACACCTACAGCTAACGTTTACTGTCAATAACTTTAAAAACTTCCAAAAGAAATTATTGCAAAAACATATAAACCACAAGAATTGACCACTATCAAGTTTCTAAAGAAGCGTATTTTAAAAGAAGCAACATTTAATTGAATTCTGAATCACAGTTGGAAATATCCGCATCAAACGTTCAAAAAACTCGAATCGTCGCTATTTACGTCAGTTTGCCCCTGGGCTGCGGTTCGTCCTTACGCGCATTCTATTTATATCCGTCTGGCTCCTTTAGTTTCCGATAGTACCACTATTTTTATTGACTCCTTGCTGCGAAATGGGTTTCGATGCTTAATTAATTAAGTCCACATTGTAATAAACATTAATTCGCCTGTTGTAATAAACGTCGATGCGAACGACCTTGAATAACTGCTGTTGACTTAAATGTCAATTAGTGTTTTAGCATGTCATCGGTTTGTAAGATACCTACGTGTTAGATAATTGCGAACGGCGTCATGGGAATCGTAATGGTACGTCTTGAAGAAGTCGTAGAGGCACTTGATGCGAAATCAAGCTGAGCTTTATTGATTTCAGATGGTTTACGGTCTCATCTCAAGAGCTTTACGATCCGAGAAGCGGAAGTGAAGGGAACGTTCTATATTTTTTAGCTAGATGGGCATCAGCCCTCTTTGTCCCAGATAGAAGATGTCTATGATAAATGGATCGATTGCAAATAAAGCTGAAAATACATATATCTATGCTTACCGAGAGACTTCTTACAATATTTTTAGTGCAAGTATGAATTCACAGAGAAAGAGAAATGTCGTCAATCAATAAAAACAAAGTAATAATAAGCTCTTGTGGTTAGGCGAGGCAACATTTTATAATTCGTACTATATCATAGTATTAAATGAAAATATTCAATGGCATTATATTTATTCAAGCTCTATGTGCTATAGATCAAGTTCTACATAAATTTATTACGGATGCAAATGTATTCTTTGCAAAATCGTATACTCCATCGTATATTATACAAACTTCAGCATGGAGGCAATGCCACCATAAATAAATTAAAAGGTCAAATGCTCAAATTTATGGAAATCCGTGACTAAACAAAGGTTCCATTCATCCGTGGGTGGACTAATTAGACCACACACTGGCCAAAAATGAAATGTATTAGATCCGACGTTTCGAAAGTTCGGCGTTTAGATATCGCGTAGGAGACAAGTCCAACAAATTTGAGCAACGACACCCGCTCGATTGGAGCAGCGAATCCAGTTGCGTATTTCTTATATGGTTGGATGATACGTGACTCATGACACATAAACACGATGTCTTCGAAGAAGACGACTAGATAATGATTCTGCTCGCTGCTCTGCATGTTATTTATTTATTATTTCTTATATTTACTGAACTATCAATACATATTGGTTGTCGATTTATTCACTTAATGGGTACCTCATGTTAATCGGAGCACTCTGACAATGGTCATCTGTAGCTTTCCGGAATAAGTTGATTGGACAGTCATCTTCTATAAATTCGATGTGATTTAGACACATGTAGCGACTGGACATTATGTCTCTTGATATCATATCATAATATAAAAGATCTTTTTTAAATTTAATTTTTTTATTACATAAATAACTTAGTTCTTCATTAGTTATACCTGTAATTTATCATGTTGGATGACTGAATTTTGATTACCTTGAAGTAATTTCAAGGCTTCATCATATTATTGTTGTATTTATTAAATGAGCAACATTTAACACATATTATACAAATTTTCTTAAATGCGAAAAAACTATCAATTATTAATAAATAAACCCTGGCTTCCGGTTCTAGAATTGTCAGTTTCGACATTTATAAAAAGCGTGACCCGTTACCATTAAACATCAACAGATATGAGAAAAACCTTTTTTACTCAAAAGCGTAGTTTGACACCACATGGAAAATTAGATATAAAACTTCATTTTCATTGAAATGTTAGTACCGATCTCAGACAAAATTTGAAACTTCACTTTTCTGATCGGTAAATTACCCTTATCATTATACCTTAAGATATCGCATCTATAAAGGATACTCCGGCTCATTGCTTGGACCGTTAACTAAAACATTTTTCTGAATCGTACGGTATGCATCAACTGCGATTAGTGTCATAATTTTTAGTTTTTATAGCAATGTCGCAATCACTTCCTATGTCCCACGCATCGAATATAAAACGCGTTATGTATTCATTATTTTGGGTATTACGCCAAGCAAGAAGGTATTTTTATTACAACGCATCACGTTTACGACTAAACTTCTCGTATTATTTTAAACAGAGAGGTTTAGATCTATAATGAGGACCTGCTGCATTTGGGACTGGTGTCAGTTGGTCTCTAGCTGCAACGGTTCCTCTGAAAAGTGGCCTAGAATAGAAGGGTCTATTTGCGAAAAATTAATTTCTGGACGTCCTAGCTCATTTCTGACTGCATTTTTGGAATCTGAAGCTCAAAATGCATCACTGTGCCGATTTTGAGCGAAAAATAGTTTTCACATAAAATTGAAAAAGAGCAAAGGCTAACAACCCCTTTGTTGTTTTTTCACCTTGAAACTTGATGGTCTCCGATTACGCTAATTTTATGTTCATTTACTAATGTGGACCTGCTGCATTTGGGAGTGGTGTCAGTTGGTCTCTAGCTGCAACGGTTCGTCTGAAAACTGACCTAGAGTAGAAGGGTCTACTTGCGAAAAATTAATTTCTGGACGTTCTAGCTCATTTCTAACTGCATTTTTGGAATCTGGAGCTCAAAATACATCACTGTGCCGATTTTGAGCGAAAAATAATTTCCACAGAAAATTGAAAAAGAGCAAAGGCTAAACAACCCCTTTGTTGTTTTTTCACCTTGAAACTTGATGGTCTCCGATTACGCTAATTTTATGTTCATTTACTAATGTGGGCCTGCTGCAATTGGGACCGGTGTCCGTTGGTCTCTAGCTGCAACGGTTCCTCTAATTAGTGGCCTAGAGTAGAAGGGTCCACTTGCTAAAAATTAACTTCTGGACGTCCTAGCTCATTTCTGACTGTATTTTTGGAATCTGGAGCTCAATATGCATCGCTGTGCCGATTTTGAGCGAAAAATAAATAAATAAAATAAACTCCTTTGTATTGKGCCTCGTGCGAGATTTTATTKATACTAAAATAACAATACGGAAAAAAATTAGGGAACTCCTTAAGCCTATAACTTCATAAKGTTAAATCAKTTCGTACCTCTCATCTATCTCTAGATGATAATTTTAAGATTATTTTTAATTCACTTATCTACTTATTATTATCCGCTGGTGTCACAAAATTATGACAAATATTATTAAAGACAAAGTAGCTAATGGACGGATACTTCTTACTGTTACAATTAGTCACTAACAAAAAAAAACAATTTTATGAAGTACTCATTTTTATTCCCAATCTTCCAGACTCTCAAGGGTCGCTCTAAGCTGCAAGTTGTCACAATAAAAATGTTAACAACTTCCTACAAAAAAATATGAAATGAAAACAAGTCATGAATTTTTCATTCCTTTGCAACTTAGCATACAACTGTGTTACTAAGATAAGCATCAACAAGCTCAAACAAAATCTGAAGAGCTATTCGTAAACAAATCATTTTTCTACTCTAATTTGATTTTAAATAATTATCATAAGCTTTTACCACCGTTAATATATCGGGTATAAACTACCAGGAGACATTTCGTAGTCGTTTCTAACTTTGCATAATGATCATAACATAAATATTGCCTGTAAAAGGTTACCAATTAAATCCTACAGACCAAAATTAATTTGTTTTAATACGTCCACATATTAATCTGGTATCGTTTAATAGAGTGCTTTATGTGGGCAGGACTGATTTATAATTGGTACTCTATAATTTTAACGTAAATTATTACAGTGTGAGCTCCAATTTTGCAACATTGTTGCTACTGGTTTGTCCACTGCTGTATGATATCCCAGTTACGACCGTAAATTGGAGTAATACGCGATATTTCTGAACGATGTATGAATATAGATCGTCTTCTCAAAACTCTCAACCAGAAAATTACCGGAAATTGAAATAGACTCGCTTGCTATGCTTTTGTGTGAGTTTAAAAGCGACGTAACTAGGTGTTTATTCAAATTCTGACAATAAAACTGGTAACTCCTGAAAATGTGATATTTTAAGTAAATTAAGTAATTTGCGAGGTTCTGATATTGATTAAATTTACGTCTGCAGTATCTTACTGCAACAATGATTAATACCATTTTATAAAAATTCCTATTGTGTAGACTATTACAAATAACACGTTTTGATTTTTTTTTAAGTTTCGCAAAAAACCCAATCATCAGACAGCCTGAAGCACCCGCATTTTTGCGTCTGCGACGACGGAAGGTGGAGCCCATCCGCCTTGAACCTTTGCTCACGTGTATCATTTCTGAAACGGCAACACTAAAAATTTCCAATTTAATGATGTAATAAAGGCAACTTGCACCTAACTTTAACGTACCATTCCATCTTACTTTTATTATCCTGCGCGCAGGCCAATAACGGCCGTGGTAGCCCGTACATCCAATCACTAGATTATAAACACGGGACTACAAGCGATTTCCATGCCGGTGAGGAGAATGTGTGCATGAAAAGTTGCAGTAAATCACGTCGTAAATGTAGCGTAAAGGACAAAGGGGGATTAAATTGAGCTTCCAGTGTTCGATTACCAGCGTATTAACGTCGTCTGGATCTAGACGTCTAGATTTTGAAGTCTGCTGTAAAGGAGAGCGGTTTTGAACCTCGTGACTGCTTTGAATGAAAAAAATGTTTGTATTACTTCCTATAACTTTTTAACGTCCTCTCAGGAAGTCATTTTGATTCTCTGAACTTCATTGCAAATTGGTTCGCAGAAGTGCGATGATGTAAAGGACTCGATTGTTCTTGTTGAATAGTGTGTGATGTATATGTTGGGAGCCTACTGCACTGAGGCTTCAGCTTATTTTGCCCCTAGTACTCCAATAATCCTGTACATTCAATAAATTTCCTCAAAATCAGGGTAGGTTTCGTGTACGATATCTTGTTCTTCACATACATTTTCCTTCCTGCGGGTTAGCTCACGTAAAGTCATTTCATCACATGATATTCCTTGGTAAGTAAATCGGTTTTGACGTACTAAATCATCGTCCCTTATATGGCTACCGAATAAATTTTCCAGAGCCTTTAAGAGAGGCTAAGGAGACTCGCTCTGACTTCGATACAAAGGTTCTTTCCAGCCAAATATTGTACTGCTTTTGATACATAGATCGTACATGTGACAATAAATGGAAATTCATTATTTACTGCTTGATGATGTAGCTACTAAAATAACTAGTGAAGAACTTCTGAAAACATTCCTCAAGGTGTACGTGAGAACATAATTACAGACCAATTAAGTACTTTAAATCGAATGTCAAACGTGTCATTCAAAGTAAAGCTTTGAACTAATAAACAAATTTTCTTTCTTGATTGATTTCAATGACGTAATCGTTGGTTTTGGGATTACTCAATTTTTAATTATCTGACCATGTATACAACGTTTAACTCGTCCCAAATCCTTGTTTGCCACAAAGCAATAGCCACAAACTTGTCATTCTTCTGCACGGACGGACACTAATTGAAATGCGCGTATGAAGTTAAAGGAAATTTAAATATTAACCCCCAGCTGAGAACGTCGTTTATAAACGCGGCTACAAATCAAGATTTTAATGCACGGTAATATTCGCAAACCAAATGGATGTTGCTATTTAACCGTTACGACTAATAGTTGTGTCATTTATCCTGTGAAATACTTGCGTATCTTCATTAATTATGCAACAAAGCAACGCAACTTCCATCTCTGTCTTGTGGACTGCTCCTTTTCGGGCCAAGCAGGCTTAACAGTTTGATTTTAATTGTCTTACTACTCACATAGTAGAAGGCTACTTCTTGATTTGTTCTAGTGTAAGAAGACTCATTAACATTTCTCTGCTGCATATATGTTAATATGTTGTTAAAAAGCGAACGATTTCGATAAAGTAACTTTTGATTTAATCGGCATAATCAGTCGTCACAACTGTTGCTACTAAGTACGAGATAAACTACGCCGAGTTCGCGAAGTACATACCCAACGTCTTCACTGGTTGAATGTTTGGGCAGCCATCAATGGCCAATCAGTTTTTTTTTAAGATAATCTTTCGACAGATTGATGTTTAGAATTTCTCAAAGGTGACCTGGAACATGCATTGGCTCTGATTTTTCCGAATAAGCTGGACAGTAATATTCCAAGGGAACGCATTTATTGGTTCCAGCAAGATGGTGCACCGGCACATTTTAGTGTAACGATACGTTGCGTTCTTGATGACGCTTTTACCAATAGATGGATACCTTACAAGACATCTATTATGAGAGAGTTAGCAGTGAATGCACTAGAAAATCCTGATCAATAAAAAGACAAACTCCTGTGCTCCTCTCTACTGCACCCGATGAAAGAGTCATTCATGAGGGGCCACAAAAATCCCGCCATCTTTGCACTTGTGCTCGTGCAGTAACTGACCTGAATGACACAAAGTCGATTCACAAAAGCCCTGTCCATTACGTAACGCCCGTCTAACGTACAGTTACATTTTCATTAGCACCCATTCGTCTGGACTTCCTGAAGCGATCGAGAGGATGCAACCGTCGATTTTGTCACATTCCCACTAATATGTAGCGTAATCCCAGTCGGGTAACGGACCCGCGAAGAGCAATTCTTTTGTGATGGGGCATTGCACGCTTAAGACCAGCGTGTAAAACACTATACCCAGTAATCACACGGTGAGGTATACGTATACGCGCTCAACTTGGTAAACGGCGAATCCCATAAAATATACCACCGCATGCACAGCAGTACTCAATAATTGTTGGACGGGAAAGTTATTCTGACGTTCATAGGCGCAGGATAATTGTTTTCGAGATTAGAGATTGTGCCAATGGTGGGCTAGGAGATAATTTGTTACGTTGGGAATGTTTATCTAACAGCTCTGGCCGCAGCGGGTACCAAAGGATATTTGAAATTTATATGAAACGTTGAAATAATAACACAATGAATCAAACATTAAGTCTTCCTGATGAAGTAGGATTCTGAGATTGTGGTTACAAAGCGCCTGTTATTGAATAATATCATTAGTATTTATTCAGAGATGCTATACAGAATTAGCATGGAATAAGTTAATAAAAATCTGGAGATTTTATTGGCCAAGTAATCTGTGTGGTTCCTCCAGTACAAGTCCAAGGAACTTCACGTCAAATGCAGACCAACAGCGAAGTATTTGTTTAGCTAGGTCCGAATTACTCATGTCACCAGCAACCATCACTTTCAAAAATGTGTCATCTGCAAAGAGTATGGTTTTGTGCCCCGCGACAATTTTGGGTACTTCATTGACATACATGAGAAACAATATCGAGCCAAAAATTGATCTGTGAGGGACACCTTTCTCAATAATTTTCCAATACGAGACGTTAACTTTCCTGTAGCTTCGTCCAACTGCAAAATTCGCTGTTTACGATTGACTGAATATGATTTAATCAGCCTCAATGGGATGCCCAGTATTGCCAATGCTCTCCATACTATCCAAAGGAATATTATACTATCGAACGCTTTAGTGAGATCCATAAATATGCCCAAGCTTTGACTGTTTCTGTTAATGCCATTTTCAATGTCCTCTAATACCTGATAAATTGCTCTGTTTGTAGATCGTCCTTTGACATAACCATTTTGCATTTGTTCTCTACAGCTGCCTAGAATTTTGTATAAGCTACTATGTCTTGGAGATTATTAATTTTATGTTTATGTATCATGTAAATATAGTCAGTAATTTTGTTAACAATCTTGTATAAACTTTTGGGTATGCATACGCTAATGAATGATTTTCTGGTACTACTAACGCTAGTTGTAATGTTTGTGATTTTTGATGATATTAATTCTTCTACTGGCAAGAATTAGGTGTTGATCAGATTGAACAATTGTACTGAATAAAGAAAATTGTTAACATTTTTAGAGGCACTGGATGGAGCCTCAGCTAGTAACGCAGCAGAACAAAGGAATAAGTCAAAACTTCTAGGAGCATCGAATAATTTTGCGGAAGTCGTGTAATACATGTAATAAAATGATTCACGACGGCATTTATAAGAGCCTTATACGACAATTTTAGTAATGATGTGTGTTTTGTTCGACTAATGGAATCCGTGTAATTTTCATTCGTATTTTTTATCCTCCAGCTTGCGGTTTTCATTTAATGCACAGAGGCGTGCACGTCTTCAGTAGTAAACAACTCTTAATCACGGGCTGTTAGCAATCGGACAAAAATAGCCGGCTGTTCTGTAAGAAATTTCGCTAATCCGAGGTGTGCTAATTCGATTCGCTGCGAAATAATGAGACGAGATCAGATGCAGATCATTTGCATGGCATTAAATCAACGAACGGCTCCGGATTTAATCTGAAATGAGCGATAACTGCTCATTGATTCGAGATAAGTATAGTATTTGCTCGTACGGCAAGTGTGTGATTGCCGGAGTTGTTCTCGCCAGAGGCAATGTCACGCCTTGAACTACCGCTTACAGTTTGCGAAGAAGTTGTGGAAATGGAACAGGCGCCAGAAAAACCATTTGGATGTGACATGCGATGGATCCAATGATATGAAGTTTACTTCAAACAAGCGGGAGCATTCTTCGAAGAGTTGTTAATAACTATTCAATAAGGGTGTAATATGCACCTTATTCGAACCAAATTAGACCTAAAACTTCGGAGATATCTAAGCCAAAGAACGTCGCCACTAAAAACGAAGTGCAAAAAGATCACTTCATCTAAAATCGCATATACGAGGCATGTTTTTTAAGTAAGTACCGTTTTGCGATTCCGCCGCCGCAGCGCTACGGTCGGCGTTCCGCGCATGCGCGCTGGTTACCTACATCTCTTGTCTACGCACTGACGCCATTACAGTTTGATTCTTCATTGTATACGTTGTTTACTGAGTGTTTAAGATGCCTTCGACAATCGTGAGTCCCGCCGATTGTGAAGTACGGGCTGTTATACGATTTCTTAGTGCTAAAGGCGTAAAACCGATCGATATTCATCGTGAGATCTGTTGAGAAAATGTTGACGGATTTGCACAAAACCCAACGTTTAGGCAGTGCATTGACTTTCCTTGAGCGGTACCACAATGAAGGTGAAGATTTTTTAGACCAAATTGTTACTGGTGACGAAACATGGGTGGCCTACGTCACACCAGAATCGAAACGACAATCCATGGAATGGCGACATTCATCATCACCCAAAAAAGTGAAGTTTAAGCAAACAATTTCTGCCCGGAAAATCATGTGCACAGTTTTTTGGGACAAAAAAGGAGTATTGCTAATGGAGTTTCTGCCTCGTAATGAGACAATCAATGCAGCGTCTTATTGTAAGACATTGAACAATCTGCGTCGTGCAATCCAGAACAAAAGACGTGGCAAGTTGAGTAAGGGTATCGTTTTGCTGAATGACAATACCCGTCCACATGTGGCTAATCGGACCAGAGATCTCATCAAATCTTTTAAATGGGAAACTCTAGATCATACTCCATACAGCCCTGATCTGGCGCCCAGCGACTACCATTTGTTCCTGCACTTGAAGAAACACCTGCGTGGTCAGCATCTTCAAGACGATAACGAAGTCGAAACATTTGTGATACAGTGGTTAACAAGTCAGGCGGCAGAATTTTATGAGGAGGGTATTCAAATACTGGTGCCACGTTATGACAAGTGCCTCAATATTCACGGAAATTATGTAGAAAAGTAGATTAAGGTACAGGCTTTCATGTAAGATAAAATTATTGCGATACCTTTGCACGTCTTTTTATTAATTCCAAAACATGCCTCGTAGAAAAATGTTTGGCATCATGGATAACACAATATACCGACGTGACGTAATAAATAAATGTCCTAATTAGTTATTAGCATCAGTTTCCATGTTAATTCGTATTTAAACGAGCGTCCGGCAAGATAAAACCTCAGCGGGCAAGATCCAAAACAATGACTAAATATTTAGAGACGCGGTTGGTCATTATTTTAAATAACGTGCGCCACAGGTGGTAGCAGGCGGGAGGTCACCGTTTATGCCCTCTGGTGACGATGCGTGCTCCGCTTATCACCCTCTCTTTCACCACCTGGAATTATTTAGATTACCGGCTCCGATTTGACCATACGCAGGATCGTACATAATCCGTATGTTGAGATCTTATCCGGAGCTCACCCAAGGCTGACGCTGTTCGATCGTTCTTATCCTTCGTTTTGCTTTTTTTGCAGCTGAATTATTTGTTTTCGATATTCCGTCTGTGGTCGTGTGATAGCCGACATTTGCATGTTTAAATTTGCTTGTGCAGAGTGGCGCAACAAAAGTGAAGATGCTGTGGGGAAATTTTTGCGTCTGATATTCGTTTATTTTAGGCGTTCGCAATTTGCCCTTAGAGAATTTTCAGAATTGAGTTACCTGCATTGTCAATACTTTTTAATAATTTAGAAGCCACCTTCGTCTAGTGTTTCCCCTATGAAATTTCCAGAAATCTTCCAAGTAGTTGAACGATCCATAATTACTATCAACCTTCCAGGAACAGTTTTTGGAAAATCCATAAAACGACCACCTCACGTATACCTCCTTCTGCGAAGACGTTCCCCAAATTACTGATAATAACCCAAAATTATAACGTTATAATAATGCAAAGAGAATCCGGGATGCTGACCGCGACCGGTTATTGCACTTGCACTTGTCAATCTTTTGTTTCAAATCCGCCGTGATCTTTTCGCAACAGCAAACATTTGCGTCCGTGTAATGATTATCTCAGAAAATAAGGATGGCTTTGCAAACTTGGAGCTCGGTACCGTCCTATTTCCTGTGAAATGAATCGTGCAAAAATGACTTCCTCGTAGTGACAGGATGGTAAAAAAGTAAAAAAGAGTGATTATCTTGTATAAGTTTGAAAGTCTACATTAATGAATATACTGATTATACACTTGTATTAAACTAAGAAATTTGATAGTATTAACTACACTGTTTTGAATTAAATGTATATTTTAAAAAAATTTATTAATATCAATAAAAAATAAAATTGCAATTTCTTGAAAATTCGTTTAATAAAGTAAAACTTCAAGAGGGCATATTTAATCTTATTGTATGCATTTCTGGTATGATAACCCATATAAGTATCATTATTAATTTAATTCAAAATATGGTTCCTTGCTCTGAAAGCACTTGGCTTACTTAAGCGAGAAAACCGACGCGCCCGTCAAACATCAAACACCGTTTGACAGTTTTTTCGATTTCGAGGGATAATGACAGTCAAGACGTAGCTTGCTAGCATCACTAGATTTTTCTGTATTTCTGTACCTTTGGTGTCACCTCATCGAAAACATAAGCTGCATTTTGAAAATGAACATGGTATCCAGATAAGGGCTTTTATTTGTATAAGGGTAGTTCAAATAATATATTTTATATGAAAGACCTGCTTTAATTGTTGTAGGAAATCAGTTGCATTTTTTTATTTACACCCCATATAATTTTTCAGTTGAGTGTAAGTAAATATTAAAAATTTGCATGATAATATAAAATTTAAACGCCCACTCCAAGAACATCATGTAATTCCTGCCCTAGCGTGATTATCTGCTACCATCGGCGGCGTAAGATGGCTGGGCATCCAACACGCAATAACTTATAAACGCGGTATTTTCGAAAAATGTTCAAGAAGCTCCATCACGCAACTCGGGACTTTTACGAGCCGCATCGTCAGCAGACGCAAAAACTGTTAGCACTCACCACCGGCGGGGTAATCAAGCCTGTAATTGGCGTGTGTATAATTTCTACTTCCGGTTTCAATTCGCGTCTTGTAATTTCAGAGATATGTGCGGGGAATGATGGATAGTTATGGAGGTGTATGGAGGGAGCCAGCTTCCACGAAATGTAGTAAAATGAGGCGGATTCTCGTTATCGCGAATTGCATGCATTGTAACACTGATTTTAATGGAGGAAGTATTTTTTTTCTTGATATACTTTCTTCTCGTTGCCAGTCCAGTTAGAAACTATACTTACAGAAGGTACTTGCTCGTAATCAGAGTAAATGGAAGAGTGCAAACCAAACACCAAACGCTTGTTTCGGTTTTGTGTGACAAATGCGGAGTAATTTGGTATTACTTTGCAATTTTTGAAAATATCGCAGAGAGCAAGTGTATATTTTGTAATCAAAAAATAACAGTATTTTCAAAAAGGAAAAATTTCCACAGTCTATTGTGGTGTTTTCTGGGCTAACATTTCCTCTCCCCCCCATTCCTTAACCTGAAAATCGCTTGATTTTGCTTATCTTCCTGTTATATAATATTTTTTATGCTACTATGCTTCTTCTCAGATTGTTATTTAGATCTCTTTTCTTCGTACTATCCGACACTTATTTCTGAGGATTTTATCGAATGCCTTCTATAAGTTCAAAAATGCCGACAAATTCCTCTTTTCTGCTTATCTTTTCAACCATTTATTCAATCGTAAAAATGCAGCCCTGCATGCTTCTCTTCTTCTAAACCTGTCTCGAACTTCATGTAATAATTGTGGTTCCAGCTTTTCTCTAATCTTACATTCATCTTTTATACACCTTTGCTATTGCACTTCCGGGCTGCTTAATTTGAACTAAATTCTGGATCCATTGGGCTCATTGGTCTTTCAATTCGTTTCGAAGGCATATAGCCAAGTCCAACCGTCCAGTTAAAATGTTATACGGGGTGTTACAAATTAGTAGGCCATCGCGGTAACCATAGATTCTTGATGTCGGTATACAAGGTGTCAAAGTTTCAATTCTGAAAACAATTTTTTTGTGCAAATTCATCGAAATTTGACATGGAATTTGTCAAAAAACATGGAAGTCATTAAAAAACATTTTCAAAACATAAACTTGATATTCCGTATCGAAAACGAAGCTTCAATATGAAAAATGGCATAACAAAAGTCGATCTATTGGAAATTTCTTTTACATGTGCCTTGGAGACATTTATTTAAATTGGAAAATGGCTACAAATTATTTTATTTATGAGGTGTTCCTTTATCATTCGTACAACAGAAGTAACGTTCACTTCATTGAGGTGCATTGGATTCGCTGAAACCACTGCAGCGTATACGTATGCTTCAGTGTCACCACTAATTGCACAAGCCCGTTTAAATTGACGACTTTCTGCTTCTCTTTACCGTTACCCTCCACTGGCCCTACCTACTGGCCCTAACCGAACACCTGTAATTGAAATTAATTGATGTTTCGTATTACCGACTACACGATGTCCTGTTAGTTGCTACGGAGGTCAGAAATACTCTTTACACACATTAATTACGGCTTATCGGCGATCTCAATGTGTAACATCAATTTAATGGCGAAAGAACGTGCTCATCAAAGCAGTATGAATAATTGATATTGAAAAATGCCGAACTGATTTATTTGTTCACATGCTAATAACAATAACGCGTAGATCATCTCGCGTTGGTGGGCCAATAGCTATTTTGGTTACCGTTGTATCGGCTAGTGTAAGATCAAGTGGCATGTGAAATTGTTAAATTAGATATGAGGTGGGATGGACTTACATAGTTGACTGCTGAAATGCGAATTGAGATTTTTAAGCTGTCCATTGATGGGTTATGATATGTGGTTAATTATTCATCTTTTGAACAGTCTAAACAATGAAGTTTTGTTGACCTGATTCCACTTTCGCTGAAGTTCTAGTCTGCAGAATATCGTCCGGTTAATCCTCCCGACATTTCAAGAAGTCCTTAATTCTACTGAAGATGGCAGTTTAGCTACCGAAATACGTATTTAGGCTTTCTAAAAAACCGCACTTTGCTCTTATTTTATTTATTCCAAAATGTTTATCAATTAAGAAAGACCAAGAAATAGTTAAGCGGAAAACCAATTACAAAATGAGCCGAACTACCTATAGGTCAGTGATTCACTAAAATTCCAAAACACTACCCTAAGTGATCCAACCGCAATCGTAAAAGATGAATGAAAAAGTACGGTTATTAGGGGTCATAAAAAGTGTTGTGATCCATTAAATTTTCAACATATTCTCCAAGAATCAGTATAATGCAACTGTTAAGAAAACATTTGCAGAAAAATTATTTATTTTGTATACGAAGCTGCATTTTCCTAACAGCATTCAGAAAATGTATGTAGATTCTTTCGCTGACAAGAAATCACTGGCTCCTGGTATACGTTGAAGAACGGAACCAAGCGCCAGGAATTTCCGACCAGAACCTGTTGCACATCGCTGAAATTCCCTGCTCTTGCCATTGTTTGTCAGGTAACTTGCAAACGGGTGCAATTAAAATATTTAAATTTAATTACGACAGCAATTTAACCAGAGCCGGTTCTGTTATTTATGAGAACTGCCACCATCAACCTGGATAATACCTCTACACCGGCATTGTTACACGTGGTAATTGATCTGGGATGTGGAGCTCAGAAATTTGAAACATGGATTTTCTACATGGTTGCATGGAAACAACATAGCTGGCTTAATTTAATTATGTGTCTCCTGTGATAAAAAATCCTGAATTACTATTAATGCCATTCTGTTCCTAAGCATTTGAATTCCTTAATCCCATCGAATTTTTGAGTAGTCATCTAACGAATTGATAAAAGTGAGTACGTAACATCATCCAATATGTTATGAGTAATTTGCCTTGTCGAGATCTGAAGAATGCCAGATAGTTCCTTCATCGCTGATCTTGGTACAACCGAATTCGACGACTTATCGATATTGCGAATCTCCACGTGGATTTCTGGCGTGTATTGAACTTTGCGATGTCACAAAGGCATTGCAGATCTTTACCAGCATGTTAACCAGCGGTGCAACTTGGATGACTTTCGAAATTTGGACGCGGGTTGATGATGGCGAATTTTCAGATGCTGATGGATCTGGCACTCCATCTGCAAAAGGCAATACCCTGATTTGACTCGACGACGACCCCAAAACATTACAGACAGGTTAAAAAGATAGCAATGCCGTGTTAACGATATCTAACGTCGATAATAGCGGGTACAGTAAAACGATTCAAGATGGGATTAGCAAAAAGGTGCTGCAAATCTGTAAGACGTCGCTAATATGATGGCTTAAATTTGTACAGGGTTTCTATATTTAGATGCATGAATAATTTGATTGCTTTTTCCTTTCTTCATTTAAATCGCATTGTATTTGCTGCATTTATTAAACAGACAGTCGACAACCAGATTTCGAGCCAGGCACACTAGAATTCCACTTTTAAGCAAAATATGTGTAACGCCTGAGTGGATTACTTGGTCACGATACAAAAGCCTACTAAAGCAAACGTTATAATGCGCATAAAGTTCATAAAGAATGCACAACAGGTTCTGTGTATGGTTATGAGACGCGACCAGCTCAAGTGGATGTCGTACGCCATAAACCGGGGCTTATCTAGCTGACCCGGCCAATTAAAAAACGATGAGAGTCTCGAAAAATGACGGAATTGATGGCAGTTTGCTCCATTTGCCTGATCATCCAAAACGCGGATCGCCATAGATCTCGGGGATCGATATTTCAAGGTTGCACAGGCTGTTTTAACTGCACTGTGCATAACTGTAGTTTAGACGGTTTACTTAGATTAGCTGCAAGAGGATGTAGTAATGCAGCATCGAATTTTTTGTTCCACTAATGGAACAAGTCGGAAGTAAGCTACACCGGTTAGATATTCCAGGTTTGTTGGAAACACCAAGAGTGGAATGGCATCAGGAATGACAAAATTTTTCGATTTGTAAACCACTGGATTTTGGCGCATTGCAAAGGCTCCCTTCCAAGTACATCTCGACGAAATACGCTCTAACAGGTACTAAGTAATAGTCGTTACTGGTAAACTCAAAATGTTCAGTAAACTGAGGACTCTCATAAGCAGCAACCTTTAAAAATTTTAAGTTTCAGCCGCATTATTTTTCAATGAGATTAGTTGTTAAAGACTACTCAACTTTTTCTCCAGATTTTTCTTTGCGTGATGGCAAAATATCAATATCATTTTAGTGTGATAACATTTGAAATTGTTTTTAAAAATATATCTAAATCTGTAAAAATCACAAAGCGGATCGTGTTGAATCTCATCTGAAAGCTAAAAACTTAACAAGAAAGAGGAAGAGGGGCTCTTTAAAGCTACTTAGAACTTACCTATAAGGTCCATTCCATTCCATGTCTTCTGTTTCAGCATGCTGACCAGTAATCTAAATATTGAGTAAGTAGAAACCAAAGCTGCCGTACAGAACACTTATTAAAAAACGTAATGTTTCTTGAAGTTGATTTTACTGCAACATTAAAACAGCTGGCACATAGAGAACTACACAAAATTTCAGGCATTGATTTTAAAAAATTAAGCAACTGGAAGTTTCGTTGAAATTTTTAATTATTTACATACCTAATCTTAAACCCTTGCAACAATATTAAAACTTCATGATAGTGAGAAAATTAATTATCACTGATAACTTCAAGGCGAATTAATGCCTCACAAATTTACATTAAAAAAGCAATACAATTAGTTTAGTCATGTACATATAATATACAGAAAATAAATTATTATTGTGTAGGTACTATTGTATTTGTACAGACAAGAACTAACTATGCCACTGGATTCTATATAGAAAGTTCTATAACAACCCTTTTTTACAAAGGTATCGATAAGCTACCACATTATAAGGCGTTTGAGATAAAATACTACATTTTAAATTTCGTTTTTTATCTTAAAATCTTAAGTAGAGCGTAACAATTCTATCGACGTCGTTATCTGAAAAGTTCCTCATCATTTTTACCATATACTAATATTACTCATTTGTAGTTTTAACTGAAAAATTGGTCACATACAACGAGTATCAGGCGGTTATAAAAAAGCAAATATACAAGTAAGTAACTTACCTATACTTTTTCTTCTCGAATATCGTCCTCACGTCGTCGTTGGTATTTGACAGAATAAAGTATCCTGCATTTAGCTGATATCGTAGACGTTGTTAAATCAAATTAGATAGTTTTGACATTTTTAAAGCATTATACTGAACTAAAAACTGTCTGTCAGTTGAGTGACGAAATAAAAATTAAAAAGTGGCTCACGAGATTCGTTGAAACATTTCTTCAAGTTATGCGTTTTCAAGTACATTTTTAAATTTATTTTTTAAAAATTGGCTCATAGGACCTGTAGTTCAACCATACTAACCAACGTTAGACTTCCCCATTTAAATAGAAAGCTGAAAACTTGGATTGTACAAATAAAAAAGCCAAGTTAATGTGGTGTACTTTTTTAATTTATCAATGATAAAGTACATTAAATTCCTGAGCAAAAACAAGTACAATATAATATTCAATAACGAAGTGTATAAACTTCTAAGGTGATTTAGATAAAATTTCTCAAACGTCTATAATCCACTATGAAACTAAAGTTGCCAGAAAACTACGGCACAATATAATGGGCAAATAAGTACAGGTTAATTTTATCTATACACTAAAGTGAATAACATTAAAATACAAAAAAGAAAACCGTATGTAAATACTGTATACAGATAAATGTACAACAGATAAAACCCTTAATAATAATAAAATCTATATTAAATGAATTGCAAACGTCGATCTCCATCACAAACGTCAACAAACATTAGCTCATCCCGTTTAAAATTACTAAAAGCAAATGAACACCAAGTATTAGTAATTGACTTTAACCTATCAAATGGCACAGAAGAGTAGGAGCTCGTCGATTAGGAGTACCAAAAAAAGATGCTGCCCCTTGGGAATGCAGTATCACAACCCCTCGCAATACGAATGATGATATTTAAAAATATAACAAGAAATCAGACTACGTATGACCTACAAACACACAACCGTCAGTGCAACCCTGCAAATTCTCCGTGAGCATTCTCTCGTTGTCCGTTATTCGACTTTTTTTACTTACGAACTTCAGGAGGCGAGTCGGTCGGAACGTGTGATGGCCGGAGCCGAATATCGACAGTGTCACCCCCTATCCCGGTTTTCATCCAAGACCGGCCCACTGAAGGAAATCTGGCAGTTCTCGTACCGGGACGTCCCTGGAAAGCGCCTTCACGCGTAGGTTCCTGTCGTCCGTCAATAGCACCACTTCCCTGAACAGTTTCCTCGGCTCACCTGGAACAAACGCCTCGGGTGTTATACGTCAAGACGCTTACCGAAAATCAAGAGAAGTTCTATATGAAAGTATCGCTTTGATGCTCTTTGAGAATGAATGTTAGATCGAAATGATCTTGAGAACTATCTGATACAATAGCTTCGAAACCAATCAACATTATTTGAGGTTCAGTTAAAGAAACGACGTTTGCATTGCTTGGAAAAATTAGCGATGTTTCTCCTAACGTTCAAATACTTTTTTAGAATATGTAATATTTGATTTTAAAAAAGTAGATACTTTGTATTTGTAATACTTTCTCGTACTTATATTTATGCAGTTCTGTTCGATTGTAAAAAATGTGAAGTTTTGCTTTCGATCCATACCGAAAACTGCGGTGAGTGCAATACTGGCTGGAACTAAATCAAACCGTCCGTCGCTAGACAAGCTATTCCTGCTTCCCAAGAAACACGCAAATCTCAACACTACATGGGAGGAGCGAATAATACTGTTATCCTCACCCACACACACTCCCAACGAATCAATTCTACAAATATAAATAGCAGTAAAAGAAGCAAGCAATTCACAGTTTCACATTACCATAGACAACCCGGAGGCACAGTCCGAGACTCATTTTTCATCATCGACAACGCACTGAAAAAAATCTGGGCAGGCAAACAATCGCGTAACGGACACATCGAGATTGTAAATTTCGGCGGAGA
Organism: Rhyzopertha dominica; assembly: GCA_025024175.1. Lineage (NCBI taxonomy): Eukaryota > Metazoa > Arthropoda > Insecta > Coleoptera > Bostrichidae > Rhyzopertha > Rhyzopertha dominica. The sequence continues at coordinate 11,394,769 of QCXZ01000138.1, forward strand.
AAAAAAAATAGCGAAAGCGATTTTCGGACCCCCAGGCACCGGTGGAATGACCACGGAGATTTAGATGCAAATTAATGGCGGGCTTGCAACACCGATAATTATAAAACGATTTTTTTGTTCTAAAATTAACTGTAGACATGGTTTGTTTTCGTCGTTTTGGCGGGCGGGCACGGAACTTCCTTTATCGACCGAAACTGATGGACTTGTCATAGATGGGAATAAGACGGGCATTTTTCGAAGCTGCAAGTCATTAATTACCACGTGGGGCTTAACTGTTATCTGATGCGTTAGTTAGGTCCGGTTGAGTGTTGATGATCCCTCAAGTCATCAATTGGTTGCTTTGACCAGGAGAAGCACAATGAATTATTATTATTAACGTCATAAAGCTACCGATAATCGGAATTTGGTGAAGATTGTCTTTCACGAATGCAAATTTTATACTAAAATATCCAAATAATAAATCTTCCACCAGACTTACCCTCGTCGTGCGTCTCTTTGTGTCCCTTGCAAAGCGTCAAACAGGCCGACAGTATCTTGTCGTCGTTCTTCAACGTAACATCCGAAACCGTATCGTCCTCTATCGTGAAAGTAGTGGATGTTAAAACTGTCCCCTTTGTGGTGACGCACTTGACTTGCGGAGGGCGATTCGACAGGAATTCCAGAGCGTGCCTGGCGCATTCCGCCACTTTTTTGACGTGATCTGGATCGGATGTAGCCCTTGATGTCGGTGCAGGGGTCTTGCCACCCTTCGCCAAACCTTCCAGTTCGCTCAGGACTGAAACAAAGGGGAAATCGTGATTTCATTGGGGAATTGTCAGACAATCGAAATATATGCTGTCAAATTACTGTGACATTTTGATGGTTACTGACAAAATTTGGTTCATATCTGAGTTTTGTTGTTTTTGTGTTGCCTTCAAAAATTAGTGATATTCAGCTAGAATATAGAAACGAAGGAGGGAAATGGTTCGAAGTATATTCGCCAAAAAACAATTTCGATGGGGTAGGGATCAATTCAAGATTACCCAAGATGTAGAACACCTGATCACGAAAGAACCAACGAAAATATCAAGAAAGTTAAAATTTTGTTGGTCTTAGCAGATCGAAGATTGAGAGTTTCAATCATTGCTCTTGAAGTAATGATATCGGAAGCTACAGCATTAAAAATTTTGCATGAAGATTTAATAATGAATAGGAAGACAAGATAAATGCAACCGTCATAATGAACAGAAGAGAAGAGAACATAACGAAAATGAACGCACTGCTTGATTAAGAACAGTACAAGAAGTAACGCAGGAATCCAACAACAAAAATCGAACAACAGACGAGGAAAACAATAAAAAGCTCTCTAATCCCAGAAGAAGACCAGAAGAAACTGCTACTAACCGGTTCCCAACCGCTAGATTAACAACAGAAAATTCACAAGAAGGGTAATCCACTTAGATCCATCGTCTGGCTAAATACAACGCTAAGCAATGCACAGGGGCAACAGATAGCTTCATGAAGAAGCCAGAATGCTTCGTTGGAGGGCTGGAACAAAATCAAAAATACCAGGGGAGAACATAACGGTGACTTTTGACGTTGAATCCGACGATTTCATCGATTTCTGATAACAAAAATGTCCGGACCGTTGCACTCGGCACGAATGCACCAGTCGGCCAGTGGCAACTTGCACTTTTAAAATAATGCACTCTCGCCGCGTGGGCTTATCAGATACTGGCGTAGATACGTTCGGAGCTCACGGTAGCGCACTCACGTAGGTGTGAAGAACTGTATGCCTAACTGAAAGCAAAAGAAGCCTATCAGTTAACGCCTAACGGTTCCGAGCCACTGGAGTTTACCTATTTGTAATGCTTATCAGACTAGGTGGATGTTGGCTGTGGGAAAACTATACGAGAGGTATTTTAAACGTTCGCAGTATTGCAGGATAGAATTTATAATGCTTTATAACCAAAAAGTAGGGGCTTTCTACACTGATATGGAATTTCATCATTCGTTTTCGAATACAGCCGGTTGTCATAGACTATGCGTCAGAATTAACGCACCACTAAGAATTGACTACAATTTTAAAATGGATTTTTTTCTCGAAAGGCTAATCCGATATTGATAATTTTTTGTTTCAATTCAAAAGAGGATGCTTTTTTCCTGCAAAATTTACAGTTCCCCGAGAATTGCACCAGTAGACGTCAATTGGAATTAAACTGTAGATATCAGTGGAAATTAAAGGGTATCTTGTGTTTACCCCTTGAATTTTTGCAAACAACCTTATTTTGAATTTTATGTGTTACTTTGTCGACACTATGTATACTTCTGATGCTAGGTAGCACGTGTGAGAAGACAATCAGCTCGGTCCATGCAAAAACCATCCCGCACCCAAGTCTGCAGGCCACTTCCGCGTTATTCTATTCAGTGGCCGGTGCGAATTATTTTAACAGCGAATTTGTTACTGCATTGTTGTGCGAAGAATGCAACGGCACGGCCTTATACACACAGGGGGACACTGAGAAATTGCCGGGCCACGAAAAAAACCGCGTAAAAACCGAAGACGCTTCCAGGAGTCCCGGGACCGTTATTTAATATGGAAACGCGAGAATCCACTCCGACCGTCAATAATGGGGCCTTTTGCAAGTTGTGAAATGTTATCAAAAAGAGATTCTTCACGCCTCTACTCACCGACAAGTGGGACCATGAGTGTGTAAAAATGGGCATCGGCGATCTTCTTTATCATTGACAGGTAGTCGATGAAACAGTTCGTGTCCGGCACGAGGTACTTCGGCCGGACCTCTATGTGCACGCTGACCACGGACTGGCTCAGGATTTTCTGAAACAAAACGAAAAAAAAATGTTAAAATTGCGAATGCCTTTGTCAAATCTCCTTCGTACACGATCTCTATGTAAGAGTCAGTTATACTCCATCATATGAGGAAGTAGTCGTAGTCGTCTAAGCTAATTTGTAATATTTATGAACCCTTTGGATACTAGTTCATAAAACTCCCGCCATTTAAATTATTAATAATTATAATTAATAATAATCATAACCAGAACAAAAGGAAACGAGCAATTTCTGTATCATCAGCGAGACTAGGGTTTAAGCCTAGATACTTGTTTAAAGTTTTACTATGCCATGACATCATCAAACTTAAACAGCCTGCCATAAATAGTGTTTTATTAATGTAAACCAATTAAGTCAAACCAATCTGTTTGTAAATCAATAAAACCATTTAAGAGTACTTCATGCAATGTCACTTTCGGCAAATCGACCACGCAACCTCGAATTTATTGTCTTATTAGGTCAGTCGGTCCGTCGCAAGTCAAGGCCAGGTGACAACATTGTCCACTTGTCATTCAAAAAGTCTAGTGGGACACGCGTAGCCGAATTCCAACTGGATTTTCAGGAACCGTTTAGTAAAAGTTGAGTGTCATGCATGCTGCCGTGGGAATCCCTCAGCTCTAATTCTGCGACACGTTGGGCAAAAACATAACACGCGGACACGATTGAAGTGACAAACTTTTCAAATTGCAAGGTTTTTGCGTAAAATAGTATAGGCTACAAATGAAATTTGTATAATAGTTATTTACCTTACTAGTGGGATAGAAGCATTAATTAACTAATAGTAACCTAACTTAAAAATTTTCAGAAAATAGCTAAATAAATTGTATGTTCCTTAAACTACTTTGAGCAATGTGCTTCAAAATCTTTAACTAATACGTTTTCTTCCTGTTTCCTTTGTCGGCAAGCGAAGCCTCCTAGTACTTTTCCAAGATGTTCCCAAAGGTCAGAGCTTTTTCTGAAGCCTAACCTCACCAACAAATTCCGTATTCACCCGGTAGAACGGCAAAACGTTCATAGTCTGTAGGAAATATTTACGTGCTGTTTCGTAAGTTCCTGAACGTTTAGAATATTTAACAGAAGAGTTCCTAAAGTGGCGACGTCTATTCAGATTGGCCGCCATCCAGGCTGGGTATTTAAGAAAAACAAACAAATCTTTCAATGACAATAGTTTATATGCATTTTAAACTTGGATTATCGTATATAGCAACAAAAACAGATCATACGAATGTTTTCTGTTCTGGTATCGGAACGTTCATTTAGATACTTCTTTAATAAACCAACAACCAATTTTCCAAGTTATTAGGTTGAATAGCGTTCATTCTTTGTCGAGAATCCCACATCAAGAAACAGTAAATCGTTTATCTTACTCGCTAGAAAAGTACAATATCAATGGGGGGCGAGCAAATTTCATCAAAACACCGGTAGCAGTTTTTGTCTGCATGCAAACTAATGAGAACTGAAGCTTAACCAGATTTGCAGATAATCACATTATTCTACGGAATTGCCGAGATACTGTCTACCTTCCTTGCAAACAGATTAATGAACCCCGGAGGTGCTGTGTTGTTAATTTGAATGAACGTATTCGCTACTTCGTCATGGGATAAGACTTAAATAATAGCTGGCATTAATTCATAAAAAAATACAAAGAAGTAGAATATGTGATGCTATTTAAAGCGCACAATTAGCAAATGATGCAATTTCATTGAGAAATTCAACAATTCAGAATTTAAAACAATTGCAGTTCTGAAAGGGGAAGATCAAATAAAGGAGATTTTATAGAACTTACCTTCACCCTCTGCCTATGAAGTTCTTGACTCCTTTGTTTCCGTTCCAGTTCCACTTTTCGTGTTAACAACTCTCGTATCTCCGAAGGTGCGTCTTCGGCCAATTTATTTTCGTCCTCGTCATCTTCACTAAAACTTTCAACCATAAGGTCCTCTACTGTACTCTGAAAATAAAAGAGAAAATCCTTTTCTAAAGGTTCTAAAGACTACAACTAACACTGACCAGTAAAAAAAAACAATCTCACGGTAAATAAATATATCCATTAACAATACGTATTTTTTAATAACATATCTTTGCCATAGCTCAATAAAGAGATAAAACACATATATAAAATATTCGCTATGAATCGTAAATTGTTGCTGAATTACTCATTGTTTATCTGTTTTACAACAGACATTCACTAGCCTCAGATTTTGAAGCGTGACACGACTATGTGTTTTTGCTGTTATTATCCATCGCTACTGATGTATAAAGAAAAAATTACGTGTATCACAAGATGGAACAATTCATCAAACAAGTTCTCCCTCCAAACAAAAGAAAACCTATTCTTTTAATGTTTCCTACATTTGAAGTAACTTAAAGTATGCTGCTTTCAAAAAATCATCCTGTATAAGGTATTACGTTTTCCGCGAACTGAATTAGTGTGTCATGTATCTAAGTTTCTATAAATTAACTTACCAGTTCTGGGGGTGACGATGGCGAATCTCTACTGGCAGTGGTACAAACTACAGAAACATATTCCCTATAGTCGTTTTCAAATTCTAGTTTGAGCACCGGTGGCTCCAGTCCGCATAAGAAAACGGTGCCGAAGAAGAGCAGTTTGCTTATGCGAAGCTGGAATTGAGCTAATTCCATATCCACGTCCTTAGGGACGTAGGTCGGCGTCTGAATATTGACCATCAAAGGAGTGAAACCGCTTAGAACGCTATCTTCGGGCAATCTCACTTGCTCGTATCCTGGAACAATGAGAAAAGATTTTACGTAAGATGGGTACATACGTTCCAAATTAGTATAGGCTGTTGCGAAATATGTATAACTTATAATTAATATGTAAGCCCAACTGCAATCATCTACGGCGCTATAAATAAAAAGTTCGCAAGCTGCCTGTTGAAAAATGACAGTTCTTCATTCCGATAGGTCGGTGTTACATGAACGAGAATAATGTCAACGACGAGGTCGCTTATCCATCGCAGATCATCATCAAGTATAATTGCAACAAACAATTCGCTGCGCAGTATGTCATTTTGGCAACAGACATACTTCACATCAAATTACGAGCGCCGCACGTTCGCAAAGGCGAACGATATCGCACGACACATTATCTAGGAACGCGGTAATTATTTTAATTCCAACTTGCAACGGGCAACGGCAACCAGCGTCGTACCATAAAACAAAGCCAATGTTTTAGCCAATTTATTTTTGTTATACAGGATGTCCCTGGGTTTAGTTTACGGGAGGGAACATTTTTTATCTTTTTTCTTATGCCAAAACTGCAAAGGTATTTATTTGTTTGTCACGAAAGCAACAAATCTTTAATTAAAACTTCATTACTTGGGCTCAGTGGAAATGAAATTTAATTTTTTATGGACTTGGTGATAGTTTTTCTCTACTCTTTAAATCTTATTATATTTGCAGTATTATTTTTGCCAACGAAGTCACCTTAACAAATGAATTTAAGCAGGTAGTATACTATTTCTGTACAAGACCTTAGCAGACAAAATACTTATTACAATTGCCTCCTTCCATACTTTAGGAAAGAGAAATGTTTATTACGTGCGTCAGGTAAAGCAAAAATAGGACAACAGAGTTTTAACATCTCAACAGTAATGCTATCACATCCGGCACAAGAACAGTATTAATATTAGCCGATGTAAAAGAGAATTCAACTGCATACATAAGGAGATTTTACGTTGTTCATATAAAAAATTTTACATTGTCGTTATCTATTGAATTAGAAGCGGGATGGTAGAAAATGGTAATTGATAACTTTGCTCGTCCGTACCATTATAATGGATCAAGTAAATTATATGTTTCAAAATCAACATCTTGTAATMGTTTAGCGTAAAATTCCTGTTGTAAACTGTGGATAAACATTGAAATCTACCAAAMAATCTAATGGATACAACGAAATCAATTATAAAGCAAAAAATCATTCGCTTTGTTCCCATCTAGAAAAAAAGGCGAGTACGCCTCTGGAGTACCGCGATAATTTCAATTCTCCAGCGCATCCTAACCCCACAACCTGACGAATTAACGTCTCAGCCTTGACCCTACCGAGCGGGACGTAAAAGTCTGTAAAAAACTGCTACGGTAAACGTCTTCGCATTTTCTGAACTTAAATTTTTAAACGGCCGTAATTAACTTGCACATACCTTCACGCTGTTCCTCCACGAAGGACGAGGTGATGCTGTGCTCGAGCTTCTCCAGCAGGTTCATCAGAGAAGCCGTGCGGGTCCACGCGTCCCCGGACGGACTGAAACAAGAGAAAATCGTGTAAATTTTGGAAGATAAATTAGTGTAGTATAAAAAATAAATTACATGTGTAGAATGTGATGCAATTATAAGTGAAACATAAAAATAATTCTCTGTAACATCATAGAAACAAAAAATGCCAATCTTTGGCAAAGTACTAAAGACTAAAGTATGAAAATTATGTTTTGGAACAGCTTTAAAATTTTATATTCGGATCTTAATGCTGTGTTTAGATTTTGCAAATCTTCTTAACATTCTTTTCATTTATAAAGTCCTTAAAATATTGGTGGCAAATTTACCTATCAGATTAAACCAAAAGAGTGTTTATGATTAAAGAGATGACAGTTCATTGTCTTTGTTTGTAAAGAAGATATAGGACCAAAGTAAATCACCCCATACATTTTTTATTATAAATATTCACAGCTTCTAAGAAACAATCGCAAATTTAATTTATTTCCTAGTTTTGATAATGTTTTAATCTAATTTGAGGTCTTCGCATCAAGGCAGTTACTGTCATTTAAAAAATGCATTTTAAATACATTACAACTGTATGTAAGATACAAATGGCGTGCAAAGTATTTTAATCTGTCGATATCTCCAAAATTTTATTCTATACATCTTCGGCGTTTCCCTAAAAGCAATTTAGCCTCGAGCAGCTGTTGAAAGTGACATTTCCAATATGAGAATTTCATCGGATACGGAAAGGATGTCAGACGTCGTCACCTTCAATAAATATTTTATTTGGTTCTGAGGACCTCCGTTAGTCTGTGCCGGCCAGTGACAGCTTTTAAAAGCTTTGCGTTTGGAGAACACCCGTCGCTTCTCTTGCGAATATTTGTTAGAGTACTATCTAATTTATTTTATGCAAAAGGTGTTCATTTTGTAATTGTGGAAATGAAAAATACAAACTTCCTTTTCGCTGAAACCAAACAGTATGCCAGAACTTAAGTTATATAGACAATGACGTTGATTTCGAGTTGGTTCCCACGTTAATTACTCTCTCTCTTTCAAAATTACTTCTGAGGAAGCCATCGATATGGGTGTTAAAACGTCAAGAATCAACAATCAGCGTGAGAACTAACCTGCCAGTAATAACAACCGCAGAAGCTTACAAACCTGGATCATACAGGCCCTTTTGACACTGAACCAGTTATGTACTTACCCGACCCTGTAGTCTTGAGTGGACGGTGGGGGATTCCAAACGCTGGAGTGACATAGCATCCAGTCGCACCATATTTTCACAGCCGGCAGCAGAACTTGAGCATCCATGGGAAGAGGAACATTGGTAGCATTATCACCATTAGCGGAGATGTGCTCTTGCAAAAGTGAGACGCACCTCTCCAGAATCAGACTGAACATCTGCAGCGAAACGACGAGCGCCCTTTCCTGCACTTCTGACCTGTAACTTGTTTGGGACTCCAGCTGAGGATCTGTAACAAGGAAGAAATGTTTCTTGTGGAGACCATCAGATAATAAGTTCACACTATTTCTTTACAAAAACATGTCGTCAAGAAACTTCACAAGATCGAACAATGTGAAATACACTATCGTATTTTTCATGCGAGTACTTAAGACGTGTTTCCATTGCTATCCTAACATATCAGTCAGTGCTGTAGAGAACGGGCCAATAGAACTGATTTAAGTTGCCATCAATATGCAAGATTGCCCTGTTGTCAAATATTCTCATTATTTTACGACCAGTGTTTTTATGTATACTTTTTATAACAGTTAACGACAAAAAAGGAGAGAAGGGGAAATATAAGCTAATAAAACAAGGCTGTAACAACGTTATTTGACAGTTATACCGCTTCAAATAATTAATAGTAAAACCACGGCCGTACCTTAATAAGCTAGATATTCAATTTTTTCACAGTAAAATAAGGACACATGTTCATGTTAATTTTAAGATGTCCTAGAGCAGCAATCACTTTTAATATTTTCCTGCGAAAACTACCGATATACTGCAATTTTTGAAATAAGGTGTGAAGTAATACGTTAGGCTGGCGCCTCTAAGGCCATATAGGTAATTTATAGTTATACGGCTGATGATAAAGTTGGCCGGTTTGGGCAGTATTTATCCTGGCGTGGCGTGCTTAGGACTCGTCGATATCCTCCCATCGACTGCGTTAATTGATGTACACGTAAACAAACGTATATTATACATCGCGAAGCGTACTACCAGTGTCATCACAATTACCGGCGCGATCATTTCCACGCCGCGCATGCCACTCATAATAACAAGCAATCGTGATAAAATTGCATTGCTTCGTCAAACCCACGTTCAAGTTTTAAAACATCATATGGGCGTTCAAATTTCTTCATTTCTAACCGTGTGACATATCGCTGGATCCATCACAGAAAAATCGGATACACGTCTTGCTTCAAATCAAGCCACCCCTTGTCTTCTATATCTGTCTCCGGATATTTCGCCTACTACTGTGGTAGGCATCTTCAGTGGTGAGCTTGTGGTGGTGGACGTAGACATCGCTGTGAATAAGTGGCCGTCTAGATTTGCATCAACTTCTTCTAAACAAACATTGGCCGCAAGTAGGAAGAAGCCATTTAAACAAAGGGTGTTGGAACTGATAGCAAAGAGAACGTCATTTGAACTCCTCGATTATTTTTTTCGATTTTTCGACAGATTGCCTTGCAGGGTCGCACCCCAGAAAATAGAATAATAAAATGTACCTGACTGTACAATCATAAGCCGTTAGCCCCGGATCAGTTACGTGTTCCCTACAGAAAAAAAACCTTGGGATGTCAGTAAATGTATAGGTATTTGAGACTATATTAGCATACGTATTTGCATTTCACTTTCCATTTCCATTTCGTGCACACACGCATTACAAATAACGCGCATAAAATTATGCCTATATGGAAAATGAAGTAGTGTAGACAGTAGGTATTAAGTTACATATGTATATACGATTTTAAACCGTCAGATATGTATTTGAGTTCCGAGTGAGAGAAGATAAATATGTCAGTTGTATTGGTATTATTAACAATTGAGGTAAAATAAAAAATGTACATAAACTATTAATAGTTAGTTTTTATACAAAAATATCAAAATCTCCCCATTGGACTAAACTACCGAAAGAAACAATATGAGACATCGTAAACAAACCTATAAAGCAAAGAAAAACAGGGTCTGATAAACGAATTTCTAAATGTATGGACCACATATAATTCGCCGAACTGTATATGCTACGTACAGCGAGCAGATGGTATCAAATAGCGATACTTTGCTCGACAGATTAAGATTAAACTGATATTCATTAAATATACGAATTTGTGTATTCAAAAGATATGATATATTTTGAAGAAAGCTACTCGAAAAAAATTATCAGAAGTAAGACAATATTTTGTCGGATAGATCGCTGTCTCTTGGAAACACTGACAAAAAGTTAATAGTCTGACGTTTTGATTACACCTATAATCTTTGTCAAAGACGAAGAACCTCAAAATTTGCCTGACACAAGTTCAAACAAAATTTTGAAAGTAAATAAACAAATCACCAAGGATGCGAGACGTCATAGAAACAACGTGCCAACCTGATAAAAAGGAACCTAACGATGAAAAAGGAACTACCTACCTACTAGATATACACGAACTACTTGATAAAATATAACTACAAAATAGCCTTCCAAATGTCACCTAATTCATAATTTCCACAATCCCTTTTAAAATTATTAGTATTCCTACAAATTTCTATAGATTATTTTATTAGACGTTTGTGATAATATTTTTCTCTATGTAAAATTTTTGTTTTATCAAAATCAATCATGTGTTTAGTTAAATATGAGTGTTCAGCTACGGAAGATTTATCTATCTGTTGCAACCTAGTAGCACGTATGTGTTCTTTCAAACGCGTTTTAGTTTGACCTATGTAACAATTTCCGCAAGAACAAGTAATTTTGTAAACACCTTCACTCTCTAAATGTACTTTATCTTTAGTACAACTTAAAATTTTGTCTCAATTATTATATGTACTATCAACAACTAAAATATCGTGTTTTCTAAGCTTCCTCTTTAATTTTTCCAAAAGACCTTGTACATAAGGCAAACTCAACTTCAATTTACTTTGTCGTGGCTGAGAATTTACTTGATTTGGATGAGCACTTTTATTAAAAATTGACCAAATATTCTTACTGCTATAACTAACCATTTCTCACTAGCGCTGATTTAAGATGATATATTTCTTTTTGTACAGAACTTTCGTCTGATATCATTTGTGCTCTAACAAATAACGTCCTAATAAGACTATTCTTTTGAGAAGGAGGGTGGTGAGATGTGGCACAAAAGATATCAGAGACGAAAGTTCTGTACAAAAAGAAATATATCATCTTATATCAGCGCTAGTGAGAAATGGTTATAGCAGTAAGAATATTTGGTCAGTTTTTAATAAAAGTGCTCATCCAAATCAAGTAAATTCTCAGCCACGACAAAGTAAATTGAAGTTGAGTTTGCCTTATGTACAAGGCCTTTCATAAAAATTAAAGAGGATGCTTAGAAAACACGATATTTTAGTTGTTGATAGTACATATAATAATTTGGATAAAATTTTAAGTTCTACTAAAGATAAAGTACATTTAGAGAGTGAAGGTGTTTACAAAATTACTTGTTCTTGCGGAAAGTGTTACATAGGGCAAACTAAAAGAAAAGTAGGTACGCGTTTGAGAGAACACATACGTGCTACTAGGTTGCAACAGATAGATAAATCTTCCGTAGCTGAACACTCATATTTAAGTAAACACATGATTGATTTTGATAAAACAAAAATTTTACATAGAGAAAAAAAATACTATCACAAACGTCTAATAAAAGAAGCTATAGAAATTTGTAGGAATACTAATAATTTTAATAGGGATTGTGGAAATTATGAATTAGGTGACATTTGGAAGGGTATTTTGTAGTTATCTTTTATCAAGTAGTTCGTGTATATCTAGTAGGTAGGTAGTTCCTTTTTCATCGTTAGGTTCCTTTTTATCAGGTTGGCACGTTGTTTCTATGACGTCTCGCATCCTTGGTGATTTGTTTATTTACTTTCAAAATTTTGTTTGAACTTGTGTCAGGCAAATTTTGAGGTTCTTCGTCTTTGACAAAAATTACAGGTGTAATCGAAACGTCAGACTATTAACTTTTTGTCAGTGTGAAAACATTCACCCTCGTACTATCAGAAGTGTTGTCAGCGATAAATTTAAAAAGATAGTTTGTGTGCGATTTGATAGCGTCATATTTTGGTCACACGGATTTACGTTTACCTCCAAATTACTGTATTTTAATCCCATAGAATTAATGTGGAATGAAGTTAAAAAAAAAAGTACATACGTTCAATGTTGCTCCGATGTATTACATTGAGGATATCATCTGGGGATGTATTTCAAACTTTTTAGGAATTCCAAGGATTTCTGAGGATTTGAAGCGATTTTTTTCTTGGATCTTTTTTAAACTTGAAGGATTCCCTAGTTATGTTCCTAGGGGACTTCTGGTGTACACTATTTCTTCTACGGTTTACCCCTCGGTATAAGGTATATTGCGGAAACGTGGTCGAGAGCAAACACGGCCATCCCATTCGTGGTTTTCGTTTGTTTTGCTGTATAACCGCGAATCCCAGGGGGGTGGTGGGTGGGCGCGGGGATGGCCGGTGGACGTTGAGTGACAATGACCCTGGAGCGATCGCGCGGAACGAGCATTGTTGCGTGCAGAAGCACTCTAGTGGAGGAGAGAGAATATTATCTGGGAGTAATGAGAGCAAAGTGAAGAAACGGCCTCGTAAGTACGGCCAATGTTCGACCTTGAAACAGCCTTGCAGGGGTCAAACGGGGACACGCCGGTATCATCTCCCCTTTTACACACACACACAACAGACGCCACACACTCGATCTCGCGCAAAAACGGAGCGATCTTATCGCCGATGGCTTTTCTGGGAGCGAGAGTCCGATCGCCGGTCACAGATAGCCTCCTGCCTCCTCCTAGCTGTACCGTTAAATTTTTTGATAGCACCACACGGGTTATGTTCGCCCGGATTGAGGATTTCATATGCAAGGTCGAACACGGAGGCCCGCGGCGTTCCGCTCATGGAAGTGCAAAAAAACTGGAATGCAATCGATATGGAAGGAGTTCCTAGTGGGCGTTTCAAATTCCATCCCAAATTTGCTGGAAGAACAGTTTGGTTCAGGTATTATATCCATGGATGGTGCTCGAGTTGGAGATTATAAAGGAAAATAGTTATCTGTCGTAAAACTACTTCAGATGAGGAAGTAATTTTAACTAGTGCAGCAAAGTAGTGATGTTTCCTTAAGAGCTATAGTTAAAACAACTGACGAACCCTGTTACCAATTGGCAAAATTCTGTTATTTAAATCCTTGTGTTTCATCAAAAACTCTCTTTTATTGATACTATCAAAAGATTATTTCATTTCCAATTCCAACGATGTTCCAATGCTCTGATTCCTCTAGAAAAGAATTCTTGTGGTTGGTCCTCTAACCAGTCGTTTACTGCTGTCATCACTTGATAATCATCGTCATTACTCGTCCCACGTAGATATTCTTTCAATTTCGGAAATAAGAAGTAATCGCTGGGAGCTAGATCTGGTGAATACGCAGGGGGCTCGTGCAAGTCAAATCCTGCGTCGTGAATAACATTCATTGCAATATGTCTTTTTGTTCAAAAGACTTTATTGATTGATTCTAGGTACATACAGGGTGATTTTTGAAAACTTCACACCTTAAATAACTTTAAATAGAGGAAAAATTTAAAATTTTGCAAAAACAGGTAAACTTTTGTTTGCTGGGGGACAACTTTTGAGATAAGTTTTTAATGGATAGCGCTTACCCTCTTAGCGGGGTAGATACCCCTTCAAAAACTTTAAATGGAACTACCCATCTTATAATGCATCATTTAAAAGCTTATTACACAAGGAGTCTTGCCATGTAATTAGTTTTACTATTTTTTACCCATTGACGGGGTAGTGGGTCAAAAAGTGCATTGTAGCAAGTGGCTTATAAAATGGAATATTTTGGACTTTTTTTAACAAAATTTATTGTCTTGTAGTTACAATAGAAATTGTCCTTACTTAAGCCTAAAAAAAACTTGTTAAAAAATAATTGTTACACCTAAGCAAAATGCCAAAAATACTTAAAATTTTCTTTCGACATTACTTGATATTGCAACTCGACAGTTTATACTGAATTGGCTAAATAATTATCTACTTTGTGTTTCAACTTTTTGGCTACTTCTTTGGCACGACCATCTTTTTGTTCACATTCCTTTTTATAAATCGCCTGAAATTTTAAAGTGAGAGTCCAAGTGATAATGGTTTATTCAATTGCCGAAAGGGTAGAAATAATTTTTATTTACGGTGCTGAGCATAGCTGTGCTCGTGCGTCAGCAAGGGTGTTTAACGAACGGCACCCCGATAAAAATGTTGACGCTAGGTACATTCTCGATCTCGTGCAGAAATTTCAAGACACTGGATCTGTAGTAAACAAAAAAAGGGCAGGGAATAGAGTCGTTGATGAAATGGCCCAACTTGAAGTACTTGGTCATTTTGCAATGGATCCAACTAGCTCTTTGCGTAACATTTCTACAGCCACTTGACTTTCTTATTCATCTGTAAGGAAAGTTACAAAACTGCACAAATTCCATCCCTATAAGATGAAAACTCTCCAGGAACTCGGCGAAGATGACTTCAATAAAAGACTGCAATTTTGTGAAATTATGACAGAAAAGATTATAGCAAATCCAAATCTAATAAAAAATATCTGCTTCAGTGATGAATCCACATTTTTTTGAACGACTCTGTAAATAAACATAACGTCAGGTACTGACTGGAGTGACGAAAATCCTTATATTTTTCGAGAAGGTCATACACAAGTTCCTCAGAAGCTGAACGTCTGGGCTGGAATACTTGGCAACGCAATTGTAGGTCCAATTTTCATTGATGGGACGCTAAATGGGGGAATGTATTTAGAATTACTTGATGACGTTATTGATCCTTTCATCACGGAGCAATTAGAAAACCAACGTGACCCTGAAGGAAATCCAATGTTGGATGAATACGAATTGTTTTACCAACATGATGGAGCCCCACCGCCTTACGCCATTAATGTGCGAAATTGGTTAAATCATAGATTTCCTCTTCACTGGATTGGTAGGCGTGGAACAATTGAACGGCCGCCACGATCACCCGATTTGACTGCTTTAGATTTCTTTCTATGGGGTCATTTAAAATCTGTGGTTTACAAAACACAACCTACTAGCCTGGACGATCTGCAAGAAAGAATTATTAACGAGTGCAGGAGGATTCCACCTGAAACTTTCCGAAAAGTGCAGCAGGAGTTCGAGAACCGTCTGTATTATTGTATGGAAAGAGGTGGTGCACATTTTGAGAATCTATTGTAAGGTTTGAATTTCTATGGTTTTGTTCACACTGTTTTTGGAGTTATAAATAAATAATTTTTCTTTTTCGTGAACATGGACTTTCTAAAAAATTACATGATAAATACTTTAATGTTAATAATAATGTTAAAAGAAAATTTTCAGTATTCTGGGAGTTTTTTTAAGTGTCATATTTTTTACAAGTTGTTTGTTTAAATTTTGGGTAAATACATTTTGTTGAAAAGAGTCCAAAATATTCAATTTAATAAGCAACCTGTTTCGTAGGCACTATTAATCTATTACCCCGTCAATAAGTTAAACGTGGTAAAACTAATTACATGGCCAGACTCTTTGTGAAATAAGCTTTCAAATGATGTATCACAAGATGGATAGTTCCATTTAAAATTTTTAAAGGGGTGTCTACCCTGCTCAGAGAGTAAGCGCTATCCATTAAAAACTTATCTCAAAAGTTGTCCCCCTGCAAACAAAAGTTTACCTGTTTTTCAAATTTTTAAATTTTTGCTATATTTAAAGTTATTTAAGGTGTGAAGTTTTCAAAAAATCACCCTGTATATTACACTAATAAGCTCGGGAATAGGATTTATTATTGAATTGTGAATTTTTACTGGCAGTACGCCCACTTCATGTAATCAATAAAAAGATAGAAATAAAAGAAAATGAAGCGAAATTAATTAATAATTTACTAGAACTCGTATAATACAAACTTATACTTAGATCAACCAAAAACAGTTTTTTTAATCACTTAACGTGCCATCCAGGATGATAAATGAAACGCAGCGAATCGGAAATTTGCCTAAGGCAATAGCCATGCCCAAATCCGCCACCGCAAGTTCAACGTTGTCGACCGTGACAAAACGCGTTACAAAATTACGACTGCCACATAATATTAACGCAAACACCAATCTAGCTAATGATAGCCATCGGGTCATCATCAGGCGCCATCAACTGCTCCGAATTTCTTCAAACTAGTTCTGCTTCCTACATTCCACCGTCGAAAACTTTTTGCGCCAAAACAATTTTTTCCCTCCCGTAATTACCAACGCAAAACAACAACCGTGTGGATGTAAACAAAGTTCGTGGAGGCAGGTTTGATGGATAAGTCGATTAATTTTTTTCCGTGTCGTTCGCACCCGRCTATTTGAACTGGTCGAGATTTCCTAATAACGAAATTGTTGGAATGGTTAACGCGGATGGTAATGAACTCGACGCAAAAAAATCGGATAGGTCGTTGGGAAACTTCGTAAACAAGTTCACTGCGGTGCACTTGATCTCATGCAATGAAAAAGGAACGGAACAGATTTGGTTACAGCTGAACTGATGAATATGTCGTTATTCTTTACGTGAGTCAATGACTTGCGGATACAAAATGATTAAATATGAACACCACCTGTTATTATTTAAGGTATAGTGGGGTAAGTGTGTATTTATATAAACAGATGCAAGTGTTTAGTGTCTACTATGCTACACACTTACCCCTGTTGATTATATACTGTCTCTAGTTTACATATATATTTTTTTCTCGCCAGATATATTGTCAAAAATTCAGCAAGGACTAATCACTCAATACAAAGCATGTAAGAAGTACAACATTCCTCGGAAGGCTTTAAGATATCATAGAAGAGGAAAACGAAGTATAAAAAGTAGAAGCATGGATAGATCTACAGCAATTCTTCCAAAAGAGAAATGCATTACCAGCGCTACCTATCCAGACGGTTTCAAAGTTGCGAGAGTAAACTAAACGAGATTGTAATCGAGGCATTTGAGTCGAAAGAGTATGTTCGGTCAATGTTTTTGGATCCGAGCAAAGCTTTCGACTGTGTCTCCAAGAGATTCTGGTGGAGAAATTGTTTTACTATGACTTTTCACACCGGAGCGGGTATTTGATTCACCCATATATGTACAACAGAAAACATACAAACAGTATCCATAGACGACCAAGAATTAAAATTATTTTCATGTAATATATAGGTGTACCTCAAGGATCTGTATTAGGCCCAGTCCTTTTAATAATTTCTACTAATGATATGATTCATGATAAACTTATTGTTTATGCAGACGACACAAAGCTAGTGATTTTGTTATGGAGGGTCTTGGGGAAGAAGATGTTTAGATGTAATCAAGACTCAAACGGTGATATTTGGTCTGTGGCAGATACCGATTGTTAATAGCACCAATGTCAGGTTTCTTGAGGCGTATCTGCACTCAAAGCCCAAAGCGCAACAAATGTTTGTATACTCCGAAGGCTGCCAGAAATTGTTTCTAGATAAAAAATTACAAGAGTAAGCACGAAAACCATGTGGTTGACAACGCTCCCTGTTTTCCCGATTTGGTTTGCAAACCAAGATTTAAAAAATGCCTAAATTATTATGGTAGACGGTGTTTCATACAATTATCGTTAAAAAAGAAGTCCTGTTGGTGATATTATAAAAGAACCAATGACGAAACAAGATGAAAACTAATGCACATTAAACACCAGAAACATACTTCTTCAACCAATCTCTGTCTATAAACACTACCATAAAGTGCAGAATCGAACCGTTCCAACCCGCAATCATCCTCAGACGTTCTCCTCGGTAATGCGTCACGCATAGCCACGATTCCATAAGCGTTTTCTGCAATTTTCTCTATTATTATGGTGGCAGCGCGACAAATTCCTCACTTTTTTCCCATCCCGTCTGTACCACGCCATAGCAATCTGCGAATTAAAAATAGACCGGCATACTCTGCAAGTGAAACGCACACACGTCCACCACCATGGGGAAGGGGGAGTTAAAAGGTAAGCAAGCAGCACAGCGTCTCTTCATCTGAAACGCGTGGCAAACGTCCCGGCTAATGAGAGCCGTAGCAGAATCTGAGGTCAGTCGGCGCCAGTGCAGGAATGCCTCCTGTAATTATTGCAATCGGTCGACAGTAACGGATGGGCTTCCACAGGGAACGACGTTAGAACAATACAGTGCCATGCACGTTGCGAATTTTGAGGATGAAGCTGGTTGAAAAAAAGTGAGGGTCCCAGGAGCAAATTAGATACCCTTATAATCAATAGGAAAGAGATTCGCAAATGTTGCCTCCAGAACCCAAAACTATGAGATAGTTGGGCAGCATTTAGCTAATACAAAAAGTCTGGCTATCCTTTAGAATATCATATCTTCAAATCTTTACGTAATAAAATTAAAACATCTGCAGATCTTAACATATCTATTAACTCAGGGAAATTTTCTGACAAATGGAAAATTTCTCAAGTGTGTCTCATCTTTAAAAATGCTTAACCGTTCTATAAACACAAATCTAGTTTGTGTCACACAGTACATAGCTGAAAGTATTGATAAAAGTATGGAGGTTGATGTGGTTTACACGGACTTTAGCAAGTCCTTTAACTGTACTCATCATGCGATTCTCTTGTCTAAATTGTGCACCATACGTTCCCATACAACATTAGTTATTTATCTGCAGTCCTACCTAAAACTGGGAGAAGTTGGTATCTTCATCATATGATTAAAAAAGCTTATAACTATTCAATACTATCGGGTGTTCCTCAAGGTTCATTATTGGAATCTCTATTATTTAATTTATTTATTAATGACATCGTAAATGACTTAAGAAATTATTTTAAAATATTAAAAACTTGCATCTGAATATGGGTAAATGTAATGTCTCTTATTACCTTATCACTATTTACACAAAAAAATGTGGCCTTATCAGAAGATATCAGAAGGTTAAAAGATTAAAGTATATATAGGAAACCTGCTATATAAGATTTCAACTATACATTTTGATCAACATTGCTCAAGCAATAGCTTCGCTTTCTTGATCCCCATGGCAGATCCGGTCAAAACACTTGCCGATGGAATGCCCCCATCAATGTCCACGAGAGATGATGTCCGGCCGCATAGCTGGCTAATCACTTGTTTATAACCGTAAATCGAGTGCAGAGTTGAGAGAAAAAAAGGAACGATTTTATAAACATATACGCGAGGCCGGGGGAGGAAGGCGTCTTCATCGTCGTGGAAGGGGCCCCCACGGATAACCTTGTGAAGGTCGCTTGTCGAGGTGAACATCCAGCTGCGCCGGATGGACGGATGGATGGTCTCGCCAATTATCTGGAAGCCGTGTTTGCCGAAAAAGTCGTGTGTGCATAACTGGAGATGGATCCGCAACGGAAACCGTTTAATTACCGTTTTTGTTTGATGGCAAATAGATTCCGACATTGGTCGAGAGTATTTATGGGTTTCCTTTCGCGAAACGCGTGGCATATTTAAAGAACGAAGTTTCTAAGTTAAATAATAGCACACTTAAAAAACAAAATCCGATTGAGTATGATTAGAATAAAACCTCTGTAAATTTCTAGAGCTATAGAGTCAACAGTGAAGTGTATTCGCCAAAACGGTTTACACTTTGAGCAAAAAAATAATTACAAACGTTCTCATTTTGCGAAATCGCCTAAACATCAAGATGCAAATATTATTCTATTGTTTTGTTTACTAATCATAACCAACTGAAAGGTGCAACACTGAAGGTAAATGTCTTAAAGCATTAAAGAGATCTGATTACCAATTTTAACATGAAAAATATATATTTGCGTTCCATTAAAAAAATATAATTTGGATCTCAAGAATACATGATAACAAAGAAATGCAATTATACTGATTGAATTAGAAGTAGGACCAAACTAAGTCTTTTTTTCCAAATAAACATAGTAATCGAGATATACAAGTTGCCGAAATTACCAAAAAATCACAAATGGAAGATAGCATAAAAACATGAAGGCAGTATCAATCTGTTTTCATCATCGAATTTGTCTCAGAAATTGTCTAATGACTTCGAAAACCGTTTTAATGTACGTCCACTTATTATACCTGAAACCCCAAATCAAATATATGCACACGTTGGTGTTCTACAAACGATATCAAATTTTAAATATATTTAATCATTAAAAAACCAACGACATGATTTAACATAATACTAGTAAGCTGAACTGGAATTAACTAATGTTTCCTGTTTCAAAATTAATCACGATAATCTCCCCAACACTATCAATTCACCATACACAGGCTGTTTAATCAACATTATACAGGTCGTTATAATCCACTAGCGATATTAAGGCAGGTGTAAACAAGGTTGCACATATATTTACCATCGGCTGGACTATAAATAGTTAAAACGTACTGCAGTAGCTGTTGCAAGTGACAATGCGCTTTTTATGTAACAGCGTGTGGCATTACGCTGGCCCATCTGCATATTCAAACATGTTATTGATCGTCATCTCCCACAGTGAAAATCAGTCGGTCAATAATTTTAGATCGCGACTAATGCACAATCCGGTCGTTTATAATACATGATAATTTTATTGGCATCCGCTTAAGACAATCTGGAAGAATGAAAGCAAGATGAACGGGAGAATGTGACAATTAACATTAGAGAGGGCAGATTCCATTTATTTTGGTTATAAAAATTTACTCATTAAATATCCCAATCATGATATAAAAGCGTGTTAGACTGTCAATTCTATAAAGTAAAACATCGTAATTTTTATGGATTAAAAAGAGTATCAACCGGCTCCTAGAGATTAGTGATAAAAAGTCACGTCCATATATGCTTGTGTAAAATATGAGTAAAATGCAACGGTAGTATCACAAGATTTTGATAAATAGACTATTTTACATTGACATCAATTTTTCAAGAGTGCGCGACTGTCAATTTGTCGAGACCAAACTGACATAATAATATGTCTCAAATTATTAATGCCAATTTGGTCTAGACAAATTTGGAGCACTGCATTCGAGAAAAATTGAGACGGTGTAAATTAGTCGCTTATTTATCAAGATCGAGTTGTATTTGTTAGGATTATCCTCAACCAAATTTTAGAATAGATTGTAGATCTTTTCATGAGAGACGTTACCGAATCGATTGATTCTTTTTGTCCTGTTAAAATAGTCAATTTTGATATTCGATTTATAATAGTAGCCAATATCAACGTCTGATTGGTTATTTTCAATCGTAACTACGAATGTGATTTGCCAACATGTAAATTTGATAGATGAAGGAACTAATTGGAACAAAAATTACAAACAAAGTAAATTATATGCCAAAGATTGCTTCTACGATGACATAAAAACGAACTTTTTCGTTAACTAAAAATTATACATAAATGAAAAGTTTCTTCTGTGTTGAAGATCATTTATATTTCATAAAGCAGTTATGGGTATCATCTCAAAAATAAACGGTAAAAAAATATGTAATTCTGAGATCATGAATTCATGTCTTGTTTAGTGTTTTTAAGTTCCATAACTGTAAAATCTACTGTTTCTGGAAGATTTTACAGAAACTGTTAAAGATAGCTCAAAAAACGTTTAAAATTCACTTAAAAGCTTGTTCAATAAAAGAATTCAATTAATTAATTAGAGAAAGAAGAACTGCATAAACTTTACCAAACTTTAACAGACACAAGAAAACGAAGAAGTCGAAACCACAAAAAAAAACCTACTCCAAACATCCACCTCGCGCAAATTTAGCCCACAATCAGGGGTTGATTAAGACAAAACCAGCAAAAGGATTCTGTGTGCCGGGCAGCAGGTTAAAACCCGACGACAACGTTCTGGGACAGCACTATGTGCAACGCAGTTTTAAGTATGTTAGTGCAGTTGCCTGACCCTAGCTCGGMAAAATGAAATACTCGKTCGAACATTAGCATAAACCGGTCGGATGTATACAGGATTCTAAAATTATACCACGCTAAGAACAAAAACTTGTTCGTGTTCAGCTGTAAATAGAAACATCGCGTGTGTATACTATGCGTCTACCACTCTGCGATGTTGCTAATCTATCATAAACATTAAGCAGGGGGGCTACCTTTTTTTAAATTGACAGTAGAAATTAATTTAGGATATACAGTATTCCATTGTTAATTAAGGCAATTATACTTTCGAATTCTTTATTTAATCCAAATACATTAAAACAAATGTATAGGACATAGTCAAAACAGATAAAACACAATTAATATCACAGGTCATCGAAATAACTGCCGAATTCGCATTGTAAAAACAGTTTTCATATCATACATTTAGTAACTTTTTTAAAGAGCTTTTCAGAACTTATTTGTATGACTGACAGAAAACTAATTAAAAAGCATTTGACCAATGTAAAAGGGTCAATTCTTAAAAATATCACATGTTGCGAAAGGTAGATGAAAATCCTTCAATTCCCTTGATTTTTAAATAGTTCCCTACAGGAATATGTAGAGAATTTTTCTGTCATGCATTTTAAAACTAGTTTTTGGCATTTGCACTCGAATCTCCCCAAAAGCTGACACCATATGCTATAGTTGTAGGAAAAGATTTATGTAACTCATTTTTGTGAAGTGCACAATGATATATAGTCGAGGGGTTATTGGTATTATAAAGTAGTGACAGACCTTCTTGCACACTTTCCGGTTTTATAACTTGTTTTAAAACTAATATTAAGTACACAAGAAGGGGTGCATACAGTCACCTTGTTGTACAGAGATATAATTCAGAAGAACATTGTGTCGTGCTACAGAAAAACTTTTAAAATATATTGGTTTCGCGTTCCAGCATTATGAGTCCAAATGATATTAATGAATAAAAGTCATGCACATAAATGTGCAAATACATCTACTGCTTTTAATGTATGCTATTAAAATAAAGAGGTAACAAGTTGCTAAATAAGGGATTGTCACCGCAACAACTTACTACGTCTATTCAGGCGAACCACATTAAATGAAGACCGCCTCGTCCTGTCACTAACAATAAATTTAAATGTTTATTTCAAAACTAAGTCAATTTCGTTAAATGAGCGGTTGTACGCATTGGAAAACGTATGCTAATTGAAAGTGCCGCCACTTTTGAACACTTTCATCAATACTCACTGCTGCCTGGCGTAGCCGTATTATTAACGGAGTAACCGTGCTATTAAATTTACTTTTACGGCATTGAAAAAACGAGGAATGTGTATATTAACGCGAATAATTTATGCGTGCAGTTAATTTGTTTTTCCGCGGAGCTATAAGTCAGGTTTGCTAATAATATCAATAACAGGATCTAGGGGGATTGACGAGATAACGAACTGGACGAAATGGGCCTAACACGCACAGTAAACCTTAGAAGTGTGAAACAAACTGCATGAGATTTATCCAACCATCTAAAAGTAGTTAGTAGAATCGTATAATGAGAAGCACGATATGTGGAATTTATTATTTAACTTTACTTTTGACTTCATTCCAAGAAAACATTGCGCTTATGACTTAAACCAAATGTAAGGTACTGTTGATACCACATGCAAAGAACAACTGATTGTCAAGAAAACAGTCATAGGAATAGATGATTTTGTAAATAAATTAGCTTTAGGAACACATATTTCATTCGACCTTAAGAGTTCTGTAGGAATGGAAAATACCCACAGGAATCTCATCCAGGCGGTTTTAATCCACATGCATAGATGGAAACGTACACTAGACAAGAGTCATGTTTTATTTTCTCTTATCGATTTATTCCGAACGACATGAATATGCAATAGTGAGTGATAATTAAATTATTAGATTGAAAATAATATAATTAAGACGAAAACTTTTTTAACTTACGAATGTCGCTTGGAAATTGAGTATTGTTTTGTTCTGAAACTATGGCACATGAAAAAAATTACATCGGTGTTCTATATGGTGTTTAGTAAGCAAAACTGTAAAAATCGCAACGAATAATAGTATATTATACAGAGTGTCGAAAAAGTAATGTATAAAATTCAAAATGAGGGCCATCTGCACAATTTCGAAAAACGCTGAAACAAGTAACTTAAGATTTAAAAAGGGATTTGTTTTGAGACGATATTTTAATAGAACAATTACGTGCTTTGGCATAAAAAACTATCAGAATGGTTATTCAACAGGTGCATAAATAACATACGTCAACAAGTAAATTATAATAGTAGCCATAATCTTTAAACTAGATGTACAAAAAAGTATATAAAAATATTTTTAAAAAGAATGCGTGTCTATGCTACCCTGTCTGCACCGCAAGCAAATATGGATAGATCTGTTTCGCTATTGTTATAACTCATCAGTGTAGTTTAAGCCTAGTGCAGCCAGCGTGGTGTAGAACTACTTTGACTGTATATCAAAGGAATATTAAAAACAGAAACAGAAAATTTTACGACTTATTTCCAAATCCCCGCCTACAAATTAATCTGCCAATAATTTTTACAGTTCATCTGCATTCTCTATAGGGTTTACCTAGCATTGGCAACACAGCTGCACCTTACCTACCTGCCCGAAGTCTTCCTAACTGTTAAGCGGTCACCTCTGATTTTAAATATAAATCAATGCTATATACCACCTAGCAGGAGCAGCAGCATAGAGGAAATTGCATAAATTATGTTATCGTTTAGCATCTTATTTGAATTAGCCGTTGGAATGTATGCAATCTTCTTCAATGAGCGTATTAAGCTACGTAATTACGGGCGTAAATGTGTAAAGAAAAATGATGTGGGAGCCCTACCGAGCTGCTATATCGGTGGGTAATGTTCACGTCGTAAAGATGCCCGATAACCATCGGGTATCCCGTCAAGACCCGGGATGGAAAGAATTTGGAACGTAGGTGGCTGATCTAGATCCGTTGTTAAAGAATATCTTTAAGAAAGCGCCATAAAGTAAGCTTTTCCCGGTGGTAGCTCTTCTATTCCTGATATCAGGTGTTTCAAATAAAATGAACCATCATCATCATCATCATCACCATGGGAGACAAATTCTAATTAAATTCTGAAACACCGGTCGATTTTATTTGGGATGGAGACATCTTGTGATGAACATTCGAAGTTGTCTGTCTAATTACACAAGTTTCAACTGGTCACGTATTCAAAATGAGTCCCATCAAACTCCACATAAACGTTAAGTGCCTAATAGCAATGGATTTTGATCGGTATGTTAAGTCTGTTGAGGATGACATCCCAAAGAACACTTTTGGAACTTTGTTTCAATAAAAAAAAATTGTAAACTTCAGTCCAGAATAAAGTTAAACGATAAAACTGCTGATAACGGACCAGCTATTTGTCGTCTATTTAGTCTATATTTTAAGAGTGTTTTCGAACCAGAAAATTTTAATTTCGAGGTGAATAATGTCCCACTGGATGAGTGCAATCATGGTTTAAACTCTATACAATTAAGTGAGCACGAAGTATTATGCGGACTACTTGAACTAGATTTAAATAAGAGAGCAGGACCAGACCCTTTACCTCCTATATTTTAAATTAAATTTGCCTTAATCATTGTGTAAGTCTATGAGGTTTATGAGGTGATTATGATTGAGTACATCCAGAACAAATTTCAGTTTGTACAGGTAGAAGATTTTACTTCCATTAGTTTGTTACCTCCGGCGTACCTCAAGGTTCCCACCTTGGCCCTCTCTTATGCATTATTTACGAGCCCAGGCTCATAACAGTTCGGCCGGCTGGCATTTTCAGTTACATGCTTTAAAAAGTTCTGATACCAACACAAACTATGATAAATTACTGCAAAACTGTTTATACTACATTAAAACACGGACCTTGAAGTTACAAAAGCAAACAATTTTATTTCATTTACATGAACGGCAATAATTACAGAACCAAAAATGCAATTCAACTAACAGGTCATAATAGTTCGGCCACGTCAACTGACGGGTCATAAGAGTTCGGCCAACATTTAATACTGTGTAACACCACCTTTGTTAGCAATAAGGGCTTTAATTCTGCTAGGCATTGTAGCCACGAGTCTTCCACATTCCTCTGGAAGCGATTTGTCCCATACAGCCTGCAAGGTGGCTTTTAATTCGTTGACCGTACACGCTGGAGTTTTACGAAGCTGTTTTTTCATATTATGCCACAGGGTCTCGATTGGAGATAAATCTGGACTGGAAGAGGTCCATTTTAATACTAGTATTTTATGTTCTTGCAACCATGTTTGAACTATTTTTGCCGTATGACACGGCGCTCCATCTTCCTGGAACATAAATTCGCCTTCGGCCGTTTGACAATTCGGGATGGAGGGTAAAAAATTTTCTTCGAGAATGTCTCAGTATTTCTGCACGTTAAAAGTGCCGTCAATAATACGCAGACTACCCACACCCCTAGCAGACATACAACCCCAAACCATCACAGACCCTGGAAACTTAACTTTTTTTATCAAACAGTCATTGTGGTATGCTTCTGAAGATGTGCGTAAAATTCTTTTTCGCGTGTTACCCACACATACCTCAAATTTCGACTCATCACTCCAAATGATACTATTCCATTGCATTTGAGTCCAGTTTTTGCATTCCTGCGCCCATTTTAGTCTGTTCTTCATCTGTAATTGTGTCAAAAGGGGATTTTCTTTTGCCTAGTAGAAGAAAGAAATTAAATTGTAAGTGCTTGTACTTCAAAAGGAAAAGTAATAATACCTTATAAAATTTGTATCCTACTTTTTTGATACACCTTTTTGTTGTTGATAATGAAATTTCCTTTAAAATGCGAGCCCTCCATAGTACTGTTAGTTCTTTAGCATTGCACCATCGGTTTGTTTTGATAATTTTATGCAAAGCTTTCTTATCTGCTCCGGTAATTTGACTTGGTCGGCCAGTTTTGTTTTTTTGACGGACCCCGCCAGTTCTTTTATACAAATTGATAATATCTTGCACTGTAGAGCGCGGCACTGAGTGTGATATAGATATTTTACGCCCCGAAATGCCCTGGTCGTGAACTTTACAGATAGAACTACGCAAATCTTTACTAACAGGCTTGCAACGATGCATTTTACTTGAAAACTCTTGCAAAATAAAGTATAGACTACGCTTGACAGATATTTGTTGATTTATTCCGTATACGTCTTGTTTTGGCAGGCCGCTTCGTGTTTTGGATACATGGCCGAACTCTTATGACCCGTCAGTCGACGTGGCCGAACTATTATGACCCGATGGTTGAATTACATTTTTGGTTCTGTAATTATTGCCGTTTACGTAAATGAAATAGAGTTGTTTGATTGTGTAAGTTTAAGGTCTGTATTTTAATATATTATAAACAGTTTTGCAGCAATTTGTCACAGTTTGTATTGGTATCAGAACTTTTTAGAGCATGTAACTGAAAATGCGAGCCGACCGAACTATTATGAGCCTGGGGGCTCGTATATTAATAAAATCGTATCGTGTTTTTGTAATCATAATTTTCTTTTGTAGGCGGATGACTACTACCTACATTTTTTAACACATCATATTTTAGCTTGAGCCTACTGGGGTGAAAGGAGTGGAACAACAAATTTTTAACACAAGTAAACTATTTAATAGAACAACGGCGATGTGGCACACCCACTCATCCAGCTTCAATATGCAAACGACCCGAGCCGAATGGCATTGCACACAATTCACGGGCGCTGGGGGCTTATCTCGAACACCATTGGCACATTTCGCTGAATAACCTCTTACGTAATTATTGTGCATTCTGGCCGATTATGTGCTGTTATAAATTAGGAGTTTCTATTTGCAGGCGCACTTCATTAATGAACAAGAGGCAATTCATCGCCGTTAAACCCACTTAAGCTACCGTGCACACTTTATCTCTTGAGCCCCAGACTCCCATAATTGATTAATTTTCATCCCAAGCGAAGTACCGTTCTCGATTGTAGGCCGACGCGCAATAATCCACATGAAATTATCGGCCATCGGTCAGATTGGCCACGCTCGTCCCCGTATCGTTTTCGGGGGCACATCCGAATTACTGGGTTAATAAGTTTCGTGAGGTGTGACGTAACTCTTTTCGATGTTGCGATTGATTCTGTTGATCCTGACGTGAATGCAGCCGACGGGCCTTCAATTGTGTGATCGATCGTGCAGTAGCATTTGTTCAATTGTTATTAGATTGAGTGGATGTAATTACCATTACTATTATGATTATGAATTGCGATATCAGTCTTCCCTCTGAAGGTAGAATGAACTGCTTGTTTATAATCTTCTGCTATAATTGTTGCTGATTATTGTTACTTTGACTAATACAGCCTTTACTTTCTAGTTTTCCTGTATCACTAACTTGAAAAATACCCGTATCATGGTATAAAATCGTTGACTTGGGAACTGGAAACTTTATTCTGATATATGTTCTGATTAGCTGCAAGAAAACAAGAGATAAACGATTTAGCATTCCGAATCTGGAAAAGTGTGAAAGCTATTTTCAGCAGTGAAAATAAGGGTACACTAGAAGAAGACTAAAGTGGAAGGAAGGATCTTAAGACGATAATCATCAGCTCATCAACTGAGGCAGAATTATTGAATGCTAACTTAAGCTGCCATGGTTGTTTTGCGGTTTTTTGAAGGCAAAAGTTTTCTTGTCTGCACATAACTGTACTCAACCTTCCATCAGCAAACCTATCAAATCCTTCGTAGTACTAGTGAGCGTTGCGTTACTCTTAGCGTACATCCGGCCATTGAGAGCATTGTTGTTCGTAAAGTAAACGTATATGATCATGGACAGGTGTGGAATTTACGGCAGGTTAAAATACTGATAAACTAACGCTTTATGAATACGCTCTGACAGGAGCTGCCGTAACACAAGTCAACGTCCAGCGGTAGTTTGCCCTGGGGATAGGAACCAAATAAGTTTGTTGTGGTGGTGCATGTAATCACATAACAGCCGTGGAAATAATTTAAATTTGTCCCGAATGTATTCTCTTTATAAATAAGGGTGACTTGAACATAAAATTCCTCTAAAAGATACAACCAAAGAGTGGTTGTACTCAGATATTTTTAATATCGAATTTAAGTATTCCTTCAAATCACCTGATAATGAATGATTAATGCGACAGTTTCTTCAATCTGATTATGACAAACATAAATCAATCGAGTCAATAAGAGGTATAAACATTTACATGTAGCTACAACAGTAGCAAAAGCATTGAAGATCTTTCCATTTAGTACGTCCGCTTTCTTATCTTCTCCTTCTAATATTCATGTATATCATTTTCAGTGGAGCACCTTGTATATTAGAAATATGCTATAGTTGTACTATGCTGCCGGGTGCAGGTATGTACATTTAATACACATCTGTAAAAGTAATCGACAGTAAATCGTATCGCACAATACCACAATTTGCAGACCTCGCCAAGGAACTCCTATTTTTCAAATAATTCCCAGCTACGGTGGTCATTT
This sequence comes from Rhyzopertha dominica, assembly GCA_025024175.1. NCBI lineage: Eukaryota > Metazoa > Arthropoda > Insecta > Coleoptera > Bostrichidae > Rhyzopertha > Rhyzopertha dominica. The sequence goes on from QCXZ01000138.1 coordinate 11,424,409, forward strand.
CAAAATAAAAAGGAAGAAACAAACCGCTTCTGTATTATTCATAGTTATTATAACCCACTGTACTACTCCCAGATCGACATTAATTTTCATAAACCCCATTGAATCGACCGTGGCACATTTGGAATGGTTGTCTTTTTAGCCGCGTCATGGGTGGGATCTCCTCCGGATGAACGTATATGAAATTTATAAAACGTATTTAATACGACGGGAGTAATTTATTGTTCGTCCGTGCCGTAAATTTAACATCTGTCCGCTGCTTCTTGCTCCTTTTTTCCGCGTTCTTGTCGTCGCTCGAAAAAACCCAGCGCAAAAAAGCATTTTGGTCCGATGCAAATTTGAGGGTTGCTGCCTTTACCGCTGCGGCGGCTTCTTTGACTATGCCCGCGTCGAAGTCCTGCAGTATTCGCATTAATTGGTTGTTGGGAGGATCAGCTTTTGCACAATAAAAAAGTAAAGTGCCAAAAAGGTTTGCAGCAAAACTTGAGTGTATGGAAATAAAAAGGATACAATTAAATGGAAAAGTGAGCTAGTTAAATGCTTAAAAGTAAAACTAGCTAGTAAGATGCCATACGACATTTAAGGATCACCCAATGCATTCAAAGGAAAATACAGGAAAAAACAAATCCAAGGCAAAGGAACTAGGTGCCCACCAAAGAAAATCCAGCTGATGACCTGACTATGCGCGAAAGAAGACGAAGATGCACAGAATAACTCCTGAGTTAAAGAAGTTTTAATGACTACCCAAAAAAGTATTATATTACGAAATGTTAAAAGTTGATTATAGGTCTTAACGGGACATTAGTTTTATGGATTTTGAGAAAACCATACAATTTAGGTACACTGCTATCGGAAACTGGAAAAAGAACTTCTCCTCATTCGAATAATTTTGAAGTTTTGAAAAGACTATTAGTAATTTTGGAAATTTTTGAGGTAAGATCTCGGGATAGTTTTTTACATCTTTCCCCATTTAATAATGCTCTAACTTAAGTCTCATAAGTCAGAAGTCATTTTGTGGAAAGTTCAACATATGATACAAATCGGTTTGGACACCAATTAACAACAAAGTTTTGGATATTTTTTTGGTGGTGCGTTAATTCCTTGGAGCAGCGTATTATGTAAAAGTGGCAAAAACTGACGTAGCTATCCACGTACCACACTGTGTGGACAATCATTACGAAAAAACTGGTTAAAACTTTCAAGATTTCACTCAAGATGTATACAAAATATGTAGTTCCCTGAAAAATTCATGAACAATGTTTATCATTGCACTAATTCAGTCCCATCTGTTGCAGTGGTCTGGTCGTCTCTGTACCCACCATGATCTTTGCTTATTCCACATGCTGATGGACGCGCTTCACTCCCATCGGGCAAAAGAAAAGTCATAGTTATCCATAGGTCGTCGCTCTAAAATTCAATTACCGCCCAACGCATCCAGATGATTCATAACTGACCGTTTTACAAGCCCGTACATAATACGTACACGTATAGTTTAATAACGACGTCCAGATAATGGGTTCGGCGTTTATTTGTTTGCGTATGAACTCTGCTGGCACACACACACACACATGTAATTCAATTCGATTTGAAATTTATTTGCACCGGAACCCGTCATTAACATTCCATTCGGAATGCCACTTGCGCAATGTGGACGAATTCAACAATTCGTTTCTCACAGCGCAGGTTAGATCAGAAAATTGAACTCCGGTGGTCGGGGCCTGTGGAAAATTCTCACATTATGTCTACGAGAAGTAATAATTTTGTATAGTGTTAAACAAGTATTGGGAACTAAACAGATTGTAATTATTATTAATTGAAAGGCTGGAATTGCTTATTTGTTTAAGGGTTATGTGGGTAATGGCTATTTACATCCAACTGGTTAAGATGCAGAATCCAAAAGTCAGAGTGTTCAGCTTCCATTATCTCTGAAGATTAAAAATATCATCAAATTAGGGGAAAAATAAGTTGTTATGGTGTTTTTGATTTCCAAAAGATTTTGAAAATAAAAACTTAATGAACAAGAATTTATATGGGTTCGGCTGAAAAGTTCGTATCGTTTCTAGATAAGCGCGCCACTAGGATCAATCAACCAATCTTCAACAGATACGTGTATAAATTTGACAGCTGCAGGACTATTACTTTCTGAGATATAACATATTGAGTGAAGCAACTTTTGTTATTTAGAAAAAAATTGATAAAAAGGAATCTCGTATGTTAACGAAGCACTATTTTTTTATGGAAAAAATGCTGCTGATACCAAAGTGGCTTGATGTACTAGTATTCAATGCTCTTTGTTACTTTGACAGAATTCTTTATACTAATTTATTTTCACAGCTCAAATCGTGTTTTTTTGAGATTTTAATATTCTGAAGCTTGAGGTGCGAAATTTTTTAGGTTTGCCTGCAAAGACCCTAAGGCCTGTGTACATGTTTGTGTCATATTGTTCATTCGGTAACATAAGATAACGGTTTGATTTGTCAACAAATAAAATGTTCATTGATCGAGTGACCTAATCCTTGAAGGGAAGTATGGGTGCAGACTTCTATGTGCCCTGTCCGCCAGAGTGTAACACTTTGCGCAACTGAAAAGGCCACCCGCAGCCACAACGGAAGTAACAATACCGTGCATTAGATGAAACACGGGCCAGACAATCTCTGTGCTGTCCGTGACATTGACAGCCTATCGTGAACTTGTTTGTTATATAATGCCGTTATACCACGGACCTACATAAACCGTCCTGGTATTTAAAATACCAGTCGCCGGGGTTATAACACCATTTTAACGCGTCAAAATGTGAAATTCGGCCGTTAAAAAGTTGGATGCCATAGTCATCCGTGAAACTGCCGAAACGACCTCGAAATTGGTTAATCCGTCGGAAATCGGGCATTTGTTTACATTATCGTGTTAAATTAAGCATCGGGCTTCTGAAATGGCCCAATTTTTCCACAATTCGACCAAATAATTATATAAGTAATAAAGATAAAGGAGGCTCCTCCACTATTCACAAGGCACTCGTGCTCCTGAACGCATATTTGGTTAATACTTTTTTGTTTATATTAGCAAAATAAAAAAAGTGGTATCAAGTCTGGCAAACAAGCAGGATTTTAGCGGGCTTTCAAAGTACAATTTATCTTTCGCGCACTCATTGTTTTCAAGTAGCTCCTAACTTATCTAAAGTGATAAGGAAAAGAACTATCCTGTTGTAGGGTACTTTATTCCACGAAATATTTACCATCGACTGAATTACTGCGTTCTTGATAAGATTTTGCAACATACTGAAATATGAGCGCCAAGTCGGGTTCATCCGATGGTATACTCGAACCTCCTTTATTTCGTATGCACAAAATTTGCGTCAAGAAGAAAACCAATTAATGGCAATCAAATTKCGTCATGCAGATGAACTTGCTGTCACAAAGTTGTTATATTTGCTAAAGCAGAAAGAATAATTGCACCTGCAGGAAATAATCGCCAAAACTAATTTGCAAATACCGACCACTATGTTCCCAGCAACTCGAGACGATCATGGTCCATTACTACCCAGGATGTGCCGTGTTACAAAATGGCACTAACCCATTGTTTCGACCTTATGCAAGCTATTACATAGCCTAAGCACAGTTATTATTAATGATGCCCCTCTTCACCACTCGTCTACTTCATTTTGATTTACATATTTTTTCGACGGATTCTTTGTATCAGACGCAACGGTACTCGGCGCCAAACAAAAAAAGCCCTGCAAATTATCTGCAATACCCCGTCGACAGGCTGCCTTGCGAGCAGCGGCGTAGGTAATTTCGGGGACAACTCTTGTCACTGGTCGCCTGATTTAAACACTGTTGACTTCTACACAGCTTAACACAAAAAAAAACTGCATATTTCAACGAGAGTTTATTAAAATAGATATACACTCGCAAGTAGGCAGGAATATTTTTCCGTACGTGTTGTAAATGCTGTCTTTTTTAACATAATTAATAATGCACAAAGGTTAAAGAATAACTATTGATCAGACTTAGAAATACATAACAGACACAACAAAGTTTTCCTTTCCGAAACGTGTAGCTTGAGCAAGACAGTGGCACTCCTTTCATGAGAAAATTTCCAACTACGCCACTGGGCATACGTGCAAAAAATGCACGTTGCGTAATAATCAACCATGCTCCGAACTGATTTGTTCCCATAGCCAACTTACGAGGTACCTGTACACTTGAAATATCGCGACGTGCAAAAGGCACTCTAGATCGTAAAACTTTAACAGTACCACTTCCTGTCTTTTGAAGTTGACGTCTTGACGCCAATATTTACAGCGAATCGTCGATATTTCAGGGCAATCTATGACAATATTGATGGTGTTAGTAACCCAGTAGGAAATAATAGGTTCAGTAATAAACCTGTTATAGTGTCGTAAAATGCGGAACAGTTCCGTATTTCTTGAATCGAATAAAAAAAATCGACCCAACTCTGTTCTCTGCTTATTTATTTATATGTGAAACAGACAATGCAATCATAGAGCAATCCAAAATTTACTCCAAAAAATAACCGGTTAGGACTGCCTAAGATGCTCCTGTAGTAGTTGGACAAAAAATAAAAACCAAAATACTATTTTTCTGTCATTTTTATAAGCGGGGCTTGTAATCCTAAGATACTAGAAGCAATCAATCACTACTACGAAATACTATTTATTGCACACACTCAAACAAAGTTGGCCTTTGGAGGCCAAAAAGTCAAATGGCCTATTTACAATCAAAAACTGGCCTGACCAAAGATGTTTGATTATTATTATATATCTGGTAAACTGCAATTACAACATCTATATTAAATATTGTAATTATGAATTTATTTGATTTCGAATAACCGACGCAATTCCCACGCGTTCATCAGATTCCCATATAAATACTGACAGTATCGGCAACCCGGTAGGACAACGAAGAATCTCCGGATTTATGGCATGGTACTTAATAACTTCACTACTTAAAACGGTTACGTTGGGAACCTGCAATTTTTGTGTAGCAGAAATATGCTAATGGAATAATTCCTCGACCGGGCAGAATCGCAACAACAACGGCTATTATAGGATCGAATGGTGTGATTTGCATACACGCCCGTTAAATAATTTGTCATGGACTGGCGGCTTCCTGAACTTCCAGTAGTCCTGGAACGCACAAAAAAGTTAACATCGCGTTGAACAAAAAGGACAGTTACGATTCAGTTAAGTTTATAAGACAAGAATCTATAACGGCAAAGTAATCCATATCATTTTGCTACTGCTGTAAAAATGTTTAGCTAGTTTATTAAATACGAGTATTGGTGTTAAAACACCAATACAATACAATACACCCTGAAGGTTAGCGGGCACAGGGATACAAGTCGACATATATCTATAGTAACTTTATTTTCAACAGGTGAAAAGTGTGTAAAGGGGTGTAAGTCGACAAGTAAACGTGCCCTCAAATCACCATAACAGCAATAATACTTTCGCTAGTTCTGTGTTCATTATTAGTAACAAACTCTTAAATAAGAATACGCCATCGCGAGGTGCAGGGATCTTAAAATGTTTGATAGTTTGAATTTACGCTTCGTTTATAATGTCACCCGGAGTATTTGAAGTTTATAAAAACGATGAGATTTTAAACGTCTCACGGACTGATGTTAATCGACTAAAAAACAACGATTGAGTATCAGCGCAATGCGATCGCAATATCAACATTACAAGTTAACTAATTGCGGATTTATGTTAAAAAAAGATCTCTGAGACTTACCTTTTAGCTGGGTACTCTCGACAGCATACATGTTCAGTGCTAGTAGCTGAAGAAAGCGGTTACAGGGCAGCGGTACAGGAGAATGCTGTAAGAGGGCTCGGAATTCCTTCAGCATCTGCAACGCAGCTTCTTGGAAACTCTCCATGCTGAAACAAACAAACGACAATCAATAGACTTGGCATAACTCAAATTTACAATGATCTTTTTGAAAAGCAGGTTCGAAACCAAACGGTTTTACAGAATGATATCGATTGGCATGCCAATGAACGAGAACTGCATCATCATTTGTTATTTATTATCTCTGCTGAAAAACGAGAACGATATTTTACCGGTAATAAATTAACGTAAACAAAGTTTTATCCGGAAAGAAGACGAATTTAAAGTGTCAATATATTGCTTTGGTCAGGAATCGAACCCAGGTCCTCTTAATTTACTCTCCAAACGCAGACCATGATCTAAAAATGTCCAAAAAAAGCCAACGTTATATCACAAAAAATTATAAATAGTTTTTATTCCCAGTCCTATAAAATTTACTTCGCAATCTTTATACAAAAGACGCTGACAGTTGCAGTGATCAATAGATCAACAGAATGTCTCAATGGACTACCTCAAGAAGCAAATTTGGCATACCTTGGTGTGGTGTACTGAGGACGGAATTAAAAATGCATGTTCTATTGACGAGTTTATTCTTCCAACTGGCTATCCCAGATAAGCCGAGTACAAAAAACATCGAAAAACTCCTATAAGAAATCCCATTTAATATATTTAGCAGCGGAATATACCACACTTGGGAAGTTCCAAAGTATCTGTGCATTACCTGCACAGTTGCCACAAAGCTCCAAATCTGTGGCAAATATCCAATAATCTCAAGTTTTAATAATATAATTTTAAATTATTATCTAAACAAAATCGATGTGAAGGAACAGCTGTACAGTTGTGCAAAGCAAGGTAGCTTTGGTGTTTGTTTTCAAGTTTTTGTCAAATTAAATCAACTTTTTTTCACTTTTCTTGTGAAAATAGGTGAGAATACTAAGTGGTGTTTGAACAACGCATATCGAGCGCGTAAATCCTAGATGACAAATGTCCTGTTTGAATTCTTTTCATTTTATTACATAATTTAATATTTTATCATACATCCCAAATGGAACAATAGGTTGTTCCCTAAATTTTTAACCCTCTAATGCAAGACTCCTCATCATTTGATGTTCGTAATGCTTCCCACGCGTATTTGTTTGTCCGTTTAGTAGATAAACACGGAAGGAGGACGGCGTAGCGCCAGTGTTTTCTTACCACAGCGATATAAATCTAGCATGCAGGCGACTCTCTGCGTTTGGCATAACAAGTAATCGCACAAATAGCCGAACTACATTGATGATTGCCTATCCAATAATGCGGAACTATTAGGTTGAATGCCCCCTGGATGCAGAGATGTTGATTAATTAAGCTCATTAGTCCTGCTGGTCGGGTTCTCTATGTGTTTATAATGTATAGCAGTTGCTCCTTTGGTTTTTTCTCTCTCGTCCTTAGCGACTGCATTAAGCAAATTCGCGTGAGCTAACGGTCGATCGGTTTTTAGATGGTTTCACTGCCGCTGAGTTCGAGCTAGATGATGATGAAGTTTTGCTAAGATTTTACATTATTCAATAATGAGGTATACATTTTTATTTCACAAATATATTGTTACATTTCCGAATTCAGCTCAAACTATTGTACACAGTTCCAGGCAGTAGCTCATTCAAATAAGAATAATACAGACCAGACAGGTTTTTTTGTAACAATTTATCATGAGTTTACGTAAAGCATGAACTATTCATCTATAAACGCGAATGAAATAACTGTTAGTCGTCTTATGATACATATTTTTGTTTTTGCTACGCCCATGGTTTGCCGTGTAACAGTCCGTACATGTCGATACCAATTAGCGTACGTTTGATAGGTAACAAACTGCATAGGATTCCGCAGTCGGAAATACAACAAATATTTTATGACAGACACTGTCAATTAGCTAACGCTGCTGAATAAAAGATCGATCGGCGTGTTTTTGCATGTTTACATTACTAATTGAGGTGTTGGACGTCATATTTCATTTATGAAAACGATACTTTGTCATCGGATTATAATTAATTGCTTTTAGACGCTTTCCATTGCGGCTAAGGAGGCTGTATTTTATAATACGGGGTCAAGAAAGTAATAGCTGAATTTATTAATTTCGTAATATAAAAGTGAGACAGTAATCATACCTATTCAGATTTACAAAAAAAAGTTAATTCTTGTCGGTATGATCTTGATAAAAAAAGGTCAGTCAAATTACGTTTACGATGTCTTAAATGTTTTAAATTTGTAACTCTTTGGTTACCAGCTCGTCATAAAACAACTAATTACATTAAATGGCTGCAAGAGAAATATGGCAACGGTGATGGCCTGCCACGTTTCATTAAAGTTTAATAAAGATATTGAATTGTTTTATACAGTTTATTATCAGAAGTTGGTAAGACAGGCGCAGTAACATTATTTCCTCTGCATTGTAGCTCCCGATGGCGTCTTATCTGCATGCAGCACGCCGTTGTTTGCAGATATAATGCACCATCTTCATAACCCGGCCGCTAATGTCTGTAGGACTGCATTCCTCGTGAACGGAATAATCAATGCCGGTGCAATCGGTCATTCATGGTTAACAATAGTCGGCTTGCATAATTTCCCATACAATAAGCCGTTTACTAAGCCGTGGCCTGCGGGCAGGTGCATACAGAAAGCAAAAGTGAACAGGCGACGTATGAGGCGATTTTTGCATATATGAATTATTACCCTGGCTCGTACGCTACTTAAATCCTAATGAATGTAAAAGTTCAGCTTCTCATTCATCCATTGTCGGCCTGATTTATAAATACGCACGCTTTGTCTAGGAATTTTCTTGCAAAACGACCCGTTTTGTAAGTGGGAGCGTTTGACATTTGCTGCCGGATTTCTGTTGTTATTTTTTGTTCATTCTTTTAGGGATTAGCAACTTTCGCTCTTGGGATCCCTTATTACAATCATCACGGGTGAATAAAGAACAAACCGTATTTACTTTCTCTGCTCTCGCAATCTGTTTCTAACCTAATCACAATACAAAGACAGAATTTGTACAGAACCAAATTGCTCTCGTGCTGACGCAATATGTTTTTCATGAGGCTCTGCAAGGCAGCAAAGTATGACAAAATCAACGCTTCAGTTTCGACAACAAATTTAATGTGTAACGTTTCAACCTTCTTCCATGCGTCCAAAAATAACTTAGGAGCAAGCACGCAAACCGGGATAAATCCCGATTACCTATTATTGAGTAAATGGCGAAAAACACCTAATAGTGGGCAAACCTTGTTACACGCGGAAATTTTGTCGCTAGTTCCAAAATTTAAACACATTGAAGCAAAGTAACTGGAAATACTATTCCTATCCCTGCATCATCTTCTAGGCAGCCGTAGACTTCTTTGTCCATATCATCTCTATCTTTATTTCCATCCCCGCCTTGCGCAAGGCTTTTTCCAAGCGCCCGAAAACCCTTTTCGTTGATAAAAACTGTGAAAATTTGTATTTCCTTAATATTATCTAGAGATTTGTTTACCAACTAGAATTAGAGGGCATGATTAATAGGTACCTTGTAAGAATCTTACTATTTCGTATTGAATGTAAGCGCCGAATTATGCAATTATAAAATAAAGTAAATGTAAACGTCTAGAAATTTACTTAAACAAAGAACTACCAGACTATTACAACTGTTATGATGGCTGAACGCATCCATGGTCGCATGATTATCTTTACGGCCCCTTTATGGTACTACTCGGGCGTAGTTAAACGAATCGACTTCTTAGTTTATAACGCTGCAGATATTTCAATTTACATTTTACAGAATTAAAGATAAAAGATATAATCGCCATAAAATTTTAAAGACCAACCCAGGTGCACGTTTTAAAATAGACTGGCTGTTGCATAATCAACGAGCAGAATATTTTATAGCCAAATTAGGTGCACTGAAGTTATATAATTTAATTAGCAACCACGGTCCTTTTTTGGATGAACTTAATATAGACGCTGACGCTGCTATACCATTTATTGCTAATACATACAAATTTTTTCGTTTAGTTTTTTTCACTAGAGGTCATTATCACTCATAATAAGCTTTCACTCTTCTCTCATATGGTATTATAAAGTTGTAAAATTCAGTGCGCCTTTTATATTTCGTAACTGTACAGCTACGTACTAATTGCTATAGTAAAATCATTATGATGCTTTAACGAGGTTTTTATTAGCTAACATAACATTTGGCTGTTAAATATTTCAAGTTTAAGGAAAAATTACCGCAGTAATTTCCATAAAACAAACACAATTTTAGGTGTGCTAAAAATTAATACAAGGATGCTATAATGCATGACCGAAATATTAATATTAGGTAATAATGGTTAAGCAGATAATCAGTAGTCTAAACTATAGTTATCAAAAAAATCTGGTGCTATAAGAATTTCACAATACGCCACACATACTTGTCAAATAATTCACTAATATGGCAGGTCAGTTCACAAAGTTCATAAAGTGAAAATGAATTCTAAACGCGATATGAATTTCTTGTCATAAAAAAGGGACTGATAATAGATGAGTTCTTAAGAATGGCTTATGTTACCATAGAATAATAAGTGGGGCTACTTTGTTACTGTTTATGTTACCTTGTGATGATTGTTTGACAATGTCAAAAGTATAGGAACAAGCTTGTAGAGATTTGTTGTAGTGTGAAATTTTGGTTTTACTCTACAATGGAGTAGTTTGAAATCATTAAAACAACCAAAGGAAAATCTGTTTTTCACGGAGACTACCAATATCGTACGTATCGCCAAAATAATGAAGATGTGATTACATGGATTTTTATTAGAGAACGCCATCATCGCTGTACTGGCAGAATGAAGACCAACAGTGAATCAATACTGGAGGTAACGCAGCATTCTTGTGTACCAGGCATAGCTTTAATGGAACTAAAAAAGGCTACACATATTGCAAAAAAGAGAGCTTTAGAAGAATTCCAGCCATTTATCGTGTGGCATTTGAAAGCCTGTTTACCAAAGAACTTGATTTTGTAACAGAGGTTCAGCTATATGTATCCTACTAGTCAAAGTTGTGTCGATCGAGAGCAGCAAAGGAAGACAATAGGATGGAACCGTCTGTTACTACTTTATAACAACAATAACCCCTCACCATAAAGCAATGTGCACTTAACAAACAGTTCTTATAGTGAGTAAGAGCTGTTCATTATAACTCAAAGTTGTCGAGAGTGTGAAGACATCGAAAGCAATCAAGGCAAATCAAGAAGAAAAATCCATGGGCTCAATGTGCTCAAATGAAGCATTGGTATTGGAATCCATGTGTGTCATTAAATTCGGGACCCCATTTCCACACCAGCCGATGATTCCACAACAATTTTCCATCGTTTACAGCATCACGATAAGCAAATTATCGAGCGTGCTATCCGAATGCGTAATTTCAGTAATTAAGGCCGTTGCAGGTTACCGTTCTCGGCACCATCATCATCATGCCTCTGACCCTTCCAGCGACGTAAGACCAGTCGAAAAACGTCCATTTTCGATTTTCGATTGGTCTAGTGTGCGCTGACCCCCCCGAGTAATTGCAAATCAAGGCCGGCCGCTTAAAAAATGCACTCAAGCAGTTGCTCCCATTATAGGATGTATAATGTCCGTGAATAAAAATGAATTTACAAACCGCTACTCGCATTATACAGTTATTGTGATCGGGAGAGGCTCTCCTCGATCGATGGATGATATGTTCGGGATGGATTTTTTCCGCGCGCGTAATGTTATGGAATGCGAAGCGATAAAAAAAGGCGAAACGTTTTCTATTAATTGTACGGGGTATGCCGAAGAATTTTAAGCACGCCGGAGTGCTTTGAACGGTAGCTAACCGTGCTGTCGTGAAATCAGTCTCTGGTACAAGCAGTCGTATACTATCGGGACTAATACGGGCGCAATTTGACGTAATTGGAATGCCTGTGTTGGCGTGTTGTCTTTGGCTACCGCGAAGTCGATTTTTTTCCAATGCGGGCTACCGTCCGAGGAAAATGGTCACGGAATCATCACCTACCCGAGATTTCTGCTCTTCGAATCAGATGCTGCATTTGGAAGACTGCGTTTAACTCCTTCACGTTCTAACAACAGTCTTTCGGGGTACTCAAATTTAGTTAACTGATCGTCTAATATTAATGCAAAAAGTTGTATTGAAGAAACACATGTTTGATGTTGATTTTGTATACACATACATTCAAATGAATGAATCTAAACAATTGTTATGTTAATTTTCAGCAACAGCGCTGTTATAGACACCTTAACACAACTCGTTGCTAAGGAGTTATTGACACGATGATCTGATAAGACAAAATAAAGAGAAAGAGAAAGAAATCTGATCCTTTTTTCCTAAACATTTCAGAAAAGCCTTAATAGACCTTCAAAATGAGATATCACTCGCCCCTTCTTTGTTCAGAGCTGCCAGAGGTAGAAAATTCATCTGTCAACTTCATATATTAAATCACAAGATGTCACAATTCGAAATAATTCGACTTTATTCAGGATTTTACTTGAATTTGATCCTCTTTTAGGGTGACTTGTTTTAATTGGAATATTGATATAAGTTAATTAATAATAATAATAATAAAGCTACTAGTAAGTAGCCGTTCGACTATTTAGTTCAGGAAACCTTGACAACAGCCGACTAAAAAAGAAATGCAAGTATGACCGCTGTTTATTCTCCATACGTTTTTTTATTACTGTGAATAATTGCCACCGATTCGAACTGAAGCAAATCGTCCCGGATGGTAATAAACTCGATCTCTTTAACAGACACCTGCTCTTCATCTAAAAGTTGATGTCAATGACTTAACAGTGGAAGAATTTGGCGTGTCCAACGGCCATACACCTCTTGACAACTCTAATCGACACAACAAAAAAACGGTCAGCGTAAATGCTCTGGAGTGCCTCTAAAAATCAGATTAGCTATTCAGAGATCATCAGGTATGATAATCGCTGGTCGGGAGGCTAGAGATGGACAAGATATATAAAAGTGGAAAATGATGATTGTGTATTATAAATATAAAAAGTGCGGAATGGATAATACAGGGTGTCGTGAAATTAGCGTGCAACAATTTAACCATGGATTCCATGACTAAAAATAAGAAGACCTTTTTCGTATAAACATAGCACCGTAAATGCTTCTTTTTCTAGATCCAGGGGGTCAATGGGTCATAAAGTCAACAGCCTTTTTTTATTTTTTGAAAAAATATTTTGATATTTTTTATTATWTTTTGCATKTAATGATATGTTGTAGGGTACATAAGTTCCAACGATTTCATGGAAGCAAAATAATAACACCACGCCATCCTTGACCATCAAACGTAACGGTCGCTCGCATAAAGACGATGAAAGCGATCCAGAGCCAGGTAACGTTTTCCTAATTTTCTGTTATTAAAAACGCACGAAAACCGCCGCACTTTTCTGGCGTACGAATTCCATACCAATTATATTATCATTTGTTAGGTATGTACGCTACGAACTATCAATCACAGCCCGGCCGCTAATAATCTCGGCTCATTACCATTAAGGAGAGCGCGTTAAGAAGTTTATACATATATATGGTTGCGTAACACTTACCCGATCTTGGTGATGAGTTTGCCGTGGACGTGGAGATAGCTGGTCACGAAGCGCTTGTTCACCTGTAAAAAGAAAAATCGCCGATGGGTCGATGGTGGCTTTTCGAAAAATCGGAACTATGATGGCCGGGGTTCACCGGGTTAGGAAAGTAGGTTAGACGGGTTACGTTCCGGTGTTATGAACAGGAGACATTCGGAAAGATGGGGAGCAACATGGAAATAACAAGGATTAGATACATTTAAAAAAACATTCAATAACCCGCTATGTTTTTTCTTTTAGTTTCGAAATTTCACTAAATAAATATAGGATCCTTGCCATTTACCAGTTGTCATTTCTGCAAAGAATGGCAGAAAATAATTCCTTGCATTTTATTTACACATATTATTTCCTATACCTATAACTGTTCATTTCTTGTTCACATTTAAAACAAATCCTTCAATCCCAAAAGGCTTAAACTGCCCATGGCTGTATGATGTAGGCCGTAGTGTTCCGCGTTCTAAATTGCATTGAAAATAATCGAGATACGAGTGTAAGATCTCCGACAGCTAGGCATGAGATATAAGGAGTTTTATTCCCTGAAGATCGAAACCCATTATATTTAGATAATATCTATAAAACAACGGTCAATAACTCTACAATTCTTTATAAATCATGATGTACGTTTGAAAAGGAAATAACTGATGACCATAGGTATACCGTAAAGACCACACACACCAGTCAATACATGTATCATGCACAGATAACGTGTGGATCCATAAATCTGACTGGCAAAATTAAGAAGATACCGATACACAAAAAATAAATAGAGTTGTATATCACTAGCTTTAGGATGCTACTGACGTTTGCTATGGCCCGAGAGAAACATCCGTACTGTTATAATTATATTTAAAGTAATTCCTAAAGGATGCGATGTCACATTTGTCTTTTGGTGAATAGATCTTCGCAAATAAATTTCAGGACGGCTTCCCTGGTATTATACTTGCCACACGCTGATGGGAAGGACATAATCTGTTTTGTGTAGGCGTGCGGGAACGCCATAAGTAATTACGTTTTAAACGGTTTAATGGAGGAGACAGTTTGAGAAATATTGTGTTTGTGTTTGTGCTGCCAGTTTTATTTACAAGTACACGGGTAATAATTTTACACAACGACATTAGAGCAAAATATGACCACTAAAAATTCAGAATCAGAATCTAATAGAGAGGGTGAATGCGACGATGATGATGAAAATTGATAGTTTCGTTATTTTTGAATGCTTTTATACAATGGATTAGGCCTACAGGAAACACCGTGTCAAAAAAACTGTTAGATGTGATACCCTGTCGTTCGACATGGAATACCCTCCCCTCCAATTTTTTCGCAGTTACTTTTTACACCCTGTATTTACTGGAATGCGACGAACCAACCGTGTACTGTCCAAGCAAATCCAACTCTCGTTTAATTCCCACCAAGTGGGTCAGAATCTATTATGGCGATTTTTCGTATCCGAAAGACAGTCATGCGTGAAGGGGGCATAACAATCGTCCGTGTGATCGACACAGCGCACATGATTGGCATGGCAGTTAAATCAGATGTACCTATATTCGATTTGCCGTGAACTATGAACTCGGCGGTGTGTTGGCGTAGCCCACGCGAAAACGTAATAATAATAACGTGGATAATAGTGAGAAGCAGGGAGATACAGTTAACCAGCGACGTCGAGAGTTATGGTCAACATTTATGGGCGTTTTATTGAAACTATTACTATTTGCCGTGCTATTTGCAATGGTAATAAAATTTTGCCGGTTTAACTGTGTTTGAACGACGAAAGTCACGGGAAATGTGTGAACAACGAAGGTTACGGCAATTTTATTGCGTTTCCCATGTCTCTGGTCGTGTCTCGCTGTTCATAGGACGACAATTGCTTGCACAGGCGTTTGATGTTACATCAAGTCAGCGGTGTTGATTACTTTGGATTCTGGTCTGTAATACTTAGTTTACAACACTTCAAAAGATGCTGAATTATATTCTCTATCAGATTCCGAAATTCAATTTTGAGTAACTGATACTGTCCTTTGAATATTCAATAAACTCCTTGAAATATTACATTTTCCATTTGCAGGATCTTCAACTTTGAAAATTAATTTCTATACTTTCCAAAATCCAACACCACAGAAAATTGAACTTTAAAAGATGCCGTATTTGTTGCTGTATCAAATTCTGCAAGTCCATTTTGACAAAACTGCTAAAATATTGATTAAAGTCGCACACATTTTCTGATTTTGTGATATTCAACTTGGAAAATTATTTTCTGTAATTTCTCAAACCCAATACAACACCTCAAAAGATGCAGAATTTCATATTCTATCAAATTCTGAACTTCAGTTTTAAATAATTGCTAATGTTCTCAGTATATTCGATAATTTCTGTATTTTCGGAAATCCAACATCAAACAAACTAAACTTTGAAAATAATTTCTATACTCATAAAATCCAGAACTAAACATATTGTGCTTCAAAAAATACCGAATTAAATGCTTTATTGGCTTCTTTCATCTCCCAAATTCCCAGTCGGTTAAACATTTAACCAACAAATAAATAGCTACCAAAAATTTTAATAAAAAACGTAACACCAATGACTCACCTCCACACTGCTTAAACTGGCCAAATCCTCCTCTTCTGAATCCACCGTCTTCTGCTCCTGCACAGCTGAAGTCGTTCTGTGTACCCTTCTACCGCTGTCCGGATGTACCCAGATTTCTTTCCGTAATGAACTTGGTGTGCTTGAAGATTCCGATTCTTTCTCTTTCATGTGCAGTCTTGCCCTTTCTAGACGTTCTTCACGTCTCTTCCTCTCACCCTGTTCATACTACACACCAACACATGATTTCGTTTAGAAGAGAGGACAACGGAAAGTTTGTAGTGCATAAAAACATGGAAATACTACAAGCATAGAATGAGAAGGACAATCTGACATTTGAAAAGGTTATTTGTGTCCATGAGTTTTTAATTTTAATAGGACAATAACTAAAATTATACGGCTCCTGTTTCAGGATTTCTGTAATGTATACAGGGTGGCCCAAACTCAAATGAATTCTTACATAAAATTATTTTAGATTATAGGTAATACTTAAAAATCCAAATAGATTTATTATTTTAGAAAATATATGTTCATTTGGGCCATCCTATACATGAAATAAAAAGAGGTTTGTATAAAGTACCTTGCAATTTCTGTTTGGGCATACTATCATATAAGGAGTGCAGACTACATTTATAATATATGAGTGCTACAGGCATTCTATAACTCTACAACACATTATGTTAATACATACACATATCTGATGGAGATACTGCAGCATCAAACAAAACAAAAAGGTTATTAAATTTTGTCGTAAAAATGCATGGTTACAAACTCCTTACCTTTTTCCTATTTTCATAAAACAACGAAGTTAATGACTCCCTAGCAGACGTAACTGGATTTGATGACATAAGACTCCGCATGTAATAGTAAACGGCGTCTAACTTTCGTCTCTGGAGAAATTGGACGAAAAGACATTAGCATGATGCAGACATACAATCAGAAAATTACTTACTGCACATACAGCTAACACAGCTAGCTGATTGTAGGGCTTCCCATTCTTTGGATTAATTTCATGTGCTTTTATGTACCACCTGAAACGATGTAAAAGCACCAGCTAGAAACGATTTACTTTCCATGTAATTAATGCAATCATATAACAATGTCGAATTCATTCCACATCTCTATTATGCATAAACTGCAAGGACATCCGCCCTTTAAATTTTGCATGTAATCTTGCATATTACCACTAATATCGGTCAGTCCAAGGTTGCAAGTGATATACTCCAATAAGGAAAAAAGTTTCCCATATGTTCTCAACTTTTGTAGACACATTATCGTAACTGTTACTAAAAAATTTTTGAAGCTTTTCATATTTTTTTTAAATAATATCACAAGACTTGTCATTTACTGTCGATGCCCCAACCCTAAAGCAATTTTATTTGCCAATTTGTCAGGCTACAGGTCACTTCCTTTAGGAAGTAGTACCCGTTAAGGCAGCTAGGTGGCTTGTCATCATGTCAGTGTAATGCTGACAGATAGCATTGCTATCCTAAATTCTTACATCATACCATTGCTTTGGTATATAAGTAAAACCAGTTCTATACCCTGCTGTCTCCACTAGACTCAGGGTGGTTCATCTTGAATGGCGCTACGTGTTCCCTTTTGAAAGTGTTGGCATGGAGGGTAAGGGGGGGTTATACATGTTTCCACCGTCAGATGGCGCCAATCAGTATATCATTTTACGAGGGTGAATGCTTTCAGCGTCCATAATATAATAAGATAATATTTTGTCGGATAGATCGCTGTCTCTTGAAAAACACTGACAAAAAATTAATAGTCTGACGTTTCAATTACACCTGTAATCTTTGTCAAAGACGAAGAACCTCAAAATTTGCCTGACACAAGTTCAAACAAAATTTTGAAAGTCAGACTATTAATTTTTTGTCAGTGTTTTTCAAGAGACAGCGATCTATCCGACAAAATATTATCTTAGTATATCATTTTATTACAGTCAAGTGGTAATTTGAAAATAGGGAACGACAATATCAACTGAAATCCCACAACTGACACCGGTGACAGTTGCTTCATTGTGTGTTGCGCTTGCGTCCTCTCCATTTTCGTGTTTTTGTTTGTGATGGTTATTGTTATGTTTTGAACTTTTATGTTTTTATAGACGTTTTTGATGGTGATGATTAGTTTAATAGTCACCTGCAGTAACAGGTAAGTAGAATTGAGAAAAACATTATTATAGGTACTTACAAAAAATTATTTCAGTCTGTTTCTGTGTGCACTCTCTTTGTATAATACCTAGTTAGGCGTGGACATTTTCAGTTCAAGCGGTAAATGTAAGTACCAATTAATAAATAGCAAACTAATTGTTTGATTAATGCCAGATTATAATGGAGTCAGACAAAGGTTGTTTCTCAGTGCCAGGTTGTAAGGTGAAGCAAAAGCCGATATTCAGGTTTCCAAACCCAAGAAGAGGGAACATATGCAGCAAGTGGAAACAAGCAATAAACAATCCTAGCTTTAAGGATTTATCTCATGAACATCTTTACACAATTGGGTATTTAACAATTATAACGAATAAATCCTAATGTGCTGATGTATAGTAGCAAATTACAAAAATGGTAAATAATTACTGTAACCCATAACTTGTAACTTACTAACTTACATCCCAGGCTGTTATACTTGATTTACTGGTCTTATAATGTAAATTACTTCTTCATTCATTAATTTAAAAAGTGTATTTAAAGACGATGCAATTGGTGTAGGTTATTAGTATGTTCTTTGATTTCTAATTACATTTCTGGTTGGTGGATAAGAAGACAGTTTAAATATTGGAGTTGTAAAACCATAAAAACAAATTATTATTATTACATATCTAAACTCTTCATTTTTGTTGTTACAAAGTCACTTTCAGTTATACGAATATTATTCAAATGCTCTTACACTCATATTTTTTAGAATGTTTTGTCAATGTTAACATTAGTTATTTCAGATTAATGTATTGTTACCGTTTCTGTTAAGTATTTAACTACAGGTGGTTGGAAATGCAGTTAATCTACTTTTCATGTATTTAAATACTCATTTAAGTTTTTCTATAGTATTAGTGATTGAATTTCAGTAGTTACATTTTTCTTAATATTTACCTACAATATTTAAATACATTTTAAAAACTTTGAACAACACTGGTATAAAGAAGGTGAACCACTATAACTGACACTGTTTGTCATTTTTATTGTTCCAAGTTATCGGTACTATTGTTTAGAGTGTACTTTTTATTGTAAATCTACTTTTGAATGATAAGGCATACTTTTGTTTAAGGCGATATCAAAAATTAATAGGACAGTTTTTAATTTAGCTCTTTAATTTGTTCATATATTTTTGATATTGTCTGCATTGCTTGTTACAAATGAACTAGTATCACAACACAAATTTCCAATCAATATTCATTCACTAGTTTATAGTTAATGCGAAAACTGTATTAATATACTTTAACTTTTATTTGTTCTTTCATTTATAATTATATTTGTTAGGTTGTTCGCACCTTTCCAAGTGAAATTTCATTGTATTCAATGTATACATTGTATTCAATGAAATTTTATTTGGAAAAGTTCGAATGATCTAGCAAAAACCACCTTTAATAACGAAAATAATGATCCTAGATATTCAAATTTGGCGCTAATTTACGCAAGTTTCGACGCACAAATGGCACGATCGCGAAGATGATGTTGAGACAGGACAGAAGCATTGGTCTTTTCTTTCTATTAAAGTGTGATTTTATGACTAGACTTAAACTGTACTGATGAGCTGTAATGACAGTGAAATAGATCTGATCTATCTGCAATTGGTTGAGGTGTAGACAGCACAGCATAGACATGCATTTCAATATGGAAACGTTGAAAACCATATTCAGGAGAGAGAACAGTTGCTTGGAGTTTAACTAATACAACTTTAAAAACTGACCTTCACATGGCTTATATTTGTTTAAGTACTGAAAACTCTCTACCTATCTCAAAACAAGTAAATTCATTATTATAACTGTGTACTTACTGCCTGCATTTTCCATAATTCGTTGTCTCGTTCACTTGCTCTCGGTACCTTCCCAGATCGCCCAAGAAAAGGAAAATCTTCTGCGCCGACACCAACGCCATTCCAGTGTAACCCAGACCCCTCTGCGGCACCGAAGTGTTCTGGCCCAAATAGTCGCTCAGCTTGAACTTGTACGTCTGCTCCAAACGACTCAACAGACCCTCGAAATATTTCGTCCCGTCGTCTATCAACCACAGAATGAAACCCTTGTACTGTTCCTTGTGCTCAGTGTCACTAGCTATCGCCTTTCTCGTCATTTCGATGATGTTGTGGAAAAGGATCTTCCAGAAGTGTTGCTCGACGTTCTCCGTCTGACAAAACTTCAAATCTTTGTTCAACAGATATTCCAAACTCTCCAGGAGGAAGCTGCGTAACAGATGGACGTTTCCCCAATCGGAAAAGAGGGAACCATGACTAATTATGAACTGCAACTTTGCATCCGCCCTTACGATGTCTTTCAGCAAGTCAGGGTAGTGACACTGTCTGAAGTTGTCGGTGTTTTCGTTGTACCACGTCGGGCAAATGTTGCCATACTGGTCCGTCATGTATAGCTGGGGAGGTGTAGCATCGATGTTCTCTGAAAAGCCTGGAATATTGACTCTGCTACCTGGGGATTTTATTATTATGGGTTTGTTGGGGTTGTTTGGATCGAATAAACTCTTCTGGTGGGCGGGGGTCGGTCCGGATTTCCGCATAGGCATTTCTGGGTACCTAGAAGGAATACAATGATAGCAAAGTTGTGTAAATTGTCAACTGAATATAATAACAGTGTACAGCTTTTTCCAATGGAATCGAATTTGTTAAAATAATTTGTAAAGCATAATTTGCATTTAGCTACTTCTAAGAGTCGTAGTACACTTGCTTTTCTTCACGCCGCTTCGTTCAAATGTACCATGATATCAAGGCTTTTAAACACATTATTCAATGTCCTTAAAAGTGTAAACTGTTGGGAATAAATGCTATCATCATCCTTATCATTATTATTGTTATTTAAACAAACTGCTCATCTAAGAAACTCACCTAGGCCTTTCGACGTTGGAACCGCCAGCCTCAGCTTTACCCTGAGGCAAGATGATAATCCCCTTCTTCTTCATGTCGAGGTCGGCGGCAGCGCCGCCACACCTCTCCGGCTCCCTGCTGCCCTCCCTCTCCGAATTCTGCCTGCTCCTGACAATCTCCTCCCTCCAGTTCTCATGTTCGCTCGTCGAACTTCGCCTGTTCCTGTCGAAGCTCGGCTCCCTGCTCGTCCTCGACCTGTTGCGGTGATGGTGGCGGTCGAAGCTACGGTCCCTCTGGTCCTTCGAGCTCCTCCTCTTGCGGCCACGGTGCTCCGGCACCTTGAACTCTCCGCCGCCGCCCTTACCATCCCGGTACGGATCTTGAGCTTTCGTCGTGGAATTGTCATGGCCATTGAGTGGATTATGACGGGTATTTGTGCTATCTAGGCTGCGTTCGCGGTTATGGCTGCCGCTTCGTTTCTTGCTCCTTTTCCTGTTTCGTCTGGGAATAAATGGGATTATGGTGTGAAAAACAAGCAGAGATCAAATGATCAAATACAACAGTACAAGTAGCTGTTTTAAAATTAAAAAGATTCAGTAGACATGGAGATAACGAAACTAAAAATATTACCTCTTAGGTGTCCTCTTTGGGTTAGCTGGCAAGGATTTTGTACTAACTTCCATCAAACTTGCTACAGAGGAACTTCTAGTAAGGGCATCACTTAAGGCTTCTTGTTCAAGGCGGTCATTCAGTTCAACTTCTTCACTCCAATCCTTAAATAGAATTGAAAATGAATAAAAATCAAAAGAAGAGTTGTAATGATAATATCTAAAGAACTGCAAAAAAAAGATAAAAAATTTGCAACTGACGATAAAATAGAAAAGATTCTTGGTTTATAATAAAAATTAAAAAAACATAGGTGCTAGAATTTCCTATTAATTTACAGTAAATGCACAAAAAATACTAACCAAAAGCAATGTTCTGAAAATCGTTACGATTTTTAGGCCACTATATAATTAAAGCCAAAATTTTGATGCACAGTATATGGCATGCGAAGGAAGAAAGACCTTAAATTTTATAGAAGATTTGGAGACAATTTTCTATAAGACTTGTGAACTTTAAGGGGAGTAAATGTTGAGAAAATATGGGAGAAATGGGTATAGCCATAAGTTCAGATTATTTTTGAGACATCAGAAAATTATAATAAAATAGCATTGTCAAGTACGTACAGATACTCAAATAATAATTGTTTTTTAGATATAGGAATGGATATCTAACAATTAAGTTCTTGATTCATCAAATAAACAGTTTTCGTATACTCAAAAAATCGAATAAGTTTTGCACTTACCAAAATCGTACTACTAACAGTCACCAAAGGCTTAACAGTCTCTTCAGGTGTGACAGGCGAAACAGGCGACAGCTGAGCTTCCAAACTCTTCCTGAAACCTCCCCTAGGCGGTGTCTTTTCCTTAGGCACTTCCTCGCCCTTCCTCTCCTCAATCTGATTCAACCTTCCACCACCCCTCCTGTCTTCGGCATGCCTCCTGTTATCTCTCCTGTCGTCAGTCCTGCTCTCGGCATATTTTGTGCCAGAATATTGGTTCCTGTTGTAGTTCTCGTCCACTCTGACGGGGGTCTGCGGTCGGCTGGAACTGTCGGCGTTCCTGAGGGGAAACGGAGGCGGCGTTTGAGGACGAGAACTACATGGACTTATGAACACCCGGTCGGGGGTTACGGAACGATACGAGCCGCCTGCACCACCCACGGAAGGTTCGTACTCCTGTAGGAGGCGACCGCGTCCCCTTGGGAGACTGTAGTATGTGCTGGGATGTGGCACGGGCAGAGGTCCACTGCTGTAGGAGGGAGGCAGGGTGGAATATGATTGTTGGGGTTGATAATTGCTCTTCTTTTGATAGTTATGCGAGGAGTTGCCCTGTAAAGAATCATAGTATTGGCTGTTATAAACAATACCTTTTTTTCATTTGTCTTAATAAATAAACAGATTTATCTGTTTTTTATTATATTCTTTAGTCCTCTTTAATATCAAATGCATTTTTTGTATTATGTTACCAAATTTCTCACTTTATTTGTAGTTAGTAAACAAAAAAAATTGTAAAAAACATAATTTTAATAAATGGCAACTCAGAGAAACAGCTTTAAAATTAAAAAATTAAGATATTTTTTAACAATAACCATAATTATTATTCAATGCAAATACGGCTATCTTGAAAAATCATAACATTAGACTAATGGGGCATTTTCCTTTAAAAACTACAAACTACCACTGATTATTGTATCATACAAAGGTTGATTCAAAACAATGTTTGATTATCAGACACTTTATCCATAACTGCATGCCTGTTAACTGCACTTTGAACCTTTAGGTTACGTATCTGTCACTCAAAAACAAATGAAAAATGCAGACAACTGCAAATTATGATTTCAAACATATAAGGCCACAAAACAATTACATCCCTCACTTTAAAAAATCTAATCAACCGATAATTCAAAGTTACCTGAAACGTCATGCTACAACCATCCCACGACTCTTCCTGCCTGGCCAACTTTATGTTATGTTCTTCTAAGTACTTTTTCTTAAGTCTGGGCGGCAGCTGTTCCAATTGTTCCATGTTGAACATACCGGTGGCACTGTGTCTCCGACCGCTCGGAGGTTTGTTATTGATCTTATCACTATTGTAATTCCTGTTACCAGCCGAGCTCGGCTCCATGCTGCGCGTATCCCTCGAACGTTGCCAGCMTGACTGGTGGGATGCGGCACGCGGCTCGGAGCCCTGCCTCGCCCCTCGATTCGAGGGGTGAAACGGCGAAGAAGGGCGCCACTCATCTTCCCGACCCTCATTCGGCCGTCTCCGATTTGAGTACCTTTTGCTCTTCCCGCCTTCCGGATTGTTTCCGTTCACATGCTGGAAACTCTTCTCGTGGGTTTCCACAAGTGCTTGGGCTAACGGCCGTGGAACATAGATTTCCTTCTCAGGCTTACGCGTCTTCCGGGTGTTGTCTTTTATGGTCATATCACCGATTCGTTCGGTGGTACTGTCTATATCGTGCAACCGGTCCCTCGGCGAGGAACCCTCACTTTTATATCTATTCTGGGCACTGCGGTAGTTGTCCTGCTTATTACCTATTAACAAATTCGTGTCTGATTCAGTTTCTTCGATGTTAGGAGTTGACTTTCGTAAAGGTCCACTTCCTGGTCTGTATATCTGCTGCTGTGGTTTGCCCCGTTTCATATTCTTCCTATCGAAGTATGGCTCTTCTGAAAATACGACGTTATTTCAGATTTCTCCTAAAAAATCGCCCTGATATTTTTGTTTATAAACAGCATTGTTAAAAACGAAATTTATAGGTTAGGAAACGTTTATCAGGCTCTACGTATTCCCTATAAGCGAAGTCGTAATTTCTACACGTTTAAACAAAAATTTAACGTAACTATAAATTTATCATTCACTCCCACAATGAAAAATGCACCACAAACCACAACAAACAAAACCCACCACGTTCAGTTTCCTTTCTGTATCCTTCTCTTCTTTGGACATTCGCCATGATGACAGATGCGTGCCGTAGTTTAAAAAATAAGGTGTCCAAAAACAAAAGTCCAAAAACTTCACTCAATATGGCACTTTTTACGTGAAAATTACGAAAAGGTTCCCGAATTTACATTCAAAAATTTAGATTTCCATTAAAAATTTGTTGTGTAACAATTGGCGCCAATTTTGAACTATGGTCTGATGTTGAAAATTTAATTAACAAATGGCAGATTTTGAGAGACGCACCACAACATTGTCTACTAGAAAGATGCCTGCTCGCACCTTAACCGAAGAAGAAAAAGGTCCACTGGGATTGAATTTTGCCGAACTTACCAAGGATCGAAGGACTTTTGCAATATTAAACACTTACCACAAAAGTTTGGAGTCAAAAAATGTAGAATATCTTTTGAAAACTGCACAGGTGCAAGAAGAAGTCAAGATATATGGACCTATAACGATTATATCAATGGTGTAAGTAACTTAACTACTATAAGCATGGGTGTACAACGTATCCAGCTTTTGAACTGGGAGGGAGCAAGGCAGGCATTTCCCATACTGACAGGAACAATGGTTGAAGCTGTAGTACTAATGTTTTAGGACCAAAAAACCCAATAAATAGCGTTGAATCAAGATTGTTCACTTTCCAATAATTATTTTGCAATACAAGTTGATGCATCTAATCTAAAAGGCAAAGAACAAATCAGGACACTTCTTTAAATTATCCGTGCATGCTTTCTGATTCAGAAAGGCTAATAAATGGACTAATGTGTTTTTTAATTGTTTAGTTTCAAGTATTCACACTAAATGTTTTTAAAATTTAAGTACAGGTGAATAGAATGCTAATACCTTCTTGCCCCCCCCCTTTGGTACGCCCATGACTAAAAGATCCTTCTTTCACCTTTTTGGTCATATCACAGGTAACAATTCCAGGGAAACTACAAAAGATATACTGTGTTGCAAATTTACTGAAGAATATGACTATATGGCTATTGGATTTACTGATGGAATGGTCAGACTGTTCAAAACGAACTCGGGAGATTTGGCTGAAACATTGCAAGATGCAGAGACGGAGCGGAATCCCTCTCCTGTGACCGGAGTCAAACACAGACCAATTTCTAAAAATTACCCTATCAGTGGGTGTCTAACATGCACATGTAGTCTTACTTAGCTTTCTTTGTATATTTGTTTATTAGTGTAATTGTAGATGCAAATGGCTGTGTAAAATGCTGGAATCACACTTTTAATCAGTGTATGTTTACTATCAGAGAAAAAAGGCAGACTTTTGGCTTGGCTTACCATCCTAGGCTTCCAAAATTTGTTACGTATGGAGATGATTGTAAGATATATTTGTATGATGAAGAAACTAGAACACAGGAACGCATACTTAGCAGCAGGTGCATATTAAATAAGCAATATAAATATTGTATTCATTTTGATATGACATTAGTATTAATGGAAACAGTCTTTCAATAGTGAAACCCCTGGATCAATGGACGGACACACCTCAAGAATATTCACTTGCTGCTTCAACCCTCGCTCCAATCATGAATTCGTGTCAGGTGGCTGGGATAACGTTGTTCATTTTTGGGACTTGAGGCAGCCGCATGCACTTAGACACTTGTCTGGGATTCACATGTGTGGTGACGGCATTGATATTAGTCAAAAGGGAACTGAAGTAAGAGACTGTGTTTTTCGATTGAATGTTCAAGCTTGTCTTGTGTTTGAAACAGGTTTTAACATGTTCTTGGCAAAAAGAGAATGCACTTAGCTTATGGGACTATGGTAGTGGTGAATTGATAGTTAATATGGAGCCAGATATCCATGACAGTATGGTAAGTTTTGGAATGTTTTGCGTTTGAAATGCTTGAGTGGCAATAATTTTAGTAAGCGTGGGTTGTTAGATCTTTAAATAGACTATAGTGGGTGGCTTAGTTTTGAATGATACAGGTAAAATATTTGATTGTGGTTTCAATTCTTCTTTGCTATAAATAAGAATAAATTGACATTACTCATGTTTTCTTTATTAAAGTTATAAATTTACGTAATTTATTAGCTCAAACTTAACATACTGTAGGTAATTAACTAATATTATTTTTATTCTGAAAATAAGGTATCTATATTTATGATGAGTTGGTTGTTAATGGGCTATTTTATAACTATATCTCTTGGACACAAAAATAAATTATATAAATAAAATTACTCTTTAAAGTATAAATGGGTTACATAACAGAGAAGACTACAACACAACGGCAGTATCAAACATCTGTGGAACATCTCACACATGTTTTGCAAAACTTTGAAAAACTTGTTCAAAATTACCCAAGGCCTTACATATTTATCTAAAGAATTAAAACTTTGTTTCAGTTATACGCTGGAAAATTTCTCACAAAAGAAATAATTACGGCTGCTGGGTGTGATCCAAACATCATAAGATTTGTGGATTTAAAAGGATATACAGTTAGTGCTGCTTTTTAAATCGCACCAGGTGTGACATTTTCATTCTTCTTTACAGACAGTGGCTAGTATCAGCGGCTTACCTGGTGGCGTATATAGTCTAGATATGGGTCCCGTTAAGAAGGTCAAGAAGGGTGATAACCCACAGGCTATCTTATCTGTACCCAAAGTAATATTTTGCAGTGGAAAGAGGATATATCAAATAGACTTTTCATAAATAATCGCTTTATTTTCGCTTTGATTCTTTTCTTTTAATGTCTATCTGTAAAACAATCGATACATCTTACTGAAGCTATTTATAATACACACTATAGTACAAAAACTTTAATGTCTATCACACATATACACACAAAAGCAAGAGAGAAAGCATCCAGTAATACACTATCCTTAAAAAAAATGAATGAAGATCTTGTAAAAGGGAAATCACCGACTCCTACCCTTCAGGGAGGGTGGAGAGTAAAAAAATAAACTCGAATCCTAAGTAGTATACCTTTTTGCGTTTGAGCACGGAGGCTGCAAGTAAACAATGCACACACATAGCAGACTAGATTTCTTGACAGCCGAGTGAACCCAATTAGGCGTTGCCTAGACTTTTTTGCCGCATCAGACTTTAAAAATACTTGGCGGAGAAATGAGATTGGCGAGGTGTGATGGATTTATTTACCGACAGAGCACGAAATTTTAAAAATTTTACAAAACTGTCTCAGGTATCATGTATCTCATATTTGTCCAGATTTTGCTTGAAGATCAGAGTGATGAGTACTTGGCAGTGTGAAATAAACCATTTGGCTGTAAAACCAACCATGTTCCACCTTAAAAACTTGAAACTTTAGGACCCTTCACACGACACAAGTTTAAAAATAAGCTGAAGTTTTAAGACAAGTCCATTAGCACTGTTAAGTATTTTAATTGAATTATTTGTGTTAAGCGGTCAGCTTAAATCAACTTTGGTCCAGTGTAAAGTAAGAAACACAGTCAAGGTATTGTATGCCAGCACACTAAGCCTGAAGCAACCAGTAACTACAAACGTTTGTACAAAAGATTTTTTTAAAGTTATTGTTGGGCGTCAGGGTTGCCAGATTATGGGAAGTTTAGCTAGATTTAACAAAAAGACAGTATACCTATAAATTTTACTAAGAACAATATCCGTCTCGGCTTTATTGATAATATACTTTGTTGCAGAGTAGATTATTTTGTACTTTTTTCAATCTGGAAACCACCGTGGTTACCAGATTGACGAAGATTTCGCTAGATTTAGAGAATTGGTCACAGACTGAAAGTGGGACAATTAGTTTTTTTTTTATAAATATAGAGATAATTCCTATGAATCCTAGGGTAAAATACAACAAATTTCATAAACATACTTAAAGTTCAATCATGCAGCGCATGTTAAAGTTTGGAGATATTCCATTTATTATGTTCCATGTTTTATAAAACCTCGATAATGTAATTTTGAACCCATTCAATTTTACCCTATTTCAACTTGGTGATGTCCATCGTTAGCAGATTGGCAGTAAATTCTTGGTTTTTGAAAAAATTGTATTTATTAAATTGCCTTTGAAATCCAGAGGGGATAATTTCCAACTGTTGCATCAAAACCTGTTTCAGTGCCAATGTGATAATAAAATCAGTTTCACTTTGGTGAACTACGGATTTACATATTTTGTTTCTATGAAGTATAAAGCTCAAAAATTGGACCATTATATTTTCATCGAGAAATCCGTGTTGCCCGTCATGTTTCAACTTTTACAGTAAAATCTGAAGCCGTCTGGCAACCCTGTTGGGCGTGAAATGACACTACAGAAAACGAAATCGGTCACAGCCTTTTAAAACAAAATTTGAGCATTACATAGTATTATAAACGGCGCTGTTGTGTCGCTTGATGCTGAGCCTGGCCAACGGGTGGCTCTTGCCGAACTGCTGCTGTTTCTTCACCGCTTTCGCGACGACGGTGGCGACGACCGCCCGTCCCAGCCCGGGCGCCAGCGGCGGCCTCCTGTAGCCCCCCTCGTCGTTCAACGGCACCGCCCCCCGTTTGGGCGACGACACTTCAAAACACGAATGGCGAAAGTTTTTGTTTTGTGCGAACGGCTTCGCCCTCAACGTTACCTGCGACGACGGCTGTGTCTCGAACTTCCCTATCAGCTTCTTGAAGTTGAGCTCCTCCTCCTGGCACGGGCTCAGCGCTGCCACCACCTCCTGCTGTTTGGGCTGGTGGATGGTGACGGGCGACGTGGGGGCGCTCTTCTGTTCCGTCGTTTTTCGCTCGAATTCCATCTTCAGGTTTTGTACTTTGCCAGGTGTGGCGGTTTCATCCGAGTCTTTTTTCGTCGAGAAGGCGACATCCTTGCTCAGGTTCTCCAGGTAGATCTTGTGCTGTTTGACGGAGGCGCACTGCGGGGTGCTTATGACGGCGCTTAAATCTTTCGAAACGTTCGAGGCGGAACGTGACAGAGAGCATTCTTGAGGTATCAGTTCCATGGAAGATGGTTCCGGCGCGCTCACCGATAATCTCGTTGAACCGCTATCGTCTTTGACACTCAAACTTTTCGTCGGTATCGCAACGTTCTCGGGCTTTTTACATTCAATTAAGGCGGTGTTGAAAGCTTCAACTATATCCTCGTTTTGAGTCAATATCTGAACCGGACATTCAGCATGTAGATCTTTCACGCCCCCCTCTTCCAGCTTCTGTTTCGTCCTCTTCACCGTCCCGACATACCAAGGAACGTCCTCTTTATCATACTGAAATATGCCACTAGAACTGTGTTCCAACGCGTCTGTCTGCGTCACTTTCTCACCCTTCTCGTTCAAATAGTGTATGGGAGCACCAGGTTTCATGTCGTACGATCCCCAGGAGCTGTTCCGTGACGGGAGCGTTCTGGTATCACCGGAACCCCACGAACTGTGCCGCGACGTCGCGTCCCTGTTCTCGCCCAGCACCACCGCACTGTCGTAGGAGCTCCAGGAGCTCTGGCGCGACGGACACTCGCGGCCCCCATCCCGACGTTGCTTGCGTTCCTCCTTGTCGAACACCCTGTCCAGCTGGTTCGAGAAGGGATCGCACGACGTCACCACTTTCGTCTCACTACTTTTATTATCACAGATGTTTGCTTCTTCTACATTGACGCTGCCGTCTTTGTCTTTCTCCCCGGGATCCCATATTTCTTTCTTCACTAGAACCGCCCTGAGCATTGGAGGACTCGATCTGGACTCTTCCTCCACGTCCTTGCCGCTTTCGAATTGCGTCGTTAAATTTAAGACTAGCTTCTTCTTGTCCACCTTCTTCTCCAACACGTTGACGCGATCTTTGACCGTCGAAACATTGTTCTCGTTATTCCCGGGCAAATGCACTATTCGATTTGGAGAAACACTGTACGATTCCCCGTTATCACATGGCATTAATACGTGTTCCCTAACCGATGCCGATTTCTGTTGAAACAATGTTAGTGATTCTTTGGAAACTGAATTACTGTTATTTAAATTCTCTAAAGATAGAAATACGGGTGGCGATTTCGGTTCTGGAGTTAAACCCATTTCCACCACGTTATCCGGCGACCAAGACTTCGGCCTAGCCCCTAACTGCCTCAAATCCTGCCCAGACATCGTCGTCTGCAACGAATTCTCATTTGCAACCCCACTACAATCACCCGTCCTCTCCTGCAACGCCTTCTTCGGATTGTTATCCGGCGATTTCAAATTCGTCTCCGACTTCGACCTCTGCAATTTCTCCTTGTTCTTCATGGCGTCCAGGATGCCCTGGTAAGTTTCCAGCTGCGACAAGAAACTCGTGTTCGGTTTGATACAGCTGCGCTTGTCCTTGACGTGCTGCAACGCCTTTTGGAAGTCCCAGTTGTACGCTTTCATCGCGTACGCTATCACCACAGATGCTGACCTGCTGACGCCCATCTTACAGTGCACGAGCACCTTGGAGCCCTCCTTTCTTGCTTTCGTGATGTACTTGAAGGTATCGTCCCAGTGCTTGAGAAGATCCGTTTTTTCGTCGTCGTATACTCGTATATTCAAATAGTCGAAGGTGCCAGGGAAGAAGTTGTCAATTTCCCTGGTTACGTTTAGGATGTGACCAACCCTGGATATAAAACAATACTTTAGAACATGGCACGACTATGCTATATGAAATTACAAGAATCATATAGGTTCATATACTGCATAAATTATAGGAATACAAGTAGCAATCATCGAAGAAAAAAAATTAAATGTTGTATAAAAAAGACACAATTTATCAATATATCAATAATGCCAGCCTGCTGGCACACGAGGCTGTATGTTCGAATCCCACAGGTTAAGAATGTTGTATAATATAGATATATGTATGCAATTTAATATCACAACAAAGGCTACCTAATAAGCTGGCAGGACCAATAATATATAACAAAAAATAAAGTGAAATACACTTAGACTGATGCTAGTCCATTGAATAGAACTAATTGTTAAAGAAAACAAATATCACACATAAGGACATTCTGACAATGGTTTTCCTACTTGGACTGCATATTTATTGGTTTAAACACTTTTTTGAGACTTTCTTGAAAAAAAAATTGTGCACTGAATAAAAGGTGTCATATTTGAAGGCTTTAGCATAAACTGGTTTACAACAGAGCAGATGATTTCTATAACTTATAAATGAGCAGTATACTTTTTGAAGATATTTAGCAAATGAAAAGCTGTGGGTGTATCTGCATGCAGTCCTGACTCCTGAGGTCTGAGAATCCCCTGCTTCTCCGAAAGTGTGGTAAAGAAGCAAGTCAATTTTAGACATGTTTGGCTCATGTATAGCTAATATAAATCTATTTTTGTTCAATATTGTAAAGCTTTATTTATTTCCAAACAGGACTAGTATTAAGTTACTTTGTCCTGGCATTCTATTAAAGCACATGATGAAAGAGCGTAAGCCAGTCAAGTAAAATGCTTTTTTGAAATGTTTAATTTAATTCTTTTGGTGGCAGAACTTCTTCAAATAACTGACTGATTATCTAATGTACGCCATGTCAATTATATGACAAGATTTGCAGTAAAGTAAAAATTGAAACAAACCTATCGAAATTCATTGGAAAGAAGTAAAAAAATTATAAAGATACATCAAAGGATTGCAATACATTCTATCTACTTAGGAGCCCAAAAGATCGAATTTTGATTATTGTGATTTAGGACACATTTAGATTTTTTAAACTTTTGGTTGCATTACCTTTTAGACTAAAATGGTTTTATATGGCAATGAGTAGCACAATTTTTAAGCACCAATGAAAACGACTATTACCCATTCTTTCGCAGCTCATCGTAATTGGAAGCGTTCCACTCAGACCCTAAGTAAACATGATCGAATATCTCCGTCGGGGCGTCCATCTGCCCCAGGATTGTCAACATCTCCTGGTCGATGAACGACTTGTACTCCCCCAGGTCCATGTCGAGGTCCTCCTCCAGCCTGCTCCTGATGTACTTGCTGGTGACCTCGTCCAGGTCGACGGACATCATGATCTCCTTGAGCGTGGAGCGGATGACCCGTTCGGTCTCGTCGCGCTCCCTCGGCTTCGTGCGCACGGAGTCGGGCGATGGGGGCCTCTTCGACTCCAGGTTGTCCATGGCGTGCCACTCGTTGAGGCAGGACCTGTCCGACTCGATCCTGTCCTCATAGTAGCCGACCCAGCCGTGGCCGCCGCCGCCCTGGAAGTAGTTCTCCGAACGCGCCTTCGAGCTGACCTTGTGCAGGGTCTGCAGCGCGGACCTGCAATAATCAGGAAAAACTATTATAATAATGGAGTTTTAAAAGTTTTTACTATTATCAATGTTCACATTAAAAATTAGATTTTTTCTTTAAATAACAGAAATCTAATGTTCCCTAAGTTTTATTTACAAAAATGTCCCCCCCCCCACCAAAATTTCTGGACACTCCACTGATTTTAAGGATGGGAATAGCAAATATCCTAGATATCTAGGTGGCTGAATTATTTACGCAATATTAAACAAAATCGCCAAGAAAATCGACTAATAGTTTAGAAAGGCTTAACGTGCTGATACAAAGGCAGAACTTCTCGTAATTTGCGATCAATTAATTGCTAGTTTATGAACACCACCAAAAAATCAATGCGGACAGTGATTTATTACGATAGGAACTATAAAAACTTTATTTTCATATTCATCTCTACTCATACTCATAGTGCAATATTGTATACCATTTTTACGTATGTATATAGGTATGGGTATAAAAAGTAAAATAGTAAAAATGATTGTTTGTGTACTCGATCTTTTAAAGCATAATTTTATTAATAAAAAATGGGTTAAAACAGTGTTGTGTCAGCGTAGAACCAAAAAACATCACACTGTGCGTTGGGGAGACCAGTGGATTAGCAGAAGAGATGCTCTTGAATAGAAACCCAGAGTTGGGTCTGAGGATCATCCAGAAACGTCGCAGTAATTCAAGATAATATTCCTTTAAGCACAAAGTTCATACTGGTACACTGGGTCAAGAGAAAACCAAACCAAAAAACTCCAAATTTGAAAGTAGGAAAACGACAGTCCTAATAGTGCCAAATCATTTTACGTCTTATACACCAGACGTTGTGGGAACAACTCGACTGCTAACTTTATTCAACCCACACTCGAGCAATTTAAACAACCTAATAAACACAGCAAGTAAAGCCCTTAAGCGTGCCATCAGAACTTCAGACACACACCGCCTCGGGATGATGAAACGTCAACTGGGCGGCGACAATTTGCATTTTAATTGAATTTGCACCAGAGATGGAAACGTTCGCGTTAAAAGGCATTATTTTCAGAGAGCTCCCTTTTTGTTTATGGAGGAACGGACGGCGACAATGTACGCCTCAACTTGACACGGTTAAAACGTGAGAAAAGTACGGCGGCAATGAGCATAAATAACTGTTCCGAGAAGTGAGAGGATTATGGGAATAATTAATGTGACAGTAATATATCAACGTTGTGCAACGATGTCGTGAATGAAGCATGGCAACGCAAGGAACAGCACGATAATATAGGTTTACGGTTCTGTCAGGAGATTATGATTCTATAAGTCAAATATTAACTTATTCAAACAATTGTGCTATGAAAATTACTGATCAAACCCTGTGATCAACTACATATTACCCTGCGACGAAAGTTTATCGAAGCACTGAGATTCAGGTGGTGTTAACATAAAGTATTTAAGCGACTCCACAAAAAGATGCTGAAGACTCGGTAGAACCTCTGCAACCACAGAATGCTCCGTCCTGTTGAAAGAAAAGCGAGTTTTCTTGGAGAATTACGTCTTTTTCAAATCTGGCTAAGGAATGAATAAGGTCTTCCAACCATGCGAATATCACTAGCCAAATTGCCTTAAAAAGTGACCGGATAGGGCGGTTGTCTAGAATAAATGTTTTCCCCAAGCATATTATAAAAGAAGTACAAAGCTATATTTCAGTTACACTCAAAAGGTTATGAACCCATGAAAGCTTTATTGAGAAAGGTTACTCACGTCAAACTTCAGTTCTAAATTGAAGGACAAGATGGTTAGCACAAGGGCTGTGGTATGGTGAAGTTTGATATGTAGAATTTTGCTTTAATAGAAATGCCAAATGTCAAGCAGAAAGGCTTCACTAAGTGTAACCGCTACGATCAATCCAAGAGATAAAGAATAGACAGTAAAGAGTGTCAAAATAGTGATTTTAGCATTTATGAAATTTGAACAACTTCGAACGCAATGGAAATCTGATCAGCTGTAAATAAAATTGACTTGACAAGTAGAAGAGGATGACGAGAAGTGGTTCGATGAAAAATCGTTTTTGTATCACTAGAAGAAATTTCATGGAAATTTTAGAGGGCAGGAGATAGAATAAAAATAATAGAATCGTTGTGCTTGCGTAAATACAAGACTGTCGAAACCCACTATACTCAATTAGCCTTCCATTACTGCTTATCTGACACCTGCCTGTCTGGTTAGCTTCAAGACCATCAACTTTGTGGAAACGCGCTCACCATGACCTCCCACTTCAGATACCATAGCGACGTGATCATATGAGGAAATTCCGAACGTCGCAATTAAGACTCTTCATTATATATTATAGCGAGCTCGTTAACAACCGAGAAGGATCTCTGCCACACAACCGACAAAAATCACGAGAGCTATTCCACATTTTCTATGCTCAAGGCCGACAACTTTTAAACATATTCGCGCAGACATACATGTATTTATGCTAAATGTTTAAACATTGGTTGTGCAAGAATTGGTCGGTATATGAAAATGGCACGTCGTTGTTATCAAACAATGATGTGCCGAAATAATTCGTTTTGTTGCTAGTGGTTGCAAAATCGAATACGGTTGACACGTAGGTACATGTGTAATTCGATGTAGTTGGTTAACTCAAACGAAGTTGCAGTTGTAGGTATTAAATAATTCCTAGCGTTAGTAAAAAATAACCGTACTTGATTGATTAAAAAAGATGGTGTATGGTATTACGTTATTAAGCTAAAACGCCAATTATTACAATATAATATGGGATATGAGAAGCAAGCGATTATTGTATATATGTACAAGAAGGCATAAAGACTTATAAAGAAACTGCAGGTTCTGGAAGTGCGAAAACTGTTGTTTGTAAAGATAACATTGATTTCATCTCAAACCTCTTTCTACTGTAGTAAGGACTGTTTTATTTTATCCGTTGCCACTCTCCAACATTTCATACATTCCATCTGCTGCATTATGAATATAATATACAAATACTGCGATAATTCTGACTTTTAAAATTATGTGATGGTTAAGTGGAAGACCGGTCGTCCGCAGTTATGGTTCGACTGAACTTCGCCATTTCGGTCCTGTAGATTAGGTATATTTTTGAGTTACATAATATGTATTACTACTTTTGTTTTTTTTACTGTTTGCATTTTATATTGAGTTTGTTATTAATATTTTGTATACCGTTTCTATTGGGACCTGAATAAAGGCAATTATTATTATTATTATTATTATTATTATTATTATTATTATATGACTATTCAGTAGGTATTAAAAAGGTGTGGCTTAATAGATACATCAAAAACATTGAATCAACTGAAATTCTGAAAACTCTCTAGCAAGATTTGTGGGTTCACCTACTATCATCCTGAGCCAAAAAGGCATAATATGGAATGGAGACACATGAAAGACATGACCACAGCTTTTGGAATGCTGAGGGAGATATCATTGTACACCTTTTTTGATTTAAAAAAAAGGAGGTGAAAACTCAGATGTTGTGCAGTTTCATCAAAGGCTTCGAGCTTCTAAAATAATCGTCATATTCTCCAAAAACGACTCCTATTGACTATGAAATATTTCTGTATGGTTCACTTTCCAAATGATAAGACGGTAGTGATAGAGTTGGTCAAGTGGTTTGCAGTAGTTTGTTTTATAAGCTAAAAATATGACAGTTTTCTAACGTGGTGAAAATGAGTTTTGACTCGCTAGAAAATCAACTTTCTCATAAGCGCCTTCTTATAAACCTTCACTTTTTTATGTTCTGTACAACTCAATATAAAAAAAATGTGATTAACTGGTTTTTCGAAATATTGCATACAGTTCAATTAGTGAATGCAACTTTATATGTAGCAGTTATAAATAATTAATATTTAATATTAAAAAAAACATACGGCTAGGTCTTACCACAAGTTTTAGTGATTCAAAATAAAAGCACAAACAAAAGCGTAGTGTGTCGCGAAAAATACAAAGAAATGGTGTCACACGGGGAAAAATATGTTCATTTTTGGATGTAATCATTAGCGTCGTCTCCCCAAACATGTCATGTTTCATGACTTCAGCATACAAATATGTGTTAAAAACTAAATGGGCGGGAAAAAAGGCTAAAAACAATTAGAAAAGACCTTAAGAAAGAGAGAATAAGGCAAATAGTGCAGATTAAAATGCAAAAAAAACGCAAGCACGATTGGACTAATATGCTGTAGCCTTGAAAGAGAATGGGAAATTACAAATTGATACACGGCGTTTCGTTTTCCGCTAATCTGTACGCAGTGAGTTCTTTGTGACAAATTTTAATGCACAACATTACCATTTTGTCAACGTACATAGCTATAAATGGAAGTTGCTATGTTGGATGCACGATAATACGCGATATCCGCGCGATGACTCAGCGTTACCAAAACGTGCATATATTTCTACACATTTATCCCGAAGTTAATAAAAGGAAGAAGCTCCAACCTACCCATCAGAATCCCACATGGGCTGTTTCGTCAAACTGCATCTCCTGTTAACGACCATAATTCTCACATGAACATTGCAGTCTGTTCTCCAACGAACGGAAGCAAGTATCGCGTGGAACCGGAAACAATGCACAACAATAACACTAAATACACTATCAGGACCGATCGCCAGCTACGATCGACCGAAGAGCATCTACTCCTTCGTCGTCCAGGTGTTCAACACTGACTGTCGTCGTTGGTCATTGAGGTGCCCCAACATGGCCATCGGATCGGGTCCGACCTCCTCCAAATCGCCCACACGAGAAAAAAAAGGTTCCCCCGCTCGTTTATCCTTATATTCCGAAAGGCTGGCGCAGCAGGAGTCGTCTCGATTTTTTTTCACCAGGACCAGAAGGGAACGTCAACGAAGGCTCATGGAGTACTGACCACTGACCAGAAGCAACGTTGGTCGAGGGAATTGGAGGAGTGGTAGGTAAAACCGCGTCGAAACGAGAATCCCGTATTTGGGCATGACTGGTTTGTAAGAGACACCTGCGGATATCTTCGTTTATAGGTAAGTAAATTAGAATATCATTAACATCGGCAGCGACAAGCTTCAATGACACGATACCGAACGGCGTACGTGCGATTTTACGATTTATTACCGCCTGTGGCTATACGAGGAGTGTTCAACTCTTACCGAATGCATATTCACACAAACGCAGCTTAAAATGTAACGTGTACAGAAGGCCAGTTCTTGTGTCTTTTACCATACATTGTATGGTACCAGAGATCGTTTATATTCTTGGTTAAATATCGATAATCGTAATCAAAGAGTTTACATAAAAGGTCATATAATTATTCTATATAGCAACTGGGGTACCACAGCGTTCTATCATAGGTCCTACTTTATTTAATATTTTTTATAAATACTCTCATATATCATGAACTTGCTTGCTGTATGCCGACGATTCAAAATTATACAAAAAATTCATACTCTTGATGATATTGCTACTTTACAATCTTATATACTGAAAATTGGGAATTGGTGCAATTTTAACGATATGAAGCTAAATGTGGAAAAATATAAAACAATGTTTTAGTTAAAAAAATTCTCTCCTTCTGCCCCCCTTTACTTACTGAAGAATAAATTTCTTGTTTTACGGACATTAGAGCGATCTTAGTACATTACAACTCTCTTATTCACTTGGAATTTACTTCCATCATCTGGTCGCCCTATTATCTTATGCAAGTTGCTCGAATTGAATCAGTTCAATATAATTTTTTTTAATTTAAAGTTAGAAAAAAAAACAATGTTTACTTAAATGATACTGATCTTGTAGCCAGATATGTGTCGCTCTCTCCACTACAAAATCGTAGACATTTTTAATGAACCTATTCGTAATTTACGTCATAACGATTTCTTGTATGTGCCGATTTGCAAATCTACTTACTCCTACTAGAAAATACTGGCTATTTAGGTGTTCTATGATCCTTTTTTAAATTTATATGCAATCTCTGTACAAACGTAATTTTCTTTAAACTCGTACGTATCGCTTTGTAATGAATAAGTAATAATTTAATGCGCAAGATCCGAGCTATTGCCCTCCGACGTGATATGTCAATGTTATAATGACTTAACAACCGTTAATGTAAATTCTACTTAATGTACAAGTGTAATCTCTTTTATACATTCTTCCTTTCACTGGCGAGCCGGCTGACATTTCCTTCTACGCCATCAGTTAAGTGCTAATGTTAAAATCCACCATTGAATGTTCCCTACATGACTTGCTTTTTTGCGTAATGGGCCTTGCAGTCGTTGCTTCTCAGAAGAGGCGCTTGTCCACTACGTCCACATTCTTGCGCGGATTCCTATTTCTTTAATTACGCACGAAGAGATGTCAGCTTTACAGCTTATTAGCGAGTGCGATCTGGAACGACATTTACACGACGAAAAAGTACTCAAACGTAATTTTCCTCAAATTCAATGTATTCATTAAGTGATATGCTTAATTTGTTTAATTTTGACGTTGCATCATGACACGTTCATTAGCTACATTACTCAATGTTTTCTGTCCTTAACGGCTGCACTAATGCCTAAAATACATACATCAGATATCAAACTAGCTCTCGGTAGGGGTTTTCTTTCATATCATCTAAATTTTCTCATTTAATCGGACTCATTTCTATTGGAGTCTTCACGAGATTGCATTAATTCATCCTAAAACGTTTAATT
Organism: Rhyzopertha dominica; assembly: GCA_025024175.1. Taxonomy (NCBI): domain Eukaryota; kingdom Metazoa; phylum Arthropoda; class Insecta; order Coleoptera; family Bostrichidae; genus Rhyzopertha; species Rhyzopertha dominica. The sequence goes on from QCXZ01000138.1 coordinate 11,463,908, forward strand.
ATGTCTTTTACGTTGGCATTCCTTCTTTAGATCGTTCAGTTTTTATTCCTAGAAAATACTTCAGATTTCCCAAGTTTGTCATGCCAAGTTGTTCTTTTAGGGCTTCCTTTGTTTTCGATATTTCTCGTTCCTCTTTTCCTACCATAATTATAACTTTCTAGCTCTTTCATATATATCGTTTTTGGGATATTTCTATTGCACATGCATGGAAATGCAGTTTTTTTGACATTTATTATCAATACATATCAATTAATCTTCCTTTATATTTATTTATGTTCCCTTGCTCATCTCGCTTTATCTTGAATATCCATTTGTTGTCAGTGACTTTCAGTCCAGGAGGTAGCTCGTCCAGAGAGTTTTTATCAACTCGTTTCCTTATTTCCTGAAAATGTTATGAAGCATCTTCATTTAATGCCAAGATTGTATGTATAAGTAATCTGCCAAATGACCATGTCTCGAAAAAGTGAAACGGATTTCGTAACTATGGATCAAAAATGGGTTCACCATTACACGTCCTACACCAAAGGATGTTCCAAAGAAATCCTAAACTGTTCCATCAACCAATGAAGTTATGCCGAGTGCTTCTTGGGAGCATAACAGATGTAGGAATAAGAACTTGACAACGTTCTTCAGTTCTTTAGAAATCTCGTGGCATGTATATAGTCTTTAGTGTGCTAAGTAGACAACTTGTTCCTTATAAGCAGTAAAATACGAAATTCAGCAACCAGGAAGGTATTAACGTGGAGGACTCGATTTTATTTCCCTCCCAATGTCGATTTCTTTTTAAATGGCTCTTCGTCTTTGGTGGTGTCCATAAATCGTTTCCTCTCCGGTTAATTTTTTTCAGTCCCACGCGTCAACCGGCAGCACCGTCCATTTTTTAATGGGAAGTCTAGCTCGCGTTTTCCTTTTAGGCGGTGTTGTCGGCCTCGTCTCGCCATACCGATGTGCCGCAAGTTGTATGTGTGTGTGTGATCGACAGTCACGGGGCAAGAATATCATGACAACTCGGAGGGGTCCATATTTGGTCTTGCTCGCGAACGTCCTTTGATAAGAAGGATAGCGCCSAGGGTCGCTGATGTTGCATTCTGAAAATGGTCGTCTAGAGTCTAGACTTTGGTAAGAAATTACGTTCTTTTGTTTTTTATTTAAAAAAATCACAGTTGAGTAGCAGGCTAATAGTACTTACCTCTGAGGACAAAAATGAACGATTCTAGTTTTGGCTAGTGCCTTACGACACGTACGTTGTTAATAAAAACTTTAGATATGACTGGCATGGTGGAAGAAATGAACACAGGTATGCATAATATGGTAATGAAAGAAAAGACTTCAAAACATATTAAAATTACTAAACAACATAACTAACCGCAGTGTTATAAGCACGGTCAACGAAGACATTGGCAAAGACGTCAAAGATCACAAACACGTCAATCCACAAGATCTACAAATACTCTAACAGATCGTTTAAATATTGTCTTTGATAAATGCACAACAGTTTTTCATACAATATATAATATAATATAATATAATAGCAACATACTAGTAACAGTAGACAGTATAAGTATGAGTGAGGAGAACCTGCCTTGGGATCTGACCACATCACGTATTTATGGCTATGCAAGCAGTGCCTTTATGACTATTTTTCTATAAGGAGCCCATTGCAATTGATGAAAGCTTTACTGTGTTAGCTGCCCGAATATTGCTGCAGTTGATTTGTAAGGACTTTCTAGAGGCAATTAATAATCTTAAGCCTAGAGGTGATTCGGGTTATGATGGTATTCCAGCATATATAGTAAAAATTTGCAAAGATATTTTCACAAAGCGTTCGATAAGGTCGAGCATAAGGTTATGGTAGCTAAGCTATGTAATCAGTTTAGTTCTTCTGATAAACAAGCTCGCTTAATAGATATCATAATAATAATAATAATACACTTTATTAATTAGCACAAAGCTAGTATTTGATACATTGGAAAATAACATCTATTAATTTATTTAATGTTCAACATGAATACACAAAACAAACAACCCAAAACAAATTAAACAATATTCGCACGCTACCCAGTGCCCGTAATATAAACCAGCAACTGTGATTTGAAGCATCTAAGAGATTTAGCAGATCTAACATGAAGTGGCAATGAATTGTATTTTATAAAACCTTTCAAAAATAGAGATTTAGAGGCAGTTGCGTAAGTTCTATTCACAAAAATATCACCAGCATTTCGAGTTTCATACTGATGAACATCATGTGCCCTAACTATCATTTTTGTTAGGTAAGGTGGCATGAGATTATTTATTATTTTATATATAAAGACCATCGTAAGATACAGCACCCTTTAGAATAATTCTCATTGCACGATTTTGAAGTTTTTGCAAGCAAGACATCTTGTTAAGGTTGAACTGGAACACTATCGACGCACAGTATTCAAAATGAGGTTGTATAATATTTTTATATACTCTAATGGTCGTTTCCATAGAGAGGAATTTACCCACTCTTGATAAAAAGAACAACTTTTTAGATATTTTCTTTTGCATGTAGTTAAAGTGCTCATCAAACGATAACAAGCAGTAAATTGGGAGACCTAGGTATTTATATATCCTTACAATATCAATTCTACAATTGCAAATATGCAAATCTATTTTATCTAAATCTAAAAATTTATATTTGTATTTAGTAGTCACAATCATACCCTTAGTCTTTGATACATTAAGCTTTAATCTATTTGAAGCTAGATACTGCTCTACCTTTGCAAGAGTTTTATTCATTTTTGCTGCTGCTACATCTAAATTACAATCACTTTCAACAAGTAATGTATCATCTGCAATTAAATTTACAAAATCACAACCGACAAACAAATCAATATCATTAATATATAACGTAAACAACAGAGGCCCTATCACACTCCCCTGAGGTACCCCACATTCACTCACCGCCTCTTCCGAAACTATGTCCCCAATCCTGACTCTGTTTTCTACTACTTAAATAATTAGCCAACCACTCGTGCACCTTTCCCTGAAAACCATATTGAAACAATTTTCTGAGCAATATCGACCTGTCAATTGTCTCAAAAGCTCGCTTCAAATCGAGAAAAACACAAACAATATACTTATTAGTGCTAATATCGGCATAAAATTTACTGAGAGGGCACTCTCACAAGAGTGATTTTGCCTAAATCCGGATTGATAAGGCAACAATATTTCATATTTTTCTACGTGCTGTAAGAGTTGTCTGTAAACTACCATTTCCAATATCTTCTCAGCAACAGGCAAAGTATTAATTGGTCTAAATTCGCTGCACTCAATAGTGTTTGCCACCTTTGGTATAGGAAATATAGTACTAATTTTAATGAAGTTGGGCACACAAGCACCAGACAGTGAAGTGTTAATGAAATTCAAAAGAACATGACCTATAGTTTGAAATATTCTTTTTAGGATTCTAGAGTTAGTGCAATCATTCACATTGAATTTATTATCCAGACTATTAACTATTTTCCTTAGTTGACTCATGTCCACTCGGCTGAATTCTGATAAATTTGGATACATATTGCTGTTTTTAAATTGACATGAATCACTGTAATCTATATCACTGACAATTGAACCAATACTTTCTATAAAATAATTATTGAACCTATTCGCAATCTCCACAGTATCTCTTACCAAAATCATATGATCATCACAGTAGAAACGAACACAACTACAGTCACACTGATTTTCTGTATTTACAAGTTTTTTTAATGTTTTCCACATCATACTGGAGTTATCCTTAAAACAATCAATTTTTTTGTGGTAGTAACGTCGCTTTTTCTCCCTAAGTAAACCTACAACCTCATTCCGTTTTGATTTATACAGCTGCCAACTGAGCACCCTGTTTTGCTGGTTACTACTCCTAAATGCTTTATATGCAATGTCTCGTTTCCAAATTTTGTTTTTAACATCACTATCAAATCAAGGTAACCCATTTTTTATATTAAAAGTAATAATCGGTGCAACTGCATTGACCACTTCTTCACAGGTTTTTATAAATTCCAAGTACAGATTATCTACATATCTACATATCTAGTTCAAAGACCATTTACACATTCGAAGTTGGCTTGCTATCATATCAAGATTATATTCATTCATTATACGAACTTTTTTAACTAGGTTGTTCAATTTTAGGGTTGAGTGACAAATACTTACAGAAATGATATAATGGTCAGTGATTCTCGGAACAGAATGCACCCTTGTCTCAACATATTCTGAATTAGTTAATACATAATCAATGAGCGTGCTACTAGTATCCGTAACTCTTGTTGCCTCTGAAACACATTGCTTCATACCACACACAAAAAAAATGTTTTTTAACTTATTAACATAGTAACTGTCACTGTAAGCGTCTAAATTAAAGTCACCAACAAGAATATCACGCTCGCCACCAGAGAACACCGCATCACAAATACCATCGAACTCTTTCAGAAACACTGATCTTGAAGCAGAAGGTGAATGATATAGACATCCAACTGTCCACTTGGTACCAGCTATTTTTATCTTCACAAACTTACACCAAAAATTGTCCTCCAACACAAATGATCGAAATTGCCATATTGCCATATTGTATGCAACCATCCTCGTATTTGGTAGTAAATAATACTAAATCAAGCCATTGTAATATTAAATCAGGTATGTGCCACAGGACAGTAATATTGGACCGTTGCTATTCTTGTTTATTAATAATGCTGTGACATGTGTAAAGAAGTATATATTGATGTATGCAGACCATCCAAGAATCACATAAATCCGTTAACTCTATTATGGAAGGCATTGAAGTTAAGAATAGCTGGTGCAAAAAAAATCCAAGGAAAAGATTATGCATTTGCTGTGAATTACGAGCGGTAGCTATATAAAACAACATGAATGTATAATTATTGTATGCACATATTCAAGAAGGAAGCTAGACTGCAGCATAAATTATAACATAAACGCGTTTCTAATTTACCTAGGACATACACGACACAGCGACAATTTAGACAAATAAATGCCATAACAATGATAACTATTTCATGAGTTACAAAACGGGAGTATTTCTAATACCGATGTGTGGTAGTTACATTACAGCAATTAATGATCTTAGAAAATCGACCTATTTAGCTCAAGAGTATTACACATTTCAAGCATACGTGATTTCAAACCAGTCACGACATAGTTATGATAAAACCTTTGGATAAATGAGTATTTTTTGAATCACCACTATAATTAAGACAGGAAAAAGAAAAAAAACGCTCCAATTCTCCAGAACGTTAATGTTTCGCATTCAAAAATCGGTATAAGTAGAATGAGGAACTGAAATAAGGAGAGAGAGTCACTTTTATTTAAGGTGATAACTATGATGTAAGCACCGCGGACATCAATCGATGACTTAGGCTAGACCTCCTTCAGAATATACATTTTTACAAAAAGTTTCGACACAAGCAGCTTCTTCGAGGCACTCCAAGGCCTCTGGAGCAAAAACCCCTCCTCTGCATGCGATTTTTTTTTCACCGTGGCCTCCAGCACATTTCAGGGTAGTCTGGGAAAAATGCCGAGAAGACATTTCCAACCGAGCGACATAAATCCACGATCTCACGACATTCCCATCGCGAGTGCCAAATAGGGCAAGCAGACGACCCATATGTGGAATCACCCTGGGAAACTAGTTACCAAGATTGCCGCTCCGGCGCCGCTGGACAGTTATTGTACACTGCTGCCAAATTATAGCTCGTGAACTTGTATAAAAAATTTAATGAAAAAAAAATAATAAAATAATAATTATTCTACAGGCAGAATCTAAAACGGGATGGGTGGAAGATGCATTACTTCTATGTGCTAAAAATATGAAGGACGTAAATTACCATGAAAGTATGAAGGCTGAAGTTTTTGAAAATTAACTGCTGCCAAAGCTTCCAGCCAATGCAGTAATTGTATTAGATAATGCGACTTATCATGCTCAGATTGAAAAAAATCCAAAGATGTCTGCAAATAAAGAAGACATCAATTTTTTTTTAACAAGACTTATATTTTGTGAAATGTTATACGAGGCATGTTTTTTAAGTAAGTACCGTTTTGCGATTCCGCCGCCGCAGCGCTACGGTCGGCGTTCCGTGCATGCGCACTGGTTACCTACATCTCTTGTCTACGCACTGACGCCATTACAGTTTGATTCTTCATTGTATACGTTGTTTACTGAGTGTTTAAGATGCCTTCGACAATCGTGAGTCCCGCCGATTGTGAAGTACGGGCTGTTATACGATTTCTTAGTGCTAAAGGCGTAAAAGCATTTAAAGATGGCCGMAMAAATGTGCATGATGAAGAACGGAGTGGGCGTGCTTCGGTCGTTAATGAAGATTTGGTGCAGAAAGTGAACGGAAAGGTGAGAGAAAACAGACGCTTTACAATTTCATCATTGTGCGACTGCTTTCCTCAATATTCTCGTAGTGTTTTGTATCGCATTGTGACCGAGAACTTGAATTACCGGAAATTGTGTTCACGTTTGGGTTCCGAAAATGTTGACGGATTTGCACAAAACCCAACGTTTAGGCAGTGCATTGACTTTCCTTGAGCGGTACCACAATGAAGGTGAAGATTTTTTAGACCAAATTGTTACTGGTGACGAAACATGGGTGGCCTACGTCACACCAGAATCGAAACAACAATCCATGGAATGGCGACATTCATCATCACCCAAAAAAGTGAAGTTTAAGCAAACAATTTCTGCCCGGAAAATCATGTGCACAGTTTTTTGGGACAGAAAAGGAGTATTGCTAGTGGAGTTTCTGCCTCCTAATGAGACAATCAATGCAGCGTCTTATTGTAAGACATTGAACAATCTGCGTCGTGCAATCCAGAACAAAAGACATGGCAAGTTGAGTAAGGGTATCGTTTTGCTGCATGACAATGCCCGTCCACATGTGGCTAATCGGACCAAAGATCTCATCAAATCTTTTAAACGGGAAACTCTAGATCATCCTCCATACAGCCCTGATCTGGCGCCCAGCGACTACCATTTATTCCTGCACTTGAAGAAACACCTGGGTGGTCAGCGTCTTCAAGACGATAACGAAGTCGAAACATTTGTGATACAGTGGTTAACAAGTCAGGCGGCAGAATTTTATGAGGAGGGTATTCAAAAACTGGTGCCACGTTATGACAAGTGCCTCAATATTCACGGAAATTATGTAGAAAAGTATATTAAGGTACAGGCTTTCATGTAAGATAAAATTATTGCGATATCTTTGCACGTCTTTTTTTAATTCCAAAACGGTACTTACTTAAAAAACATGCCTCGTACGAGTACAAAGAAACAACTCTTGGAGGTTCTAAAGACAAAATGTTTTGATAAAACATGCCGAATTGATTATTTGACTAGAGAGCATGGACAAAGTCACTGTATATTTAATCCAGTTGAAATAATTTGGCCCGAACTTAAGAGTTTTGTAAGGAGGCAAACAATAGTTAGTTTTTTTTAATTACTAAAATCCAATTATAAAAATTAGCTTTTAATAGAAGAAAATAGTATAAGTTTTGCTATTTATTATTTCATAATATATAACTTCTTGTACGAGCTGAGTTTTGTAAAGTCTAAAAATAGAGAGCTCTATCTGCTGTTCGAGGTACCAAAATGAGGTGTAGCGACATTTTCTTCATTACGCATTCTTTTTAGTTTCAAAAGGAACTAATTTAAGGTAACAGAAACAAATTAATTGTTTGGATGGACAATTTAATAACATGTCAATCGTAAAATGGTCGAAGCAAAGTGAAGGTTTCCCGATTTACTGGATTAAAAATAACCATTCAACTGTAATCCATTAAAAAAATATTTAAAAAAGTATTTATCCACAAAATATTCTACCAGGTATTACTTCTTTAATCTTCAAATGTGAAATACACCTCGATAGTATGGCAACAGCGTTTACGGACCCGATCTTGTAACAATAACCTGTTGGGATGTTTTTCCCTTTCGTTCGTCTGAATGGACCGATCGATTGATGTCTTCGATTAAATATGTGCGCGAGCCGGTTTGCTACCGTTACTTCGGAATTGTTGACGCTAATAAATACAGGGATAACTTTTCTTTCGTTTGTACGCCATATATGGGATGGTCTCTGCTTCGTTTGTGAAGTCGATTCATCAATTAACTCATGGCGAGCGCGATTTCAGTAATGGTTGACATTTTTTACGTATACGGTCGATTTTTTTCACAGGCGCTGTTTGAGGAAGTGCTAAAACATGGATTCGTTCACAAATACCGCAAATTGATGAAGCTTGTTCTGATGCTGTTGAATCTAATTATACCTTGGCGCCAGAATTGATGCGACTATAACTTCGAGCACGCGACAATGAGGATATGTAGGCCAAGATTTTATACAAAAGCATAAGGATTCAAATTAGCCTATCCGATAATAGATGACCGACAGATTTAAATAATCACGGTCACTACGTCCTCAGAGGTGTGCTCATTCAATAATGGAACAGTGTATTACTATACATTTGTGGCAGAATAATGTTATTTAAGTAAGCAAACTGATATATATTAAAAAAAGTTATTTGTCAGCTTTGATCTGGAATCTAGGTTCGATTTTTGAGTGAACACCTTAGTGATTTGAACACACTACCGTTCAGGTTAGTTACCCCACAGAGACGAGTGGATAATACCGTTAAAATGCCACTAGATGGTAAGGTGTTATTCACATTCAAATTCTCGCAAACCACAAAAATATTCTGATTAGGTACTTATAGAGAAGAATTACTATTTCAGCCGGAAGTTTTCTTTCTATTTGATGAAATCTCTAGGGTACAACGCCCTAATTTATCAAAAGATCGTTAATATTTGGAAAAGAACACATATCATGGATAGTCTTTTCGTTTAAATACCGATAATAATCATTGACGACTTCCCATTTCTGTTTACCTATGGCGTCAGGTTCTTTTGAATCCACCCATATTGGTGAAGACAAGGTCGAACTGATGGGTTGAAATAACTTTTGATCGAGCACTTTTTCGATGTGTCTGTGGATCTGAGGGTATCTATGTATATGTTTTAGAATAAACTGCAAATGTTAAATAATTTTCTTCAAAATTGCAACGTTAAGAGCGAGTTACCACAATATTTTTACCAATCATCTCTTAAGTGATTCTGCATTATTGACGCCAATTGCCGCCCCACAATATTTGTCGGCCTACGCTTCAGCCTATGAAGCCTATACCTAGATCCAGGCCTGTTGTCGTGAAAAGGTGAAGTGGTGAGAGATGCCATCGTCAGTTTTCCCGCGAAAATTTTGGCGCCTACCAAGTAAATACCATAAAGTGTTTCGTCGAAATGCTCCACTACAACCCTAATTTCTTCATTCCCACCATTACTCAAGCGAGTTAATTTTATCCGGAAGGTGCACACAAATTTTTTTAATAGCCCTCCGAGGAACCATAAATCAGCCCAAGGCGACTCCTTTGTTTTTAGACTTTCTTCAAAGCCTCTTGCTCCATTAGCGAGCCATCAGGCGCACCTCGGATTTTAACTAATTTTTTTTAACGACCCCGAGAATTCTCTAATGAGTCACGCGCTTGGTCCATCCATTTTTCGCCAACTTTCACTTGAAAACGGTGGTCCACGCCTCAATTTTCCGGCACGTTCCAAAACCGTCAGCGTAAATAAATAAATGTAACCTCGATAGGCGACCGCCGAGGTCGACGCTGCTGGTTCGACGCTATTGACCGCCGTGGGAGAGCCCCTTATATGGAGACGACGGGCTTACGGTCGCGGGGGGAGGCGTCGCGACGCGTCTTATTATAGACGCTTGTACAGCAGCGGAGGCAGCGGCCTGTCCATGGCTATATATGAAGTAGTCGCTGGATTTTGGGATTTGGCACGTGGAATATTCGCGTTTGAAAGCGAACGGAATTTTCCGAAGCGTATTTTTCATATACAAAGTGTGAAAAAGAGCAAAACATAATTTAGATTGATTTGATTTGTATAGCTTGACTGAAAAAGCAATAAAAATAATTTATATTCGTCCAATCACGTCACCACACTGGATTTTTCTATAGTGGAAATTATTTTTATCATTCTTATCCTTCTTCGCTCGCTATATTGGGTTAATTTCTCGATGTTATATTCCGATTATTTATATTATTATTCTTATCAATTGAAGTGGTCCGTTCCTTTCAATCTTCTAAGATAAAACCCCATCAAAAATATGCGGAGCAAGAACTGTCGACCTTATGATGTCACACCTACCTGCATTTATATGTTAGTTATGACACAAAAAATTCAAAATAAAGGCTCCCCTTACTTAGTTATAGTAAGAGATTTTGCACCAGATGTTCACATACAAGATACGAGTATTTAAATGTAAATCATATTCTTATAGGGTCTGGGATGTTTGTTCCCAAAGATTTATTAGCCTCCAGTACTTTGTCTTTGGAAGCATTACGCGTATCTCAACTACAAAAGCTCCCACATGGCCTCCATACTTTCGATTTCGACATACTATTTCTGAACATAACCTACGGCTTGAAGCAGCGCTCATGGCTAGTGTGTAACCAAACAAACAAGCAAACAACCGAGGAATAGTTGGCTGTGGCTGCTTAAATGCCTACAGTCAATATCCACTATGTGTTAACGCGATGGTCATATGGCTCAAGTAGATTTTAAATGTTAATGCCATGTATTGGTGAAATAGGCAAAAATCTAAGACACCCTTTATCAAACAACTGATTCTGCTTCTGATTATAAATTTACAAGACATTTATCTCAAACGACCTCGTTGTTGTCTGATACAGCTTCCTAACTATCTAAAGTTATGCAACGACGCAAAATTTATTCCAGCGTCTCGTCCATAAATTTTACATTACCCTTCCCCTCAGGAATTAGAAAATACGACGCTATGCCTCCGCCAACACTTAGGTGGCGCCTGCAGGACGTGACAGCTTTTTCCTAGCACCGGCGAGAAATAATAATGTCATTGCGCTTTTCCTGGAAGGCTCCACCCAGGCAGTGATGGATTGTTATTTAATACCATGTAGTTATGCAACTGTTATACATAGTATACATGATTACCTACTAAACGACAACACAACCACGTGTTCTGGAAGATCTATTTGATCGAATAAACTGTTTTGGGAACTTTCTGTGCATAGTTGTCTGTTACCTATAAGCATTCCATACTACACTACACTACACTCTTTCTAGGAACTACTGAGGCTGTTTCTCTCAATCATTGATGAAGGGCTACAGATGTTGATCGATCCTCAATTTTAGCGTATCTAGGTACCGCCACTCGAGCATTAAATTGCATTTCGCCGTAAACTAGATGCATATAAAGTATATTCTTCATTAGCAAACACATGTATATTTTTTCAAGAAGCTTTTTTAAGTTTTAAAAGTACAGTTAGATGTCCTTTTCTGTAAACGCTGCTTGAAGCAGCTGACAAAGAAACATTGGCAGCTGACTGTTAATCAAGACTTCCACATCAAACACTAATTAATCGAAGCAAAGTCTACATTAACATTTCATCGCAACAAAAAAATAAACGGTGTTGTACTCAATTAACAGCGACACTCCCTTGGTTTACAGAAACATTATAGCGTGAAAGGCTCACCACAAACGACTAGTAATGAAAGTTAATTAAGACCATACAAACAGCTCCTATTGTCGATACGTTTATTGAGAGAAACATTCCATTGAAATGACTGCGATTTGGCAACGTTCGGTTTATTGTTAATGCAGTTAAATGTCAACATGCAAAAATACTTAGATGGCAATGATTCGCACAAACGAACTGCGTTTGTAGATTGTGATGGATAAAAGATGAACGAGAACTTAATGCAAATGAAACGTCTTAAAAAACAGATAATTATACGAAAATTTTTAAGGTATTGAAGGTTAATAAATTGTTTAAGAAATTGAAAGTCTCTCAGAAGACGAAAAGAGCAGATATTGATTGGTACCAAGATATGGCAGGCACTTATAATAAGCAAGAATTTTGAAACCTTTCAATTTTAACTTGAATTACCTTGATGAATGATTTATAAAGCTCCGTAAAGCACCAATACCGGATGACATCACTAAACAGTAACCACTCTTAGGAATTCCTACAAAAACTTTTATTGCCGCCTCTGATTTTCGCTCTGAACTGTACAATGCGAAATGCATGGTGTCTCACGGAGGCCAGCGTGGGCCCATATAATTTCCAACAGATGAACCGAAATTGCAAAAGGCGCAAATCATGTCGAGAGATAATTGTGGTCTCGCCTATGTTAACAAAGCATTTTTCCAAACAGTCGGCGCACTTTCTATTTGGCACGCCGCGGAGTATGCCGTGGGTGAATACATAAGATTGCATTCTAAAAAAGGTTACAACAACGGACTGACCTAATTACACTGCACAACTAAAGATAGGTGCACCGGGCGTTAAATTTGAATGGGTGCCAATAGAAAAATCGGCGATGTTATCTAACAGATATTAATAGAACTGTGGACTAATAATAAGAAATATCAAATGGGCAAATCGATTGGTTAAGTTAAATGGTGTGTGCCAATAGGGGCATTCGTTGTGTAGATGCAAATGACAATATGGGGGTGTCTGAAAGGCATAATTACATAAACCTATGTACAATTTCACGAAGTTGTAATGAACCTCCTTGCTTCTGTTGATCCATTATCAGTAGCCATAAGGGCCTAATACTATACCAATCAATATCTAGCGTTAGTGCCAACATATAACTGTAATAGGAAATAAATCCGTGCTGGGGCATGCACAACATGTGGTAACGTCAATGCTAAATATCGATACGTTGCAAACACTAATCATGAGAACTTAAAAAAAATGCCCAAAGTGGCTTCTTCACGTTTCAGCTACAAGTATGAGCCATTAAGAAAAATAACAACCCAGTCAAACTACACCAGAAAAAAAAACAGCTGACCACAAAATCAAAAATCCTCAGCGACGATAACATCACCACAAAGTTTTAACCATTCCCACAGAAACAAAATATTTGGATATATATTTATTTGGACTTCGGAATCGACATGTTTTTATATTCAAATCAGTATACGCTATGGATTTCTAGACAACTAATTGACCTTTAGTATAGAGATATTCATTTTCCATTAAGATTACAAAATATGCAAGGAAATTTCAACAACTCACCACATGGCCTGCACTGAAACTGGCTTGAAAATATGGTGTCTTCCGCAAACGCTGACGCTGAAACCCCTGTAACAAAAAAAATTCGTAATTAGGAAAAAAGAACGCCGGCCAGACTGCCTGGCATTACGTTATTTATCCAATAATATCGACCTCGATTCGTCACCAATTACGCTTGTCGGTTCGTTAAAAACACTTTTTTTCAATGCAATCGGTCGACGCGATGGCTGCGACCCGAGTCAATGAACGACTTATTTGTTGGGAAAGTAAACCATGAAAAATCCGGTTATCTATGTGTGGACAGGAGTCGAAAGGAATGAGTGATAAGACAAGGAGGTGGAATGTCACTCAGTTGGTTTCCAAGATATTCGACACTAAATAAAAGGGAAGGTATCATAACTTAGTAATTTGATAATGGCACACAAATTACGCTTCAGGTACAAATGAGAAATTGGACTGTCTCTATATGTCGGTTACCTGAAGGGAATGAATCTATGATGCAAACACATAATTAATAATATTCGCAGTAAGAACGAACCACTATATTTTGAAACACAATACAGCGCTATAAGTGAACAAAATAATGTAGAATTAAGAAGAACTGTCTCAGCTTTTTCTTAAGGGATACGAAAATGATGATTTTTATTCTTAGGTAACATCCTGTAGGCAAAATGAACAGAGTCGCTATAAATATTTAACAAATTAAAGAAAACTATGACATAATTCAATGGGGGCTGGCAGTAAAAGACAAAATTGGTTCAGTTATAGCCAGCAAGATCTGGGCTTTAGCACCAAAGCCCTAAAATAAGGTTATTTAAAATTTATTATTATCTGTCAGTCCTAGATTATAGATTTTAACAGAGCAGTTATTTTGTTAATTCGTTAGTTAGTTAGTTAATTGGCTAGCTATTTCTATAACTAGAATTATGTCGCTTCATTCCTTATGGTTAAGCTTGATACATATATAGTTTTTGTTGTCTTTCTTTCACTACAAATTCCTCGTGATTTTGGTTTATGGAGTCCAACAGGCAAAAATTGGAAGTTGAGGTAAGCCTCAACTTCCAATTTTTGTAATAAAGTGAAGAAATAATATAACTTACCCATCGCCGTCCAAAGTGATGGCAGTATCCGCCAACACCCTCAGAACCAACCCCACCGTGGTCTTCTCGTTGCAATCGATGCCCAACAGACATGATTCCTCCGCTCTTCTCCCCATCCTGGATACCACGACCAGATACCTAGTCCTAGAGGGGTGCACGCTTTCCAGTTTTACAGCCTGCAAAGAGAAACGGAATCAGCCGTCTAATGACGATAAGGCCAATTAGAGAGATCGGTATCCGGAGGTGCGGTCGTTATTTTTGTTAAGAAAATCTCGGTCCATCGAAAAAGAGGTGAAAGTGACGTGCGGGGTTTATTTTATCAATTTACGGACGGTAGCCTAATTAGCCGCAGTTGACAACTGCATATTTACTTTCACTGGGACGACGCTCGGTCCATTGATTCGAATCACACGTTTGTTTATTGAACCCGATTGGCTATCTATTCAGATGTCAATGAACAGGGAACAATGGGTCGGCGATTTAAGGCCAATCGTTAATTTTGTACACGCTGTTAAAGACATCTGTTCCGCATCGGCAGCGGTTCTTCTTTTATTTCCTATACGACCAAGTGCCCTCTTCCATCGAAAGATTGATAGTCATTAATTAGAATCATTATTAAACAAGATACTTAGTTATTTTCTATTCTGTGCAACAGATAAAGAAATTAGTACTATGATCAGTGCTACTTAAGAACTACTTAAAGATGTAATTCAGTGCAGTCATGTTTGATATTGTTGCAGTAATTATAGGAAGAATACAGGCATAAATGGAAACAATGGAAGATTTCTTATAGACCGAATTAATTTTTGTTAACTCTGAAAAAGCCATCTTCACTTACTTATAAGTTGTACTTAGAATGAACATCTGTAAAATGGCTGTGTGGATGAATAGCAAATCAGAATTACGGATAGAGTGCAATAAAGAGGACAAATCAATCAAATCCTGGGCCACTTAAAGAAATATATGCGGTATATTGTTAATCTTATGTTGCTAAAGAACTGCTATAATTATTTTATACTCCAATCATAAAACAATAATTTCATATTGTTAATGGAACTATAACCAAATCGTTGCTTTTTTTTATTTTAACAAAAAGCGTTAAATTTTCAACAGAACACAATATACTGAATGTAGCAGATATTTTGTGTACCTCCAGCTTTATCTGATTACATAAAAAAAACTGTAATCAGACCGTTCCCGCAGTTTATTTCGACTCAACTGCATCTTTACACGAAAAATGTGGTGCAGTGGAACGCCCGTGGAACGAAAATAAGTTTGTCATTTGGCTATTTTCAAGGCGGATTGACCTACGTGGGCCGATCCTAACGTTGKTGCTTCAAATTTATTATCTAGATAATAATAGCTACTGCATTGCTGGACAACCACGCACCACCGTCTGGTTGACCATTCCGAGACGGCTCGCGACTTATAAACAGGATACGGACATTTAAAGTTTAAGGAAATGCTAAAACCGAAGCATTGTTTACTTAATTGCAACGACTGATTGAGAACAGTAATTTCTTTTACAAGTAAATAAAATGTAGGCACATTATCCCTGCATTTCCCAAACATTTTCCTGTTATTGTTTTCCCCTTCTTCCGATAATAAATGAAGATGACGAATGACAATGAATATTCCAAAAAAACTGTTAAGTTTCTCGTTATGTTATATAACATAACATATTACAGTCTTTGCAATTACGGGCAAATTCGACTTCTTACGTTAAAATATGTGTAGTTTTCTTTCTTTGCCAAGCTTTCGATTTATTTTAAATTTTCATCTTGGCTTCTTTTTTTTACCAAAGGTACATAGGCATAACAACATGTAAGTGAACCTGAAAATGAGGTTTATCATAAGGGGCCAACTAAAACGTGCAAGGTACGTTCCATTTATGTATAATATTATTTGAAATTTGAAGTTTTGATTTTAAACAGATTAATAACAATCTGGAAGTTGCCACATAGCCACCAAATTTTTCATAAATTTTCCCTGCCGATTTACTAAACACTTTCGTTACATTAACTTATGATTTTAACATGTCTTGAGACAATAAATAGGTATAAATATTACTTACATTTTGCGTGTCAAAGAAAGAAGAGTACACATTATTTTAACATAAGAAGTCGAAATTCTCCTTAATTGCGAAGACTTTATTATGATAAAAACCGACTGTTATATCCATTTAGCGTCACATAATATGTACCATACCATAACATACGTTATTATATATTATATAAGTTAAGGGAGCTACTATTATTATTGGTGGTACCTTTTTTAACAAAACATTAGAGATTTCATCACTTCATGTAGCAGATGAGTTACTCAAGCTGTTGATTATCATTAAGACTTCATTTTCAATGACACCATGTAAGAAGAAGGATTTATTAATACTTGACTTACAAGCTTTGTCTATAAATTTTTAATCAATTTCTTTAGAAATGTGGGCGGTTGTTTTTAACTGCGCCTCTGTAAAAAAATCATTGAAAGCTTTAACTGTCATTTTGATGAAACAGTGTTTTTTTACAGACGCTGAGCTATTACAAAACAACAGTAAAACGTCCACGTTTACATCTTCAAACAAATATCTAACTTGTTTACTTTATTCATAGGCACTGAAACATAACATCAAATGTTATGTTATATAACATGTTACATGTTAAGTTACATGCTATATTATGTAGCATGTTATGTTATTTAACATGTTATGTTATGTAGCATGTTATGTTATTTAACTTGTTATGCTATATAGCATGTTATTTAACATTATTAACATTATTTATTTATGCTACATAACATAACATGCTACATGGTATGTTACATGTTATATTATATATCATAGCATATAACATGTTAAATTACATAACATGCAACATAACAGTATATCTGACGGTACCAGTACTTGCTTACATTGCATTATTCAATTATATATGTTATTATATTATTACGTAATATATACATGTTTATGTTTTGTAATACCATTAGTTAGAACATGTTATAATTAAATGTGGGTATTAATATGGTGAGTAATTTTGTCCGGGAATGTATTTTTAATATCCCTTCGTATATTTAAGTAATATACGGGTATTGTCCAACATCACTAATGTAATAGGCTAGGTAATACGCTCTCTAATGAAAAACATACTTTGTAAACAGTCCTTCCCATCGAATAAGACATTTATCTACGTTACGACTCATTCTACGAGTTACTTATCACCGAACGTCGTCAAGATCAACTGTAAACAAAGAAAAACAACCACAGCAAGATGTGATCTAATGAAAACCACATTCGACGAAACAGCGTTTCCTATCTTAGCTGCAGGACGAAATATCCGCCACGTGCCTCGTGTTTTATCGACAGCAGACAACTGTTTGCATCTGTTACAAATAAATCGACTATAAATTATTATTCCTCAAGCATCTGTCACTGTCCATTTCTATGACGAAGTGAAAGTGACGTAGTAAAACTCTTCGCCGCGAAAAAATGCGGGACGTTGCCCATTGTCGGCTGCTGAACGACCATAAAATGGCTTTTGAAACCGTCAAACTGCGTATGATACGTGGACGGGAAGCTAAAGTTGTAGGGCCATATAAGGCGAGCGCCAAAATTTCTCGCCCTGACATAGATTTAGGCATTTTTGGTCTCATATTCTTGGTCCAAATTGCTTCATCAAGTTGGTACAATAATTGCACCATATTACCAAACTTGAGAGTCTTTTAGAGAATAAACACTTTACCAAGTCTACTGAGCACTGCCTCAAAAATGATTCAAGGGAATTTTTCATTTGACAAAAGAGTTCGTATTGCTGGTATTCCTTCTAGAATGGATCTTGAAGACAGCATTGTGGATCACCAGCAAGCCATAATAATTTGTTTTTGGCTCTCTTCTCAAGTGTATATAGGTACGATCGCAATCGTCGATTGCCTCTCTACAATAACTTCAACTTACTGTAATAATCCCAAATAATCGGTGTTGAACGTTTTTGTAATAGGCTAAGGTTGTACCATTGGTGTGATGAAAAGAATTAATTAATGTCTGTGGTCCTGATGAAATACCTGCTTTTTCTTGAAAGAGTGTAATCGACATCAATAAACTTATTAATATTATTGTCATTATTATATTATAATCATTTGTCTCAAGGTGAAACAACTCCTAGTGATTGTTACTTTATGACGACGACTAAACGTAAAAGTAGCAATTTGGGAGACTTTGACGTATACCTCCTAAATCAACAAAGTTTTTAATCGAGTTTCATACCGCACACATCACGCCCGAGTAAATATTATCGTTTCTAAAAATGCCAATAACCGACTCGTGACCCTCGCCTACTGAAATGCTAAACGGGGCGATCTGTACCCTTTGCATGTGCCGTGGTATGAACCCATTAACGGGTAATTTTATGAGGATGACATCTCACGTTATGGCGATGCCAAAGGTCAAGGCAATAAACTTACCTGTTGAAGATGACACAATAGAGGTCTCGTTTAGATAGCTGCAACATCTTTACTGCACTCTGACATTTATGTCGCGATGAATATTTTAATGCTACTAGGAAAGTGGGGTGTGTGATACTTAGAATTGGAATCCGGCACATTTAATACAAAATACTACAAAAGCTCAAAGACATGTAGATTCTCATTTAAATTAATTGAGACAGGAAATGCATTAGTATGCAAATTCTAAATATAAACATTAACACATCCATATTGAAAGGCAATGACAGATGTTACAAACATTTCTTTAACTAAAGGAGTTTCTCATTTTAATATAACAAATTTTAGAAAACCATACTGAAATGACTCAATTCGAGCAAATGCTGACACAATAGGGCGACCAGATCTTTAAACAACCAAAAAGTATTCTATTTGTACCAGTGATAAAATACTAGTGAACATAGAAAGATAATTTATCATCTAAGAATATTCGTAAGCCTTTTACATCATCGAAAACAGCTAAGAATTTATTCGGAGAATAAGGAGTAGAGGAAGATAATTTTTGACTAAAAACAAATTACTTGATATATTTTCAAAATTTAACTTAATATTATTTAGATGGCACCAATTCTCTATTTTCAGTATATCAGATTCTAGTGTGCAATGTCATCAAGATATTAAATATAAATATAATAAATATTGAAGTTTTTTGTACATTTTTAAATCGTCGGCATACACCGGTTGGTGATTATATAATGGCAATTACAAAAACATTAAATAAAGGAGGGTGTACATATGATAGAACCTTGCGGTACCCCCCATGTTAGAGAATAATCCGAATACTGAAAAACTTATATAAAAGCTTTTGATGAGGTTATCGATGTAACTACATAGCCATGAATATAAAGGATCTCTCATATCATATAGGTGTAGGTTTGTTTTAAATATTGAATGATATGTAACTGTAAGAAATCTTCAGTAAAAGTAATCACATTGCTAAGAGTGCGCTAATGAGCATCAAATCTATGTTAAGTTCGACAGATAACGTTATGAGTTAGTAAATGTATTCCATATATAGTGATAATCTACCATATACTAGTATAATAAACCTTTCATTCTATTTAGACAAAAATTGCCCAATTCATATATTACAGTCTAAATCTCGTCAGCAACGAAAGTCCCGTTAATCAGTAAACAAGCGACACCCATCATAAACCGTTCATTTATGATATCTTCAGAAAGCATGCTCAAGACGTTTATTTTCAGTAGCACAGCAGTAACTTTGCTACCCATCCTATAATTTCCAAGATAATCTTCTAAATTATAACCACTCAGTTCTACCAGAGAAAGTTATTAATTATCGTGTTCATGCCGTTTACCGGCTAAGAACAATCTGTCCATGTTTATTTCTGTAGAAAACATGAAGAATGCTGTTTTCGTTGCATGACTAAAGCGCGGGCAATTTTCGACCATAAGTAGAGTGGCTCCCGGTTTTGTTCGGATAACATAAATGGTAAGATTGTCGTAAATAGGGTTTTTAACGTCGTTTGCCCGGAACAAGTGTTGATGACGGTGGTGTCAGATGACAACGTCTTCACGGAACCGCCTATATGGATTGAAAGACCAAATAATACTTGAAAGCGGATTACCATAAATGTAGAAATAAGAAAACAGGACACATTATTTAAGGTGGTTGTATACGTTTTCAAAGAATTTGATCTAGGCTGTTTTTTTCACTGTTGACTACATATACCTATTAGATATTGATATTTTTCATCGAGTAATAGATGAAACAAAAGATAATTAACATACTTAGTACTAAAAAATGCATTTGAAATTGAGAAAAAGTGAAATTTTGTTCAGGCGTCAATCAAACGTCGTTTGCTTGACATGCTCCAAATTGCCACAACATATTCTTCGATGCTCAATCTATCGCTCTGTTAAAAGAATCTGACTGTTTTTATTTTAGTTTAGAAAAAAACGACTTTAAAAATACAATAATTTCAAAATATCGTAGTAATTAGAAAAAAATATTTTTTGAGATTTGTTTTAAGGGCGACCTCAAGCAGCTGTTTATACTCGTAGATCGATTCGTGCGAAAAAAAAAATAGATTTTGTATTTTATTTCCTAAAAATTTATGAATAAAATTTAGAACAGATAACAGTCACGCCCTTTACCAAGTACCTCCTACCTCTCTCTGAGGAGTAGAGAATTAGAACCAATACAAGTACTTACGGTTTACAATGCCCATAAACTTTTGTTATCTCGGTTTATCATTGGTCATTACAAGTCTGCAAAGGTATCCAACCAATTTATCAAATATAAAATGATTTTGCCGTTGATGCTTGCGTTGGTACTTACCGATTACGTACTACATTTATTACAGTATTGTTACGATTTTTTCCACTTTATATCTATGCTTGTGAAATAATTAAATGAATTATGCTAGGTACAGATATGTCGCCCTCACAAGTTAGCTTAATCCCTTACCTAACGCAAGATATGTATATTCGACTGGTCAGCAGTCTTACAGTAAAGTTAAAATGTTACCAATACACTACGGAAAAATGATAGCATATCTTTCTGTCTTTTAGGTGTTGGTGTTAATTAATTCGCATCTTGTAATTACAGTAGTGTAGAATAATCACAGCAAGATAAAAACAGCGAAGTTCAACTTAGCTATCCGGCGTAGTAACAGTTTTAGAATAAAACTGTTTCAAATGCGATAGGTACTTAACATTTTTATAGATTTTGTTCAAACTCCTGCGCAAAATTTTTAAAAACAGGAACGTATACCGTCCTAATAGTAGACAAACACTCACATATACAATTAACATCAGAAATAAATCTAACGCCCCATCCATAAAATTACAAAAAAGTGTAAGATACAATAAAATAATATGCATTTTGCCAATAAAATCTTTATTTAATTTAAAATATTTAAATTCCAGTAATGTTAGCAATTTTATTGCATTATACTAATTAGTTGTTCCGAAAAGTATATTTTTTGTCTATTAGCAACATAACATTTCCACGCTGATTGTACTGTTTACACCCCTATACTTTTACTAATTTGAGGACGGTCGGTACCTTTACCAAATTTGTGTAAGATGGCATGCCTAGAAATTAGGGGTAAAATAATTAATCTAAATCTTGCTCAGGTACAACTGCATATCTATGTTTTGAAGTTGATTTAGTTTTTAGTTCCGAAACACCGAAAGTCTTCCTCCTGAGCTAGCTACCTTTACTACATTAGTTTCTTTTAACTGATATTAATCATAATAACATTTTACAAAAACAATAGGGTAAAAACAGTCAAACACAATTTAGTTTAGCTTTTAACTAATGACAATCTTAGTAAACAACAAAAGAACAGTTAGTAATTGTTATATGTGTTACTTAACATGCATAGAAAAATACATTTTTTTAGTTTTGTGCAGAACTATTAGTACCTAACTGTGGCAAATAGCATCATGGTAAATACGACCTCTTAAAAAATACTTTATAATTCAAACTCTGTAAACAACTGAATGTAACAGGACGCGACTTCTGCGACGACATGTCTATTTCTGACTTGACTTGACCGGGTCACTATGAATACTTTTGGAAAGAAAACGTCCATCACAATTAATATCATTTCTCAAGAACTGCATGTTACTTCAAATTAAAGATTCCTGGGGGTACGAGAAAATTAAAAAAAAAATCGCTTTGCTTTGCGTTCAAGATTCTATAAAAATGCTTCACTTGTCGTAATATTTATCATTAAACAATTAAGTTACGTGTAGATAAGCACCGTTATTTTAAAATGATTATTTAAAATTTATATGCTGTTAAATGTAACATATGTATCTCGTGCAGATTATCCGTAAACTACTCGGGCTTTGGGAGCCCGTTGCGGTTGAAAAAATTCAATTCTCAACACTGGTAAAAGGGGTTTTATTGTCTGTTTACTATTCAGTAGGTACCTGCACATGGTAGGGTGTACTAGTCCACTTTAACCCGATCATATCTTGAGTGGGCCTTTACTTCCCAAATATTATGTTCACAGAACTATCAGCGCTTCCTGGTGGAATTTGGGTTTCGGTAAAAGGTGTACCACTACCTTAAGGCTGGAAAAGATTCCGTCATTATAAGACATTAGGAAAGTACACCACCTAACGTATAAAATAGCGTATCAAAAGTTAAGTCTGCAATAACATTTACTAGGCTTGTTAATCCATCTATATTAAGATAAAAGACATACGTTAAAACAATGTCAAACAGTCTGGAAATTTGAAGATCTTGCATGGTATACATTATTCCGCACTCGTACAATGTCCGATGTCAGAGCCCGATATCTTCACTTCCTTCTTTATTAGTTTTAATGGCCTTCCACATATGTGATCGATAGTTGCACGTTTACCAATGTTGCTCGATATCTGGCGATGCGATGGAACGAATTTTCTGAACCCTTTTCGCGATTATGCCTCCTTTAGTTTTGATATAAGCCATACACTTAGACGTAAACGTAGTGTGAATTTTTTAAAGCTGTGTGTCTGAGAAAAATAAATTTTGTTAAAAGCTAATTGCGGCAAATGAAATAAAATAAAATAAATTCCTTCCCGCAGAAAAATAATTCCCATCATCCGTCTGACATAACGGTACTCCCCCGTTCTCTTTCGGCTGTATCAATCATCATCAGTTGCTTTGTAATGCATCTGGATGACATCGAAGCCGAAGTTTTGGGTCAACCGTTAGCGATAAAAGCAGGAAACGAAAACAAAATAATGCCCGCTGGATAGCAGTGTTATGCTAATGGGTTCGCAAATGCCGTTGCAGAACCGTAATTTTAAAAGGACTGGCGACCAAAGACGCCCGTGTCGAATTTAGGCTATTGTATGTTCGCGGTTAATGAGCCTGATTCTTCAATCCCGATATTACTCACAAAGGTGGACGACTGAAATTCAGAGTATTACGGTGTATTTTATTAATGATCATTAGCCAGCGCATAAATTGCAAAAAAAATATCTGCTAGTTTCAAGTGTTTTACTTGGTTGCGCTTACACAAGGCAGAAAACAGTGGAACGCTATAGGTCATATTGATTCATGATATACTATAATGCGTTTGCACACTTTTACATTAAACAAGCCAGCCCATCTTATTTACTGGGTTCAGAAAGCGTTTCCGTTTTCAAGTCTTCTTTATAAATATCAGGTGTCACCACGGTGGTCACTGTCACTCATGTCCACTAGATAGAAATCTCATGTTTTTGGGGTATGTCAAGTTGGCCCCGCCCGATCAAATTTTTACAATTGCTATATGGGGATGAATTGTGCTAGTTTTGTGCTGAATTGTGCTACTATTAAAAAGTTTTGTGCAGCAACCCTTATACGTTTAATAAAATAATCATTTGGCGGGGCCAGCTTGACGGCCAGGTCAGGTCAAATATAAGGGTTGCTGCACAAAACTCCCTGACACCGGCACATTTCAGCACAAAAAGAGCACAATTCATTGCCGTAATTAGATTTTGAATATTGCAAAAAAGCGGGGCTGACCGTCAAGCTGGCCCCGCCCGCCGAAGTTTTAAAAAATTAATTATAAGGGTTGCTGCACAAAACTTCCTGACACCGGCACAATTCAGCACAAAACGAGCACAATTCATTGTCGTAATTAGATTTTGAATATTCACAAAAAAAGCGGGGCTGGCCGTCAAGCTGGCCCCACCCGCCGAAGTTTTAAAAAATTAAATATAAGGGTTGCTGCACAAAACTTCCTGACATCCGCACAATTCAGCACAAAACGAGCACAATTCATTGTCGTAATTAGATTTTGAATATTCCCAAAAAAAGCGGGGCTGACCGTCAAGCTGGCCCCGCCCGCCGAAGTTTCAAAAAAATTAAATATAAGGGTTGCTGCACAAAACTTCCTGACACCGGCACAATTCAGCACAAAACGAGCACAATTCATTGCCGTAATTAGATTTTGAATATTCCCAAAAAAGCAGGGCTGACCGTCAAGCTGGCTCCGCCCGCCGGTGTTTTAAAAAAAATTAAATATAAGGGTTGCTGCACAAAACTCCTTGACACCGGCACATTACAGCACAAAACGAGCACTATTCATTGTCGTAATTAGATTTTGAATATTGCAAAAAAAGCGGGGCTGACCGTCAAGCTGGCCCCGCCCGCCGAAATTTAAAAAAAAATAAATATAAGGGTTGCTGCACAAAACTTCCTGACATCGGCACAATTCAGCACAAAACGAGCACAATTAATTGTCGTAATTAGATTTTGAATATTCCCAAAAAAGCGGGGCTGACCTTCAAGCCGGCCCCGCCCGCCGGTGTTTTTAAAAAATTAAATATAAGGGTTGCTGCATAAAACTCGCTGACACCGACACAATTCAGCACAAAACGAGCACAATTCATTGCTGTAATTAGATTTTGAATATTGCAAAAAAAGCGGGGCTGACCGTCAAGCTGGCCCCGCCAAATGATTATTTAATTAAGCTTATAAGGTTTGCTGCACAAAACTTTTTAATAGCAGCACAATTCATCCCCATATTGTAATTGTAAAAATTTTATCGGGCGGGGCCAACTTGACACACCCATGTTTTTGTTCAGTTTTGTCAGAAACACGTTTCAAAATACTTATGAATTTATCAAATTGAAAAATAATAATAGGATTATGTTTTAAGCTATCGAGGTGTTATTTAAGATATTGTAAGTTAAAGGTGTAGTACTTTCACATTAAAATATTAGGTTCCTGTATATACATTTTATCCAGTACAAGCTAACCCTGTAAATATAGTAAGAGAATGGACACTCTCGGCTCACCCTGAGCGGAATAATTTATTCCTGACACCGTTAGTCTGCTACAGTCAATTCATTAAGTATGCCTAACTGAAGAGTTCCAATAAGAGCGAATTTACTTATACTGTCCGAATGAACTGATCAGAGATGTTATCTATATAACTCTGTAATGGTAAAAAGTGCATCGTCAGGTGTATCTAAAGAAGCGTTTAAAGTGCAACTGTTTTTCAAGAAATATTCCTATATTCCTAAAGTAACTGCCCCGCCAAAACCATTTTAATGGTAATGGTGATGTTAAGACGGTAAGTACAAGAACATAGGCTTACCAATTAAGTGTTATTCTGTTTTTTTCGACCTCTTAACGTCTCCGTTAACATCCACCAATCAGATGATCCGTTATTAGTAACATTTTATATCATAATTTGAAGCAATTTTTCCTTCATCGCACGACATTTCTCTTCAAGATATAGAAGCGATCGTGGCCTTGGTTCAGCGACTGTATAACATGTGAAATAACTACAACTTTAAGAGGAATTGAAAAACCGTTACAGCGTCAATAGATTAACCATTGAACTATTCGTCATTCAAACAAAAACTACTGTAAATTTTGATGAAACTGAAAAGTTAAACCTGCTATTCGTTACCGTTACAGAACTCCATTTTACCTTAGTGAATCAGAACAAAATGACAGTTGTTGAATAATGTCAAAGTAGGTACTAAACCCATAAAAATATCCAAATATGTACTACGTGAAATACGTTCAGAACAACCTACATTCCACGATATTACCATTGAGCACATTTTTCCCTGAAAACCGTAGTCTGCATTGCTGGCCTGAATGTGTCTATAACATTTACGTCAAATAAATCAATCCCATTCTGTATAGTAAGTGAAACAGTTTCTAAACGGAGACTTGCACAAGGTTTTTGCACCATCAGATCGACTTACTTTCATTTTCCGCTAAATTAAGTTTTCCCAACTCATTCCTCGACCACATCTATCGCCTGGACATAATCGACTGAAAGGACTGAAACAATCGTTTTGTCAGCAATTAGAACAATTACGGTCTCTAATGACAGTGAAAGGTAGAGCTGCCATAATTAATCGAAACGATCCACTATCGGATTACAGAGAATTATGAAACGAAACCAGCAGATCCGGATCCGTACGAAATGGAACATGTGTAATAAGGGTAGCGTATATTAGCTGAGATTTATTCGTCAAGGCGAATGAGCGGGTGCAATTTACAATTCGCGATTACGCGATAGATAATTAGAGTCGTGCCATGATGGCGTCATGTACCGGATAAACGAGGCGTTCTCTTTGTTTAGATTCGCGGTAAATATCAGTGAACATAGTGTTTATTAGGTACGACGTTTGAACGATGATAGTCGTATAAATCATCGGAAGCCTTCATCAGAATTGAAGTATTGTAAACAAAATACCGTCGAATCGAAATAAGTTGAATTTTGGGAAAGCATAGACTGCCATTAATTATGTTTATTAATGTTACACGTAAATGATATTATCTATCACAATAATAATGTATTATAAACACATTAACTTTAATAAAATTGTATAACCAAATTAATAATAATAATAATAATAATTTATTCGCTGCAAATAAAAATAAAATTATTACAAAACATAGGCACTTAATTGTACTTCAGCGAAATGGCTTGCATTCACTTATCCACAATGGTGTGGTAAGTGATCTTCCATGCAACCAAATAAATGAAAAATAATAACAAATATAGTCATGCTCAAGATAAACATCGATAAAAATTATATGCATATTTCTAAATACAGAATCCACACTCAATAACTAACAGAAAGTAAGTTTTAAAGGTAAAGAAATTAAATAATGTACAGGCGTAAGCGGGTCAATAAACATTAAGTGAAATAAAGAACTACAAAATACATTCTATAACAACACCAAAAAAGAAAGAAAGAGAGAGCAGTAATCAGACAGAGAAGGTCACTTGAATCTCATCATTGAAAAGCAACAACTTCAATCGTTTCTTAAAATTAAACAACGTGTATGCTTGTATAAGTCTATAAACTAAGTTTACAACCTTACAAGCGACATAAGAAAAGGACCTTGTAAAAAGCGACGTTCTGTGCCTAGGTATAGATGCAGTGAGTATTTTTCTGGTACCGAATTTGTGCCTTGTGTGAATGAAATTTAATTTGCTGTGAAGATATATTGGTACTTTGCCAGTTATTAAATTGTGCACCAAGGAGGCGTAATGCAGAAACCTGCGCCTATAAAGCGGCAGCCACMCAACATCCCCCAATCTAGAGGTTACCGATTGACGTTTGCTCAAACCGTAAATAGCTCTGACACACGCGTTCTGAACACGTTGAAGTCGTTGAGCATTGTATCGTGTTAAGCACGGGCCATACACTACGTCACAATAATTAACATGAGAAAGAACAAGCGCATCACAAAGTATAATTTTAGTTTTCATTAATAACACTTTAAAGTGAGCATATATAAGCTTCAGCTGTACAAAAGCTTTACTTATGACGTGGCTAATATGTTTGTCAAATCTAAGCTCCGTATCCAAGTACAGTCCAAGATTTTTTACAACGTCCACAACAGGTAAGCATTCTCCGTTAATGACAAGTTTCAAAGATGGTAGTGTGCGTTTTCTTGCGTTTTTGTTTCCAAATAACATCACCTGCGATTTTGTAGGGTTTAGCATGAGACAGTATTTATTTGCTATCTGAAACAAGGAATGAAGGTCAGCATTAATTAGAGCTACAGCAGCATCAGAGTTAGATTCCTGAAATGAATAATATAGCTGAGTATCGTCGGCATAGAAATGTGAAGAACAGTTAATTATATGGTCTTTGAAAAGAGAAGTATAAATGACAAATAGTAATGGGCCCAGTATCGACCCTTGTGGTACTCCATTTACAACTTCAAGAGCTTCAGAAAGTGCATTGTCATATTTAACATACTGTATGCGACCCATGATGTAGTTGCGTATGAGTGTCAGAGACGCATTGCTGAGCCCTATGTTGTGTAACATTCCAAGAAGCTTAGTATGATTAATCCTGTCAAAAGCTTTTGTGAAGTCTAATAGAACCAATGCCGTAAGTTTGGCATTATCGGTAGCTTGTATGATATCATCCACTACAGTCAACAAAGCAGAAGCGCAGCTATGTTTGGATCTAAAACCAGATTGTTCATGAGG
This sequence comes from Rhyzopertha dominica, assembly GCA_025024175.1. Lineage (NCBI taxonomy): Eukaryota > Metazoa > Arthropoda > Insecta > Coleoptera > Bostrichidae > Rhyzopertha > Rhyzopertha dominica. The sequence goes on from QCXZ01000138.1 coordinate 11,492,586, forward strand.
AATTATGGAATATAAATCAACATGTGAGCGTAATTGCTCATACAAAATTTTTTCATATAATTTTGAAAGTAAGGGTAATACACTAATTGGTCGTAGATCATTAAATGTTGAGGGTTTTCTATTTTTTGGAACAGGAATGACGTAAGCAACCTTCCAGTCAGTAGGAAATGCATTAATTTATATAGCACAATTGATTATATGTGTTATATATATAAGTACATGTGGACAACAGTGACACAACATCGTTAGCCCTATACCATCAGACCCTATAGCATTAGATCTAATACTTTTAAGTGCAATACTCACAGTATTAACATCAACTGGTGTAAAGGTAAATTAACCAACGCCTTCTCTGACTGTCAATTGAAGTTTTGAAAGGGTTTCTGCATCCGGAGCAGTATTTGTTTGTGAAGCCATAATAAAATGCTTATTTAATTCATTTAAGTTGAATAAATTATCTGGCAAAGCTACATGTTTTTTTCTAGGATTGTAGATGTTTAAATTGCTCAATTCTTTGTACAGCACTCTAGTATTAGCACCATTCTGTAACACGATGTTCAAGTATGCTCTCTTCTCAGCCTTTATAGCATGATTTGTAAAGTTACGGAKTTGTTTGTAGTAGTCCCAATGAATTTTAAGCTTTGTTTTTTTGTATTTCTGCAATGCCTTCTGACGAAGTGTCATTAGAAGTTTAATATTATCCGTCAGCCATGGTTGTCGCGTTCTTCTGCGGTTCAATTTGTATTTTACTTTATAAGATTAATTAAGGTTTATCTAAAATGTATAAATCAGTATAAAAACCAAGTATGAAACAATAATATCAAAACGAAGGAAAATCAATTTAATATCTATACGCAACTAAAAAATATACATTGAATTACGACCAATTTGTTCTTTCAATTAAACGGTTTTTTGACTTTAGCTAGCTTTGAAACTGGAAGTAATATACTAATAGATGAGCCTGCTTGACTTGCTCAAACTGAATTCTGATTACGGTCAACAAAACAATAGTTACGTCACCTAATGTGTCTTTAATTAACAGAGCCGCGTCACCATTATTAAGCGACAACATCAGTTTTTGTGTTGCGGTCCACACAAGCCGAAAGTTACATCAATTTTATATTTAGTTATTAACACCCGATCTGCCTTTAATGTATAGCGAAGAGTTATGTGTTGCGGTATCATAAAGCCTGCCAATCGAACAAGAGCACCACTCTTCAGATATGATCGTATTATTTTTTATGGGTTAATAGCGCGCAATACGGTTTCTATTTTCACGCACACGAGCTCGTACTAACTGGCGATGTAAAATGTATATTTCTGTGTTCTTTCATGATTATTTTAGTGTTGGATGCGTTCCAAACCCTTATTACGTTTTTACATACCCCCAGGATCATTGTACTTGGATMTCCATATGCTTTCCAAAMTAAATAMATGAGACTTTTATCTGTATGTATTYTGTCAAAATATCAAAGTATTCGTTGAGGGAAAACAATTTGAAGTATTGGTTAAAGGCAGATAACTTCAGAGTACGTTGTTATTTGGATTTGGCGTGTGTTTATTTTTTTGGCAGGCCAGTATTTTTGGGTTGCAGATGCGCGTTTTTGCTTGTTCTCGTCAAGTCTGGCAGGTTGGACATTTCCGGTGTTCGATTTTTAGGCTGCAGTGTGGAAAAAACTTCCGCGTCTATTTATATGGTAATTGCCACTTTGCAAATCTTTCGTCGGTCATTTTCAGTTTCTTCCGCTTCACTTGTGTAACTACACAGGCGACGCACTTGGGCTAGTTTTCGAAATTTCTGGTCAAAACCCAAAAAGTACACATTTTTATCCTACATTCCATACTCGGGTTTTTTTTTGAGGTCGCTGACAACGGAAATGAACCCAAAATATAAAAATTTAAAATGGCGTACATTTTCCGCTCTAATTTCATACAAAAGGATTTTTGATTCGTTTTTTGTGTGCAAGAGGATCCTCAATCGTCCAAATTTACAAGGAGGTGATAGACCAGTTCTAATGAGTGAGGAAAAGGTTAAATAATGATCTCGCAAATTCAAGAATGACATATGAACTCGTTCAACAACAGATGGACCAAACTGATTGAAGATTGAGAATTAGTTTAAAATCAATTTAATTATAATGAGTGTTCAATAAAACAATTTTGTTTTGTTTTCCTCTTGTCTCTGTAACTACTGCATTATGATCCTCACCACATCAGTAATACCTCAAGGAAGTAACTTCTATTTTAATAATTATGTTATAGCACACAGTTACTATATGTGATACTATCACATAACAAAATACGAAAGCAAATACGTTCAATGGTTTTAGAGTTACGGTTAGATTTGAGACAGGAGTACCACGGAATATGGAAGTATCGAAATTCATTCCAAAATGTTAAAAAGGTATTCAGTAAAAAAATGATTTTCCAGGCTTCTTTATACAGCTTCTATTCCATAAGGGCTCATAAGATTAAAAACAGATTCAAGGAATAACCTGCTGCTGAACAATAAGACAAATGCAATTTAATTTAACGAGCGTAAATCGCAGCAAAAACCAATTTCAACAGCGAAAACGAATAAAGTAAGTACGACAAAGCATCATCAACCGTTATAAATCCATACGGTCAAGTAAATTGAGCAATTTTACACCGACACCTCCGTTATCCGCAACTGAATTCATATTTGCCGCAATGACGAAGATGACTCACCATTTTAAGAGTTTCTTCCGGTCGCAGCAGGTAGAACATGGACTGCAGATGCTTCTGTATGTTGTTGCCCTGTCCTCCGTCGGGCCTTTTGTTGCTTTTTTGGGCCTCGGCCGCCGGCAAGACCAGGGCCGCCCCCTTTCCCGCGAAGTAGCATTCGCTCAAACTGAAACAAATTGATACATGCATTATAGGGGATTCCACGGTGGTGTAAATTAGGCCGCCCGACGTCCTAGCTCATTTTAGATAACATTTTTGGAATCTGCAGCTCAAAATACATCTGTATGTCGATTTTGAGCTAAAATTAGTTTCCACCGAAAAATCGCAAAACATCAAAGGCTAAACCCCCTTGTTCTTTTTGGACCTTAAAATTTTTGCACCTCCGATTTGTATAATTTCAAGCATATTTACTAATCTCGACCTCCTGAATTTCGGAACGGTATCCGTTTGCCACTAGCTACAAAGGTTCGATCTAAAAGCGGAGTAAATCAGGCCGCCCGACGTCCTAGCTCATTTCTGATCAAATTTTTGGAATCTGCAGCTCAAAATACATCTATGTGTCGATTTTGAGCTAAAATTAGTTTCCACCGAAAAATCGCAAAACATCAGAGGTTAAACCCCCTTGTTCTTTTTGGACCTTAAAATTTTTGCACCTCCGATTTGTATAMTTTCAAGCATATTTACTAATCTCGACCTCCTGAATTTCGGAACGGTATCCGTTTGCCACTAGCTACAAAGGTTCGATCTAAAAGCGGAGTAAATTAGGCCGCCCGACGTCCTAGCTCATTTCTGATCAAATTTTTGGAATCTGCAGCTCAAAATACATCAGTTTGTCGATTTTGAGCTAAAATTAGTTTGCACCTAAAAATCACAAAACACAAAGGCCTAACCCCTTTGTTCATTTTGGACCTTAAAATTTTTGCACCTCCGACTTGTATAATTTCAAGCATATTTACTAATCTGGACCTCTTGAATTTCGGAATGGTATCCGTCTATCGCTAGCTACAACGGTTCGATCTAAAAGCGGAGTAAATTAGGCCGCCTAGCTCATTTCTGATCAAATTTTTGGAATCTGCAGCTGAAAATATATCTGTTTGTCGATTTTGAGCTAAAATTAGTTTCCACTAAAAAATCGAAATGACTTGATTTGGTATATGCGGATATATAATCGATTAATTGCAGCAGAAGCGAAATCATTTGTTTCTATCAGTTGGAAACTATACCAGCTTATAACTTCCATTAGAAAGGACAGTCTTTGAACTGCCATACCTTTTCAAAGATTGCGCAAAAAAATCGTTGACGTATCTATCTTCAAACGGATGCTGTATAATTCAGGGCGTTTTACAGTCAAGATGCGTATGGGTTAGTGAATTTGCATGTTTATGTAATATCTATATATATCTATATATCTAAATGTGTTAAAAAATTTCAACAAATTATCCCTGTAAATAAATAAGTACGATGGTAATTCGGCCTTCTTTTGGAAAAACCATATCACTCGTTTATTTACAAGGAAAGTTGTTTGAAATTTTGAGAATACATTAAGACATAATAATTAGATTATGGCGTTACGTTTCGCACCGCGCGAGGACAAGACAAGGAAGTTTCACAGCCAAAATTAGCTCGGTGTTTCAAACACGACTGTTTTAAGAACAATTTATCGAAATGATGTGGTATGTTGCAAAAGAAAGGAGGCTCCAAAATAAAAACTGACGTTTCCTTTTCTTGTTTGGTTTTATCAAAACATTAGCACTCATAAAAGCTTCATAACAGTTTTTGTTATTTAGGCAGTCACGTTTTAATATGTATATCAATTATAAAAACTTGTTTCATCCGAATATTTTACACAATCCACCATCATTTTCTCTATATCATTTATCATCCAGTAAGCGAAGTGGCGACTGAAGTGGTATTATCTGTTTAAAAATGACATTTGAAGCACCACAAAGAAAATAAAACAGATGTTCATGTCTCAAAGTAAACAAATAGCGCGACAAATTATCTGGCAATTAGTAACTTCACGCATATCATGATTCCATAAATGACACATGTTAGTATAGGCGTTAATGAACTACACATGCGTTTAAAATTTTACTCGTCCAATGGTAAATCATGCATGTTAATAATCTAAAACGTGCGATGTATATGTGCAAACAACTTCTAATAGAGAAAGTGCCAGAAATGTTTAGCTCACTACTTTAAATAGAACTTTAATACGACCAAAAATTATTTTTGCCAAAACAATGATTTATTTCTTGTTTCTTTTTGATACTCATTATTAATAATCAACTCATTTACAATTGCAAAGAAGCCAAGTGACGTTTTACGAATTGCAACATAATTTTTAGGTTCAACGTGTAATAAAAGCAAAAGAGCCTTAAAAACTACGAGTTCACTAAACATAAATGTTTATACAGTATTCAGGTTGTTTTCAAATGATTAAAATTGACATACGCCTGCATCTGCAACAGCTTAAGCAAGAATTTTTCCAGCATAGTACCTGTTCGCAGGAACGGCGAACTTTGATCCAACTTCGTTGTTAGTATCCAAAATGACGGCAAACACCAAGAACCGAGTTCCGTTTGAAATGCAGTAACCAGGTGAGAATGCACCTAACGCGGTTTCGGACGAAGCAGAACTGAGAGAGTCGATCACGATGTCCTGGCAAAAGCCGGACACGTGGGAGGCAGACGGAATCGTCATCAATGCATATAGTGTTCGTAAAAGCCCGGCGGTGGTTTGCGGCAAAATTCCATGGACCGTAATAACTTATAAAAAGGAAAAAAATAATGGTCGTTGGTGCTCAATACATAGGGTGTTCTGTCAAAATTAACGTAGATAAGCTTTAAGAATATTTTTTCTAATAAAGATATGAAGGGAATGTCAAACAGATGATTTTTCAATCTGGCAATGACGGATCAACCTTCGACCTAAAATACAATACCTTTTTTGCGGAACTACAAGGTGGTCAAGCTACCAAGCTGGACTTGTTCCATGCTTACAAATTACATTAAATATTACATAAAGAATAGCAAAGGAGTCGCCAAGATTTCTACCCATGATGGAATGTATCAGTATAAAGGCAATTTGGGCTGGAAGATGTACCAAGTACAAGGACTTGCAACATTTGTGAACGACATAAGGAGGTTCAACGATTCAAATGGATAAATTTAGAACCTTCATAGACCAATAATTTTTCTCCAGAACGCCAACGATCAACACATGAGTTAATGAGGAACTTGTTCATGACACTACAACATTTTAGCATTTCAAACAGTTTCTGGTATGCCCGCGACCGTTATCATCCCGTGCATGCTCTTGACCGATTTCAAAGCGACTTTCTTGCCGTGCTGTGACCTTGGAAGGCATCGCCCAGGGGCGCATTTGATCGATAAGATCGGCCTTTATTTGACGTTTGTGAAACCGTTACACCAAAAGCGGCCCGTTATAATACACATCCCGCCTCATGAATAAAATTATACGTACACAAGGAACGGGATCACAGCGAGACCAGGGTGTCGTGCACACAAACACATGACAATTCAACTGTCGCCCACACGTGACGGCGCTTTCTCCTAGAGCTTAGATGAGAAATAATAAAATGACAGCGCACACGTGCATTAATAACGGTGTTTTGGGCAAATTAAAAAATGTCGAAATTGTAAAAGTTGTGAACTACTTTTTGCCAACGTGGAGATTATCGTCTATTATTAGAGAAGTCGGCGCGTATAATTTGAAGTCGTCGACCATAAATTTACAGAAAAAACAATGGCATTCACATAAAGCGGCTGTATTAACCTAGTTTTGGCACAAAGGTCTGCCGAAATTACCCTGTACGCACGTTTCGACATTTCCACGTATAATGTGTGTGATGGACGAGGAAATTTGGCAGAACGGAGGGAAAAAAAGTGTCGACTTCGCAATGGAACTTTCTACGCCAGCGACTTCCTCATTTTATTATAATCGAACTGCAAATCAATAATTCAATAAGACAAGAACTAAATTATTTTTATGCAATGGTAGTGAATCATTGAATGTCTATTGGAAAAATGAACATAAAAATAAACAATGGCCTCAAGTAGATAATTTGTTGGTATTCGAATTCAAATTATTATTAAGTAATAAGTTGTGACGTAAAATTACTGTAACACACGCCAACGGCAGCTTTTTCGTTGGTAGAGCGGGATTCGTGAGTCCAAAATTTCTATGGGTCAAATAAAGGCGCCACCAATTTTTACAACGACACTTAAAATTGGAAATATGGATCGTGGACTATATAAATAAATAAGGCAATCGGTCTTTTTACGTCCTGTCGGCATATATTGAAGTGATCCGGTTTTAACATTCAGATAGATATTGCAATTACGTATTAAATAAACTAAATGTGGAAGCAACCATGAACCCCCCAAGCAAAGCTTTGCGTGAGTTTACAGTATACTTACAAAACAAATGGTTAGTATAAGAAATATTAAATGGTAAGTATGAACTGTTCCGTGCCACGAGTTATAACTTATCTGATTTCCGTAGATTTACGCTATGATGGAATGGCCGCGCTCTATAGGAACCTGGTGGATGGCTCTTCCGGAATGATTAGATGTGATACCTTCGTGTTCTCCTCGACTGCAATATAGGTGACAAGATCGTGAAATGCATGGGCTCTACAGAGGCCTGGTGGATTAGATGGCCCAGATTCGTTTTATGGATTGCAATTGAATGTGAACAGAGCTCCAACGATATGGCCCGTACTAGGACCCTATTTAATTTGTTAAGTAAGTACATTATTCAAACACTGACAAAATAATTACCTCGATTGGCGAAGGTTACCGTCAGATAAATGGATGGTTCAAATCTTCTATATCAGTACCGAAGGATGACGCAACTTTCTGATAGTTGTAGCAGGTAAGAAATTATTATTCTCTAGCAGAATGTTAACGATTTTTAAAGGCTAACAGTCCCCGTGCTCTGCTTTCTGATGCCAGCCACAGAATGAGCGTTTTTTACGAAGGACCGGAGGCCACGAAGATATTGTTCTGGCGATATGAAAGATGGAGCTCCTTTTTAAAAGTGTACATATAGGCATAGCAAGGTAAGTTTACTAATTTAGTTATGATTTATTATTATGTATTATAATTTCAGCAATCTTATGGGTGCAATAATGTAGATGTATTATTTGTATGTATGCGATGAACTTGCTATGAATATACCATATACCACCTTTTTAAGGATGTTGTTTCTATAGCTAAAATAAAAATGCTACAAAGTACAGAAACTTTAAACAATTCGCTGCAGTTTTCCACCAATCTCTTCGTGCTGACTCCAAGGAACATTGAGCAGCAACGATGTTTTAATATGGGCGCTAGGTCTTGATGGTGAGCCTTGAATGGACCAAATCAAATCAACAAGTTGTATGGCAAGATCATTACCGGGCCCGACGTAACGTATTTCAGTAACGGTGTCAACGGTGGATTTCCACGCGATAATTCATTTTCCGAATCGCTTTCTCCAATTCGTATAATCTTCCACCGGGTGACTCGGTACAAATGTAATCCTTTGTGTTTGTTTACGGCGAAGGAACGGGTCATTGGACATGTTCCAGGTGGATGTGACACCTGGGAAATGCGGAAATGTAGGTGAGGGTTCCATTCAGGAAGTGAATCAGGAAAAATGTTTTCTTGTCAGCCATCCGGAGCGGCATTCTGCTGTCTCCTATTGTTTCTTGTCGTTGACGGTTCCAGTTCATCGATTGGCACACTCACGTTCCTGGTGATATCACGTAGAGATCGCAGTTTTTAATGTAAGATCAAGAAATATATTTCAATCAAAATAAAGGTAGTTTTATTGAAGGGTTACTTTAGTTTGTTGAAAGATGGGGTTACATTGGTTCAAATCGACTCATTTTCTTCAAACATTCGTTGGGATTAAAAAACTGCACATGCCTAATTGCTAACATGCCACATTTATCTTCAGATATTGCACTGCCCACCTGTTCAGTACAATCAGTCGACTTGTTTTATCTTCAGTCCATTTGTATTTTATCTTTTTTGTTGACTAATTTTCAACAGTTTGTAGTGTTTAGAAAATTTTTGCGATTTACTATAATGTTAACTTTATTTATATTTGGTTTAGTCTTCTTAAGCTTTTATAGCACAAGAGAAACAATAAGTCAAAGGAGTTGACATACTCGCATCTTCAGGCATTCTCGAGTATTAAGAAATATTGTTTTGGGGTAGTTCAACAGCACTGACAATCATTTAGAATTTAACCTAGAATTTCTACCTCCGCGCGAAAATAAGCAAGGAAGCAGATAACAGTTAATATAAATATCTCGTTGTAAAAAATGAAAACGTAAATAAATACATATTGATAGAGATGTCAAATATTAGTTTGCCAAACTGAGATTTTTTGATATGTTATAACAATCTTGAGATTTGTTTTCATAAGAAAATTCCTCGTATTTTGCACTCTGACTATACAGACATAAATCGGCCTTCTTGGGTGCCTTAATTACCTATAGTATTGCAAACAAACTTAGTGGCTACTATTTACCATTGGTTTACATTACTGCATCTATTTACAGAGTATGAGTATAATTTTTATTTTGGTCACCCTGTAAGATTTATCTTGTTTACTACTTTGCATCGATTTAATATTATTTTTTTTGATAGAAAAACAAGAACCTTGTAGCAAATTAATACAAGTGTTTATAAYAATTAAATTTATTTATTTATTTATACACTATACTACACTAGGCTCTAGAATTCCTCCCTTAATTGTTCATCCTGTATATACGTACATATTATCTTTTACCACATTAAAATTATATGCAAATGCACCTGAAAAAAGATTGAGCGTTTCACGCGATACTTGTTTTACTTGGTACTGACAAAATCAATCACATCCGACTAATTTTCTTGAAAATTATGAAATAATATTGCCGAATATCATCCGAGAAAAGACATAATATACCCACTCGGAACTTCGAACGCACATAAAAGTATTTACCGCCAATGGCCCTTGTAAACGCAGTTAGGGAATTTTACGATGAAAGGAAAGAATGTATGTTTACACAAGTACTTAACGACATCCTTTGTTGGTCGTCCTCCCCGTGACAATAAAAGAAAGCTAAAAATCCGTAGTTTTCCGTATACAACAAACGGGTACCGCATTAGCATACGTTTTTAGCAAATTAATGGCGCTTTGACCATAAATCCTCATCATCCAAGGCTCCCATTAAAACTTTTAATACACACATTACGCGGAACAGAGCGAGCACAAACTTAACTGCCATGCTGCTGCAAAATCGGTGAACTGGAACGCAACGGGGCCGCTCCTTTCTTTTCCAATCTTTTCAAGTACCAGACGTATGCGTGCAATCCCATCGACCTTGACCTTAACGTGGTATTCCTGGATGTAGAAGATTATCCCCTTCGTGACCTGTCAGACCAGCATAAGCACACCCTCTTGGACGCGAAACTCTACGTATTGTCGAAGAATTCAAAAGGTTTCACACAAGTAGGTATACCAACGATTTGTAATTACTGATAAAAGCACTGGTAATATATAAATAAATTTAATATCTCCCGTGAATAAAAGTATAATTACAGGTAAGTATGCAACTAAACATTAGGGCGATACTCACAAAAAATAACTAATCCGTAGCGCAAATCGATGACTAAAAGTTCATCCACATAATCAACAAAACAATTAAACACATCAAAAAAATCTCCGTCGATTTGATCGCTCGGATAAAAAACTATTCAATTATTGTGTCAATATTTTTCTGACAAAACAAAAAAGAAACAAACAAAATGTTCAATTTCTTCACCGTACGTGTATGTACACGTACAGTTTACAAATAAACGTTTCCTACAATTACTTACTAAATCAGACAATCCAGATGAACTATAGCTGATTTAATTAAATGCAAGCGTCTATAAATATGCTGTTTTCGCGACTAGTCAATAAAAAAACTGTACAACACATTTGTCATGCAACTTATCTGCTTTTCCTATAAATGCTTCACGAATTTTAGGGCGAATTGTAGCTCTCTAGACGGCTTCGGGATGGGCAGGGATGACGATCGTACAGGCTGTTAATACGGTGACCCGATCCTTCAGGATGTCCCACAGATCCGACGGTGAAACGGGAACAGGAGCGCACCTTCCTGACAAGGGCACGTAGATGATAGACACCGCGATACAAAAGCGATTTACGCCGGGATTAAAAACCCTAAAATAGGATAAGACGATGCGTATTGGCACTAGACACAGCAATGACCGAAAATTATTAACTAGTTACCTCTTCTGTCGATGGTTTTGATTGGAATCCGTTATTCTGCTCTGATTTCCGCGTGGAACGTGGTTTGTGAATTTGAATCCTGTCGAACGACAGATCGAAGATCCAGTACCTTAATCTCAAAACAACCAACTGGACACTTCCTTGAGCGAATAGGGCAGTACCTCCCTCAATCACAAGGAATCTTAATGAAGATTTTACACTTGCCCTATCGCTATTCACGTTAAACCACAAGCTGTTTTCCATACTAATTCAAAGCATTTTTCTTGCCGAATCCCTGGCTTATCAGCACGCAAAAAAGAACCGGTCGAATACAGAAAAAGCCCATGTCCCCAAAACATACGCCTAGAGCCATCTTACTCGTGACGAAGAATACACACAAATAATGAAACAGTTATCTTTAACTAGAAATTTTATGAATTGGTATTTGGAAATATTAAGACTTTTTTTTTATAAACGGTGTCAATGAGCTACAGCTTCGAACGTGGATTTTGAACCGTTACAGTATATGGCAAACTATGCTATCATATCGCTGAAGGACACACTTTTTTATTAATTTCAGATTGCATGCTATTTCTACAACTAACATTATTTGTTGCATTACGCTTTTGAAAGTAAGTGTCTCTGCTTTTTTTTGGCGATGAAACTAGTAATGGCATTGCACAAAGTGCACGTCTAGTTTCTGCATGCACCCTATGTTAGAAGACATAAAATCCACGTACCATCAACCCACACTGTTCAGTTAAGACCAGAAGAAATAGGTTAATGTCGCCTTCAAGTGTAAAGTCAATCTAATTACGACCTACAAGTTATGATTTAGGGTCGATCTGATCTATGGCGGACGATTTCAAAACTCCCCGAGGCACACGACCAAACCGTGTTATTTTGGTTGAAAATTTATCGGGCCAGGGCTATCGTTATTTGGCAACAAACTGTATCTGTTAGAACTGTATTGTGAATGCGACCGGCGAAGGACAGACGGATAAATATTTAACACGTTATTATGTAACGCCTTAAAAAGAAAACCTTTATGGTTGTGTGTTCCGGGAGCTTTTGTAACTCGGGTATTGGCAATTAGAGTAACGTAACAGTTATTTCTTTGACTGCACGGCAAGAAAGGTAATGACTCGCTGCTGTTGAGAAAAGTAAATGGGAATGAAGTGTAGTTTTAGCAATTGTTAAAGTGTTGTGTTAATCTTATATTTAGTGATAAAAGTACGAATACCTTATTTTCAATGAAACACCTACAAAATGTGATAAAAACAGCAAAGCAAACTCTGCCTTTTTAAGTTGCGTTCCATGTGATTAATTAAAGGATCGCGCTAATATTAGAACAGTTTATTAGCAAGCCCGTCAGCTGCGTGTGTTGTATTAAAAAAAAAAGTAAAATCAATGGATCCTGAGCACGTTTCACATATCTGCATATCTAACAGTATCGCAATTTGCGGGCTTACAAAACGGCAATTTAATAATTTCACAACAATTAATAATCAAACCTAATAAGCAGTCAAGCACACTGGATAACTGTGCACTTTCCACCATTAACGAGTACCCCAAACGGATTTTTGCACACCGACGCTTTCATACATCACGTGTACAAACACGCCATTTACATTTACAGTTTGCCAACTAACGGTTCCATCCTTTCTTCAGCGTGTAAAATATTAACATCCAATTTTTGTTCTGTTTGCCATTAGCAGTTTTTGCCCTCTTTTGCCAAAACCAGTTTTGCTGCGTCTGTTCACTTTTTTCTTGGCTCGGTTATTGAGTCAAAGATCTCCCGTATTTGATTTTTAATTTAAATCCAGTTAGATTTAATAGACGGGGGGCTTGAAGCTGGCGCCACTGTGGTAGTCGCAGTCTAAACGTAATGTTCAACAGATGAACAATGTTGCCACTGCCTCATATCTCTATCGAAAGTCCGTCCTGCCATACAAACTTCCAAACAAAATCCACTTGTACGGGAGCTTTTTTTTCAACCTCCGATGGTTTATCAAAACAAAATCCCTTAGCACAAAAAATATTTTTTAGGGTTGAGTAAAGTCTTACTTCTGCAAAATCATTAACTCGGTCGAGTACATATTGACAGTCTATTAAACCCTTCCTTAGTGACGAAGTGCTGTCCGCCCAAAAGCGTCCAAACACTTCACACCTGAATCGTGTGAAAAGATAGTCACGTTAGCACACTTCGGCCAAGTACTCTTGTGGATCAAAACAAAGCTAAACGAAAGCATGCCTTTTGTTTATTCTACTGACAAATCGCTCATCGCAGGCGACGTAATGTTTCACAATAAATCCCCTTGTTGTTATTGTCCTTTGCTTTATGGTTAAGAAGATAACGCTTTGCCACTACAGAAAATACTGATCTGATCGACGATCGACTCGTACAAGAAATTACAAATAACCATTGAACTTTTATGTCCTTCCATGAAGACTGGATAATCATAGATCTGCACCTAGATACACAATTTTGGGTACAGTCCGACAACACAGCTTGATTATTATCAGTCAATTCCCCACAGCAAGGGCCAACGACCCCTAGACTACCCCCATCGCGTGACATAATCGTGAAAGACGCCGATGGCTGTGATACGTTTTTTTTACGAGCAGTGACGGCTCGATATTTTGCCAGTCTTTGTGGGGTAGTAGTACAGTAACCTCTCTCTCGGTCAGGTTGTTAAGGGGTGGAGTAATGAAATGACTGGCTCGGAATGACATAAAGGGGTTCAAAATTGCTTCCGTGACGGTCGGACATTAGGTAGAGAGGGTGGAAAGGGGGGATAGTGAAAGAAGGCTGGAGCCGCAGTACAGAGATGGAGGATGCAATCATTTAAGTGTCTTTAAGCATTTTTGGTCTATCATTTGGAGCCTTGCATAGTCTTCCTTATACGATTAATTTACAAATTACAGTGAAACAAATGTTACTCCTAAAATACCCACATTACAGGATGCCAAAAACGTCAGGGGGTAATTCGATTTTAAAAAATAAAGTCTCTCATAAAAAATCTCATTTAAACATCCTTTGGTAAGATAAAAAAAGAACTATAAGAAAGATATCCAAGCTATTAAACTGCGCTGGAAAAAAGTAGGTATTCCCGACTTTATTGTGTCGTCTTTGTTAGGTCGGGTATTTCTGAGACTACCCAAAATGTTCGTGTCAAAAATACGATTGAAGATAATCTGAATCTCGCAACAGATCTTCTGACGTCTCCATTAACGAAACCCCGTTACGCAATCAAAAATTACGCAACTCCTCCACGATCACATTATTGTGTGCTGTAATTTAGCGGCGGGTCGTGAGAATTTGGCCAAGCCATTTTAGCAGATGGGTTCGTTTCGTGACTTGCTCGTGGTCGTTAAAACAATTAGTTTTTGCAACTGTCGCCTTGCGCAATTCCTCTCACTTCGTTTTTCATCAAGTCTTGTTTCGTTCTTATAAAATCGTTGCATGCGCACACGCGCAACAAATGCATTTATCGCGCGATTACCGTCTGAGACTTATTAACGGATTTTAATAATTCCGTCATCGTAGTCAGGGACATTAATGTGAGGGAGAGGTCACTGCCGCATGCCATTTCACCATTTCATAAAGTGCATCTAAAGCTTGTTGTATACAATATAATATAAAAAATGAAATTTCATTTTCTATCGTATCAATCTACATATTACTTCTGCAATTATTGAATACATCATATATCTCACATATTAATCCAGTGAAAGAGATGGCGATCAATAACTTATCTTGATTTTTATTCTGACGTCGGAAAGGGCACTATGTATCCCTCCGGATCCCATTTGTTTTGACGAATGCACCGTGTTTTGCGTACCTGCATTGCTCTTCCACATGTCAACGACAATATTATTTCCTGTCAGGTTTGAAAGAGCATTAGAACAACTACGGATGGATTGGAAAAAAACTTAAAAAACAATAACGTAATCCGTTAGGTTTTACCTCCCAAAAAGAAACCTTACCATTCAACCTTCTTTCTTGCGTTGTCGTAAAAATCATTCGATTTATGTCCGGTCGTTTATCAAACGGGTATAATAAACCGGCGAGGTTTTGTTTGTATGTAAACAGAACGTCGACCTCTTATTATGAAGATTCCGACCTCTACCCCTCATAGCGGTTATAACCCGGTCCACAATGCAAGGACTTCGTATATGAGTGCATGGCCTTCACGGTAACCTTGTTCTATGACGATGTTTGTTCTACAAGAGCTGCTAAAAGGCACGTTAATGGCTCCGATGTTATCCTAGTTTTGTTTACAGTGTGAAGATGACAACGTTATGTTGCCTGCGGTGCTTCATCAAGAACATTTAGTTTCTGTACAAACACTCAAAACAAAAAAATATTATATTTCTTTTTTACTTAATGTTCTTAGGGTCTATTATTTGAGTCTTCAATGGGGATAATTTCTTAAAAAAATATCATTAAACGAAGTATACGGTATACGTTATAAAATATCACAACTTTTCGCTGCAGTCGGGCCGAACTTGGTCAATCCATTTTTTCTCGTCGAAAACTTGTTTTGATAACTGCAGACCTGTCATTATTCAACCCAACGTATACCAATAATTCTTGAAGATATTTCTGTATACTCAAGTTTTGCTTCAATATTTCCATTGTGCTTTCAATAACTACGGCACCTCTACAAATCTTTAAAAAATCATGTTACGACTATTGCCCTTATCACAGAAGTATATCCCGGTAATAAATTATGTGTTATAGGTAATTATAATTTGCCAGCAATTAATTTGTTACTGCCATTCTGACATGACTGCTGAAACTTTCGAGGAGTGGTCCACAGAAAACTTAATAATAAAAATCCCAAAAGATCGTGTTATTGTGTTTGACAATGCCAGTTACCATTATGTACTAGTTGATAAACTTCCGAACAACAGCATTGTTCAAGAAGTTCAAGAATTCTTATTTGATTCATTGTTTATTTTTCGTTGTGTCTAAATCGTTAAAACCCACCGCTAAGTTAAAATCTTACTGGCAACAATATTGTGAAACTACGTTTTTGTTAAAGATGCAGGACAACAAAGAATACGAAACGTAGGATTTATAACCTGATTGTGAAGAATAAACCAGTGACTCACAAAATAACCCTAAATTGCATGACTCAAACGGTCCAATAATGATGATGCGCCGCATTCACCTGCCGGATAACGGTACACCTCGTTCGCATAAACACTTTCATCCGGCCTTATTCTGCAAACAAGCCGCTTTGGACGACTGCGAGGTAATAATGAAAATATGGCAGACCACCGATGCTGATGGATTCACAAAGCCCCGCAACGAAAATAGCTTTCAGTATAAACCGAATTCAATTATAACGTTGCAACACGGAAACATTAAAAACACAAATCGCGATTGCAAAATTTTTACGTTAGTTTCCTTGTTTCTTTTGATGCTGCTTTTTAAATCCAACCTTGAAAAACAAACACAGAATCATCGAGATTTATTGTGCTTCCCTACACGAACTATAAACAAACCAAACAACCTGGAACGCTTTCCCCAAAGCGTATTTATACGACGATCAGAATTTTCCAGATTCCTTATTTATTTATAGCTGAACTTTACCCAAATCCAAATACGTAACGCAGTGGTAGTGTGTCGCTGGCATTTTATTCTGGGAAATCGACGTCTGTTTCTGATTGTGAAAAATGCGACGCAGATGTAACCGAGGGAAGTATGGCACCCAACGGAATCGGATCAGATCAAAGCGAACGGCAGAGAAAAAAAAAACCGTCCCCGTCGACAGATCGGCATTCAATAATTTCAACTTCGCTCTTCCTTTTATGGATCATCCAAACGGGCAGTCATTAATGAACGAGATGAATTAATAAATAGATTCGATCTGAATTTATGAAATAGTATGTGCTGTGAAGGAATCTATTTATTTACGGTTGACACAATCTAAAAACTCCTCCCTTGGCGTTCTTTCGGTTTTTCTAATGTAATGGGTTGTTTTATTAGGCTCTGATCTCTAAAGAAAAAGTATACAAACAATGCTTTATTTCCTGTACCCAATTAAAAGACACAATACAGCTAGAGATTTACATATAAATAAATTTTAAGTGTAACATTATCCTTCTCATGTTTTTTTGTTCAAATGCTACGGCTGCAAAATAAATGTTGAGCTGCTATAAGCCCGCATGTAAAAATCTGGCTTTATATATCGGAGCGAACAAGAGCGAAAAAACTGGTATGTCCACCTGCTTTTACGGTACACCTGCTTCCACGTTATTTACCTTATAAATTTATGGACAGGATGCTAGTGCCCCTGCCCAACCTGTTTTTATTCGTCAAGTTGAATTAATCGACTAATTAATTACGCTGCAGTAGAGATCCATTGAGGTAATGTTCTAATTAACTAGAAACACACACACAGACACACACCTAAGTAATGAATTGAACGATGTTGATGAAGTGGGGCCATTTGCTCGTAGCTGTTTCTGGGCTATTTTACTCTGTATATAGTTAGGACTTTAGATATGAGTGGTTCATAACAAGACCTTCCAAATTTCTTGTATTTTGTTCTCATTTGATGATTTTCTTGAATTTTAAAGCTAGTATAAAGATGACTAACCAATTAGTTGATATAGAAATAAATGATCATTAACTGATGATCATAGAAAAAAATGCCTGGCATACACAGTACTACTACAAATAAATTGTGAAAAGAGTTTCCATTTCTAAACGTTTAGGAGTTTATTTGGACAATGCTTTGACATGAAAAAACGAGAGTTTTATAAAGAAATAATCAGAAAGTTGAAAACTGCTATACAACCAAGAAGGCCTTACAAACAAAAGATTATGTTGCTTCATGAAAATTATAGAGTCCACAAAGCTTCCCAAGACTATTATCTTTCCCACATTAAAAGAATAACTTGAGGAGACGCCGTTTTTCTGCAGATGAACACATGAAGGAAACAGTAGAGGAGTTTTTTAAAGACTTGTTATATAAAAGAATCTTTTTTGGAAAGCATAGCCATATTGGAAAAACGTTGAAATTAAGTGTGTGAACGTAAAAACATCATAAGTTGGAAATTAAGATATTACCTTTCTCCCAACTCTTTTCCTCCATTCGGGAAGTCCTGGGTCGCCACAGTATCCTAACAAGACATCTCTCCGCCTAGGCTCACCGGAACAATGCGTTAAGTCACTCGCAACAGTGACTTCTTGATTTCGCATTTTCGCCGATTAGCCGAGTAACCGTGGCCGAATTATCCCAACCATCAATTGCCCATTACGCCGGAAAATTTTGCCAATACAAAACCGGAGGAGACCGGAGAAAGTGGAGAAAGTAATAAGCGGCGGTACCGCCGCCCACCGTCATAGCCTGCGTGGGATATGTGGAATATGGCACGGGATCAGGAGGTCGGAGTCGGCATTTTTCTTGCGACGAAGGAACGAGAACGCACGAGTAAGCAAATTTGTGGTTTAGAAATTCATAATGATGTGAAGAGTAAACAGTTTAATAGTTTGCTTGACTTGTCCATCTTACCACAGTAAGTATTACAAATATTATAAAACTAGTTAACAAACGAAGTTTCTTAACTATCTCTGGGGCACAATCCAGATTGCTTGGCTGTACATTTTTAAATTATTATTTTGAAAATACATATCAACTTTGTTATTTTAACTGGAACACACTATTATATTATTAGTGCATTTTTATTCCTTATTAAATAACAATTCTAAAGTTCTAAAGGGATCGAATCCAGGCCTCCAGATTTAGCCTCTGTTGCTCTTCCACTGCGCTATGAGAGCAGTGTTGAAATCTCGGCGGGAGCGTATTATTAACTGATGTACTGATGCTTTTACTTAGTGAATGAGGAAACCACTGCCATGCCATCTATTACCAATATTATGAATATCGACATTGAATTCGAGCTTTAATCTCAATTAATGGTATCTGCTGCATACGCAAATGCAACATTTTACTCTATACTTCTAGGAGAAGATTATAGGGAGAAGATATGTACATACATATGTACTGTATTCTATGAGCATTTTGGTGTTTATATGTTTGTAAGTAAAATAAATGTTATAAACTCAACAATCATTTGGGCATTATCTATATTTTTTTTTACACATGAATCATTACTTTACCCATTTTATCAGCTCTGAATGTACTAAGAAGGCAAACCACTTGTTCAGAAGCTGTCGGAGTAATGAATCTTTTTTGTAGCTGTTCGCAATCTTTAAATGAACGCAAAATAGTGGTTTATAGAACAAAGAAGCGAAGATCAACGATGTCAATTGGAACAATTATTAAGATACAAGCGTAACCTTTTTTAATTAAACTTAACCGATATAAAATCTGTTAGGCAATCGCAAGCAGCTACGAAATCACACTATAAATTAAATAACTTGTGGCCAAGATATTAATTATCACATGTTCCAATTATGAGTACACTTAGAATTATATTACAACAGCGGCACGTATATTACTGACTTTATTAAATAGTCAACTAAATGACTTTTAACGACTCCTAACGAGAAACTTCTACAAATATTTACATTAGAATCATCTCTCAATAAGAGTGGAAGGCCAGGGCACAGTATGTGCGCTGTGACCCAGGCTTTTTATGGAGGAAGAGCTATTTTTATGTGAGTCCGTGCCTTACCCGTTAATATCGAGTGTACACATTGGTTAAAAATATCTACGCACTTGGAATTGACTTTTCTTGGGAGGCAAATTAAAATTATAGAATGAATACTAATATTTAGAAAACTTCATAATTTGATAAGCAGTTTGCAAATGTATGCAAATTTTACCTTTTTTCTTCAAATACTAGAGTTGGCATGTCAATTATAGCTGAAGGAAGAAAAAATTGCATCCATCTTGAGACGAGGAATCCTTAATTTCCCAACATTATCCGATCTTAGACACCCCCACTAAGGACAGATCTTTGCTGCCTCTCATACTACAAAAGCGGTTCTCTTTAGATAGAGGTTCCATATCTGATCGGTAAGTGGTGTCAGCTTACAAGTGTATGATTTTTAGATTGCGTTTTATGGGAATATTGTCCTAATAACTCATTATGTTGAATTGAAAATGTTACAATATTATTTATGTAATTAAAAAGGGCAGATAAAACAAACTGCACTGTTTTCCACATATAMTAATACAAATACTAATTTCACATATAGGAGTATAAATATAAGGAGGGATACTTTATATATCTGCAGTCTCAGTACAAATCATCCATTAAATCGAGCTGGAACTCGAAAACCCGTGTTCTTCATCCCAACTTTTGACCATTACTTGCTTTTCATCACCAAAACAGGATTTAACATGCTCTCGATAATTTCCTGGCCGTAGTTCACGCCACGAAACGAAACATTCGACCAAACAAAGCCAGAAAACGAAGTCCCGCGTGGATACTTATAAATAGATATCGCGGTGACGTAGCAACAAGGGCGCAGAATTAGAGCCGTGGCCAAAACAAACAGCTGTAACGTAGTGCGGCAACAAGGAAGCCGATAATCTTCCTCGCTCCGGAGAGGAGGAGGAACTCGAGATGTTAAGGCGATCAAAATTGTGAATGTCACCGTGACCTAGTGACTGCTACACGGCCGATTTGAGCGTCCGGACGATTTACAAAACGGTTCCTGCTTCCTTGAGAGATTCCGCGATGCGGTAAATTTTCCTCTTTACAGGAGATGAACTTAAATACTCAAAGCGAGGCAGGTGCTTAATCAAACAAATGCGTGTAGTAACCCAAAATTTAGCTTGATAAAAGTAAGAAAACAGCAAACCAACTGGGGCTAAGGCAAGAAGTACGGACTGTAAAGGAAATGTGGCAGTCGGGCATAGAGTGTGCTAGAGGTTAACATGAGAGTATGGCTAGTGCCCAATGGTGGTGGTGTGTCCATGTGAGCATTATGGATGGCATAAAATGCCTGGTGGAAATACTGGGACCTAAAGGTAGCAATCCCTGCTAATCATATATCATATATTATGTACAGGTTGTCGGCCTAAGTGAACTTCATCCGCTTCCAGGCGGCCAGGCCAGCCCTATCTGTCACCCAGAGTTCGAGAGGGGTATGGTAAGAAAGGGCCTAATACAATAACACATAATAAAATACGCCCATCTCTATTTTGGATGCTGCAGTCTCCCTAAAAAAAAGGACAAAAAAGAGACATCTTTTGTCAGAAAGCATTCACAATATAGTAAGTCTATTCATGTTCCTTCCAATTCATTTTGTTAACTGGCGCGGAACCTACCAGTCCAAGGCCACAAGAGTTAATATCCAGATCCCGCAGCATAAACTGTTAGTAGAACCTCGTCATGTTAATAAACCAAAGCATCTACTAGGAAGCTGCTTTTTATTTGAACTAAATGGCTACTTCTGACGTGAGCAATTTAGACAGAGTATCAGATTCTCTGTTGAATTAATTTAATCCTACATTTACGTACGGTGCTGACATCAAGAAATCCAAGACAACCTTTAATAATAAGCAGTATTGTTTTCAAGCAGTGTCGATTTCATTTGAATTGACAATATCAAGGACAAGGAACGTACACATCTAACGAAAACGTACAGTTAGAAGCAAAGACTGCCTCGAATAAAGTTTGTAAGTAGTAAGTACTGAAGGTAATACTTTACGGGACATAAGTTCCGGAAAGATACTTTTACTACATGATGGATACAATACAACAAAAGATAATGCAAATGTCACTTCTAAGACAACGTGATACTGACAGTTAACCTCAGTTTCACCGTTGCATCGTTATTACAGAACATTTGTAAAGATGTTAAAAAAAGTTGTGACGGCGCACAGGTATTGTTGCATATATAATAATATGCAGAATATTATATATAACATAATTCGATTAAAAACAAATACTGAGAGGAAGAATTGCCTAACGTTAGAGCATACTCTAACACTAGCTGCATTGCGGTTACGTAATTAACGCATATTGTGAACAATATGGATGTGAATTGCGATTCCGCCTTTATTAAATGTATCAGAAGATATGGTGAGAGAAGTAGCTACAAATTAATATTTACGAGTTTGAATCGAAGATTTTTTTTATCTGTTTAAGCTATTGCAAGGACAAAATTATTGATTGCGTCGTAAGAACCTTTCAAACTTCTGTTCTAGCACTATGGTGTGAAAATTGATATCATGCAATGGAATGTATATGACCAAAACGTTTCAGTTTTAAATGGAATTCAAAATTTTTGCTCACCCATTTTAAATAATTTGTTCAATATTCAATGATAATGAGTTGGTAACTTCATATAACTGCGCAACCTATATAATACAAACAAAATAATTTTAAAGTCTAGATATCTGTTATCAAAATTAATTCTCATGTTTCTAATTTTTATAAAATTTATACCAGGCACTGACGATGGCCATTTGCCCGTTAATATTTGTTGAATAAACTGGAGAAGATTTTAGATTTTTCAATAATTTATCTCACATTACAACTCCACATAAACGGATCAGTTGACAATTTATAACCATTTGTTCTAAATTTTATTTTTTTTCAACAAAATCATTTGGACTCTGTTATTCTTGATATACCGTCATTATCATACAAGCAACGCACTATTCTAGATATACAGCAATTTGAAACAAACTAGGTATTAATAACAGTGGTAATTATTTGTAATAACATGCAGTGTCGGTATGGTATGTCCAGTCACGTTTGACCTTCACTATATTCGTATCTAACAATAATTTGCGTTATTCTGTGAAGCACCAGTGGAAAAGTAAACAAACAAACGACGATAATATAAAAAAAAATTTACGTGCACATGTGCAAACTCGAAATGTAGTACAGATTATTATGTTTAGCCACATAACAAACGCGATAGTCRAATACAGCACTACAATGTGTTTGATATTTACATGTAAAGATAGGTTAATTGCTAATTTTCAAATTAAAATCATGTAGTGTAGAGAAAAATTAATTTCAATTAAACCCTTTATATCAGTAACGACAAAACTTTTTATGCATGCAAGCAGGGCAAGCCAAATATAAACATTTTTTGACTTCGCATTTATATATTTATTTGGAACAACACGATTTACAGTACCTAAAAACCGAAACAAGAAACTTGCTCCTCCTTTACGAGAACTATGCCCCCTTTTGTTTTTCGGACCACCAATTCCTCGAAATGCAAGCTCAGCAATGTAACCAACCACTGAATTATTTATGCCGGCCCGCACAAATATTTGCGATGGTAATCTGAGCAACACGAAATTTTTGACAGCCGAAGATATTACGGCAAAAGCACTGCAGGGACAACAAACTTGGATGGCATTTTGGGGCTGCGGTTAACCGCAGGGCAACGTCGAGACGTGTGGATAAAAAACTACGTTCCCTTTTTTCGTGCTAGTCTTGAGATATTGACCTTTATTGAACTATTAAATCTCGAGTGAGGCAAGATTTATTGATTCCTGGTAAGTATAAAAGAGGATCATAAATCGAAAGAGTCACGGGCGATGCTATTTTTTCGTAATGCTGGTGGTGTGCAGTGGAGTTTGATTGATACAGCTATTCGCATATAAAATTGTTTAATACTTCAATTGACTTGTTTGTTATAAACTGTAAACGCTATCTAAAAATTTGAAAACTTGCAAACGAACAAAAACGATCTTTAATTTAAGATTTTAGGTAAATTAATTAATCAATAGCAATTTTGTGAGGTTCTAAAGATTGTTAACTATTCTGGCACCTAATACACGAGGGCATATTAATATGTATGTTGACTTCCATTTTCTGAAATGTGTCCTATTCTCTTAATTCAGATTTTTCATATTTTTCGGAAATATTATATGGGACTGAGATCTGGACTTCTTAATAGCCACTCGATAGCAGAGAAACTGCCACATATTAGCCAAGTTACGTATTTATAAGGCTTAAATCGTCCCCACCACAGCGTAATATACAGGAAACCCAAAAAAATCCATCTACTTACCTACCAGACTTGCTTCAAATTATAGCAAAAAAATTTTTCTTCTGATTCGACCCAATGCCACTTTTCGATAAGCTTATTTTACACTTAACACCTATCTGCCAGCGTTTTACTAGCCAAACTTATCAATTTTATAACTCGCTTTACAAATGTTTGTTTTCTCTTCCTTATCTCACACACACGTAATTTTCAATGAATAAAATTTGTTTTGCAAATATGAAAATGATTCCAGATAACCTTGACCCGAAGTAGCCGATTGTTTGATCAAGTCTTCGTGGAAAAGCAATTTCTTATAACACAAAAGCATCGATAAGCCAAAAGCAACAATGGGAGTCGTCGACTTTCTTTGTTATGCGAAAAGCGTCTCGAAATTCCATATTGACACGAGTAAACAATGGAGGACCGCATTTAAAAGTCTATTAACACAGTTCAGAGGGCGTTTACATCGTGTTTGCCTTTTGCATCACGTGAGTCATGCCAGAATTTGGTATCAGTCGTCTGGAGCCTCTTCCTATTTGGTGGGTCCGCATTTCATATAAGGCGCGCTTTTGAATAAAATTATGGAAGTTTGTAATGAGGGGGTACGACCTGGACCTGAAGTATGAATCGATAATATCATGTCGATCAAACATGTCAGCTGGGTATGATATATCGTGGTTGATGGCTATTTTTGTTGCCTGGGTTCCACGGGATAAGTGAAACTAAGTTGAGAGGGCAACGTCG
This sequence comes from Rhyzopertha dominica, assembly GCA_025024175.1. Taxonomy (NCBI): domain Eukaryota; kingdom Metazoa; phylum Arthropoda; class Insecta; order Coleoptera; family Bostrichidae; genus Rhyzopertha; species Rhyzopertha dominica. The sequence goes on from QCXZ01000138.1 coordinate 11,517,262, forward strand.
TTAATGATTACGAAATTATCAATCAAAGTGTACTAGAAGATATAAGTCAAGGTGGGAAAGATTTATTAAAACAAATTTCCATCTTGGTTTGATAATTTCACAGACGAATGTCTGATCATTAAAAAAGAGTTGCTCATGAAGCACATAATACATATAAAATTGCCGATGTTTTGCATAACAATTCAGCCAGTTTTTTGGAATTAATTGATTCAGTGGAACACTGAAATTGTTGATACGGTCACTGTTTATTTAGTACTGTTTATCGTTCTTTTGAAAATTTTGACCGTCAACTTTCCAGTTTGTATACCAATTATTCTCCTGCTCCTGATGGAATACCGTCCATTATTTTGAAATAGTCGTACTCTTAGTTAGCTAAATCGATTTCGGTAATGTTTAATAGATCTCTTATGAACCATGTGTTCCCATCCTTTTTTGTTGGCAAATTTTGGGAAGTTGAATTTCTATGGAGTGTACTATTTCAACAAGAATTTTCGTCAATTACCTCAATGAACACCCAAAGCTATTGTAGGTTCTTTAACCTACTGTTTGCTAATGATCTAACCGTAAGTAGGTACCAAATGGCCGGGTTTTTACGTCACCACGCCGATAAAGCAAACCAACAATACGCCCTGAGCGATAACAAACACCGAAACTCTCTCGAAAATAAACAAGCACGCCACTCATAATTATTATTCAATCCGTAAAAATCCAAACGTCGCGTCGTTGAATATTCTTCACGCTGTTGCACTTTCGTTTGTTTCGCCAGTTATTAAAATCAACACGCAACCAAGCAACGGTTTCACTCGATAACACAATTCGCCTTGGCTCTAAAAAGAAGTTGCACCCAGCTGACGATTCGGTAATAATTTTGCAAGGCGCAGTGCACGGTGAAAAAATGAATCAACCAACTGGCCACTTATGAAATTGAGCCAACTGATAATTACGTTTTAGAAGCCGACTGTGCAAGCTACTTTAAATGATATGTCTTGAATGTACTAGGTGAGTCATTTTGGATGCTTTTAAAACTAAACACCTTTATCCAATGGAGATTTTAGAAAATCGTCATTTTTGGAAATGTCTGTTGAAAATAACGAATTTATCTAAAAATATTCCCAAGGCAATTTTTTCATAGACAATATATCAAACAATATTTACTTTAAAAAATAAAACCCCCAAAATCCGAACCCCATTCGGCGTCACTGTTTTCCAAAACAAATACAATGATTAAGGTAAAATACTTACCGAGGTAAAAAAGCAAAGTTCAAGCGCACGTTCGTTGGCATAGGTCAGTGCGCGACAATCACAAAAAAAACACAAGATCTTGATCACAAAAGATGTTCAAAATGTAGTCCATTATTATTCACACAAGCTTGTATTCGACACACCATAAATAGTGCCGCAAAAATGGGTTTCTTTTAATTGACTGATGAATCGCCAGGCGCCTGGATGTTTCTCTCACAGAGGTATGTACAAAAAAAAATCTACCATTTTTCTTAAAATGTTTTGAACTATTATATTTAGCCATTTTCTTCGAGAAAATGATGGTAAGGCTGTCCTTTTTTACCCTACTTCCAGATAATAATAAAGAGAATGATATACTTCATAATATTAGCAACGATTAATAAGTATAAAGTAATTGATTAAAAACATTGGTCTGTAGTTATTTATTCTTAATAGTTTTAAATAAAACTGAACATACGTTTTTTTGCACACTGTGTTCTACCAAACCCATGCTTCTATCATATACAAAATTTACCTTCTTCCTTTGTAATTCATAAATATGTACTTTTCTGATTTTACACTGTTGGTGCTGCAAACTGTTTTTATGAATGTGCACTTAAAATTACAGCGAAAATTACGAAACATTAAACAAAAACAGAGTGGTTCTGTAAGAATTCCAGGCATCTCGGCATTGTGCAACCGGCTAAATACCCGAGATTACACTATCCGCAGGCTGTTTAATTAGTGAGAAACTCTCGTATCACGTTATTGCCCATCAGTTTCGTTATTTCCTGAATTGGCTTCTTGCGGCGGATTATGTCTGTTATTTTACCCAATCCGAACCGTGCAAGTTTCCGGCTTCTGTCAGCTGCGGTTGCAGAATTAATTAAAACACACACATTGCATAATCGCGCGTAGAAAAAATCAGAATGCGAAAGCTGCCTTTGTGAAACAACACGCTGCGACCGCCGTTAAGTGGTACAGAAACTTACCAGGAAGTTGTGAACCGGTGGCGCTTTTGCCACCGGGGATTAGTTTTTTTTGCGACTTGGAAAAGTCAGATGGTGAAAGTCCAGGACAAAAATGGATTAGAAGAAGTTCAACGTAGGTCTTGGCGATCGAAATTGAAAAGTTTTTGCGCTGAGCAAGCGGGCAAATCAATCCGACTTGGGTTTCACTGTATTGTTTCAGATAATTGAAACTGGTGTGTTTTTGTTTTTACGTGTGCTACCCCACGGTAGGTTTTTGTGTGCACTCGAATGAGATAAGTGAAACGTGCCAAATTACATTTGGGACAATGGAAGAAAGCTGATTCCGTAATGTAATACATACCCTGAATTCAGTTCGGTATAAAACCTGGACACGTCATCACCCTAGGATAACATAAATAACATACACTATTGATAAACTGTATTCTAAAACTAAGGAGTTAGTTTATTGAAGAAACATCACACTAAAACGATTTTATCCAAAACAGCAGGTCCCCACGGCACTTTATTCAAAGCGGACAATAACAGACAGATCTGTTTCACTGTTGTTACAGCTCGTCAATGTAGTTCAGATCTACTGTAGACAGCACGGCATGAAACTGGTTGGTTTAGGTTTATTTCGAGTTTTTTTAATTACGCAGATACAGTTAAATTTTCGTACATCACACCTGGGCTAGAGCATATTACAGTAAGTTCTGTGATTACAAATGAAGCTCGGGCTACTAACACCCTTAACGTCATTAATAATGCTTTTATCCCACTAGTAAAGTAAATAGCTATTACGTACTAACTGATGGCCACCCTGCATGTATGTTGTCAAGTAAAACAGTTAAAAATTTCGAATGAGAAGCACTGATTGTTGTGCAGTTACGAAACGGTCTGTTCTAACCAGGTGTTGCGACGATAACTTTCGATGGACGCAACAACCGGAAGTATCGCTGGCGTCTAAGTTACTTTTGTTTTCGCTTTCCAAGTCGTAAAATTACCTCGACGTAGTGAAAACAAAAACGATGCTGGTGTCGCCAAGCGCAAAGTACTTTTTCAAAGAAACGTAGATTGCGTTATGGTCGCAATAAATCTCGAAGCTCCGGTGCATCTATCAATTTCGATAAGAAATATAGCTCCATGAAGTCACGATGCAAAAAACCGGATTGCACCTTGCAGTAAAGCCAAATTTGGTGCAATAGCAGAAAAGGACAAACACTCGTTACAAAGTGTTTAATATTCTGAGCGCTATAAAAACCGCGATTACATATGGCTAGGCAATTTAGCGTTTTTTATTTGACATGTGTATAATTCATATACAATGTAATTGCTGGATAAATAGTTCCTTCACACGGCGCATATGCACTATTATGTAACGGACGACAAAAAAAAAGTTGTTACAACATACCAGATGTGTGCGACAGTCGACGATATTGTAATCGTTCTGCCGAGCGTTGCTAATCACAGTTAAAAATATTTCCACGTTTTTTTTAGCCTTTTTCAGTACTCAGTCCGACAATTCTTTCCGGTTGCGTTTTTTTTTCTAGTAGCGTGATGTGATTGCGAAAATGAACGACATTTTACAAAAGCTAGTCTATTCAGAAAATGTATCTATGTATTTAATTATTATTGTTCGCTTTCACGGTTTGTATTTCATGTACTTTTTCAGGATACAATTATTACGTTCTTAATGAAATGACATTCACAGATGCCTTGCTTGGAAGTGACAGCTGCCGAATGATTTAAAACAATGGATTTCCCTCTGACGTAGACAAAGACGTTTGCAGTTGATGTAATGTATACTAAAGACTATATCAATAACTTAGGTCTCTAAATTAATTAATTAAGTGTGAGTTTCCACCTGTTTAATACATATTGTTATATTATAGCCCTCTACTAAACGATCATTCTAAAGTACTCGCGCGATAATATGTATCTTACTGAACTCGTATGTCCAATTTCAAAAAAATAATATTCAAAATAAGAACGTAGTTCAATATTGTCTCTACCTATGCAAAACATTGACTTTTGAGCTGACAGTTTTCTGCCAATGTTTCCAAAATATTATGCTTTTACATGCTGTATTACTCGCATTTTACCGTTTCTATAACAGGTGAGTCTAATAAAATGTTATGGGTTATGCACAAATGGCTGTAGGATATGTCATTGTACTTGCGCTACGCCATTAAACAGGGTGACCATGTGTGTCACATGCTAACAGTCTGTTAGGAGGAAATAAAATTTTATATAAAATCGTATTTTGTGATAGTAAATATGCATTTAAAATAGCGGATAAGGAACTAATTTAGTTTATTACACACTTTCAGTATGCTGTAAAATGTCAMCATTTGCTAAATACGTTCCTGATAAACATCTTAAAATATATTTGCATTAATGCATTTAGGTAACGCCTGTTAACAAATTCTTTGTAGAATGTACGCTGTTTGAATTTTGTCCCTTAATGCCATTTTTGTCCTTAAAATACTCACACATCTATATATCTATATATTTCAAATTCCATTGTCTTATTGTTATGTTAAGAATTGGGTATTTGCCATGTATTTATATTTTATTAAATTTCATATTAATAGGTAGCATCTAATCCACAAAACAGCTGTGACAGCTTATAAATTCGAAAAAATTAATCGTAAGGTGTACTTTGAATATTAAAAATGTGAATATTTAAAGGGACCGCCAAAACGCGAACATATTGGCCGTGACGTCAGGTGTCTCGTAAATGGCCGCTTGTTTACATCTGGGGTCAGCGCCCCACGCGTCAGCCTCAGCCCGTCAATTTATCAGTTTGTTGTTTGCGTTCATTTTGCGACAAGCGAATTTAAATACGCCAAGAAAAAGTGTAATACTTATGAGTTATGACTTCATTGTTATAGAATTTGTACAGCAACGAGCAGTTCAACGCGGCGGAGATGAGGAACGTAAAAGCAACAGCATAAGTGAACTTTTTATCAAATTAACGTAGCATTGATAATTTGATCACAGTGGGTTGTTGGAAACATACTATTTGTAAACATAAAAATGTAAGAATCAAAAATGTACCCTAAACTTGACATTTATTTTAGAGGTCAGAATAAATATAAATTGCCATTTATTTTCGGGGCTCTTGCGGTTCGTTTCCGGTCTGGCTAACAGTCGAATATATGGGGAACAACGTCGTTCTTTATTATAATGTTTCCCTCTATCAACTTAAAACGCATATAATTTATCATATCCCCTTCAAGCTATAACAAAATGGAAACTGAATGGTAAATACTTATAACCCCAAAAAGAATAATAAAACTTACAGTAAGAATTAAGATGATCTTTACAACGGAAAAACAAACATTGCGATTTCGGCATATCACGTCTAGGGGCCTTCAACAACTTTTTCATACGTTGATAATCTCGAGGAACGGTTACAAAAATTTTGTTAGCTGTACTGACTGAAGTACTTTTATAACCATGTACAAAACAACACTTGTTTTGTTTTCCATAGTAATAGATCTTGTAAAACTACACAAATCACTTTTTGGTGCGACCTCTTACACCGTCCTTTCAATAAACACCACACAAAAGCTTTTCCAATACAAGAATGATACTACACCATTAAACAGCACGCTCCTCGGTAATGTTTACGTGACACTTGACGTCACGAGTTGAATAACCTTGGATAGAAGCGTTTTGGCGGTGACTCCTAAGATTTGAATTTCAGACCTGGAATTCTCTACCTACAAATATTGTTTTTGTTTTGTTTTAACATGGCGTACGATATATATGCACKTCAAGATTCATTTTGCGTAATTTTCAAAAAAAGTGATAATACCCAATTGAAATGTGGAAGTTTTCAGGGTACATACATCCAACTAGTGGATGCTTTCCTTAGATGTACCTGTGTTTATAGTGGCTTAGTTTGGTTTGATTATCTTGTTTCCTCGAACGAGATGCTCTCTGGAATTGTGTACAGGTTTGGGACCTCCCTACTTATTGTTTTCTTCTCTTTTGGAATTTCTAACCTCTATTCTCGGTTTCTTGTTTGATTTAGCTATGTTTTTCTCCACAGTTGCACCTCATGTATAGCACGGTCTTCCCTTTTTTATCTTGTTGTCGAAAGAAAGAAAGATAAAGAAGACTTAATAAAATCAACAAAATCTGGTTCAGATCTTTAGACACATCATCGTATTTTTACAAACCTAAATACCGTAATGCAACGAACAGCATACCCTTTTAAACTATAATAACAGCTAGATTTAGATTTCCATCACCATCAAGGGAGTCGTTACGCTTATCGAGGGGGGGGGGGGGGTGTTACTCTTGGGTGCAATTTAGAAATGGGCATAAAACATAGGCTTAATTTTATAATAGAGAGCATAAATCACCAGACAAACGAACATCCATATTCCATTCACAATGGAACATCGAGATAACATCACAAGAGTGCAAAAAATTGTGAGCTACTGAGAGTGCCAGATAAGTTAACATAATATGCCTGAATGCAGCCCATCAAAAACACACAAGCCGACATTATACATACTCCAAAATCTTATCTGGGAAATCTATCGCACGAACACATGCTCTATATATATACGTGGCACGCACGTTTGGGATAATGACAGAGAAGGCCGATGTTTCTATGCATGTGGGCGACACAGTAAATGAGGGTTTATGTCAGTGGTGGCGGTGTAATTTTAAAGGCAATTTCTCATATATTTAATGGCAGACCAATATATCACGAAATGGTTTTGGAACGATATAACACTAAGCTATATTTACTGAATGTATGTGAGAAAAGTAGTAGGTAATTTTTTTTACCAATCTTACGCTATAAAAAATAATAAACTAATAAAAAATAATAAGCTATAGATGTAGTGATAGTGTACAGTGAATAGCATTGTTTTTAAATTTCCCAGGAACGGGAGAAAAATTAGATTCAATCTTTTTCCAATCTATTTGTTGGTTATTTCAACTAAATTTCTATTTCTGATGTTAATACAATCCATTCTATCTATAGGTAATTTTATGTATAAAACAAAGAAAAAACTCCACGGAATCTATTTTCAATAGTCCACCATTCCAAATGTGTACGTGTTCGAAAAATGCGTTGATATGTGTGTGGATAGTAAGCATAGGAATAACCTCGGGTTTTCGCCATACAACCTTTTTTTAGGTAGGATCCTAGGGGGTGATCCCCTACGGTCAAAATACCCATTTTCTTACAAAATTCCATATATGACTTCATGGATGTCTGTGAATGATGGTTTTTGATGCTGAGTATAATGATGTCTGTTGACTATGAATGACGTGCACTGTGGTACCTAAAGCATGATATTAAATACTGATGTGTGACTGATTTTTATTACTTTTTTGTTCTTCTACCATTCCTATGTACGCTGCTGCTCGCACCACTTTGTTCTGCATTATTAGTGCCCTCCATAGCGCGATAAGCCCATGACGGACGGGTACAGAACAATGGGACTTGTGTTTTGTACATAATGGAACACGCGGCACGCAAATAAATCGGCTCATGTCTCGTGCTGAGTGAAAATTATGCAGGGGGTTTCAGCGACGGCGTTTGTGCAGTGTACGCGATTTGTCGGTGCGGTCAAATGTCCGCAATGAAATAATTTCAGCGCAAATCGATTCCTCAACCGGAATTGCATAAGGCACGTTAAGCTCAATCACCATATTTTAATGTGTAGTATCTCCAGTTCAGAGATTGCCCATCCTTAATGAATCACCCTGTAAAAGAACTTAACCAGAACCGTTTCTACCATTAAGTAGGTCCTTCCATAAAGGCGGATAGCAAAGGAGGGGACTCCTTTTATTACACTTACGCTCCCTAAAAAACAAAAGCCTTCTCCTTTCCGAAGAGCTGTAATCAAAATGTACTACGCTCAAGGTCCATACCACCAGATCGTTTAGCTCCCTGGCCGTTGCGTGATTGCGATTGTGTGTTGTGAGGTTCATGTGAATGCACCTTGAAGTCCATTTCGCAATGCCGTGTGATTTCTCAGCCCATTCCCGATTCGTTATGTATATTTATTCAGTTCTAGTTTCGGTGGACTCCTTTAGTTTCGGCAATTGTTCGTTTGCGTAACGCGATAATCATTTCCTGGTGAGGCGGTATGAATGCGATTTGCGGTGTAAAGCGAGAAGTATGTCAGTTTTAAAGTTGTGTTGAATACAATAAAAAATACTTTGAGTTCCAACAATATTCTCAATTAGTTGCTTTCTGAGGGGGCCACTTTATTTGCTGGAACTGGCGTCGAATGACGACAGTCATCTTTGCAGGCAAAATTTAACAGATTATGCAACGTCTGCCTTAACTATCATATTTGCTCGCTTCTCCAACAGTTGTTTATTTAAAGTTCGGTTTACAGTTAAGTTATTAAAACGATACAGATTCTGGTTTGCTCCAAACATTCCAGTGAATTAGCGTAACTCAATAGGGTACTGTCATTATCGAAAGACAAAGAAGTTTCATTATAACACACAAATGATAAACATAATATAAAAAAAGTTTCACTGCTGTGTTTATGACTTATGTTACCAACAGGAGCAGACGGTACCTTTCGCTGCCATAGAGTCTAGGCAGCTTAATATTGTACATAAGTGGTGTTCCGCAGGGAGCAATCCTGGAACCACTATGTATACTTCTGTCTTGACAACTTCTATATCCTTTGGAGATTATCATCTTCACGCAGATGACACACGAATCATATATTACATCAATAACAGAATTAAAAGTGATTTAAGTTAATTTGCCACGTCCTCCAAAAATATTTTCTACTAAATCTTCTGACTAATACTTTTTTGCAAGCCATTAAAACCTGCAATCCGTGATACAAAAATTTATTCATATATTACTATTCGCATTAAACATGTTTCTACTGAGCAAGCCTCGTAGATCCGAGCAATTCTACAATTAGGCTCACTTTTAATCGATTGCAATGAATCTCATTGCCAAATTGTAAACCCTCAGTTTCACTTATACGTTTTCGTCAGCAGATCCAATTTCGTATCGTTTAAATATTTCAGCCTTGAATCGTCGATTAGCTTATACTGTCGAATCTACACAGTTATGTCTCTCAATCGTATAGTTTCGCATGCCCGTAATATTTAAGTTGCCTGAAAATGAGGCAATTAGTTTTTTCATTTCGCAATTTCGCTCAGTTGTTTTTTTTTACAACCGAGTTGGTTGACCTTGCAGTTCAAAAACAGGCAGGTTTCGCCTTTCTGTCACATTGCGTTTAAAATGCGGTTTAGAATAGTTAAAAAATTACTGAAGGATAGGCGTGCGTTAAGGTCATTACAGCTGACTAATTTGCATGGGTTTGTAATAAATGTGTTGTTATTATTTTAAACTGAACATTGAACTTGGATGTGTTATGCAATGCCAGGTGTTGGGACTTTCGAGATTTCGTCACGGTGTGATATGGAAATTAGTGAAATGAATTTCATATCGCTTAAGGTGTTTAGAACTATCCATATGTAAATCGTATTCGTTTAAACAATGAATTTGTAGGTGGCAAAAATCACTTTCAAACAATGTAAAAAAACTGATATGTTAATTGCAAAAGCAAAAAACTCGCTTATAAGTACTATTTTCGCTAGAATAATCACATATAAAGGGTTAATATGGAATAATCGGTTTACATATTTCTATAAATATGAATGTATAGCAAAATGCCCCATCTCTTAGCCTACTTTTTCATGTTATTCATTTAATGATATTCATGACAGTCGATAAATTAAAAAGTTAATTTATGTATAACAGTCTCATTTTAATTTGCTAACATAGTGAACTCCTATTGTCCCATCCAGTGTCCAACTTAGTTAAAAAATTTAAAGAAACTGGATAAGAAAAAGTTAGTTATTTATGGAGAGAAAAAACCAGTTTTTCCCCACTTAACCAAAATACAGTTCTTTGTCTTTACTGTAAAATTGTTTTCGGACAGGTGGCTCCTTTTTGTCCAGCAATTTAATTCTAAAATGATGATAAAACTCACTAAACGATTCCTATTTAACCAATGACCAAGGCAGAGCTTCTCAATTCAAGAAGTCCACGGCGTGGTTCGATTGCCTTTAACAAGCATACAATCTTCGCAACCCGCAAAAACTCCCATAAATCAGGGTTCTCCATGAATGGCCAGCAGATGCTGCCGTCTCCGAGAACAATCGCGAATCGAAACAAACGCGATGCAGTTGCTTATTTTTTTCCAGCGGACGACGACGAACGGTCACGGTACGTGTACGGATTTCAGATTCCGTAACGGGAACGCGGACGGTTCGATTCAGCTTGACCAAAAATGGCGCGAAATGCTCCACGTTGAGACGATAAAGTCGATTTCGAGATTTACTTGTAGCCTTACATTAATTGATTACGTAAGGAGCATAATACGAGATGACGTTGAGCGAAGTTGCTGCGGTTTTATTGACGACTGTTGGTTTTTAAACGACCACTACAAGATGGGCTAGCGATCAGAGTACAGGTTCTCCTCAGACACGGGTGGGTGACACTATCAGTTGCCAATAGATATCACCTACAGTCATTACTCTTGCACAGTTGACATGGTATTTGTTTCTGCCTTAGAAATGATTTGTTAGCATCTAAGCTTTACGCACAACCATATCCCGAAAGGCACTACCCCAAAAGAGAGAAGCTATTAAATCTTTGCTTGTAAATGAGCGGAATTCGAATATTCGTTCTCAGGAGATAACCAATTACTTGTCTTTTTTCCACACAAGAAAATCCAGAGTCGAGTATAGGTAAAATTCCTAATACACTTGCAGTTAACAAATCCTCCGTGCACAGGATCGTTAAGGAACATAGGTAGTAGCCGTTTCATATACAAATTCATCAAGAACTATATCCAGATGGTTTCCAATATGCCATATGCCAACGCGAAAATATTAACTGTCCAGAATTATGTAAGTTATTTTCCCATTAGCACTAAAATACTAAAAGACCTTTAATGGTGTTAATTCCATTTAACAGGCGTGTTACCATACATAAAATAAAATACAATAAAAATTAATGAAGAAATACACTAGATATAGGTAATATCTATTTATTTCCAAAATATATCATTTGGTAATTTATGATTTTGTTCATTAATCTAAAAAGCTCCACCATACGCCAAACCTCTAATTATTTTCATGTCAAATTTAACACACAAAACCGACGCACATTCAGCATCCCGCGATTAATAACTTTCACTATCACCCACTCATTTTCAGCTGTGCTTCCATTACGTTAATTATAATCTGGTGTGCTTTTAATCCTATCGTTGCTCTTAACTTTCTCGTTCGTACGTATGCAAAACCGTCAAATCTGCATTCGAAACCTGCCCGACATGACAACCCATCGACAAAAAAGGAAAGCGTCTCATTAACGGCTTCTCCTCATCCCTCTGGGCCATGAAGAAAAAAACGTAATTATGATTCTGCGATGACCGTGCCCAAACCCAAACTTCTCACGGTGCAACTTCCGGAAAGATATTTTCAACCTCTTGACATCAGGAAATCGTAAAAAAAACTTTCACGCACAAAGCGGTTCTGGCTGGGTTTAAAATGAACGATGGGTAATTAATATACACGGCAAATGAAGGTAACGACGAAAAGTGAGACACCACAAACTAATAAAAATAWTGACTGAATTATAAAGGTAACGCTTTACTGCATGCACCGCCACAAGAAAGTGAGCAATTGCATTTTTTTTTCAAAAACGAACAAATCAGCATGTTTAAAGTCATATTTAAAAATAACTGAACGTTTAGTTCCATACGAAAATTCACAAGCTAAGAACGTGAAGCAATTTTTAAGTTCAAAGATCCAAGATGCTTGGGCACAGAATACGAAGTCGTGCTCTTACTCATTTAACTACAAATCACTTTCAGCAAGCCCTTTTAGAGTAATGCGAACTTATTTCTCAAAAGGACAATCGACAATTAATTTTAGTAATGGGGACAACACCCACTAGTAAAAATCATTATTTTTGCCGATTAATTGTAGGTACCTTCTAATACCCATAGGAACTTTAAAACTTAAAATTTCATATAAAACTATTTTTTGTTCAGATAAAGGCAAAATACTATTATCTGACACGTATGTTGCAACTACTGCATAACTTTTATCTGCTACGGCAAAGTCAATATTATCATTTCTAAACCACGATAAGACTACTAACGCTACTAGATTGCAACGCAACAAATTATTTGGATATATATACTTAAACGGAACTTCATTTCTACGAAGATTGGTATGTCTAGTTTGGATTGCAAAATATAAACAAAAACAAATGAACGTAACTTTTTAATCAATGCGCGAAATGATTAATTATGTAAGGAGGGATAAATGTTCGTTAACTGTTGTTAATAAAATAAACATGGGACGTATTTGCACAAAAATACCAGTAAATAACATACCAAAACAAAGAAATCCAATACACTCCCTCCACCTCGTTCATGACATCCAGAAATTAATCAATCAGTGGCTTTTTGTGGACCAAATTGAGTATTCGTTCACTCAGTAAACACCGGAAACAAACAGAACATTGTTCTACTGTACTGAATTGCACAACCAAATTTAGATAACTCACCAGGGGGCAACGATGCCCCCAGGATAGTCACAAAGTGTCTTCTTGCCTGGGCCCCCCTCTTCTTATTTCCACCTTTGGCCTAACTTCCTAGGTTATTAAACAAAACAATAGTTTTCAACAGCTATTAGCTATTCTACCAAGCAGCCGCATCGGCAAGCGATAGCGCATGCATGTGAGTTTCTGACCATCACAAAGTCTCCTCAGAAGTGCCCATTCTGAGATCAACATCGAGGGTCATACACTGCGATGCGTCAAGGGGTTATCCTTAACCCCAGGCACACCAGTTGTCGATTTGCGTATCGGACCGACGGTATACCAAATACCATCGGTTCCCCCGTTGCTGGCAGGGCACCCAGATACCAGAATCATACAACAATCTCAAAAACTGTCCCAGTTTGGTAGCAACATAAAAACCTGACGTCAGGACTGTAAGGGGTAAATAAATGTTCGTTGATTAATAAATAATTAATTGCTGTTAATTAAATAAACATGGGACGTATTTGCATAAGAATACCAGTAAATAACATACCAAAACAAAGAAATCCAATACACTCCCTCCACCTCGTTCATGACATCCAGAAATTAATCAATCAGTGGCTTTTTATGGACCAAATGGAGTATTCGTTCACTCAGTAAACACCGGAAACAAAAAGAACATTCTTTTACTGTACTGAATTGCACATCCAAATTTAGATAACTCACTGGGGGGCAACGATGCCCCCAGGCTAGTCACAAAGTGTCTTCTCGCCTGGGCCCCCCCTCTTCTTATTTCCACCTTTGGCCTAATTTCCTAGGTTATTAAACAAAAACAATAGTTTTCAACAACTACTAACTATTCTACCAAGCAGCCGCATCGGCAAGCGATAGCGCATGCATGTGAGTTTCTGACCATCACAAGGTCTCCTCAGAAGTGCCCATTCTGAGATCAACATCGAGGGTCATACACTGCGATGCGTCAAGGGGTTATCCTTAACCCCAGGCACACCAGTTGTCGATTTGAGTATCGGACATTAACTGGACCGACGGTATACCAAATACCATCGGTTCCCCCGTTGCTGGCAGGGCACCCAGATACCAGAATCATACAACAGTCTCAAAAACTGTCCCATTTTGGTAGCAACATAAAAACCTGACGTCAGGACTTTCAACACCAAAAATGCTACCCTCTTAATGTCTCAAAGAGACAACAATCAATATACATTTCAGTATTCACTACTTTAGTACTTTAAAATCCGGTAATACTCCATCAACTCTGGTCCAGCCACAAAATAAAGGAAACAATCATCTCTAAGAATTAACCAACTAACACATTCCAGCACTCCACTCATACTAATGTCGCGCTGCTCCGAAAAGGGTCTCGCCCAGAGGTTTCTTTCTTGTAAACAAAACATAACTCATCTGAACTGTCGGTTCATTCTCGACTTAATAAACATATAGTCAAAATAATCTTATAATCGAATTTTAAGTCAATATAGGTATAAATCAATAACGAAAATAAAATAAAATGGATATTAATAAATGTAAATCTACTTATTAGAATAGAATTGAACAAGAGAAAAAAAAATGTCGCCTTTCAGGACTTTCAACAACAAAAATGCTACCCTTTGAATCTCTCAAAGAGACAACAATCAAAATACATTTCAGTACTCACGACTTTAGTACTTTTAATCCGGTAATACTCCAATTGTCCATCAACTTTGGTTCAGCCACAAAACAAAGGAAACAATCATCTCTAAGAATTAACCAACTAACACATTCCAGCACTCCACTCATGATAATGTCGCGCTGCTCCGAAAAGGGTCTCGCCCAGAGGTTTCTTTCTTGTAAACAAAACATAACTCATCTGAACTGTCGGTTCATTCTCTTAATAAACATATAGTCAAAATAATCTTATAATCGAACTTTAAAATAAAATAAAATGGATATTAATAAAAGTAAATCTACTTATTAGAATAGAATTAAATAAGGGAAAAAATGTCGCCTTACAATTAAATATTTGTGTGTGTAATTTGCAACATGCTAGAAGGGTTCCCACCCCTATTGAAACCCGAGATTATGTTTGCAATTCACTTAGCGGGGCCTGGGTCTAGTATGATTTGATGTCAAAGACTGACTTCACGAAAATGTGTCCCAGGCAAGCTGTCTGTTCCATTCAAACTCAAGGCTTTGATCTTTGACGAATGAAAAAATGAAAATCATGCAGCTCGCTAGAGTTTAATGTGATCTGAAAATTGGTTACAAAAATCCAACCTTGATAGGAAAAGTCTATAATCGTATGAGTAAATTCTATCTTAGATCTATTTAGCGGTTGCTTTAAAGACTAAGAACAAAAATAATAGCAGACAACACGTGAAGTTGTTTTATGCTGACTACAAGTCGAATTATGAAAAAAGATGCGTTGTAATATGAAACAAAGACTGCGTCTGCAGTTTACATAACACAGGCATTGCGATTGTTATTGTTTGTGCTTATCTACACGAAGCAAGCTTCGTTGAAATTATTACACACTCAAATGCAACAGAAGCCCTTAACAATACGTGGCGACATTATGTGCAATATGGGACAGCAAGCTCTAGAAATGTAAACAATGAAATCGCGTATTCGGCAGAATTCAGAGCGATACTACTTCGCATTGAGCAAGTATAAATATTGCATATATTACTTTTATGTCATTTTATATCAAATATTCCTAATTTGTATTATTGTATTGCTTTCAAAGTTATTATATTAGCTGAGGGTCATCTGAAGACAAGAAGTTGCGTCAATTATTGGGTGTTTTTTTATATGTAAGGAGGTGAAAAGAGGAGTCATGTTTAATACTCGAAAATACGTAAACTTGAACGTTTCAAATTCCAACATTACTGCTAATAACTCACCAAACATGTCACCACATCATTTTCTTTCCTCTTCTAATCACCTATACAGATAAAAACCACTATGAGTGCTTTATTCTATTTACGCTTACTGCATTTATTTCATTCCCATCAACTTCGCATAATTTTAATTGCTCATGATATTTAGACTGCTTCTCATCTCTAAGCCAACACCATCAAACCATAAATAAAACACACAGACATTAATCGTAACATCACTCAGGGTCATCATTCACCCCTACACAAATCAAGGCCATTCCTCGCCAAGATCCCACAAAACACATTAGGGCCCTTCCTCGCCCTAAACCTCTCAGCTAAGGCCATTCCTCGCCAGAGCCTACAACTCAGCAGAAGCTATTTCTAGCCAATGCCTACAACTCAGCAAAAACTATTTCTAGTCAATGCCTACAACTCAGCAGCGACTATTTCTAGTCAATGCCTACAATTGCTACGATCAAGGTCCTTCTCACTTTAATCTCTACAGTCTAATTATCATTTAGCATCTAAACGTTCCTCACTAACCTGCAGATATCGCTATCTCTCTATCTTTACGTAAACAACAACTTCAAAGCACGTCTATCGATCTAATTAAAGTAAAACTACAGAATAAAGACACTCAGTGAGAAACCTCACCCCAATATAAGAATATACGCCAATCCAATAGGACACTCACTATAATTAATCCGTAACGATACGGAATACGAACTCAACTGATTCATAATCGTCTTAAAAAAACCTCTTGCCGTATTTTCTTCTACGAACTTTGTTTTGACTAACGTGCAGTCGCAAACCCACAGCTGCTCACGATGCCGCCGTATATTTTCTTTATCGATAGCCGCTGTTAAAACCGCCGACACACCAGAGAGTGTAATGTTTAATAAAACGTCGGCACGTGTATAAATTAGTGCTGTTTGAGTAATTCTATGATTTACAATTATTCAGAAATCTCCACAAAATTAATACTCACTTTACATATATAGTGAAAAGATACAGTTTTTTTCCAAGAAAGAAGTCATGGAAGCTGTAGGAAGCTAGATAGCACACCAAGAACAAGAATTAGCTTAGAGGCACGACAAAACTACTATCAAAAGTGTATTCATTCATTCAAGGGGGGACTTATGATGATTAATAAAAAAGTTTCATTAAAAATTTAAGTCTTTCGGTATTAAACTAACAATACCCCCCTTGTGAAAAACGCAATCAGAAGTAATCCAAAAATGCATCAATCTCACTTGACATTTGTTTATGAGCAAGTTAGCCAAAATACGAGAAGGGATAATGGAAAGCAGGATGTAAGCAGAATAAATTACGCATGTAAGACGTGTTAAAGGTGTAACGAAAATAGACAAAATGAGGAATGAGAAGTTGAAAAAAGCTGATGCAACATGACAAACTAGAGAAAAATGATTTAAACTGGGATATTTTTGGTACTTGGTAAAACAAATGAAAAATTACGAGAAAAAATATGTGGTACGAAAGTAATGAAAAGAAGAACCAAAGGAAGGCAAAAAAAGACAGTGGCTGACAATGGCAGTGTCGCTGTGGAAGAGCAAAAGAAGCGGCCAAGAAATGGAAACACTTCCGCGCACAACTGCATCCAGCAACATCTTCATATACACGATTTAATCGTCTCAAGATTTCGTCACGTACTCTATGCACACATTTGAAAACTGCATCTGGCGAGATCACGGCTCGCTTATGAGATTTATCATCGACTTTCCCGCGATGATATGTAACAAGCGTGCACGTAATAAAAGTAATGGCATTAATATAAATGATATAACAAATCACGGCGGCCCCGCAAGAATGTCGTTATAAATGGCGATATGCGCGTATTGCTGCAACTGGAAATGGCAGGTAGCCGGATGGGTGATTTTATAAAACGCAGCTAGCGACACGCAGTTGCGAAAACGCAGGTATAATTTTACACACGCTGCGCCCGCTTGCGAAACTGCACGTTTTAATGAAACTAATCGGTAAAATCAGGTATGCCGCTTACCTTTTGGAGTTCCTGCCGATGTCTGTTTCGTCTTGGGCACCCGTCGTGGAGTCCTGAAAAAAAAAGACGAAATTATAGATACAAATCAAAAATGTACAGCGATTTATAATTAGTTGACATTCTAAAAGTTAATCTCGCATGGTACAGCATTTCCATGACTATGTATTTTCTATGGCGACCTTTCATCGACTCGCCTATAATTTTTTTAGTATCCTTTGGTAACTTATTTTTTGTGAAAAATCATGATTGAGAACAAAAAAAAATCGTCAACGAGATTCAAACCAAAAAATGCTTACGCAGCAGAACAAAGAGCAAAGAATGTCAAGTAAACGGGTGTTTTTGGATCGCTATCGACAAGATGCAGATGATTTGTTTTCTCACATTATTACGGACTACGAGACGTGGATATGCTACGACACTCCCGAAATTAAATAACAGACAATGCGATGGGCGCCATTCAATTTCACCAAACCAGAAAAAATCCAAGCAATCTCCTTACACGTTCGGAAAATGATGGCTACCGTTTTGTGGGATAAGGGTGTTCTTTTGGTTGGATTCATAGAAGGTGGTACTACAATTACAGCTACTACGTAGAAACGCTCACCAGATTGATGTGGGAGATCCAAAATCGTAACTTTCATTGGGAACTTTATGATCATCCACTTTACTATTTCTTCTTCTAACACTTCGAACAGTGGCTTGCTGGACAACGCTGCCAGAATGATGATGATCTCAAGACCGTCGTTATAACAAAACGGTTTTTAAGTATCACAATCGACCAAAACTGATGGGTCATATGGACCGCAAATTTTTATCGCCAAAGGAATAAAATTCCCCCAGCGATATCCACCTGCATCACAGTTTTATCTGCACATCTGTTTGTAAACCTACACCGTTTGACGGGTGCATCCAAACAATAACATCTACCGGCCCGCGAAAGACCCACACCGTCGATGAAAGCGTGGGCCTTCTTCGTTTGATTAATGGTCGATTTACATTTACGGACATCCAGGAAAGTGTTCCTCCCCGGGGTGAATGGTTCTTTGAACTCTCAGCTGGGGAGTTGTGCAATGCAACTGGGAACGGCGACGTTACGAAATCGTGAAACAAAGCGGTTCCCATGTTGCAATGGGAGTCACTTCGAGGAATTTACTTCCTGATTTGAAGAGTGTTTTGTATACAGCTTTAATTTTTTTTATACAAATGGAATATATCCCGTTAATCAGTTAATTGGCTGTTCAACAGATTTCATTAGTGATTAGTGATTGCTCCCTCGCCAAGCGACCTTATTCGGTGGGTTAACAAGTATGACTAAATTTAAAAAAAAACTAAAAACATTTAAATTTAAATATATCGTAAGCATAGATAGGTACAGAGCTGCATGGCGTGGTAAAATAATTTGTTTATAATACATTTTTGACTTGTCGAATCTTGCATTCTTTTTTAAGCCATGGACTCATCAACGATGTGGGAATGACTTCAAACTTTAAATTAGGTACTCAGGTTTTGTTTATACATTTTCTTCGCCATTAAAACAGACGTACATTAAAAAGAACATGACGACGATCTCGAAGCTCTTTAGGCCCTCGAGTTCTCCATCATTCATGATGCCAGCTCCTGCCGTACTTCTTATATTTCTCCATAAAACAGCAAACCGTCGACGTCGACGTTGTACGGACCCGCATGAGTTATAGACCCGCAGCATGCTTTCTCTTGCATGACGAGAAATTTTAGAATCTGCATTGCCTTATATGGTCTCTTAGTCAGCCCGCGCGATAGTACCGAGCCAGTTCTCGACTTTATCATCTTTCCAGCTGGTGAGGCGATAATTACGCGAAACGAGCAGCAAATGAACACAGTAGCTCGACTGACGGTCGGTTATAAATTTTATCTAAAATTATCCCGTAATACCACTTTGTCCACTTGCGACATGCGCGATGTTTATGCTTTTGCGATATAAATAGATCTTAATGGAGGGAGTGTGTGAGAAATTTTTCGTTTGCGGAAATGCATTTGGAACTGAACAAAACGGCGATTGTAAAATTTCAAGTTTTACACGCTGTGTATTTATGTTTGTGGAGATAAATTTTCGGTATAGCTGTTGAATGACTGCGCATTTGGCAAGTCAGCATAAAAGCTCTAATGATCTTAAAACGAAGAATGATCATGAGGTGATGTGTTTGTATTTGAAAATTCAAGTATTAAGCGTTTTCTTTTTTTTGACACTCTAATCGTAGTACAGATATTTACAGTAAATTTATATGTTTATTTGAATGGATACACTACTGCAACACGCAATTTTCTGCAGAAAAAAATAATGGCTCCAGTTTTTTGGGATGCGGAGTAAATACTCTTAATACAGTATGTACCAAAAGGACCTACAATAACGGAAGATGTCTACAAAGACACATTTAAAAACTTAACAACTGCAAATTAAAATGCATGTCTATGCTGTGTTGTCTGGACCGCAACGAACTGCAGATAGATCTATTTCGCTATCATTATAGCTCATCAGTGCAGTTTAGGTCTAGTGCAGACAGCACGGCATAGAGGTCCATATAAGATAGCGGCCTCAAGGAACAATACGACCTAGTCCCGTGACTATTATATTTTTCCAAAATTTACAAAAAAGCAAAAGAATTTTATAATATAAAATATATAAATCCAAAACCCGATTTTCATGCAGTTACTGCACGTCCATTAGGAGCTACATGTGTGGTAAAACAACGCAACAAAGTAGTCTTCAGTTTGCTCTTCTGCGCACACCTATTACTTTTGCCTCCATGCAAATGATATGGAAATGAAATTAGAATGCATCTGCCAAGAACCGTTCTCACTGCAGAAGGTTAACTTAGCAACATTCCAGCAACACTGTTGCACTTGCCGGCTAATCTGATTGACGCTTCCACGTGAAAGCGTCGTCCATTTTTCGTCACGGCGAAAAAAATCCTCAAGGATAAGATGAAAGGAATCATAAACGAAGTGATAAAAAATATCTAGCGGCGTAGGCCACGTGTATCCTGTTATTACGGAAAGCGTTATGTTGCTCCAATCGGATGTCGGAACCAGACTGGAATACTAATCAGTATGATACAGAGGAATATCGTGTTGGGAAAGCTTGATATCCGATGGCATAAAGCGAGCAAACTGCTGTATAGAAACGCCGAAAACTTGCACTAAATAACCTCATGCCCCGGTTTCTGTGCCTGGGAGGTCATAGGTCTATGGAACGAGAATAAAAAGAAACTGCATTAAAACGGGCAATTTTATGGCGTGCTCACTATGGCTAGTGGAAACTAGATGACCTACTGAAGATAAGCGCATAAGTACTGCATCGAGCAGGATACACTTGCATCTAGAGTTTATATGTTGATTTATGTACCAAAACATCAAAAACTTTATGCAGAAAGACAGCTACAACAATGTACAAGAGAGCAATTTAGTTAAAGCTAGAAAGATAAAAAGTTAAAGTACTGGCACATAGTATATAGGTACATGCGAAGATAACAAAGTATTCGTACGTGAAGTGTAGATATATTACGTGAGGTAAGCCTAGGTAGACAAAAATTCAGTCGATTTAATAGACTGACATCATCTGGGATCGAATATTACACCCAGATTGGCCCCAAAAGAATTATATCATTCAAAAATTTCATTAAACTGCATTTAATTGTAAGATTACAATCATCGTTGCTCCTAATCTCACAGAAAACTTTGATGTCATCTGCATACAATAGGCAGAGGACATGCCAGTTATATCATTCACAAAGAGAATAAACAACAATGATCCCTAATTGCTTCCCCGGGGTACCCCAGAGGTGACATTAAATTTCCTAGACATACATTATATATACATCGTTATCTGTTGTCTCTGTTCTCGCTGTCTATGTGCTTGGGTTCCATTATCAATAAATTCGGAAAGAAATTGTGTGATATTAACTAACAGTTCAATAATAATTCAGAACATATCCTAGTGCAGAGATACTTTTAAGATAACGCCCCTCTCCACAAGTTGTTGACTCAGTTACAAAAAAATTGATAAAGTTTGTTTTGAATTGGTTAATCATCCCGCCCTATTCTCCAGATTTAGCACTGCCAGACTATGTATTCCCAAAGCTCAAAAGACATCTGAAAGGTAAAATATTTTAGAGTCATGTAATTTTTTCCAGTTACTTTATGAACGTTCTGCTTAAAGGAGATTGTGTTGAATAAAGTAAATTTTGTTTTAAAATATTGTGTCGGTGTTGGCTCCGCGAATTTTTGCTATCGCAATAAAACTTGTGACACCTACTTCGTTCTGATGAAATGAAGTTGTTTTCTTTTCTAATTCAGGCGGTTAGTAGTGAATTTTATGGTCCAATTAATCAAGTTAGTTGATGTAATGGACTTCGCAGCCAGCCTTTTTATGACAGGCGGAATGGCACACACTTTTTACGTCCGAAAAAATCAGCCGACTTAATTTCTCCAGCGTTTGTGTAATTGTGCGAAGATAATTTCCTAGCAGTCGATTGTTTCGGTTGTTAAACGGCCATGTTTCAGGTGCTTAATTACAAGTTATACACGCGCTTTATCAGGCGAAATTACGTTTACGTTACAATCATGGGAAACTGCTATTGCCATATTCAGCGATATTATTAGTGTGACGTTATTTATAACCAGGAAAACCTCTGTCAACTTCTGTAATAATACAATTAAATAATGCATGGAGGTCAATKAGTTTGTACGTGGTGGTTATTCAGAGCAGCAAATTGAGTGTAATGTTTTTATAGTTACATAAACGCTTTCATACCTTTTCACGGTAATCAAAATACCAAATTAGGTATAGCAGGTGTGTTTGCCGTATGATTTATTGTTTACGAGCGAAGGTTTGCAGGATTAGAGATTAATAAATAAATGTCTCTTTTAAATATACGGGGTGCTTCTAAAAGATGCGGAAAAAATTAAATTGAACTCTGGAATATTTCGTCATCATTCTCAAAACATCAATTCCAGTTTCAGTACGTCTCCTTAATTCATCCTCTGTATCTACCGACCTATATAATACACGAAAGTTTTCAACGTTCCCCACAAAGATTAGTTAATCGGGGTCATGTCAGGCGATCGAGCTGGGCAATTTGCGGGTGCATCACAGCCTCTAGCTAGTAGTAAAATGTGAGAGTACCATCGTGCATAAACCACATTCTTCTTCAAAATTCCATAAGTCTGGTCATTCGTTTTGCAGACGTTGCAAATAATTTTCGAGGCGGTAAAATGACAGGACCAATTATGAAAGTGTCCATGATACCTGTCCAAGCAATCTTCAACAGGTAATGAGAACTGACTTAGAAGAAGTGTCCTCAAAAACATATTAAGCACCTCATTATTCCGATTCCTATTTAGATGGAGTAGGCCACCGCTCTTTATCCATCATGTTTATAGATAACAACGTCTGCCGCAGAACAAATTGGTTGATAAATGGCTTGCCTGCAATCTCCAGGAAGTGTCTCTAAACCAGTTGATTTCCTGTGCAAAAATCTTTAATTAATGAAGCTGATAGGCGTAATTTTAAGAAAGCTGGCCGCGTCACGACTGGTATACAAAGCCGAGCGCAAACCGGATAACACCGTAATGCATAAAAAATAATAATTTCCGTTGTACCACTTGGGCTCAATTGGCTGTTGTAACCTATCACCTTTTCATGGACATTAGAAACCGCATTATGTTAATTATTATGATTTAAAGGACTCTTGGTGTCTAACGGGTATTTTCTCTGGTGTTGATCGCTGTGCAAAAATTATAGCGTGTAAATTATAACTGGTTCGGTGTAGAAAGCCGGTTGAAGAAGGAAACGTTTCTTTGTTCGAAACTTTGGAACATATAGCACTACATAAGCATACATAAAAAAATCTAGCTTCTCCAATACTCTTCTACCATAATCTGGCATAAGTTGTCCTTTGTTACGGTGGGTCCACTCCCAGCAAACCTCATTGTTTACCGGGCACCAACGCACATCGTACCACACGTTCTCTATCATTATCTAAATTACACCGCACGAGAGAAGTGACCGTCCTCTGGTCACCGTACCGGAGCGAATTCCTCAAAGCATCTCGGCACCGCCGTCTACGAGTTCATTCCCTATTTTGTGCCGACGAGAGCAACTTTTGTTATTACCGTGGAAGACCGAAAAAAGCTGACTAATCGGTGTTTTGTCCGGCGAGGATTAAATCGAGTGTACGCGAGAAGAAATGAGATTCTGTGAAGGAGTCAAATTAGCGACTGCCATTTGGAGAATCGCTGATTTTTGTTTGCGGTGATTGGCTTTAATGATAATTAGTGGGATGTAGTAGTCGTTGTCTGTTTAAGAATGTATGCGAAGTTTTCACAATCGTTTTTTTCCAAATGCGACCGAAGAGAATCAGTTTTAATGTCTTTTGCTGTTCAAATTATGTATGGAGCATGATGTAAAAAGCAATTGTAATTCACTCCAAAAAAGACAGTCAGTTAGAAAGAGGTCTATCCGCGACAATTTCCCTGTTAATGCGTGGTTTTTAATAGGGCTGTTCAAATTTTTTAAATAGTAGAAAATATGTATTCATATATCCAGCGCTACACATAAAACCGCAACATTTTAAGTAACATTCAAATAAATAAAGTACTAAGAAAGTGTAATCCACCAAATAAAGCAAGTAATGAAATTTTGTTGTGTAAATCAATGACATATTATTAATAATATAGACCCAAAAATGGAGCCCTGCGGCACACCTTATTTTACGTTCTTGCGTATAGAGGAAACACTAATTCGTTGTTATTAAGACTAGTTCCTATATAAAAAAAAATTGTTGTCCCACGTACACCAATTGGCTCAAGTTAATTGGTCTATAGTGTTAAACCAAGTTGCTCAAAAAGACAATGCGGATCATAAGTGGCAATGCTAACAATATTTCTTTTAAATTAATACAAATAACAATAATGACAGATATACTAATGCAGAACAACAACATGTAAGCCTACTTTGTATATGGTTCCCGTAATCAATTATTCCGGAGAGCACAGTGCGTCAAAACAACTCATTTCTTTGTGTTGGCGCTTTGTTACGTCCCGTCCATCGCTCAACGGGAAAAAAGGAACAGTAACAATCGCCCTGCAAACAACGCCAGAACTGATCAAACAGAAATCCATCAGGGCTCCGCGGACAATAAATCATCTCGTATGCAAATCGGCGAGTGGCTAATTTCTCGCAGCGAAATGAATATTCAGGCGCGTCCCCGTGTTGCATATGTGATTGACAGAAGGGGTTCGTTGCACCAAAGGGAATTCCATTGTTCGCAAGGCGCACTTGTTAAATACAAAGGGGGACAGGCAGATGAAATCCCGCGGGAGCACGTTTGAAGTGCGAAGGAACGGGTGCGTTTAAGCCAATTAAGCGGTAAAAGCCATTTCTGATTGGTTAATGCATCTGCTGTGTTGGTTTCGTATGGCATTTTCGGATACTCAATCGCTCAAATACATAGTACCGATTCCTGTTCTCGGTAGTAAGTAACCATGATGACATCTTAAGATCTACAAAGTAGGTACCTTAATTTAAGGCGTCGTGGTTAAAAATTTATATTGACTAATACTAATAAATTGGAACTGGTCCAGCGGTACTTAATTAATTTGTATTTCAAAACGGCTAACCTTAACGTTAGTGGAAAGTACATGACAACACCATCTAAAAGCAATAAATTAACATTATGATAAAACTAAATTACTGCCCTATCGGAAACTACTTGGGTTGTACAGTATTTATTGTCCCTAATAAAAATACAAAATACATAATCACCCTGCACTTGAAGACACTTACTCCACCTATGCTCTAGCATAATCATTACCTTTGGAGTTTTGATCACAGAAAAATTTGTTGACTTTGTCATAACAGACACGATCAAAACTTTCTTGGGTACACAAAGTTCGCGGGCGACCAGCATCTTTTGTATGTTCGGTTCGCTAGTTTTTCTGCCACATCGTCACTGTCGTGACCAATTTTTCACTACTACACCAACCATATCGGCATGAACCCCGCTTCGGGCGTTAAACTTTTCTTCTGGAAATATTTAATAACGGCATGAACCTCGTTTATCTCTATTTTCGGAAATCTTTGGAGAGCTTCTGTTTTAACTTACACCTAAAACAATCAATTTTGGCAGTTTGTTTGATAGATTTTTTTCAAAAATCCCAGTATCAGACATCGTTTCACTGTTTCTTATGGCACAACTTTTCTTTTCAATTACAATAGTCCACTGGTCATTAAGCTTCATGCAGTGATACCAATTGCAGTTTTATTCCATTTGTCGTGCATTTGCAATATGCGATGTTTTCAGCCCTAGCTCTTGTGACCTTCAGTTCCCCACATCTTCAAAATATGATCGTCCAAACTGTCTTTGAGTTATAGCGATTTTTACCATCAAACGACCTGAGGAAATGAGAATAAGAAATAGTGCCTTCGTGAAATGCGGGCGTCCTAGATAATTGCAGGCGGTGCATAAATAGATGATTTGCCTACAAAAACAATCGACAGCATGAAAGTTTCTACTGTCGACTCATTTGCAAGAAGAAACACGCACTAGTTAACTTCACTCTTATTTTTTTTGCACGAACCAGGAAGATATTCCAGTTGACTGAACCCGAGCTGTTTTACTGCCGCTAATTAGAATAATGATTCATATGATTATGCGGTCGCCAGCGCGATGCGTAGGAGATCCAGCTGGAGCTCATTATGTGATCAATTAAAACTTATGTTTATCTTGAAAAATTCACACTCCCATCTAGTTGGAACGCGGCCGATTTTTGGGTTAAGTGTAAATAATGGTATAGGACAATGTTAAGATTGCTTTGTTGCTCGAAAAAAGTAACGACGTCCTATCGCGATTATTATTAGGAAGACCTAGAAAGTAGTTTTCTTTATTTATTTATTTGGATACATCACCAAACAGCCGAAGCCAATTACAGGTTAGGGTAATAATAATAAGGTATTACACATTGACTAGCTAGACAATAAAAACGACTTCTCTTAACTCTTGCAAAATGAAGCTGCTTTTGAATCAATACGAGGTTTATTACAATTTTTAGGTCATATCACTATTACTAAAGCTGGATGGATTAGGTATTTTTAAGATATAGGTTAGCCTTCAATGTTGGAGATATAAAGAAATCCCGTTTCTATAGCAACACGTTTTGATTTCTTAGAAATGTCATTCACACGTGATTAAACCATATTAAAAAAAATCAACAAACTCGAATAACCAGTAATATGATAAGGTACCTTTATCGAGAATCACTAACTAAAGTATAGTTATTATACAAGATTATAAAGAGATTGTTTATCTACGAGTGAAAATGTTAAGTTTGCGAGTGACGAATGTTTATAGTCGTTTATACTACAACATTTTTTCTATATCCAGATTTCAAAAACACGTTTTGCGAGCTATTTCCCACGTTGCTTGTTTGGTATTGACGTTTGGACACTTATGATGGTGTCTACCTCAGAAGTAGTTCTGAAACGGTTTCGGGGAATACAAAATGTACGGAAATTAATTTAAAAAAAAAATATAAAAACTACCATCAGATGTGGAAGATGCATTCATCTAAGACCTTTAAAAAACAGATATTTAACGTACTGCAGTACTTTCGAAGTTTAATTTTAAACGCTCTCATTTAAACAAAATTTTGTTAAGCGATACTACTTAGCAAACATCAAACAAAACATCATTTTTGAAAAAAAAATAGACAGTTTCAGTTCATTATTAACGCAAATTTGCAATAGCGAGTACGTTGTTTTTGCCTGTTGAAATTGCCATTTTACAATCAAATTGTGCAGGCTTGGCTTCAAAAATGCAATCTGTATCATACTCGGCGTTATTTATTTGCAAGGTCTCTCCTTTAGCGGCATTCTGCCACTCGCATAAGCACGTGTTCGACACAACACCATTAAAAAGTCGTACAGGTATCACCTTATGAAGTCAATATCGAACACGTTTCCTGCTGGTTAATTGGGGGCTATATTATCTAACGCAAAATTGTTGACGCAACAGCAAGTACAGATTGGACCGTTTCGTTTTGTTTTTCTGTAAAACAAAAACTAGGATCGGAGAAAGCAGATAATTTGAACGAAATTATTTTGGCTGTGCGGTTTTACGCAAGACCAATCCGTTTCAGGTGAAAAAATAACTGGGCATGTTACGAACAAATCATTTTACGCAGTAGCGCTTCCAGTTGTTCTTGAGTTATAGTGTTTAAACACATATATCATCCTCAGAATTGTATAGCTTTGCAAATACTTTGAACTATACAATTGTCCAGTCTTCCTCAAATTAAGCAAAAAATAGGCCGCAGGAGCTACCTCCCGCAAGAGGGTTACAAACAGCCAGTTTCGTGCCAGCACAAACAGAAGACGACATGTTTCCTTCGGCAATAATTGTAGCCATTCAAGTGACTAAGACTAGGGTCGGTCCCAAAACGAGAGCAGATGTTGAATCTTTAACACAAAGGCAGGTATACCATAACACAAAACATAACAAGAGGAACCTTTTAAACACATGGTGTAAATGCACCGTGAGAAATAGAAAAACAGGCGGTCGACAGTCTGCAAGAAACGGGAATGTCGCTTGGAATTTGGCCATGAAAATTCGTTACGCTATTTTTGTAGTCGGCTTGGTAAAATCGAGGAAAACTATTGTAAAGGACAAATTTAAATTAGGTGCTGGTAGATACGCAACTCGCATGGAGAAAGCGTTTACTGCGTGCTACAAAATTCTCATGTGTTGTCCTTAACAGTATGGGCACGTAAAATCAGCAGAAATAGGTGGTTGATTTCTCAACATAGTCCTTTAAGGGTCTTCAGTCCGTTAAATTCTATAATGCCTGTAAACGTTTTCCTCCGCCACTACAATTCGCAATACAACAATAAAAAAGAACTAAATTGAATTTTGAACCGACACTTTTTCTTTATTGAAAACAACAAAAATACAGCCTTGTGAATTTTTCAAAAAACATTAMCAAGTATAGAAATTTGCATCTTTTCAAACACAGCTAAAAAAAAGATAATTAATTGTCT
Source organism: Rhyzopertha dominica (assembly GCA_025024175.1). Taxonomy (NCBI): domain Eukaryota; kingdom Metazoa; phylum Arthropoda; class Insecta; order Coleoptera; family Bostrichidae; genus Rhyzopertha; species Rhyzopertha dominica. The sequence continues at coordinate 11,545,994 of QCXZ01000138.1, forward strand.
CATGCGGTTTTTGTGAAATAATAGCCGAACGAAGCAGAAAATTATTAAAATTGGGACTTACAGTGATACAGCGGCAGTATTTTGAAAAACACTCATGTTATCGCTTTGATAAAAATTTTCTCTAGTTGCAAAGCAAAATATTTCCTAAGATACTTGAAAAAAACATAAAACGTGCTCGTCAATTGAGTTCTGGTCGGCTATTTAAAACAAGATTGGTATATTTAGAATTTGCCTTTTTTCGACTGGATAGAATCGAAACCTGTAAAATGGGTGTCCCGCAGGGATCGGTCGTACGTTCACCACTTTTGTTCCTAATGTTCTTATACCAATGAGCTTTTGTGGCTGTTTTGATCCCATAAGTGAATTTTTTAATGAACCCTTGATCATTTCGGCAAGAAAACAATCGCCGATCGCATTCCTCCGGTGACAGTTTCCCCTGGATGCAACATAGCCGAGGATGTCGTTAACCTCATACCGTAAGGCGCAGTACTTGCGATGTGAATTCCATTTTAATTTATCTCAATCGAGCGACCAGAGTGTGGCGGCATCTGCGCGGGTTGCGAAACGTCATCAGCGGGCACGTACTCTCGTTACGGGATGTGCACGTGTGTGCAAGCCGTCGATTTACATGCACCGGGGTCGGCTTGTGCAATTTGATGGTCGATAGGCCGTGGTATGGGTTACGTCATGGCCGACATGGAAAAGCCGTTTGATGACTATCGATTGACAGGGAAATGTCGATTAACGTAATACACAGACATAAAAATCGGCAACAAAAACTTAAATGAAGATATGTGCACTCATCTGTTTGTTTCTTCATCTTTGAACTCAGAAATTTGGCATTGCCGCTCCATGTTTTCCCTAATCTCATTACTTTTTCTTTCCTGGCGATTTGCTTRGATTTGTTTTGTAGGTCCTTCACACAACGGCCAACGCTGGCAATGCTAAGCATTACATTGATGTCATATAATGTAAGCACATTTTCAGGTTTTCGGCTTCTCTAATAGATTATTATTTACAATATTAAGTAACATTAACTTTGTCCCAGGGCCGATCCTGGGATACGTAACGCAACTGTGCAATTTTTTTTATTCCGCCCCCATATAACTAATCTTAACTTTTTTACCCTAAGGGTGTATCCTAGCTGTTTCTCAGTTGGTACATAAACAAAGTCATTCCATTTCTTCTTATCTTTCGCCACCTTCCTTGCAATTGCTGTTACTTCATCATTCCAGGGTTTCCTTAGCGTTTTATCGTAACATCTCTCCTTTCTCTGCCTATTACCATTACTTTGGTTTTGCTTGTATTTATCTTCCCTTCCCTCTCCCATAGCCTTAAACTTTCATGTAACTGTTTTTTATAGTCAAGTTTGTAGCAAAGGCAGAGTTGCGAATAATTCGTTCTCCAATTTGCAAGCCGTAGATTAATAGAATTAAGACGACACTACTAATGAACCATAACGTAATGCTTATGAAATAAGTTTCACGCCTTAAATTTTCCATTCTTTTGTCTTTAGCGTAACCATACCATTTAGTAATCAATTTTGCACAATTACGACCAATAATAATTGTGCGGCCATGTACCAAATAATTAATAAATAAATAGGAGCGTGCAAATGGTCGGATTTTAAATATTTGCAAAACAACAACAGAATAACCCTATTATAAATGGTAACAAAGAAAAATGAAGGTGAGCAATAATTATACAATATCTGGGGTATGAATTTGCAAAAATTTAATTGCTTAATTGCTAGATATAAAAGTGAAGAAGCGAATAATTAAAAATTAATTAACACAATGCAGTATTATCAATTACATAATTAAAATGATAAACCTAGCTCTGGATGGGTATAGCTCCTTGCCAGAATTCCAGATTAGAGAAAAGAGGTTACAAGTTCAAACGAGATAACAAAAAAAATAACACTCAGCATTTCGAGCTGTTTTGTAGGACAGAAATTCGTCTCCGTTCATTATCAGGACCGGCAAAACACTGCCCGTAATAAAGCTTCAATTAAGACAATTTGTCCTGCGGCTGTCCAACATCTAAGTGTATTTCCTGCAGTTATACTTTCTTAACTGCCGCCTTAATATGGAAGGACAGGCAGAGATATACGAAGTGGCAAAAGGGGCCATGTTCAATTGCAGACACCTACTTTAACGCATAGACTGCAAGCGCAGTTACCAGAAGCCTACATTCTAACACGACATATTAGTATATGTTGTTAGCTACGTTTCCATGAGCTATAGACTTTGTTCGAACAAAAAAGTAAAGTTTTTAACAATTCTTCAAACAGCAATATATCCATACTCAGTTCCATGATTAAACCAAAATTTCTCCGTTTGGAAGTACGATTGAAGACAAATGTTTTATTATTATTTATTAATTTAGATCAGCAAATAATAAAAATCTACTGCTCCTTACAACGTTTTTGATACCGTTGATCAAAATAGAAAAGAGAATCGGCACAATATGAGAACGCTGAGGAACGCCAGAAGTACACAAAACTTTTTTATGAAGAAACTATTAACAGTTTGTTTTCTACCAGCGACATAAAACATCAACCATCGTATTCCAATTTCCACAGGAGACTATTAACATTGACACAATGAAAGGCTTTGGCCAAGTCAGTGTATAACATAATGGTTTGGAAATCATCTATGAATGTAGACGCAAAATCTGCACAGAAACTGTCTATTAAAATTATACATGTCATCAATCAGACTATTTATCTGTTCCACTACGATAAGGTGCATTCAAGAAAACACCGCGATGTAAATACCGGTTGCCGTCTTTACAGGTTGACCAAGTTAGTAACCTGTCTACTCCTTATACGAAGACTTGAAAAACGGCTCGACAATTTTTAACTTCCTTTTGGAACGTCAACGGCTAACAGTATCACAGCATTGTTTGCTGTTAATTAACTTGAACGAGAACTTCACTCAAAGGTTATAAAAAGTCAATGGGTAAAAGGGTGTCTATTTCGATCAGCGAACTCTGAACTACTGGATGTTATGTAATGGAGAAATGAATGATGTGACATTTCAACGAAATGGAACGGGAACTGCTAAATATAGAGTCTGTATACGCATTTAAAAATAACACTTCAATAGGGGGCAAACAAACGATGATCTTTTAATAGACGGGCAAATCAATGTGAACGAGTGCACCTATGCACTAAAGTTATGCAAATAAAACATTTTTCTCGTACTGTATGGACTATGTAACCAACATTGTGGTGACTGTCCAATTTGATGAATTCTGCCATGCTGTGATACTATAATATTTAGTATTTATTACTGCAAAACATCAGCAAAGTAGTAAGAAAGGTTGCCTTTCAAAAATATGTGTGTCAATATATGGGGTTTGTTACTTGGCAAAATATTTACCAGTCAGATTTTCGTACTCATTACAGTACAACAACTGCGTTGACTCATTTGGTGGACGAGTGCATTGGATCCCTCGATGCTGGTAGGGCAAGTCTTTTGGTCTCATTGGATTTTTCGAAAGCTTTTGATACACTGGATCATGTGTTGCTTTGTAGTAAATTGACTTACTACGGTTTTGATGAGGTTTCTGTTAATTTCTTCCGATCTTATTTGTTCAATAGGTGCCAGCGAGTCTTGTTGGGTTTCGAAATGTCTGATGTCGGCAGAGTGACGTCGGGAGTCCCTCAAGGATCTATCCTGGGACCAATTCTGTTTTTAATTTACACCGCTGATTTACTCTCAAAGCCCAAATTTTCAACTTGCGTCGCATATGCAGACGATACTTACCTTTTACACCATTTCAACCCACAGAACATAGAGAGGGCATGCTTAGAAATGAATGAGGACCTACGCAGCATTAGTGAATGTTCTAGTAACATTAACTTAAAGTTGAACAGCAATAAGTGTTCTGTGGTATACTTTGCGTCAAGATCGTCACAAAAATGTTTTGTGAAGGATGATGTTAATGTATATGTGGACCATAATCAACTGCCTGTACATGAAAGGATCAAAAGTCTTGGTTTAAGTATAGATAATGACCTTCGTTTTAAAAATCACGTGTCTTCTGTTATTAAAAAATGTTATGTTGCTTTAAAGCTGTTGTACTCTAATCATCTCATCCTCAACTTTAAACTTAGAAAAAAATTMTGCGAATCTCTGGTAATCCCTCACCTACTTTACTGTTTTACGGTATATTTTCCCTGTCTTGATSCCATTGATAGATACAKGCTTTAGAAGGTGCAGAATAACTGCTGCAGWTTCATATTTGGWCTAAAAAAGTATGCTCATATCAGTAAGTACATACAGCAACTTAAATGGTTGAAAATTAATCAACTTTCTCATTACCACTTTGCAACTTGTTTACTTCGTGTCTTTCGATCCTCTTCGCCAAAATATTTGCGTAATAAGTTTCATAGTCGTTGCAGCTTGTATTACACTGATTTATCTCTTAGATATGTCCACCATTTATCAATGCCTAGTTTCCGAACCTCCTTATACACGCGGTCTTTTACTTATAATGCTATAAAATGTTATAATGAACACTTTGATTTGTTTACTAAAATATGCTCTGTGGAAAGTTTCAAAAACCAGATGATGTATAGGTTAAGTCGTTAGCTTGTAGTCTTGGTCAAAACATGGTACTATAGTTGTTTATGTTTTTGGTTTGTTTATTTCTCATATTGTACTAAGTTTATATTTTATTTTGGGTTGAGTGGAATAGCTACGCTAGACTTCGCCCAATAGTATGTTTAAATAAAGTCCTATTATTATTATTATGATGACAACTTTTATCGAGAAAGCACATGTCAGTATACCTGTTAAACTAGATTAGGGACAAGAATGCTATTTTTTCTACTAATAAATACACAGGATGGCCAACCTCTTAAAAGAAACGCAACGAATTAGAACTCAAAAGATTTATAAATGAATTACTAATATAAACGGCTTGAGTGATATTAATTCCAGTAGCTTATTAGATAATGTGAACGACTGAAAGCAAAGAAAAATCGATTCGGAAACATTAGAAATTATAATATTCATTTCAGGATACGTGTAAACCCCAGCACATAAAACATAAACAAAAAAACTAGATTTTTAAATCTCTTATGGTCACCGAGATACCCGGGAAAACACAAGGGTTCTGATGGACACCTTGTACACAGCTAAGGGTGTAAATCACGTCAGCAACTGTTACAAGCTTAAACACAACTTTCTTCGGCTTCCTAGAAATTCTATCACAGCAAAACTGTTATTAACGCAGATCTCAGTCACGTATAGAAAAGAAACTGGAACACACCCCGGGAGAAAAGAACCGAATGAGGGCGAAAGTGCAAGAGAAAGCTATGAATTACCTGGATAACGAAATCAGCTTTGGAATTGTAGCCGGCATCGAAGCTTTTTGAACCAGAAGGCAATACCCATGCTCCCTTACAATTCACTATTCAGATGCAAATTGGAAGTAGATGTATGGAAAGGCTCGAGACCCTTCGGAGTGATAATGTCCATCACAAGTCAAGTAACATAAATGAATAACAATCCTAATATTTCTTTTACGTATCGGTCATCTTAAAGAATATAAATAACCATCCGAATGGTCGGTGCATGTGTTTATTATCGTGAAACCGCAGCTTCCAATTTTTATACCATGTAAGCGAACAATAAAGCATTCCAACACACACAGTTTGCCCACAACAGGAAGTATTTATGCCTTCAGAGCGCGTTCTACAGGACTGAAACCGTTAGGCAGACCCGGTGGTTGTCCATTTGAACTTAACAAAAAGCATAGAAATCCTTTGCACCGTGAAGGCAGATCGTTAAACACATATGCAACGTCAACAAAAATTCATATGATTGCTATAATAAAGATCCGGCGATGAGATGTTTTGAAATGGTTATAAATTAACATGCAGAGGAAAATCCATTATAATCTTTTTAATTCCGTCCTTGAAATTGATTGTTTCGCTTCAAGATTAAAAAAAATATACATATATGCAAAAGTATTCGAAGTAGTGAATATATTTAGAGTAGGACAACATGTTTGCTTTTTAATCAAATGTGCATTTTTGCACATTCTTTAAATAAATCTGCAACTTGAGCCAAAGTATGACAAAATACGTAAAAAATGCTGATTTTATGATATGGATACAGAGCTTTTATTTTTGAATGTATGGTATTTTATGTACGTACCTATGTAAAACCAATAAATACTAAAGTAGTAATGTACCTACACTGATTCAAGAAATTAAAGCACCACTGACATACTTTCGATTATTTTACTTTAACTTTTTTTAGCAATAACTTGAACTTTATAAATTAGAACATTTAAAAACTCTTCGAAATAACGGAATATTTACAGTGTAACACTAAAATTATTGCTGAATTACAAAAAAGATGAAAGAACAAAAACTGAAGTTTTAAAAATTTTGACGGTTGTTTCTGCGAGCTCTTAATTGTCTTCCAAGCATGTCCCAAATATGCTCTAACCCAACTTCCAAATGCTAACTAATCGAACAATTATATATCAATACGTCTTCAATAATTAAAAGTGGATAATCACATTAATATAAAAAAACTTCAGTGCTAATGAGATAAGTGAAACAAATGGATAGGTTAACAAAATGTTTTTATCGGTGCATTAACTGATAAACCTTATCCACGGTTCTTCTTTTCAATAACAAAATTTGAACTGATAAGCTAGCATATTAGTTTATATTGCATAAACTTTAATGAAGGTGTGTGCGTCATACAAATTGAAGAGGTATATTAATTATAATGATATTCGTTTTGTGTCCCAACCCCAACTGCAAATTGTATTTCTTCTTAATAAAGCGACGATATTTTCCGACCATTCTTTTATTTCATTTTCATTCATTAAATCATAGTGTTCTCAAAAATTTAATTCACTCGCTTCATTCTTCTATTAACTAAGTAATGTCACTTTTTACCCACATGGTATACATCAAAACTAGTATCTTAGAACACTTTCGGGTATTTGATAGTTTGAAAATGCCTATTCAGTTCAGTTCAGTAGAAGAATTAAACGAATAATTTCTAGGAACGGCTGTCAAAATATAAGATAACATACAATATGTATGTTTCGGTAATTGGTAGATATACTTAAGTTTGAAAAAATACCCTGGTTACAAGTTAAACACAATGGTAAAAAAGTCGATTTATTGCGGTTCTGTATTGTTGTTATGAATAATAATTCCTCTAAAAAATCTGGAAACAAACGGATAAAATAACTTTAGCGACCAAGATTTGCAATTATTTCACAGGGATTATGAAAAATATTTTCATTTAGATGTATGAAACAAAGGTTTTCTTGCAGATGAAAATGCTTTTCAATATCGATATAGCGGTCTAGTGTTTTTGTGAAACTTGAGTTTATAAAAATTCTTTAAAACGCTGAAAATTCGAGGAACATTTTTTGTATTTATTGACAGTACCTACGCTTACAAAAACTTAATGATATTATGTATATTGTAATCGACGTATTAATAAACTCATGTCTCATACCGTCCAACAATAAGTATAGTGTTTAAGGCTCGTGTACATTCCAAATCAAGAAATATAGTTGGAAAAGCTGGAAAATTAGTGGAATTTTTCAATTCTCCCAATGGCTCACGTTTCACGAACAAAAGAACGTTTCGGTAATGAAATAAACAAAACACAGTAACGAAAAGCGATCGTACTTGAACCGCGAACAAGACCTCGCCGAAGAACCGGTTCAGTTTCGAATAACATTACAACCCCTAACCAACCATCATCATCAATGGATGCTCGATCAATCCGCATCGGCAAAACACAGAACCGGTTAAACTCCTATTGATACCCGATTGGCAGCATAAAACATGCTGTCGGAGCCTTCTTCCTCATACTATACACAGAAAAACTAATGCATTATGCGCTTCCTCATTGTTCCCCAAGTAGAACAGCTACTTACATCTTTCCTGTTCACCTGCAAACTTCGTAGTCGGACCCTCGGTGGTCTCCTGTTAACCCAAATTGAGCCGTTGGAGTTTCCACTTTCCGAACACAAAATACTCTCCCAGGGTGACGGCGGATTGGGGGCGCGAGGTGGCGGCAAGACGTACAGCATTTTTTTTATGAATGGCGGCACATAACCGAACTGGAGGTACACGGCTATTCCATGTTTCGCGACAGCTGCCCACGGGACAAGCGGCTGTACTTTAAAATTATAATTGATAAACAAACGAATGTTTTTGTTCTTGCGAACGCGTATCGTAGCGGCACGTCACGAACACCACGACTGCCGAAACGAAACTGACGGAACATTGACAACCAGGCCCCGAGTACGTACGATTTTCAATACGACAACTTGTCGAAGCTAAAAACACTGAACCGTTAGCCAACACCATACAGGGAAAATAAGCGGGTCAAATGGTCAAAACGGATATTAACCTCTAAATTTCAATTGACTTCTGGGTTTTATTATGATACGTCGTCAGAAACAACAAGCATAATCCGGCAGATAACTCTTATCATTAAATTACTCATAGGAGGTGCCAAAGCGTTTATTAGCTGTCATTAAAAATATGTAACCTTCAAAACCCATTTGCAACTACACGCATTATGAATATATGAATGTAGACAAACCTGACATTAGGCCATTCAAAATCAAAGCATAAAATTATCATCAAGCTAACATTCTAAATACTTACGGAACTTTGTGGTGAATTACTGGCACTAGGACTACGTTGAACTGTCACCAATGCCATAATTAAACACCGCGAAAATAACACACTACACTACACTTACGTAAAAATTATTAACACAATTTCGTGCATTTTTACTCATAATTAAACTCGATAAAATCCAGCGAGAAACGTCAAGAACAAAGCCATGTTCAATACTTTTATTTGGACCTATCACGATTCGCTTTGCATATATCACTGTTCGCAATCCTAGCCAATCGTTGATAAGCTAGAAAAATTCGGTATCGTCGAGACATCTGGTGGGCATCATTATCACTAACAGCAGCAAAACAGAGAACTGGTTTATTCGGAATAATAATAAAGCATTTCTACACCTGGATTATAATATAAGGATATAATATGCTTGTAGATTTTAGCTTAAAATAGAGAAAAGAAATCGGCCCATTATATTTAATAACCATCTAATCTAACTGTTGTATTATCTATTAATAAAAGTTTTCAAGTTTATACTACATTATCCTTTCATGGCTGTCACAAAAAATTGTCTAGTATTATGGTGACATCTATTGGAAGGTGTCATCAGTAGCAAAAGTAAAAATTATATTCCTGTCACAAGTATGAAGTATGTTTCCCTAACCCCTAACCTCACTTTAAAAATCTATATTTTCACTTTGTGTTTATACAGTTTTGTTAACGTTATACGTTAACATTTCGACCATGTCAAAGATATTCACACCAACAAATCAAATACGCTTAACAAACGTAGCTGTTGTACGGATGAAAAAAGCTGGGAAGCGGTTTGAAATTGCTTGCTACAGGAATAAGGTTGTATCCTGGAGGAACCAGGTGTAAGTTAAACCTCAAGGTTTTTTCCGCTTGAACATAGTACATTTACAGAGAGAAAGATATCGATGAAGTTCTACAAACCCACACAGTATTTACAAACGTTTCGAAAGGGCAAGTAGCGAAAAAAGAAGATCTAGTAAAGGCATTCGGGACCGATAACCAAACTGAAGTATGCAAAGAGATTCTGAAGAAAGGAGAACTGCAAGTTTCCGACAAGGAAAGGCAGAGTCAGATTGATCAGATGGTCAAAGAAATTTCCACAATGGTGTCTGTAATGTGCATAAATCCTGAGTTAAAGAAACCATATCCGGTCACGATCATACAGAAATCAATGAAAGACATACATTTCTCTGTTAAATTAAACCAAAACTCAAAGCAACAGGCGCTGCAGGTTATAAGACAGCTGAAAGAAACTATACCGATCCAGAGGGTTAAGATGAGGCTGCTTTTAGTATTGAGTAACAAACATGGGAAGAAAGTGAAAGATAAATTATTCAAACTGACAACTATTGAAATGGAGAGTGAGGAATCTGAAGAAGGCCAGGTAAAGTTGGTGTTTCTTATAGATCCTGGTGATTTTAAGGAGGTGGATGATATGGTTAAGGCAGAAACAAAAGGAACTGCATTTTTAGAAGTTCTTTCATATAAGGAGCTAACAGAGGAAGAAAAAACTGAAGTGAAATAAACATGATATGTTGTGTGGCTCAGTTGTGATATTGTTAAATAATAAATAACTTAATTTGTTAAAAAAAATGTATTGCACAATATTACACAATAAAAGATAACTTTGGGTTGTCTGTTTTTTTTTGCAATGTTTACAAAGTACATCGACATTGGTCAAAACGATTGATACTAAAAATTGTAATATTCGTGATGTTACTGTTTTCAACTTTTTGTCTATTTGAGCTTACCTCGCCAAGTCGAGCAAGCACAGACGTACCATGATTTTCATTATTCCTGGACATTCTGTATGAACTGATTGAGGTCTTTCTTGTAAATTTGGTGTACAATTGGGGCATTTCCATTAAATACATAATAATAATTGGCATACATGGTCCTTCTTCCACTTCATGTACACAAGCCCATAAATCATGAAATTTAAAGACATCCCGAGTATAAAAAGTCGAAAAGGAAAAATTTGGATTTAGTACATTTTTACTCTAACATATGGATTTGTGTTTTAGCTGCAGACAGATTTTGGAATTCTCTTACAAGTTATAATCTAAAGATGACCAAATCCTGTTTTCATTTAAAAAAACCAACACAACATTATCTACAAATATCTTATATTTATTAACCAACATCACTTTACAACACCAACAAGTAAAAAAGTCAATGTCACTTAAAGTTCCTATAACCCCGTTTCTGTCATCGATAATACTGCTGCCCCGTGCTCCACTGTGGGGGAGGGGCACTAGTATAATCGTACTGTGGCGCCGCACGTGGCGGTGGAGCCTGAGCAGCATACTGAGTGACAGGTGGTGGTGCGCTGTTCGCGTACGTGGCGTACGATTGTGCAGGGCTGTAAGCTGGTGGCGCCGTGTAGTACTGCGCCTGCTGCGGCGGAGGAATATGCATCGGGGGCAGCGCCTGCGTGTACGTCGCCGTCTGCTGATACTGGTTGTAGTAGGTGTGTGGCGGGATGCCGCTGTCATGCACCACGGGCGTGGAATCCTGGATAGGCACCGTGATCAGGTTGGTCCTGACGCCGGACGTCTGCAAGGGAGCGCTGCGCTGCCTGACGTTGGTCGAGAGCGTGATCGGCGATCTGGGGTCGTTCGGCTTCGGCCTGATCGGAGGTCGCTCTGTCGTCTCGATCACTTCCATCGGCTGCTGCATGCTGGAGACGTGCCGGTGGTTGATGTGCGCCTGCAGGTCACGTTGGGAGAGGTAGGTTCGACGGCAGCCGGACGAGCCGTACCTGGTCCCCTCGTGGGTGCACATGAAGACCGTCCCGAGGCCGGTCTGTTCGACACGGGACACTTTGTCCAAACAGCGCGGGCACTGCTTCTGTTCTTGCTTGGCGCAGCCCAGGCAAAATATGTGCTTGCAGGGAATCTGCAAGGAGATTAATGGTTATTTATTGTATTGCATTGCAACAATAACACCCATACAATTAACTTACCATTCGCCCATAGATTAAAATTGGCTTTAAGCACTTATCGCAACAATGAATCAGTGGATTAAGCACTTTCTCTCCAATCAAATTAACTTTGTGACTCCAGTCCAACCGCAGCATGGGTTCTGGTGGTCCCCGATTAATCGTAGTAAACGTCGGAGCTTCCAGTTGTGATATGTCGGCTTCCAAATCAACTAGAACAACACCTAGATACAAATACTGCGGCTTGAAGCCTAAACCTCATACTTTTTGGAACGGAATTCTCATCATTCTCCGTCTGAACTGGTTGTTCCTCCACGGTCTCCTGTTGAGAGCTGTCGACCTCTTCGTCACTTTCAATAACTTTGATGGCCTTTTTGCCTCTTCCCCGACCACGTCCTCGCCCACGACCTCTGCCACGGCCTCCCCTGCCACGACCTCTTGCTCTTTTAGGGGCACCTTCATCCATTGTATGAAGAACTAACCAGAATTGTCCCCAGTTGTTAGTTTAAGCGTCAATTATGGGAACAGAATAAAATATAAAATGAAACAGTCTACTGCACAAACACAAGTACAAGTTTAAAGGGTATTTATTTTTCCTTTTCTTCCCTTTTCTAGTTTTTAGTTTAACCGGTGATAATGAGAACCAGTACTAACGAAATTGACATTTTTGCAATGATTGACATTGGCAAGTGACAACTTGCCAGATATATCATAATTGTCATTTGAGCAGAATAGCCAAAGTCTAAATACTAAAATTGAATAAACATAGTTATCAAATTATATTTTTTACAACTCTGTCATATCTTTTTCAGTTATCTTTATTATTGTATAAACCTCAGGTACTTTTCTTGAATCCCTATAAGGTAATATATCGATCCATTTATTATAATGATTTTATAACGCAACTAACTTCTCTTTAATATACCTAACCTCAAATCTCAACTGTCAGTTATGTTGACGTTTAGAAATTTGTAGTGTTGTTTAGTGTACAGCGATGTGTTTAAATATGTTTATCACTTTTAATCAAAAATGACGTTTGCTGTTAGCTCACCTTATTGATATTGTAGATTATATTTCTACCACGTCTTAACTCGTCGCACATAAAACTATGTTATTTAGTCGGTAAATAATTCTAACCTTCAAGGTTCGTATTTTTTGACTGTTTTTATTTTTCAGATACTTGTTTCGGAATACACTATGTTCAAATTAGAATCGTATATTACACCAATACTTTTAAGCTATGTGGACAAGTACATAAAAAATTTTAGGCCTGAGGACTCACAGGTGAACTGGATTTATTTTGTTTTTCCGTTGAGTTATTCGGAAAGTTTTAGGTGTCTTTGTGGGGCGGGGATGCATCATTTCACAATTTAGATTTACGTTTAGAAGTATTAGAGCAAGAATTGCAACTGCCGTTTAGCTTCGTTTCTGGACATATTCATGAATTACTGATACATGTACCATGGACGAAATTAGCTTCAGAACCGATTACCATAACAATCAATACTATAGGTATTTATTTTGTTAGATTATAGACTTTATGGGTGCTTGATTATTGTGATTTTGTAGAGTGTATTTTAAAACTGAAGGGTGCCGAAGAAAGTGGCGTATCTTCAGATACATCCAGCCAAAACAAGGAGAAATTAAAACGAACACCAGCTCGAAAGTTAGAACTTAATATGTGTATCCAATTTAATTTAAACTACTTTTGATTTTAGACAAGAAGTTGAAGCACCACCAGGATATGTTCAATCTTTAATAAATAAAATCGTGAGCAATATTAGGATATATTGCAATAATTTAATTTTGAAGTATGTCGAAGAAGATATTGTACTTTCTATGAATGTTAAGCTTTTAACATTTGAATCAGCTGATGAGAAGTGGGGAGCTGCCTATACAGGTAAGGCGGAGCAATGATAAAATGTAACAAAAGAGAGGAGTAAATTTCTTGTTAATTCTGGTTAAGTCAAATCGGAATATTAGAATATATATATTGTTTACATTAGAAAATCAATGTTTTGTTTAGCACTACAGCTACTGTATGATATTTTTTTTCCTGTAAATGCAAATATGTACATATCTATATTATAAGAAGGCATGCATATGGTAATTTATACATTCCAAATATTGTCACTGTTAAATGTTTACTAATCAGAAAGTTTGATTTTAAAGTATAAGTGTGGTAATATTTTCCCTAATGTTTCTTTTAGTGGTTTTTAATTATTAGCTATCTTAAAAACTGTTTACAGATCTTTCTTCAGCTCAGGTTATCCTGAGGAAATTGATCACTCTGAATGACTTAACTTTGTGCCTTGATAAAAGAAATGCATCTGGAAAAATTGACGTGTACCAAGAACCCATGTTGTACCGTTGTTCCCTAACTATGCATCTTCTAAGAAATTACCATTCTGCTACTGCAAACAGGGCATCTACAACAAGGCTCGACATCTACTGTAACAGGTAGGTGTTTAACAACGAAAGGATCTATAATTATTGTGATAAAAGATATTTTTATCTTAATGGGAATAATTTTAGAATGGAATTCAGTATGACTGAACTCCAAGTTCCTATGTTAGTGCGCCTGATTGCTTTGATACTCGCTTTGCAACAGAAGCAGTTTCGTCAGGATAATGATGGTCGAAGGGAATCTTTCAACAGTGGCAGCGAATCTGGAGGTATGCAAAATGTTGATGCGCAAATTTGCATTTAGTTTTTTGTTTCCCAATTATTTCTTTTATATTATTCGTACTTGCCTTTCTAACTTATGAATATGGAAATTTACTGCTTTAAAAAGAAACTTCGGAGACGCAAGAGTCTTGGGCTGGCTGGGCTTGGTCCTTCGTACCGTCCATACTTCCCGTAGCGTGGGACGAAGACTGGAATAGGGAACAGGAGCTTGCTCAGTCTGGGCACACATTTCATATGGGTTTTTATGTGGATAATGCTTTCGTCACATTTAAGGTAAGTAAAATAAGAATTTAGTTATTTTAATAGATGTTTTGAAAGCTGTTTCTTTGTGTCAAATTATTAACAAATGTTTAGAGAAAACACCAAAAAAACTATTCAGCATATATATTGGCTCTTCAGGTGTCGCAGGCCTATGGCTTGTCATACTATTTCACTGCTTTCTATTTCCTGTCTTTGTTCTCCAGTTTGTAATTCCCAATCTTTTAATATCTTCCTCCAGGCACTATCCACCAAATTGCATTAAAAAAAAAACATGTTTGAAATCAGATGTTTTTGCACATTAATTTTTATTTTAATTAATAGAAAGGTATAATAGAGGCGATAATTTACATTTTCCTAACAGAAATTGTCAGTGAACATAATATTATTATACCTTTACATAAAATTGCGCATAAAAACGTTTATAATATATTCATAATTATGTAATTATGATACTGTCCCCTTATTCTTTTGTCAACACAGTTGAATTGTAGGTGTCGGAGACTAGCACTGACAGAGGATATTATTCCCAAAGGAAGTTACGCTATTGGCCATTACTGTCTTTGCATATCCAAGGTGTCTTCATGGAGACCATACTGCACGGTGTAAAATGGTTTAATGCTAGTTTTGGTATCAGCCAGGCAGTACTGGTACCTATAGGATACTGCAGTTGTGGAATTAGTGAATTTAATGAAGGGAGTGCAGCACCCCAATATCTTTCTGCAGGTCAGCATTTGACTTTCTCTTTTGATAATGTATCTGGATTGCATTAAACAGTGTCGAAGCTGCATGATGGTTACACAGAACCTTGTAAATTAATTACCTAAAGAATTATGAAAAATGTCATTAGATAATATTGCTGAAAATTTTTGTGGCCCATGTCATACCAGCTCGCCACCATGCAAAGTAAACAACCAAGAAAACTAATTGCATGCATGTTTATTTGAAAGTGGAGAAAGCGCCGCTCACAACAGTGTGACCAACAACCATATTTACAGTTTGTCTGTGTCCCCAAAAAATAGAAGACCTTACTTTTGGGATTGCCATTTTATTTCACATTTTTTATGAACAAAGTATCTGTCTTCTTAATGAAACTAATCGTAATTTTTACTGCTTATTGATAGGTTCTGCTACAGCAATAATTAATTTTTTTTATCAGATCTAAATAATATGACATTGATGACATATTTAGCTAAGCTTGTATTTTGTTCAAGGTTCACCTACAACATCTCATAAGACTGATTCACTATTTGATGTAGAAGCTGCTGAAAACAAAGGACAAAAACGTGCCTATAATTTTTCGTGGGATTTCCACTTAGCGTCGCTTACAGAAGCTGTTCTACTGGAACGCACTCCTGCACTGGCCCTAGATTACTTGTACCAGTTAGATGTGCCAGACGACATGAGTAGCGAACGCTTGTCTGAATTAGGAAGTGATTTGGAGTTTAGGTAAATCAACAGGTGTTTGCAACAACACCCCGAAGAAGTTTGCCATATTTTCATCGTTCTATTCCAGTAATTTATCAGAGAGATCCCTAACACGCCTGGTAGTGGGTCCGTTTAAGCTAAGAGTGTGTTCAGGTTTGTTCCACAGGCTCGGAAGCTTAAGAGTGGCCGCATCAACTTATGACTATCCCCCATATAGCGTACCGAAACCTGAACCGTTATTATCCGAGCTCCTACCACCTTCAGAGGAAGACTATGACGCTCTGAATGAGTGCATTCCTAGCAGAACCACACAGATAACTGTGTTTGCCCCCATAATCGAGGTCCAGATGATGGACCATCCGTACTTTGAGCCCCAGAAGGGCAGTTTGTTCAGGAAGCGGAAGGTGAGCGGATATCTGTACTTTTACAGTCTCAATTCTCCTAAAAATTGTATCTATTTTGATATTTTTCTATTACTAGCTCCACAACTAAATATCTTTTCACAATTTTTAGAAACTATCAATCGGCAATCCCAGTTCGCAAAACCTAAGAGAACTTCCCAGCATAACCCTTGAATGTCAGTGTATTGATGTAAAAATTAGCAACCCCATGTACTTCAAGCGTCTAATCTACATGACTTGCCAACTGCCAGACCCTCCACAGCATATGTTTGAGATGTGCTATACTGATACCAGTGTCAAAGTGATAAATTTCTGCAGCCATTTAAACATGTCGAGTGAAAAAAGGACAACAATTCTGATGCCATGCAGTGCATCTTATACAAGCAGAGATATACTGAAGCCACAGTATTGGGTTAATCCTGATGTACCACATGAGGAACTGACTTTTGAAGCTGGTAAGTGAATCAGTTATTAGTTAAATGGGGGTGCAAGTGAATTTTTTTCTTTGCAGAAGCGTTTACGGTAACTGGGACAAAAGCAAAAATGATGGTGGTTAKGGATATAATTGCTAAATTGGTGAAAGTGGATGCAGATGGTTTCACCAATTCCCTATTGAATACTTCTTTACTTCAAGATGCTACACGGGATTACAGTAAGTTTTATAGTTTTTTAAAGTCTTATTAAACTATGGTTATGTTAAATACAAATAGGATGGATTTTATGATTTTTTTAAAGAAATACTATATTGAAAAGGTTTTTTGCTCCCAGCTTGGACCATTGTTATAACTCGCTTCATTTTATCAAATTTTTGTTATTACATAAATAAAATACTCATATATTTTAACATCCTTTCTAATGTATATATATAATACACAAGGTGCTCTTGAAGAAAACAAATTTTAGATTGCTTAGATCAAATAAGTCTTTTTTCAATTATTTTCTAACCAGTGAGTGAAATTATTAAAAAATTGAAGACAAATAAAGTTAAATGTATATTTCTGTCTCTAAAATATCATAGAAAAATGTTTTAAAATATTGTAACATTGCAATGGATAGTTTAATTCCGATTGAAGTAGGTCAGTTTTCTGCTGATAGATGGCATCTCCACCT
The DNA here is from genome assembly GCA_025024175.1 of Rhyzopertha dominica. Classification (NCBI taxonomy): domain Eukaryota; kingdom Metazoa; phylum Arthropoda; class Insecta; order Coleoptera; family Bostrichidae; genus Rhyzopertha; species Rhyzopertha dominica. The sequence goes on from QCXZ01000138.1 coordinate 11,563,491, forward strand.
AAATTTTATCTTAATTTAACCATACTAAAATGTCTTAGATACAAGTTCGGTAGTATAATAAACATTTTTTTTCTGTTTCTCCCAAAATTCTATTTTATGTTTCTTAGGACTACCGGTGCTAGAATTTTGCATGGAGGGTGTGCGTTTCAAAAGGGTACAAACAAAGTGCACCGTCACCGTCGATATCAGCCTGAGCTCTGTAGAAGCGTTTGTTTTCGAACCAGTAGAGCAAGCACAACAATCGGACGATGCAGCAAAATCAGACTCGAGCAAATTTACTTTTAATACGAGCAGTTCCAATTTGGAAATGCAGCAGGTACTGTTCATATGTGGTCCAGAACCGGATTTACGCAGCAAATCCCAGTTGAGCATGCAAGATGAGTCACCATTACTAACGGCTACGATTCAATATCCATTGGTACCAGATGACCAGCCCCATCCTTCAGTTTTGATTTTTAACATGAAGGAGATTCGGTTTTGTATTGATCCTTTGTTGTGCAGATGGCTGTTGTACTCTCCAAGGACTGTATATTTGGAAGCAGCTACTTTCGGTAAGTATTGTTTAATATTTTGTAATAATAGTTCAATAGTGTTCAGAAACTTTTAAATTTAATTTCAATATAAATATGGTCAAATACCTAACTACAAGTTTTTGTTATATATAAAAAATCTCCACTGCAAAACTATACAAAGCAGTACATATATAAATAGCTATAGTAGCATAGCCATATTAATATATTAAATAATGTTTATTGGAAAAATGTCTGAAATCAAGCATTCTTAATTAGTATCAAAAACGGATGTAACACATAAATGCATATAACTTTTTCTTTTTGACAGTTGATCAACCTTCACATCTTTTTTTAGGATCAGACTGCACCTATTGCATTTATTGTGCAATGTGTTGGGAGTTAATTTTTTTTAATGTTGAAACTGTTAAAACTTATTTCTTTTTGTAAGTAATTTGCAAATATCTCATCAACATATCTAAACCATTCTTGGGGAAAATCAATTCCTGAATTTTATGCAGTTTTCAAGTTTATTCATAAATACATTAGCTATGAATGTAGATAGTGGATGTGTTACCCATCAAAGGGCCAAACGTCTGTAAAATTTGTTGTTGAAAGTAAAAACATTTTGTTTCATACATAGTCTAGTTAGACTATGTATTCATCTATTTCTTCGTCGTATGGAAAAAGTTCTTTAATAAAAGTTATTGCTTGACAATGGGACCACTAGGAAGCTTTTCTTAGAGCCTGTGTTTTATTGTTATATATCCTCTGAAAAAATGTTTATGCTTGGTTGAAAATTTTCTTCAATAATAAAAGTGATAACAGTAAATCATTTCTATTTAAACGAGAATACTTTCAAGTATCAAAGTGATATTTCTTTGAGATCCCCTAATTCGCACCAAAAGAAACCTACTGGAGGCCACTGGAGCTGCACCGGAAGCTCCAAGGAGAGCGGGAACTCCCTTAGAATCGATTCACAGTAGTTCAGACCGGGAACCACTACTAATGCCTGGAAAGCCAGCAAAAATTGAAAAGGATGAAGACATCGATGTTAGTAATGTTTATTGTTGCATTTTTTGTTGTTATGTGGAAAATTACAGTTCCAGGAGAAGATTTACAATTTCTTGAAGAAATGGTTTGATGTTTGGAGGGGAATGCTGATATATGGTGATTTATCACATTGTACAATTTATTTCCCACTTTCTTCTTTATCAGCTGTTGGCTCGCAAGGTAAGGATGGGTTTTTAGTACATTATAAAAACAAGGTTCATTGACCTCTTGGTTTCAAAAGCCACATTTTGGTTTTGAGTAAGATTGTGCATATATGTTTGATTTATTTATTTCATTGTACCTGGGTTACCAACTATGATACCATTTATTGTTCAGTTGTTACGCTTATCTATCAGCCTATTCCTGCCTTTAGGTCAGAAATGGAAATTTTATTTATTATGTGGGATGCCATAAAAATGAGAGACTAAGATGCTTAGGAATCCTTGGCTTTAGGTAGCAGCTTAGCAGTTCAGTGCTAGTGCTATGTTGAATGTGCGTGATTCTTTTGTAAATCTGGTACTTATCTGATATTTAGTAATAGTTATTTTTTTACAAGTATATGAAGGAATTAAATTGTTGGTTATAGGTATACAAGAAGCTATAGATAGTGCACTGAAAAAGGGTGCAAACCCGGAAATTCTTGTATTGACTCTTCCCCATGCCAATATAAGGAGTGCATCGCAGAAGCACAGCCTTTCAAAATATGCCACTGCTTTGCCGATAAGGCTGCCAGAAAACATGTGGTCTGCAAGTAAGTAGGAGCCATAAATATTATAATTTCATTTATGTCTCAGATATTTTTCTTGCCAATTTTGTTGTTCCTCGTTAATTTGATCAGAGTGTTTATTAACTATTTAGTTAATTAGTTACTTAATATACAAATTAGTTCATATGTTTTTTTTTGTGTTTGCATTCTTTTAATCACTATCTGTATTTGACGTGTTTACAGATAAGACTAGTTTTCCATGGTCGATGACACTAACCGACTGCAGCTTGTATACCCTTCACCAGCGATACAAGTTTTATTTTCTCAAGCCTGTGTCGTTGAGCGCAACCGTTGGCTTGTCAACCAAACCGTCCAAGGATGTGAAAAGCCCAGGTGAAGGTGCAAATAACGTAAAATCAGAAAGCACTTCACCTGTACCTCCCATTCCTGGTACCTCCAAAGGAGATGTTGAGTCTTTAGGTGTATGTGTGCACATTGATATGACTCCAGTTAATATATCTACCTCTGAAGTGCAGGTAAGCTGTTTAAATATTGGTTTATTTTGTTTGTTAGTGCACTTGGGCTCTAATAAGTATTTTATGTTAAAAACATAGATAACATTTATATTAGAGCCGTTTGTCACTATACTTATTTAAGTATTGAAATATTTCTTGTACTGAAATGGCACGCGCATCTAATTTTCAGTATAATAATTTTAAGAACTTATTTCAGTACTTAAGTAAGTATAGTGCCAAACGGCTCTTACTAAATAACAAGATTATTCAATATTGGCAGTAAATATTTTGCAAGAAACAATCTAGATAATGTACTATTACAATCTTTTATTGGCACTTCCCTCTTTCTTAATATCAACTAAAGATCGCTGTTTTTATGTGCACTACTTTGTATAAGGTCATTGCTGAAAAATAAAACAAATTTAGTGTGTGTTTTTGATGCAAAGTGAAGTCGCCATCTTTGAAAATAATTTTAGGTTTTAGTAGTCAGAAATCCGAAATGCCTTTGTATAAAATAGTTGTCCATTTTATCAACAGTTATGGAATTGTGGGAACAACATGTTCACTGTTTTGAAATGCCGCATATTTTCTTTTTCCAACTCTGCAGGTTTGTTTGATGGCTAGTGTACTCTACGGTTTATTAGAGTTGATTGACACATTGTCCCCACCTGAGCCATCTGAAGCTCCCGAATCACCGGAAATAATCCCACCTCTCATGACGAAAAGTTCTTCAAAATCCCCCACCATTTACAAAGATAGCACAGCCGATTCAGTCAGTGAGAACACTGTACAAACTCTGCAAGCTGAAAAGGCAGAGTTGGATGTCAAGTTGACTGCCTGGGTGCAGTGGACTGTGGCCAGATTTACATTGGAGATGTTCGCTCACGAAGCCGAAAATCCCGGCGTCAGTGATTTGTCGTATGTGGAAAAATTGACTCTGAAGTTGGTGATAGACGCCGAGGATATTGTTAGCTCATTAGATTTTCAGAGTGTGTACTTGAAGATCAAGAGCAAGATTGGGTCTGCTAATATTAGACATTTTGAGAGGTAAGTCATTTTTTATGGTTAAGTATTTTACTAAATTCCAGTTTAACTTTACTAAGCCTTAGCATCACTATTTATTATTAGTTCATTCTATAATGTAAATTTGTACATGTACAACTATCCTTTTTGCAGAGTTGGTATGTCATCAAAATGGATGCCAGGCATTTTTCTTGGTATAATAATGTTGGGCAAAGAGGACAGTTCCGCAGAAAGCCAAGAAGACACCAGTTTTGCCAATATAACTATCACCAGGGCCAGCTGTCACCACACTCACTCACTATGGGGTGCTGTGAGAAAGACTAAATTCAAAGACAAGGTTTGTTGCTTGCATAGATTTTTGTAAAAAAATGTTAAATTCCCATTTTTTCTTTTACATTTTTATCATTAAACTTTGCAGAAAGATAACCAGATTCTAGAGAACCACCAGCATTCCCGCTACATTACAGAAATCGTAGTCAATCTACAACCAGTCGACTTCATTTTGCCCATCTCCACTCTCAAAAGCTTCTACATGGTCGTAGAACCCCTAATGAACGTGCCAGTGAAACACCAGAAGTCTGAGGGCACAACCAACATTTTGAAGTATTTAAACAGCAGTTGCCTACCGCTGGCATACTTGGAATGTCACGGTATTAGAGTGATCATTCCGTCTGTTGAATTGGGTGGACGTGGGGTCGAACAGGATGTGTGCATGTTTCAAGTGGACAGGATTAATTTGAACCCTTCTGCTGTTAATCCTATTTGTCGTACGCCGGTCAGACCCGATATTTATCAGTGTGCTGCACAGGCAAGGATACTGAACATACCTGGTGAGTTTACTGTTTATAGGGTTTTTTTTTATATTACATCTGGCGAATTTGAACCTGTAAATCATCAATACTAATGAGTGTTACTCAATAACGAAGCAAAAAGTTTGGAGACTCTCTCATAGATGGCATCAAGGTCTACTTCCCTTGTTGCCAAGCTTATGCATGTGTGGGGGTACAAAATATAAATAACACTTACTTTGGTTGTATAATGCAATAGACATTTTGTTAAGTCATTGTAGCAAATTGGAATAAAGCATTTTGAAAAACAAAAGGAAAACAACTTTGAACGGCTATAACTTGGTAACCAGACAAAATTGCTCTAACGTAAGTTGATTTACTTCAGCTTGCTCTTATCCAAGGAATTTTCAATCTTTAGCAATGATTTGTTGTCTTGTAGAATAAGCTTCTGCACTTACTTCTATAAGGTAATAAATAAAAATGCCCACATTGTCTGATTTTCACAATTAATTCTCTTTCTTTTATATATTCGTGAAATATTCAATATTACCTAAAAATCTACTTCAGTTGTAAACTTAATAAATTCAGTCTCACACGTCTATTTTCATTTTCAAAACTGCCATTATCATTAAATGTATATTTAGGTAGTGAAGTTGAAGATCGTCAGTACCAACTTGACGTAATCGGTATGTCAATGAACACCGGCATATGGGAAGAACTGGATCCCATTTTAACGGCCAAAGCATCCAACATTCTTTCTCAGTCTGCATTGAATGAGAATCCAGCATTCGAGTGGAATAACCTGGAGGGGGGCAGGCTCTGTATCACTCCTCATTTGGATTTGTGGCCAGTTATAAACAAGTCAGTATAGAATATATTCAAGAACACGTGTCACAGTGATATTGCTAGGCTAGTCGAGTAAAATTAATTTTTGAGCTTAAATTCTAGCAATTAATGGAAGGATGTGTACCTATATATTTATTTGAAATATTAAATTTGCATTTTATAGTTTAAAGTGTGCCGTCGCTAATTTTTATCCTTTCTTTAATTAGCGTAATTTTAATTTCTATTGGAAGTTTTTATTTTTTTATTCCACCGCTGCACTACACTTAATTATTAAAAGATGCACTAGTTAGCATGGATTTTATCAACAGATTTGACATAACGATAGTTGCTGCGCCTGCACTCATCTACAGAAAGGACACCGTTGTTTGTGGGCATTCGGTCGAAGTAAACCTTGTATCGGACATTGACATCAACCTCTGCCTCTCACAGATTCAGTTGGCATCGGCAATTATGCAGGAATGTCTGTATCTACTCGAACCTTTTTACACGGACATAGGGATCACAAGAAGACCTAAAATATCTTTACCATACGTGGTTTATGAATCGACTTCTTTGGAAACTTTGTTGCAAGAGGACATTGAAACTATTGCTGTTGATGTTGTGCCAGATTCTGGGATTGAACTGTCTGATGTCAAGAGTGTTTCCGTCTGTGATACTAACAAGGTATTATGAAGTAAACAAAATATCCTCAATAAAAATTAAACAAAATATGTTAATAAATGGCGCTTACGTTAGGATTCGTTGTGTACACCCAGTAAAATCATCAGAAATGAACAGAGACACATTTAGTTTTTTAACACTGATGTTGATATGTTGACAACCAGATTGCAAACTATCATGTTTTGATGAGATGAAAAAGTGTTCTATACTTAATATAGCTCACAGGCTGCATAGATTTCAAAACCAATTTGTTATATTCATACATTTACATAATACACCAAAAAGAAATTATTGTTTTACAGAGCAACTAAAAGGAAGTGTTAGTTTGCAATGATGTCTAATTTTTACACATTCTTTTGCCTCTGCTTGTCTAGTTAACAATAAAATACTGCAGAAGTGTTAAATAATTTTTTTTTGTTTTTTATTGCTATTCCTAATTACATTTTAAGATCGAAGCTTTTCACATTTATCTTAAGGTCTTGAAACTATCTTAAGGTATTTACTTTTCCATAGATACTCTTTTTACCTCAAGATTTTGACTCAAAATATTGACTTTTACCTTAACATATTGACCTTTATCTCAAAGTCTTGAGTTTGTACGTACAAAGACCTTTATTTTTTAGGAAATTGGCATCAACGTTTCTAGTTTTGCCTGTTTCAAGCCTTGTCCAAGCGAAAGAACGGATACTAAAACAACCGTGAGTTTTCCACGGCCTCCTAATCCATTACCAAGCAGCCAGCAAAGTGTACCAATGGAAATGTTTTTTGCTGGAGGTAAAATTACCTTTGTGTTGTATAACTTGGAAACTGTTACACCTACGAACAACAAAAATGTCAAGAGGAAGAGAGAGAGCATCGATAAGAGAGAAAGTGTCAATAAAGAGGTAAGCACTCTAAATTTTTGTGAAAAGTGTTACATTATTAGTGACCGTTACAAAAAAAATTGACATAGAAAAGATCCATAATAACCAGCCACATAACATACATCTAAATACAAGCGTCTACTACACAATGTAAAATATATCTCACATTTTTTTAAGAATTTACAAAAGTTTGTTTCCATAACCATGCATTTCAGTGCAAGGCATTTTTTGAGTTGCAGTGTTAACAGCAACTGCCGTAAATGATTAATTACTGAATTTTTGTGAGCAATTCAACATAATCTGCTGGTTTTGAAAAGGCCTAGTGCTTAATTATTTATAAATGTGAACCTTCGTTTGAGACTTTTTCAATCAGTTTCCATTTTCAATGTAACTACGACACTCATTAATGGTAATTCTTGAGGTAAATGTTTATTAGACAAAATTTGAATATTTTGATTTGATTTTAATAAAATCAATTACACTTAATTAATATTTTAATTGTTAGTAGGTTAGTTTTTTCTTTTTTAGTACCACTGGTTGTGAATATGAAAAAAGGGTTTTGCGACACTGAGTGGTAACCATCATTGTCTATATAAATTATCTGCTTTGTACCACTTTTTTACAGAAATTTAAAAAATCACCTTACACTGGAAGTTACCTAAATTGTTTCTTCCAGGATGAAAGTGAACAGGGCTATGAGGGTTCAGAAGAAGGCAGCATAGACGACACCGTTCAGTATGGCCGCAAAGAATTCGAACCTCTCGTTTTCGTTTGCGTTTCCGAACCGAACGCGTTCCTGTCGCGTCACCAACTGAGCCGCAAGATTCAGTTGTCGTGTTTCAACGTCAACATGAAAATCGGTGATCACAAACGGAAGGGTTTGAACCACATGCCGATGGAATCCGACTTTGCTATTTCTCTCCTTGAAACGCGTAGGGGAAGTCCCGATCCGGACAACGGGATTCCCCCGGCTTTTTTCACCGCCAATTGGGTTAAGAGCGTCGGGAAGCCTCCGAGTTTATGCGTGCAGATCGGTAAACCGACTAGGATATTGTGTTCGATGACCAGGTGGCATCATTTGTTGACTCTAAAGGATAAAATTCTTCTGAATTTTCAACATACTTACGGCGGATCGACACGAAATTTTAACATTTCAGGACGAAATATTAGCGATCTTTCTACTGCTAGGGGTTCGAAAAAGTCATTTGAAAGTCCAAGCAACCTTTGGGTTATACACAAAGATGCCAAACATAACAAATTTAGGGAGATACGAGAAAATTTATACAACATAAACGATCTGAACMTAAAACTGGCCCAGCTGGTGTTAGTGTTTAAATCCTCCGATGAATCCGAAGTTAGTGTGAGCCTGGGAAACATAAAGAGTCACATATCTCTCAATAATCGTCCGGAAAGAGTCACGAACGTCACCAACTTGGAGTATGTGGCCATAGGAGTTATGATCAATGAAACCACAACGCTCATACTTAACCCATGGACTGCGTCCTTTGAGGTTTGCCTATATTGGGAGTCGTGGCAAAGTAGCGACAACGATCCCCGCGTGCAAGTTTCAATCGACAGTGATTGCTTCATTTTCGACATCAATCCGGAACAAGTAAAGATCGTTCGAAAAATCGTCCACGAGTTAAACGATTTTCTCGTCAAGCACTGCAACTATGAGGAATCTGCGGAAACGAGCGTGACAAATCCCGCGTCCGAACTGTGCCACGTTGAGAAAGAGAAGGAGCAGCATTACAAGGACGATCTGAGGGCTGGGGCCTTCCAGTTTGTGGATTCCGTGACGAACAACGCTGACGAGCTGCCTCTACCTTATCAGGTGATGTTCTGGAGTCAGAATATTTGCGCTATGGCATGGAGGTATCCACAGCCGAGGGCACTTACAAAAGTTAGGGTGTTTCCGGTTCCGTACAAGATCACAGGGGGAAGTGAGGATGACCTTCATGTAAGTGGATAGTATTTTTTATACACTTCAGATTAGCGTAAAATGCCAGAGTTCTATCTCTCTTAGTTTATTTGTTTGCAGAGCAACCCATAGTAACGGATTTTTGTACCAATTTGTAATTTTTTTTTTAATTTCACTTTTTTTTTAAACTTGAAATCCTGCTATAGAGAAGAATGTATTATATACAACGATAAAGATTGTTTATTGTCTTGTATAATAAATTACTATTAGTGTTCCTTCTCCATTTCAGGTTACTGGATACCTCGAATACTGGTCTGAATGCCAGGGCTGCTACATTCCTTGTTCACATTTCTCTCTCTCTGAAACAGAAATGTGTCACCTTGAACTGCCATCGGGAAACCCGAAACCTCCTGTCTCTTGCACATGGCGTGTCAGACTGGACCCTACGAACTCCAGCTTCGATGACTTGCTGCTCTCACCACGTGCCTTAGCAGCTTGCATGCGAATAGACTCCTACTTCAACAAAAACTTAATCCCGAACGTGAGCGTTGCAGTGCACATTTCGAAAATCAGCATCTCTTTGTATAACCACATCGACAAACTCGTCCAGGTGAAAATGCCGGAACCGTTGAACGCGTTCACTTGCGACATGTTATTTCCTGACACCCAGGGATTCGCTACGTTCACCATAGACAGTTTGAATGCCTATCTCACTTACTGGGATGTGCAGACGGCTTTGCTGAACGTAAACGGAACGTTGCAGTGCACGGTTTTAGATTACAGTTATTTGACACAGCAGACTTTCCTCGAACCGTTTTCTTGTGCCGTAGAGATGAGTCTGTCGAACAACATCGCTGTGAACATCATTTCGAAGCCGGTTCACATTCGGTTCGGTCCGTGCATCGCTCACACTCTGGCAGTGAGTGCCCATTTGTGGGAGCAAAGCTTGAACAGCTCCAATGACTCGACGAGCCTCGTTCTGATGACGCATTACATCGTTTGCAACGACACGAATTTAAACTTGCGCTTCGGGCAAAAAGACACCGAAGAAGACATCCTTCTGCCATCCCGTTACTGCCATTTGTACTGCTGGAGGTCCCAGAAGAACAAGCAGATGCTCCGTGTTGGTTTGGAACAGAATGGCTGGGTTTGGTCTTTTCCATTCGCCATAATGAATGAGGGAACACAGTTTTGTAAGATTGCCACAAAGAATCCTCTGACGATCGTGGTGACTGTCAAGAACTTGTCGGCCACTCAAAAACAGGTCATCTTTTCTGGTCAGTTGATCATAAGTAACATGCTGTCGGAACAGTTTGAGGTTAAAGTGGTTAATGCTAACGCTGAGGATAAGGAGATGGAATTTAGGCAGACTCCGAATTATATTGTTGATGGGCAATGTACGCCTCCATCGCTGGTTCTGGACACGTCTAAAAAGTAAGTTTTTTTATCTTACCTTTCTTCAGTTTTGCTTATTCAGAGGCTTGGCAGATTTATACTAATTTATCAACTTTTATACCACTTTGCAGCAAAGAATGACCATCTTCAGTGCCATATAATGTGCAATATTAAAATATAAAGCATTTTTGGAAAGCCACCTACTAGTTGCTTGTTACAAATGATCAGTTACTCTTTTAGAATGCATCAGTGTTGGTACAAACCGCCTATTACTTTAGTTGCACTTCTGTTATTTTGACCCATACCGTACCATTTGTTTTTTGTGCTGAATGAGTGAGAACGAATATGACAGGGGCATGTTTAGCATGGTGTACGCTTTGGACATGGCAAAATATATTTTCTGTTTCCCCAACAGGCACTTCCTGCGAGTGAGATTCTTCGGTCTGGATTCGGCATGGTCAGGTGACATTCCACTGGTGGAAAACACGAAATGCACCCAACCCTGGTTGGTCAAGGTGCCCCTGCAGGACAGAGGGCAGTTTCTGAGCATTTGGTGCAGAATTGTTAAACAAGAAATAGCTGGTGGCAGTAAAATATTGGCCATGTTGTGGCCATTGTTCATGGTGAGGTCAAATTTGCCCATTAACGTAAAGGTGCACATTGAAACTCCTACCTTGAATGTTCATCTGGAATCGGTGGTTAAGGGAAGGGGAGAGTACCAACAGCTGCACTGTCCAGGGACCATGGATCACTCGCATCAGTTGAGTTTTCAATTAAAGTAAGCTTACTTGAAGGAATTATTGTTTGTACTCTTTTATCTGTGTTATCTAGCAGGCCATCATTTATTTTTTAATTCCAGTGGAGGTACTCCCACTAGTAATCCCTATGTACCCTTAAACTATAGTCTTGTTGATCAAAAGCAATTTTTCAAGAAACTCGACAATGTTGATATTTCGGATATCTTAAATGTAATTAACAATTACACTCGGACGAAATGGCCGTATTCTGATGATGAACTGGATGAGATTGAATGGATAACTGAAGATCAACCATTAACTCATGTCCAGGTACTTAATTTACTATTTACAATTAAAATCTTCTGCACACATTATTTCAGGTGCGCTATCAAAATGCTTGCCAATATTCTAGCGCATTATTAGTGGAACTCCTCCCATGGAGTCTTCTCGTCAACATTTTGGGTTGTACCATAGCTATTATAGAAAATGAAAAAGAATTGTGTAGAGTATGTCACCATGGAATTGTAACACCTCCAAAGCTAGAGGTATTTAACAATTGACTAAACAAATTTCTTTAAAAATAACAAAAACTTTCCTCAGGATACATTTCACATAGGCGTCGGTATTGGAGGCACTTGGAATATTTCTAGTCCCTTGCAGTTGGCTAAGTCTGATTGGAGTCAAGCCTTTTACATGCCAAAGATTAACGGTACGATTCCCTTAGAAGGATGTATAAAAACTCCCATCAAATGTGGTCCAAATGTAATTATTTTCAAACCTTTTTATTTTGTCTATTTCTAATTTAAATCTTAGGTATGTATGGTGTCCATAAGCAGCATCATTTGGAATGAGATTCGATTGCTTAAAGTATCTTCAACTCATGTTGTAACAAACTACCTAACCAGGCAAGTGCATGTTGCTTGCTTTGCTGTACCAGATGTGGAAGAGTGCTATGATTTCCCCGATAATGTCAAGGCATACTCTTTTACTGTGCAACCACACATGGGAGAAAGGTAAGTTGAAATAAAATTTGCAAAAGTAAACTTTGTATTTGTTACAAACTATTGGCAAGTTTATTTCCTTATATTGACTAGACTACCTGAAGAAATAGTACACATGATTGTATCATCCAACCAGTTTTTGAATTTATAGCCAGTTTCATCATGCCTTATGGAATTTATGGACTTTGATAACACTTTTACAGATGATAAAGATACATGCTTCGTTTTAGCTCATTTAAATAATATCATCCTTTGAATACCAGTAATAATATGATTTCTGTTGTACGCATTTGTGTTTTATTTCGTATTTGCCAACTTTTGTTTTATATTTTAATTTGGTACATACTTTTCTTTCAGCAAAACTGGAATTTCCATTATGCAGTGGTACTTGATCGATACCACAAATGAAACCTGTGTGGATTATGCTTTGTACATTTCGTTTTCTGCAGAACCTGATTCAGCCTGGTCATGTCCAGTAAGGGTCGACAATCCCTTTTTGAGACGCAGTATTACTGTTTGCTTGGACGATTGTAGTGTAAGTTAACTATTTTCAAGTCTTTTGATAATCACTACTTCACGAAATATGCATTATTTTCAGATTCCCTTGGTGCTGACATGTCAAGAACACAAAGGACAGTTTTACTTGTCTTTGCATTACGATTCTCATCCTCAGATGCTAATTGAAAATAATTGTGATGCAAAATTGTACTGTGCTCAATTTGTTGATGGCGATGTTGGCCCCATTTTAAATGAAAGTCAACATTTCCATTGGCTTTGCGAGATTGGTAGTAACTTTTCAAGTTACTATTCAATGCCAGCTATTTCTGAAAGATTCCCTGATGTTTCGCCAGGGAATTATCCAGATAAGCTGTGCTTCTCAAGTGCCCCACAAGGTCTAATTGCTTTGGAAATGCATTTCGTCATAATTTAACTGTTTTTTTTATTTTCAGCCGAAGCAGAAGCAATGCCTTGGTCCGCACCTATCTCACTAACAAACTACAACGAACAATTCATTAAAGTTCCTTTTTACAGTGATGTCAGAGTAACAATTGTCAACACTGTGCGTACTATTTTGGTTGTCTTGGAGACTTCTGAAGAGGTGTGCACTCCTTTGCACTGGTGAATGAAATGTTAATTAATTTTTTATATTTAGATGCAAGTAAGTGCCAGTGGAATTAGGGACCGCTTGCTCTTAAACAGTAACATGGATACTTTGTTGTTTAAGCAAAGAAGTGACAGTGATGACCCTAGAAAACCAGTACAGGTAAAGCGTGATTATTTCTAAACTGTGATGCATCTTTATTTTCAATTATCACAGATCTCTGTCAGTGACACACAACTTAACCAAAGCACAAGCCCCGATGACATATCTTCCATATCTGAAGAGTATTTCGCGGTAAATCACTCTCAGAACTTCGGTTTCGGCATGCCCACTTTAACGGAACAGTCCAGTCTGGACGTCACCACGAAGAGAGATTTGCACATGTACTTGTCGGAATTCGAGTTGTATCGTCCCATTCATGTAATATCTTCGAAATCGTTGTACCAAGTCAGCACGCTTCCTATGCGGCAAGAGTGGGATGCTTTCATGATAACTGCATTTGTGAGAAGCATCAGTGTTGTTTTTACTCTGGATCTGGAAGATGGTGGGATTCAAAGGCATGAAATTATAAATTTCGTGTGCGATAATGTGGCGGTAAAAGTGCTTCAACAGGAGGTAAGATAATTTGACATGAAAATATAATTTTATTATAGCATTGTCTTAATATTCATGCAACAGTTATAGTAATAGTGCATTTTTCATCTTCATAGATTTAAAGTCCAATCAAGGTACTTTTTTTCCCTTTAAAAGACACAATAAAGTAATTAATCTTCTATGAATACACCTTTATAAATGTGTTTATTACATAATCAAACTCGTTTCAGGCGATGGAAGTAAACATTAATATATCAGACATACAAATAGACAATCAACTGTTCTTCCAAAGTTCCTACGATTTCCCTGTTGTTCTGATCAACCAAGAGTTCAAAAAACATCCAGAACTAACAACTTTGAACACAGACATAACCCAATGGATGGAACTGGCTGTTGAGAATTCGATCATATCAGTCGAACTGAGCGTGGAAACATGGAAAGAAGAACTACGACAAAGAAACGTAACGGGTAATATAAATCGAGCAACAGGTGGTTTCCCCACCTAAAAACATTTCTCTTCAGATGTGAAAACGATAAGTATCGGTATCAGCCCACTCTCCCTGTTCATCGAGGATACTTACATCACGTGTTTAATGGATTATTTGAAAACGTTCACGCCCACCAATTTAATTGTGTGGTCTGGTCGTGAGAACTCCGTGAAGTATAACCTGAGCGGATCGTTGGTTAAGGTGCCAGAGATCGTCGCTTGGGAATCCGTTGTGATCGCGAAACCTCTCAGTTTGAGGAGTTTTTCAATCGAACCGCTGTCACTTTTGCTGTCAGTGCATTCTTCCGTCAAAATGTATATTGCTTTGGATAAGTCACCGCTGCAGTTTGGGAGATTTGAAAGGAGGCAGGTGTTGACTACGCCATACAGGTCAGATTTCAAAAATTGGTTTTAAAGTGTTTAAAAAAAAGTTTAAACTGCAGATTAGGCCATGCCCTCACCATGCACTACCTCTCTGGCGCCATCTTTGGTGCCGGTTGGGTGGTGGGATCCCTAGAGCTCCTGGGTAGTCCAGGAGGTCTGGCCCGTGCAATGGGAACGGGTCTCAGAGATTTCGTGAGCATGCCGTATCAAGGACTGATCCAGGGTCCGTGGGCCTTCTTGAGGGGAATCACTCACGGATCTGCTTCCCTCATGAAACACGTAACTGCTGGTACTTTGCAGTCGGTCACGAAGCTGGCTTCTAGCGTGGCAAGAAATTTGGACCGGCTGACCTTGGACGAGGAACATTTGAAAAGGACCGAGGAACAAAGAAGGCAGAAACCGCAGGGGGTTACACAGGGATTTATGCAGGTAGGAAAAAATAAGTGAAATGAACGCTATCATATTTGTTTTCACTTATTTAACACACAAAAGGAAGAGTATGGTAGATTCTAGTTACAGGAAAGTCATCTTGCCATGTGCATTTATTTACCTCTATTTTAGTTTCACCAAGAAAACAACATATGCATGCACATACTTTTTGCTGTTTGAATGTCTGTAAAAATATCATTTTTTTCATACCAGGCTTTCCCAAAAGAAACTGCAGGTTGTTGTTTCTTATGAGATTTTATCAGGTTTTCATACTCGATAGATGCACTGCCATCATAAAGGGAACTTGCTTCCAAATGAAGCTCTAAGCAGTTCATTTCCACTGGTACCTTTTTCGTGTAACTCTCAGGACAGTCTATTGTCTATTGTACTTTTGTGTGCTGAACGAGTGACAACAAATAGGATAGGGACATGTTTAGTGTGGTTTATGTCTTAGACACATTTTTAGTTTGCATATTGTATATAATACATTTCAATGTATTGAAACTTATACAGTGTATAATTATCGTTATGGTTGTTGTTTTTTTTTTGATTGATTCCTGTAATGAAATGTATTGATAATAAATGATTCAAAGAAGATCTTTTCACTAAAGCCATTTAATTAATTCACATATAGCTTTATTATTTTAAATGTTAGTGTCTGTTTTTCCTATAATGCAAACAAGTTTTTTTCAGGGCTTGACTGGCTTGGGTATAAGCTTATTAGGTGCAGTAGGTGGCATAGCTCACCATCCCCTCCAGTCTGTTATGGCAGAAGGTGCTTCACCCAGGTCACTAGCTGCTGGAGTAGGTTTAGGATTAGTGGGAGTCTTCACCAAACCTTTAAGCGGAGCTGCTGAACTTCTTGCCCTTACTGGTCAAGGTAAAACAAACAAACCGATTTATAAAGATTTGAGAATTCATAAGCTGAAGTAAACATGCATTTATTTTAACAGATTGGTCTTTTAAACATGAGACATTATGACAAAATACACTGGAATGACATTAAAATAATTGACTTTTTGTAGTATAGCAAATTTTGTAAATTTTTCTTCCTCTATTCCAAGAATCAACAACACGCACACACAAAAAGAAGGGTTTGTGGACATTGCCAGTAACAGTCTCGAACAACTCTACTAGGTCTGTCTGATAAAATGTTTTCTAGTTGTGCACAAGTTCAGTTTTTGAAACTTTTGTGGGAATATAGTTTAAGTCAAACGATATTGAGGAAGCTAAAGACCACAGATTCTTAAATTAAAATTCTCTGTATTTTGATGAATCTGCAAGCTCATAAATTGCTACTATTTTAGTGTTTTTAAGGAAACTAAATCATTAAATTGTTTATATTTCATTTTACACCTTAAATTTCGAATATATTTCCTTTGATGTCATTCTAGAATAACTCGAAGAATCTGTAGATGAGCATAATTGAGAATGTCCTTTACAGGTCTTTTACAAGGTGCTGGATGGAACCCCTTACCGGAACCTCGATCACACCCAGTTTTAAGCCACGTTTTCTCCCACACAAACTCGCATCTCAAATACAACTGGAAGTTCATGCAACTGATAAGCGAAAAACATCTTCTCTTCATAACAGAAGCCACTCATATCAACAGCTCATCGGATTATTCAGCCATAGCATTAATCTTAACATCCGATGCTCTAATAATCATTAATACAGATGAAGACGTGACAAACAAGTGCATAAGCCTAACGGAAGTGGGACGAGTAGAGAATTCGGGGGATCCAACTTTACTCTCTCTCAAACTGTGTTCACCTGCCCTGCCCACTATTAAATACGAAGATGATTGTGCCATAGAGATGGATCCGGAATGCAGGAAGAGAGTTGCTAACTATGTTAGAAGCACAACCGGCCTTATGCTGCTTTCTGACGATTTGAGCGTGGATCATTCGGAAATGAGCATTTCTCCAATTTCGACACCGACACCGTCTGCCGATTATAGTAATCCGCTCGAACAGAAAACGCTGACTTTTTACGTCAGCCCGCAAAACAGGAATCACTTTATTAACTTGCTCAATTTGGCCAAACATCAGCGTGAGGGTTATAATTTTCCTGTGCTGTGAGAGGCACATTCCCCGTAAAATTGCAGTATTACGTGTATAGTTAATTATTTTAGTATTCTGCGTTTTTGGTAAGTTGATTTTACCGATCAAGTGATGTGAAAGTGATAATATATTCAATAAATGATTTTATTGTTTTTGTCTCTTCATTTCTATAAACTTCAGCTACACATGGGTGATGTAGAAATATTTTGCAGTGATGATGAGTGACCAAATCTCTTATAGTCGCCTGTTATGGTTTCAGTTGTATACATGGTAGCTTATGAATGTTCAAAACTACATCAGTGTATCCAGTTTTGAACTCTAAAGCAGAATTATCGGAAACGGCCGATACCCAAATTTCAATAAAAAAATTTTTCACCTCGGATTTGGCCGAGATTCACTTCCTTTACTAATTTTGACCTCCTAAATCGAAATCTGGCATCAGTTGCTTGCTAGCTGCAACGGTTCTTTTTGAAAGTGGTCCGAAATAGGTCACAAAATAGTAAACTTCCACTTTCAAAAATCATAAAAAAATAACGGTTAGTCCTGGCGACCCGGAGTCAAAAGAATCGGAAAGAACGTTAAATTCTGTGTTGGGGTACCGATTTTCAAAAAGCTAAGTCCTCAGATGCCGATGCTATAAGCTTCTTTCCGAAACACTGCACTTTATGAACAAAAAACGCAATAAAAAATTCCCTGAACGTCCTAGCTAATTTCTGATCACATTTTTGGAATCTGGGGCTCAAAATACATCGGTATGCCGATTTTGAGAGAAAAGTAGATTTTTTGCGAAAAAGCAACCCCTAGGTTGTTTTTTGGCTTTGAAACTTGATCGTCTCCGATTATGCTAATGTTAAGTTCATTTACTAAGTTGGGCTTGCTTCAAGAAAAAAATAATAAAATTTTGAAAGCTTTACATCTTGGCAGGAAGAATTCCCCCTAAAAAGCGTTACACAACATCCCCTTAAAATATTTTAAATTCATTATAGATTACCCTGTATAACAAAATATATTTTAACTACTGGAAAAACAGATCAAATATGAAAATAAAAGTTTTAAAGTAAATTTATGTATGACACTAAAAAGTTATACTTACAGGATTCAAAGTCAAATTCCATTGGCTCTTGATCCCTAATTGACGAGCAGGTGTTCATGAATAAATATATATATATATAGAAATAGAATATACACAATTCCTATATAAAAAAAGAACTTTGAAGCCTAACACATCACTTTGTTGGCAGTTTGCAAACAAAATAAAAAAGTATTTCAATTAACATCTATCTATGCAACAAAAACTCATAAATAAAATAAGACACAATTCTAAACAAAACATTTATTCAAGCTACACCTATTATTTATTTCTCATAATGTTGTGTACATCAATCTTCCCCATCGACTGTTTCTCACCAGTGCTTCTCCTGTTAGCTTCTTTTTGTTCCAAACTAAATGTCGGCTTCCATATCCTCTGGAAATCACGCAGCCTCTTGTCATACCTAAGTCCCTCAGAAGCGTTATCTATATTTCTGTGAATGGAACTTTCCGCGAGTTTTCGTCGGGGCACATGACGCAACGCATACTTCCAATCGCCCGTCTTTTTCATATCAAGAAGGATCAAAAGGCACTGGTTTAATGTTAGGCTCTTGCCTGATCCTTCTCCCCACTGAAGATATTTGTCTAAAGGGAATTTGGCCATTCTCAGCCTTTCTCGTTTCGCTTTGGCTAAAGAAAGAGGCTCGTTATTCACCTGCAACATTATTATTAATGGAATAATATAAATGAAACTGTCAAATAATAGGTATGGATAAAGATAAAGAATCTTAGTTTAATTCTTCTTGAAGTGTAATCCACTTTTGGATGGATCAGCAATTTTTTTCCAATACCAGTTAACTTGCTAACTATTAAAATACCTAACCCACTAATCGCAACAGTGTTATATTATTTACTTTTTAGAATCTATCTGTATGACCTGGTGACTTCAAACTCCAATATTTCACTGCTAAGGATTCAGGAAAAAAGAATAGAACCATTTATGCTTAAAATTAATCATGGAATTTATATACAAAACACATACACACTCAAATTGATTTCAAATATTCCCATTTATTTGATATTCGATTTAAATCATACTCAGAACACTGCAATTTGTAAAAAGTTACAAAGAATAATGTTTTACCCTATCTACTAGTGCTCCGATGATGTAAACAGCATCATGGTCGAATTCTTCCATTTCTTCTCTGCAGTGTGGAGTAAGATAGACCAATTGCTCCTTGGAAAACAAATCCAGGTAGCTTTTTTCATGAATATTTAAAGGAAATTCTGGGTCGTACATTGTCGGTATTTGTTTCTGCAAAGCTGCAGATAATGGACCATCTTTCTTCAAATTGCAAAAGTGCATGTCAAAAGGATCTACAAACACATGCAAAAAACATATATAATTATTTAACAATAATTGTTTACTTATGAAAAAAAATCCCTAAAAGGTATGATGTAAGGTGATCTTAATATACTAAAAAAGCATTTCTTAAATTCATTTTTGATTGTGCAATCTACATCCAAAAGTTTTTATGTTTATGCCTCCAAGTCGATCACACATACTAATAAAGTATTTCCAGCGTGTGATTAGAAAAGGGTTTTAATTCGTTTCTTTTTGAAAAAAAATTGGTCAAGTGAAATAGCATTTTAAAGATAAAGGAATTATAAAATCATAGCAAAGCAACACTGCAAAAAACAAATGACACCGTTTTATTCAGATCATTATTATCTACAACTTGTGCCTTAATACTTTTACAAAAAAGTATTATTAGTCATACAAATGAATAATAATAATAAAATTATGAGCAGTTAAAGAAATCAGTTTTTTGAGAATATCTAGTTTTCTGTGGAAGCAATTAAAAAAACAAAAGTGCATAAAAGTGCTCCGCTAGTTACTGCAATGCCCATAGAGAACATGAAGAAAACACCTTGTATATAGGCATTAAATATAATAAAATGACAATATAAATAATGATTGTAGCACACAGGATAATTTTAAAGCTGGGAAAATTATAAAATGAAACAAACAACAGTAATAATTCTGTAGTGAAAAACTATCTAAAAAATATGTGAAACTTTTCCCACTCTTTCTTCATAGTACCCTTAAAATAAAGATAGTATGATAGTTATACTTACTGTCATGCACTCTGTTATCACCAAACAGCAACATTAATTGCTTCGCAGTATTTATAATTTCCCTTTTAACCATGTCGTTCTCATAACCGCAGTCAAACACAAGCTTCTGACCAAATTGCATAGCTTGAATTACTCGATTGTTATAAAAATGATTCATCGTTGAATCTGTAAACCGCAGGAATATATTATTGCCCATCAAACCATACTTTATAACACCCTCCGGTGGGGGCTCCTCTTTTTCTCTCTGCTCCCATTCCAGCTGCTTCTGCCTCTTTTTCAACTAAAAGCAAAACAATTAACCAATATTGGAATTTCGTTTTGGACAGCTAAGTACCTTTTTGTTTTCTTTTGTTTTCGATTTTTTAAACAAAAACACCAAGAAAGTTTTCCTGGCCGTCCTGGAGGGAAGTCTTAAAAGTTCCTCCCAGTGTTCGGTTTTCATAAAATCTGCGTCTGGAACTAAGCACCCTTCTTGCCGGAGGACTTCAATCTCCAACTGCAGAACTTTCAATTTGTGCTCGACTTCGGGATCACCCTTGGTTATGGCTTGAAAGTCCAATTCACCAGTTCCACCAGCACCGTCGTTTTTACTTTGTGTCGTACAGTACCCCTTAAGTCCAGCATTCAGTCGCTTTTTGTAAAGTTGTAAGTTAGGACTATTGGAGAACTTCCTCTGGAGTGCATTTTTGACAAAAAGAAAACTAGCAGACTCACAGAGGTTCAGAAACCGTCCAGAACTTCTTGAAAAGACGTACATTGCTACCATAGGATGGGATCCTCATTTACCAGCTTAGTAAATTTAAATGTTTAATTTGTCGCTTAAAAATAATTTGTTTATATGATTTACACAGGTAAACAAGCGGTATTTATGCTAGTACACAACTCGCATGTCTCATAAACATAACCTTATCAAAGTAGTTTAAATGTCTCCACTCGGAGTGGACCACTCCATTTTGTAGTTTGAATGAGTCAAAGAAGCATTGGCGCTACCAACCACCACTTTGACCTATCCAAATTTCATGAAGAAAACACATCAAATTTTGTCCAAACCAAACTTTTCATGCGTTTAGCTTTATTTAATTTCGCAACCTTGCAATGTAGCATTTGCTTCAGTTACTTATTGATTTTAAAGGAAAGTGAATCATCCTCTATAAATATTCTGTTTTGATATTGAACATTTATCCATATTATTATTAATAAATAATTAATCAATTTTATAATTATCAATTATTGCATGTTTATCGCAAACTAACCAAGATCCGAAGAACAAATTTTGAGAGAACGCAATCTTGACTAATTTACATTTCGTACATAGGTATATACGTTTGACTATAAAGTATAAATCACGGACATAAATGACCTGATGAAACAAAACCAATGCAGTTTCCATAACAGCTAAAACTTCAGTACTTTTTAGTCGAAACCAGTAATATGTGGGTTGAAAGTAGCCGAAACCAAAAATCTAGTCAAACACTAAAGATTATAGGTACTATGTAGGTTTTTGAACACTGTCATAAAAAATTTGACTAGACTAGATACCGAAATATTTCTAAAGGTACCCAGTCTCAAATTTCTACTTTGGATAGAAAAAAAATATTAAAAATTTTATTTTTTAGTTAACTACCTTCATTGCAAGGTAAATTCTTATTCGATCACTTTGGTTGATTCTTCAACTCTTGTAATTATTTGATTGTTTAACGTGTGATACTGTTCTTTATTTAAAGGATTCATTAACCGAAACATTACTCTTCTACTTGGCATTTTGATCAGTTCATAATTCACTTTTAAATTGAAAACATTTGATTAAATATTAATGAAACTTAGGCCTGCAAAAAAATCAGCTACTCAAAAATTTTATGACAGCAATGATAGTGTACCGTCCCTATAAACAGCAATCAATCTTTGTTTCATTTATTTAGGTGTTATTGTCTTTCAGATGAAAGATATACAATTTTTTCATTTTCACGAAAACACTGCTAAAATTTACAAGAGCTTCTTTCAGTTACCCCTTTGTGGATCAAGCATTATAGAATAAAAATCAGAATATATTAAAATATATTTTTTTTAATTACACTTACAATAGTATAAAAATAAATAAGAATGAAATTTCTAATACAACATTTTACTTAACATTATTAGCTTCGATCACCGTCACGTAACATATTATACACTAAACGCATTTTCTCAATGTCGGCCGACTGTACTCCGTTATCAGGTAATAAGTGATATTTCCTGATCGCTTCGTGTAATTTTTCATCCAATCGTGCACACTTAAACACCAATTTTGCTTTCTGATTGTTCGCAGCCAGAGTCCACATAATCGCAACGACACTGTTTACTTCATCGCTAGTTCCACTGCTTAGTTTTGAATGCAAAACGTTTAGAAAATCACCTGCAAAATGATATAATGTGCAGATCGATCGAAAGTATAATTATAAGTACCTGATGTTAGTAATCTCGGACGATTTGATGGATGAAATGCAATATTTCTCAATACGAGCAGTGCAGTTTGGCGATTGCTCAATCTACTGCCTGAAGTTAATATTAGGAGCAACTCTAGTAAGTCAGATGCTTTTGATTGGCCTTCGGAGTAACCAGTTAATGTGTACAGGAATTCTAACCAGATTAGCTCGACACTTTCCCATGGTTTCTGGTGTTTCGTTATTGCTGGATGTAGACGACTGATGCAGCTTAACAAATTACTCTGTAACACATCAGACAAGTGATATGTCTCATTGAAAATGACTCACAATTATTCGTTTACATAATTATTTAAAGCTTTAAAACATTAGTCAAGAAGAAACGTTACCAATAATAAAATAGCAGCTTATCTATGGCAAGGGGTTGCAGGTACAGTAGAATTTGATCAGTTTGAACACAAGTAAAGTAAACTTTTCATAAAATTTTTTACTTTAGTAGAGATTCACTTAACAGTATGATTAGATGTCATATGTGCAAGTTTTCACCTCACGCCTTTAAGCTAATTAATGTGCAATATAAATTTTTTTCAAGTCGAACTTAAAGCCTTGTCGTACGTAATTCAACTTTATTGGGTTCGCCTTCTTTATGAGGCTTGTTTGCTTCGCTCACTCGTTGCCTGATAAAATTCATCATTACATAAATAGATATTATGTTAGATCTATTTCCACCCTTATTATTTCACAATCAAAAAAAAATATTCACTTATGTCTTGAAGTACATGTACAACATGTTTCCTTTACTTACCTTTGCCAAAACTATTCTGCATTCTGTCACCTCACAACTGTTGTGCAACACCTGAAAACTTAAATGCAAGACAGTCAAATCGTGGGTCCTGCTAATTTGGTCCATTTCCTTCGAAATTAACAAAACAATTGCATGAAGTAGTGAGAAATTGGTTGGTGACTTCCTGGGTCCAGTTCCTGCTACAGGGCTGGTCAAAATTAATGAATGGGCAGCTGAAATCATTAATATATTGAAGATGAGTATCAGACAGTTTTAATTTTTGAGGAGACCGCACCTATATTGCAGTTAGTTGTAAACGTACATAGCAACTTCAATGCATTTGTCAAGTACACTTTTTGAACGGAAAACCACACCCATAATTTGTGGATGAGATCAGATAATCCCAGGAGGGAAACTGAAGTTTTAACATCGACATCACCCAACATGAAATTTGTTAAAAGTCCAACGAGAGAATCCAATTCCTTTAGCAACGGACACACCCTCTTCTTGTCTGCTATTCTTCTCAGACATTCCACCGATTCTAAACTCAGTTTGATGTACGTTTCTTTTAGCTGCTGGAATACAACCTCCAGCAAACCATGTCGAAGAGCATACTTCTTTGCCTCTTTTGAAACTGATAATGTGGCAGTCAGTGCATTAATTATGACTGATCGCTTTTTGACGTTGACTGTGGCGTTTTTTAAAGCTGAAATGTCATAAAGGTGCAACAGAAGTTTGCAAATCTCCGCTCCTGCCATCAAATCTCGCTCATCATCGCTGGAAAAGCGGCTTGAATAGTCTTCATATGAAGTGGGATTTTTTGAAAAGTATAAATTGCCCAATAATTCCGTGACTGTCTTTTCACTACTCTTGGATTTGTTCGACCTACAATTAGTTCAAAGTAGAAACACTTATGTATTTCTATTTATTATCTTCAGGACTGACTATTAAATTGTACTTTATTAATAGTTCCATCTTTAGCTAAATTAGAAAGACACTAAAAAACTGCTTCGACCCTTTGATTGTATATGTGTAGGAAATTTGTTACTTGTACAGGAGTTTGTAATGACCAAAATAACAATAAAATACAGAGCTGCCAAAACTGACTTTAAATGACCACTTTTTCTTTATCCTTTTAAATTTTTCATAAGCAGCTTCTTTTAATTTAAGAACAGAAGGAAGCTTGCAGCAGCATCTGTGCAGGAAATTTCTGCAAGAAAAATTACAGCAACTATGTTTACCTTACATTGTAGTCCAGTATTTTAAATAATATTATCATCTGTGATGAGAAACAAAAGTTATTGTCAAAGTTTGTGATATCCATAACAAAAATTTTTTTACATGGACTTGAAAAACGCAGTTTTTGTTTCTTTTTTGTTAACTAAAAAAGTAGGGTTTCCATGCCCCCAAATTTTATCTTATAATAACAACATTACACATATAAAATACCCTGTACTTTACCTGTTAGTCTCTGCGCTATTCTGCAAGTGGACACTGTGTGGTGTCCTCATACTATCCAAAATACTCCTCATAGAAGTCGATTCGAAGTTATCAACAGGAGTATTAAAACAAGCCACAGTGTCTACACGCAACAGCGACGTTAAAGAAGACAATGCACATAACTGCAGTTCATCAGAGGTGTCCGTGATGATAGCTTCACAGAGACCTTCAACAAAATGCTCTTTGCCACTCTCATTCAGGCATTCAGATATCACTGATAATGATTCTTGTGCCCTGCTGTCGATGCTGKCAGAATCATCACCGTCACATTCTGTCAAAGTTATCATGAGACGGAATATCTCACACCACAGCCGGTTTCTCAGGTAAATAAATTCTGGAATGTTTGTACCTGTAATGGACATTACTTTTAGAGATATTTCGCTCTCTCCAGTGTACTTCAAATGTCAATATTTTCAAAAAACCTCAAATATGGCTGAATAATTACAAAATAGAACAGATGTGTGTTTTTGACAGGAGATTTAAAAATGTAAACGTATATAGAGTGTTATATAAAAAATACAGTTGTAACACCCAGAAAAAAGAGAGACCCTGTATAAAGCATAATAATTTTATTACAAGCTTCATTCAAAACCTTTTTCGATATTTTTAATGTTGACTAAACTACAGTTTGTCACATCTCAGGTACAGCATGATAAATCACTTTTGTATTTAACAGTTCACAGTTTATTTAATTGTAAGTTAATAGTGCTGTTAGTATATAGACAATGCTAAAAAGAAACAAATCAACTTCAGTTACCTTTTATCCCTCATCTGTTGTGATTTACAACCAATTTAAAAAAGCTCCCAACATTAAAAGAGAAAAACATTACTAGTTCTTTCATTTTAAAATATTAAATAGCACCTAACCATTTGGAAGCTAGCCCTCGGTTTACTGTTTAGGCCATAAAGCAATTAAAATTATATAGGATGTATAGCAGTTTATTATTGCAGATGACACAAATTTTCATTTCTTAAAGATGTTTGAGTAGCAACTTCCCTTAAGACGGCAATTTGATAAATAGTAGACGTGGGTAGCAGTACTGGAAATACAATACTTACAGCATATGCCGGGGTTAATCAAAGATAGCATCACATTTAAACAGTCTCTGGTATGCAGGATGGTCCCACTCAGCAGAAGATTGGTACACACTGCTCTATTGAGTAACATACAGATGGCAGTGTCCATTTCTAAGATGTCTGTGTAGAGAGACATTCTTTTGGAACTTCCCAATTTAGCGTTAGGTCTAGTCAGGCACCTATAAATGATTTTTTATTTAATTATACCTGCTTTTATTAAAGGACAGCTTACCGAAAAAATAGTCTTATTAGACCATGTTCTTGCAAACTGTTTGTCATTCGTCCCCCACAAAATGTTAAAATGTTATTAATGAATATGGCGACTGATTTAATCAAACCTGGTGTTACTATGACTGACGGTTTTCCACTGTAACTTCCACTGCTTGAAGGAGATACATAAGCACCACCTGATAAATTAATAATAGAGTAACATGATTGTTGAACAAAATTAAATAATGTGTGCACCTGCAGATTGTTGTTTGAAATCTTCTAGTAGTGGATTTAAGACTTCCTTAATATACAAGTTTGTTACGATATTTTCAATTTCCTTAAAGAAATTGTGATTCTCCAATATCTCAATCACAAAACCAACTATGTCATCCTAAAACAAAAGCAGGTGATTTTTCGAAACAAGGTCAATTTACACACCTACATATTTGTAAGTATCTATGTCATTTGGATTTGTTATAAAAAGGATATCTGTGTTGACATTCGTCATATGGCTGGACAGATTTGCCAACAGAGCTGCAGCATTCTCCCTAACAATGCTAGGTTCATCTTCATCCAATAAAACATTTAAAGCCGCTTGCCATATTCCTATCTTACATTTGCCAATTTCTAAAACAATTACATTATTATGTACCCATCTTTTGTTTCAATACGACAGGTTATACCTTTTACGATCTCTAAAGCTGCCCTGGGTTTGGTGCACAGCCCAGAAAATAACTGGATAACAGCCGCTTTTAAAACTGTGTCCCTTGTATACCAGAGCTCATGGAGTATTATAAAAACGTTTTCATTTTCGATTTCATCAAAGAAACATAATTCCCAGTTCTAAAAGGAGTTGCCAGGTTTTTTAGCTTTGTTTGACTATTAGCTCTACAGGGTGTCTGAAAAGAGGCTTCCAAAAGTACATCCTGTTTTTATTTATTATCTCTGGAACCTTTTTGAAGTGACTATATTATTATTATTATTATTATTATTTGCTTTGAAAAGTTACTATCTAAAATTTATCTTTTTACTCTAGTTTCTAGTTTCAGATTTAATTAAAAAAACTGTATTTAGGGATGTACAGTGTACAAAGTACAACTGTACTTTTAAGGGATGTTAACTCGCATTTTGTGAAGCACAGATACAACTGCTGCAATTGCCGGCTAATTTTGGGACACCCTGTATAAAGTTTGATAACAAAACACACATAATACCTTTGCGTTATGATGTTGCATTTCGGCAGATAAATGATTGAGAATCAATATGATATTCCTCGTTATGCTGAGCCCCATCAGTGACATCGTCGCTGCTGCACCTTTACCACAATGAAATGCACTCACAAGTTCACAGAGACCACAAATCAATTGTGGAAGTGGTTCCCTAGGCGGAATACCCGATTTGCATTTGCTCCAACCCAGTGATCCAGTTAGGTACATCAGTGCCGATAATAAACAATCCAAATAAGCTGAAAATTCGAGAATTTTTGTTTTGAAGGTAAAAAGGTTCAGTTGAGTTTTTTTGTTACCTAGATTGTAGAAATGTTGTGCATCGTTGAATTTCAAACTGTCTGAAATAACTTGGATCACATTCGACCATTGCGTTTTATCACGTTTTTGTAACGGTACATAGCGAATGGAACTTTGCTGTTCTTCACAAGTGCAAATAATTATAAGTCGTAACAATTCTTGAATCAGTTCTTTTAGGGGTGATTCAGGGGTACCACTTGTTTCAAGTAGGTCCATGATAGCACTGTTGCTGTCTTTTAGAATGTTAACTATCCAACAGGAATTATCTAGAAGTCATAATCAATTTATTATCTTGTAATGAGAATCAAACGGCTTGTGATCATCAGATTTCAGATTTAAGGTGCAGTGAGGTAAAAATGGAAAAGTCAGGCACTCATATTTTATCTGATGAAAATAATACTTGAAAAAGAAATGCTTTGGATGATGAATTAATTCAAGTAAAATTGTTTCTGGTTAAGTTCAGTACAAGTAAGAAGATACATTATGGTATCTCTTTAAAAAAATGTTGGTAATATATATAATAATGAGTTTATCTTAGAGCAACATAGTATTACAATTTTTTGGAGAAAGAAACGATCCCTTGATATGTCACATTAAATGCACCAACTAGCGGCAAAGTTACATACTCCATAATATTTTAAATGAAATTTCTGTGGCCACATTTATTTTAAAAAAAATTACCGCAAGATTCTAGCACTTTCAGCCGATCGCTCTGTATAGTAGACATTTTTGGTCACTCATTTGCCTCATTTTAGCTCACTGCATCCTTCATATTCTAATGTGCATCTGTATTTATTGTGCCTAATGATATTTAGTCAACAAAAACTCAAACTTACCAGCATTTTTATATAAAGGAACCAACAGCAACAAAAATTTTAACACACACATCAGTAGTAACGTATCATCTTCACCAGATGGTGGCACTCTCAAAAACCTTGAGAAAGTGGTTTCCCATTGCAAAGCACAGAACTCCTCTATTTTCCAATTATAACTCTCCCTTATCATGATAAACAACTGCACAAACCTGAAATTGCACCAAAACCGTTAAATCATTTACTTTTATCTTGGTTTCGTTACATACCCAGCCAGGTTATTTATATTTTCGATGGCAACCAAATGCGACGTCGAATTCTGTATTTCGTTTAAGTATTTTTTAACACAGAATTCCAAAGAAGCCTTTTTTAAGAGTGTCAAAGCGTATTCTGTGATTTTTAATCGCTCGTCGTAATTTCCTGGTATTAAACTACTAATTTCATGCCTCTGAATTACTTTACTAATGCTACCACACCATTCCGTTGTCCAGTGGATTTGAAGTGAACTCAGGCATAAACTGTCAGAATATAGAGATTCTAAAAATAAGTAGCAATGCCAAATTGTTTGTAATAAACAGTGGATTATTGATAAGTATCTGACGTACTATAAAAAACACCACCATAATAAAACAAAATTTAATTTATTCACATAATCTCCTTTAAGACTTATAAATTCACATGCAGCATTTGGTACAGCTGTTGGTCACTAGGTGGTCCAGTGTCGACCTATATGTGCATGGTCTATTGAAAAATTATTTATAAAATATCATAGTTGTTACCACAGCAACTAAATTAAATTTTGTTTACAGGAAAGTATCTAGACCAACTAGATATCAACATGTCCTCGTACCTACCTGCTATTTCTTCCTTAGTAAATCTACTGGATTCATTACATGATCGACAAATAAAAGGAGGATTTAGTTTTTTAAGAACTAATGCTGATACTGATAAATTTCCATCAGAAGGACACCCTTGTAGGAAATCCACAAATATTAGTAAGAAAAGTAAGGTACTGACGTCTTCTTTTAAACGTTCTTCAGTGAGAAATAAGAACCCCGCTAAAAAAGACAATACAGTTTAAAATCATGTAAACTTAGTTGTTTAGGCATACCTCTCAGAATAAGATAAAAAACTTCTTTGTTATTGCTCAACTCCTGTCTTACACTTGCACTATAGAGGCAGATGTTTTTTAAAATAGAAACAGCAGGTATCACTGAATCAGGGTATTCAGAGTAATCCATTTCGGTAAGAGCTATTCTTATGACATTCAGTACAAGCTGTACCCCTTTATTTTGTATGAAAACTGAATGCAGCAAATAGTCCTCCATCATGACACTGACTTGAGTCAAAGCAGATCGTCGAATCACTGGTTCAACTTTTGGAGATTTTAAGAGATCCAAAACTTGTTGCAAGTTAGAAGGCTTTAATATGGGAATAAATACAGTAAAGAGACAGTTTGGAGGTGAACGTTTGTTTACCTGATAAAAATGTTGTGTATTCCTATTTCTGTTCAGATCAAACGGCCTGGTAATTTGGCAAACTGATGCTAACATTTTATCATGTAAATTATTTAATCTAGGTAGAAATACAGAGGAGTTTTCTTGTGATGCCAATATCCAACATAGTCGAGATACTGCTTCGTTCCTTGCATGAGAATCTGTACTAAATAAAATTTCTATGTTGCCTTTTATGACCTAAAAATATGGCGAAGTTAAGTTATTTAAGAAAAGGTTAAAATAAGCCCAAGAACTAAAGTAAGCAAAGATTATTAGATATAATTTAACTGAATTGCATTTTAGTGCAACCACACCACAGCTGGTATTAACATAGGCATCAAAATAAACTGTTGCTACTGAAATCAGACACTTTATCTATTCGTTGTCATCAAGAAGTCTCAGCTGTCAACATAATTTAAATTAAGTATACCAAAACAAGTGTACTTGTACTTTTCTGCCCCTGTTTAGTAGCATCAAATAGCAAATAGCACATGTCCTGACCTGACCTATACTAAGTACATTGCCTATAATTTATCTTTAGCAAAACCACAATACTAATATTACAAAATTGTTAAAATATTACCTGTAAGTCAGTCAAATAAAGTGATTTTGCATTGTCTGGATCGAGCATCCCCAAAAGAGTTCGCCCCAATGACGTTACCCTGTTAGTATGGCACAACAACACTGGTAAACTTGGTATTAGCGCTTCAACGACTTTATTCCAAACCTTATCGGTAACCAATATTTTGCATTTCAATATGTGAAGCAGAACGGTCTCAGCGTATCCTTGAATCTTCATTTTTAATTTAAAAAAATTATAATCTAACAAAAAAAAAAGTTTACCTTTATAGAGTCGTTGCACATTCCATGTTCTGCCATTTCTGTGAGAACTTGGTGCTGCAGCAAGAATAGTATTTGTGAACTGGGAATTCCGACCTTTGTTTCATTTAGTTTTGGTCCAATTGCCTCAATAACTTTCGTCTGACATAAATGGTACGTTTCTTCTCGTACTTGTAACTGATTGTGGGCTAACAGTGATAAAGTGATCTCTAAAATCCAGCTCTTGTTAAAAATTGATAATTGTTAAAGCAAGAAATTGTACCATTAACTTTGTTCATCACATCTGCGTTGTCTATCACTGAAGGTAATCTCATAGAACACAGCTCAACATAGGCCTTAACAAAACTTAAATTTTTGTGAACTTCAAGACATAGAACTGCTTCCTTGGCAATATCCACACTTTCTATTGCAGAATGATCTTTATTGTGCTTTAAAAACTTTACTGCATGTGTAATACTTTTACAGACTGCACTAAGATTTTTGTAGTTTTGAAGTGTTGCTGAAATACTGGTACCATAAAAAGTCTAAAATAAACGTATAAATATCTTTCATCTGATAACTGTATTGTTTTACCTCAACATAATCTAACACTGAGCTATGCAATGCAGGATATAGTCGTAATAAAATTGGATTCAATAATGTATTGCTCAGGGCTATTTTTAAATTGTTAGGCATCACAGAATTTCCCCTGTTGACTGGAACTAGTTTTTTTAATAGCGTAGTACATAAATGTGTTAATCGCAAGTCAATCGAACCATATAGTGGTTCAGAATCATTTGTTGTGGCTTCAAGTCTAAAAAGTGAATAGAAATAAGTAGTTTGGGTGAAAACAAAAGCGTGATAATCTGATAATATTTTGCAGGGCAAAAAAACATAAATTCCTATAGATCAAAACTCACTCACACTAGAGAAACTTCTTGCTGTTAATTTTTACTAAACACACTCCTGTGTCACAAAGAGCCCTTCTCTTCTGCATTTTAAAACCTACTTCATGTTTTTTTAAAGCAAATGTTKATGAACATTTTTGACAAACAATTTTTAAAAGCTTTTAGTGAACCGAGATTAAAAAAATGTTATGTACAGCRATCTCGATKTTATGAAAGATACATGAAGAAAAATTCCAACTGGTCTGCCCTTTTAAAATAATTATTGTATCGAAATAAATATAATAATAACCACAAGATAAAATCGCTATTATTATGCACATTCCTCATAATTTTTCTACAAAAATCATATGATGTTTGAAAGTTAAGGTCATTTCTCAAATAAGCATCTGTAAATTTAGAAGATGTAAGAAATTAAGGAAGATAGTTAAAGAAGTGTATGCTGCAGCAAGCAAATAAGGACTGAAATTTTTTAAACGGTAAAAAAGACTCAACTTTARAGCGTTACTTCACAAAATAAATATAATAAGTCTTTAAACTCCATATTATTTTAATGTTCATGTAACATAATGGAACAGACTATGCTGTTTATAAACTTATATTATACTAGTCCTTTACTAAAATTTTTCACTTTGTTACCAAAAAACTAGATTGTACTATACCTGTTGAATTCCAATACGTTTCCAAAAGTACTCAATAATTCTCTGAAACCAGCCTGTGTAGGTGCAACCGCATTGTCCTCAGAATCTTCCCAAATCTTGTTCGTTACAGAAAGACACAACAATCGCAAAAGCTTTTCCAACAAGTCTATGGCAGTGTTTATACAGTTCTACAATTAAAAAGTCATCAATTATGGTTAAAATTCTCAGCATACTTTGGCGTGTACCTGTTTTCGTGCAAATTTTAGAGTATTTTGTCTGATATTGACTGGTTTATCCTTTAAATATTCCAGAACAGATATCATTAACATGAAACAGTAATCAGGTAGAGGCATCTGTTTCGACATCAAAATTTCTACATTTTCAACTTCGTTTATGTCATCGCTAGAAAATGAGGTTTTCGAGTTCGTTTGTGGGTCGATCGGGGTAGAATTTCGTGAATTCCATGTTGCAATCGTCTGAAATTTTTGATTTGCTTATTAGGCAGTGATGAGGCTATTTTGACACTTACGATTTGTTTATTGCTATAAGTGCATGGATCATTGTAATAATGGACTCGAGTACACAAACAGTTGGTCAATTTCAATAACGACGACAAAACTGCACTCACTATTCTCGTTGAATTACATGATTTCAGTAAATCTTTGAAAAGCTGCAAAAACATCATCAAGAAAAATCAATTTCAATGTTAATCTCTTACGAAAATTATTGACGGTCGTTGCACAAACACTTCAGCAGGAAAATCCTGTAGCATGACATCACTAAAAAACTCACAAGAATGTAACAATGCAGATGGCTCAGTAGGATTACGCAATGAATCCTCTATCGACTGTATCACATGTCTGTCTGGAGCTATCAACGGTTGCCACTTGAAAACGTAATTTAGTAACCCTGATCTCTCTGATACTGAATCGTTTTTGACAGATTCCGAGCTTGATGGAATATTAATCGGGAAAAAAGAATCATCCACCCTGAAATCTATATTCCAGAAATACTCTTTCACTAAAACCATTCGATACTTACCCATTTCCTTGTTCGGGCGTGACGTTAAATCTAATAAAACCTTCAATAGCTGTAGCAGTGGTACCAGGTCCATTTACTGTGGACTGATCCGACCTGTAGCTTAAAGGCAAGTTACTTTGTAACGGTGGAACAATATGCTCCCTTATGCTTCTGATTATGTCATCAATCTGGGCGTGAAATTTCGGCTCAATGTAATTCCGTATCTTTTGCAATTCTGATATGACTGCGTCAGTTCCATAGTGGTTCAATAAAATGCGACCACTCTCAGTCTAAGGAAAATGCCATAAAATAACGTCAGACACGTAATTCTGAACACCTACGTTTAAAATCCTGTTAATCAGTGATAAAACTTCGTCTTCGCAGGTACACTGGTCGAACAGGAACCAATCAAAAAGCCTGGATAATATCTCTTTACTTCTTGCCAAATCGTTGTCGTATACAAATCCATAGTTAAGTTTCGATATAATGCTATGCAATGCCCTTTCTCGTATTTCCAGGAGATTGTGTCCTGTTTGTAGGGATGAATAGAGGTTATGTTCATGTTTTATTCACTTGTTGCTTACCGAGCTTCTGTATATGAACAGAGGAAATATATTTGTCTGTCATTTCATACTTTAAATAAAGGAGAGCCTCTCCTGCACGTATAACAGAGGTTTAATAAGTAGAGTATAATAAAATGTGAGAGTGCAATTATTTTGAATTCAAACTGTTGTTTACATTCGCAAACTGTCATCGTTGTGTCATGCTTGGACGCTGCAACTGTCATTGTGTTGCCAACCTCGTAAACAGCAAAGCAGTACTGCTAATTATAATCTTTTTGTAAAATTTTAATTTTAAGTAAAAGTAAAAATATGTATTTGCTCGTTACAAATTTTAGTATATTGATCAAACCGCTACTAAACAAAATGTCTCTATCAACTCCACACTTTCACCGCTTCATAAATAATGAATAAAGTAGCAGTATCTATATCAAATTGGCGTTGCCAAATGTAATCAAAATGCACAAGCTCTTGCTCTAGCCTATTTACCAAGTTTCAAAAGTTTGCCATTTATAAATTAAACAAATTCGTCTCCCATGGATTTTTATTAACAAAAATTTGTAGACAAATACAGTACTCTATATACATTTTTTTATAAATACAGTATAACACATATACAGAAAAATTCGAATATGTTTATACAAAACCAGCAGAGGTTGGATGATAAATCACTTTATGTTAAGGCACTATATTATTATGTATAATATCGATATAAATATACAAAATGTATACAAAATAAAAGAGCATTTGGACAACACACCACAAAACCAATTTTTTTGTAACACAAACTAACTGCCAGGACTTAAGAAATTAATTTTTGGAATGTTTACATTATTTCAATAGCAGTATCTATAAAAAATGATTGAAACAGTAAATAACACACCCAAAATAACTTACATGATTATTTACAGGTTATCACACTCGACACACTTTAAAAAATCATATAAAATCGCACAATACATGTAAACGGTAGACTTTGTGAAAAATGCACCTTCAAAATTTATATAAACTGGCAGTACTTCAAAATTGCACCTAAAAGCTGCTCGGGGTATTTTTTTTTAACTAGGCACTTACAAAGGCAGCATTCATAATGTGTGGTACAAAAATATTTTTGTAGCTGCACGACTGGCACAATCATAAAATCCATCCGCTGCGAGACTGGGACCTTGCTGAAGAAAAGCTAACGCACTATTTGTAAAATTCTTTCAGCGTTCTTTGGTAGCGAGAGTAAAACATTTTTTGCAACTGGGCACATTGAGCAAAGTGTTTCATCTGTCTTTGTGTTTTTCTACATCACAAATTGAATATGAAAAATTTGGGTACAGTACAAGCACAATAAAAATCTATTTAGGAATATAGTATGAAGTTACACATGACATATTCCCAAATAAGCAAATTTTGTTTTCATACATTTCCCTGAATGATTTTTATATAAAAAAGACAAATTTCAAATTATTACCAAAAAACAGTTTTATAATATGAAATTAAGGTTTTTGCAACCATTTGTGCTGGAACTATTTTTGTAAGACTCAATACAGAACTTAATGTACCCAGCCGCATAAACATAAAAACCCTGTCATATTATTCTCCCTCAGGTCATAATTTACCAGTTAGACTTACTACAAAACTAAATACTTCAGTCAGTCTTGAAAGTATAAAATGTACGTACACATAATTATATACATATATATTACGTTTTTACACAGCCCAGGCAAAAAATAAAAACAGAACACAAACATCATAATCGACAAACTTACTGCAACATGAGGCTCTGTAGATTCCGCTGAAGGATCGTGTCCTTGACGTAATTGAACACCACCTTGATGTTCTCAGTGTCCACGGCGGTCGTGAAGTGGGAGTACAACGGTTTCCGCGAGTCCCTCTTCACACCACTGAACATGGCCAATATGAATTCCTGCACGTCCTTTATTGAATGCGAGTTGCCCGCGAACTGCGGAAAGTACCAGCGTATGTCGGTCTCCGGATTGGCGACCTTCTTCACCAGCAGGTCGTACTTGTTGAGGAAGAGTATGATCGAGACCTCGCTGAATATTCGGTTGTTGATGATCGTGTCAAAGATGTCCTTGGATTCTTCTAGCCTGTTGGTTTTCCTGTCTTCCAACAGGACCTGGTCGAACTCTGAAGACGATACTAAAAACAGTATTGACGTTACGGAATCGAAACACTGAAACCACTTTTGTCTCTGCGATCTTTGGCCACCGACATCGACGAACAGGAACGGGATGTTGTTTATGGGAATGACGAACTCGGTGATGCCCTTCGTCGCCTTGCGGCAGTGCAGAATGTCCTTGTGCGAGGGGTTGTAGTCTGGTCTCGCTATTCGGTCCAGGTGGTTCAGGAAATATTCAACGGAATCGCTCTGGAAGATTTTTACTATTTCACTAATGTCTTTTTTCCTTTTACAGACAATCTTAACATATATAGAGTTAATTTTTTCGTTCCCTGTGGGCATGTCGGTAAGTAGCAGAGCTAGAGCAAAAGATAACAATTATGGTTTTATGGGGACACTCCTTTTATGCCCTTTTGTTTGTTGAGTTGCTCCCAGTGATATAACTAGATTCTGTCCAGTTTCTTTAACTGCTTATAGTTTTATTATGTATTATTATTATTATTATTACGTGTTACTATATACAATGCTGTCATTGTTTTTTTTTGTACAGTCTGTGGTTTTCAAGTTACATTTTTTAAAATAAAAGTCATAGTTAGCTATGATTTTATTGTAAAGGCTGTTTTTTATGTTTAAAATGTTATATTTCACTTAACCAACCTTTTTCAACAACAAACGCGTTGTACCATTGCTTAAAAATCACATAGTAAATTAAAGCCTCGAAAACAAGTGCAAAAAAAACATCGTTTTTACTTAAGTTATTTGATAAAGTATCGAAAACGTCAATATGAAAAGCAAACAAAAGGAATTTTTCAAATGATTTTTGCACAGATTCCCTTGGCCTTGGGGTGCATACACAATATTTCTCTAAAGTTCATCAGAATAGTTTTTTATAGTCTTCATTTTCTTCTCTGTTTATTATTTCTACATTCTAATTTGTCAAACACCATTTAAAATCATTTATTTAGAATATGATATTTTTAAATTAAATTTTCTGTGTTTCCTTCAATTAAGAACACAAAAATGTGTAGGTAACATTATTATGAATACACCGAGTAATGTCCTTTTAATAACACATTGATTACAATATTTTAATTAAGGTTAGGTCAGCTAGTTTATTTTTGAATGTTGTACGATATTACAGAGACCAATTCAGGCAGAAACTAGACCACTCAAGTCCTTGATGGATGTACAATGCTGACATTATTTATAGCACATGACATCACAATTATTTCAATTCATATTGGGATTAGGATGTGCCTAAACGTTTCTATTAATGATAGTGTGGCTGTGGAGTATAGTAGGTATTCCAAACCAAATAACGTTATATTGCTCTGATACTATTAAAAACGTTAAATACTTCTACAATGGGCAGTTATTGGGGGGTCATCATCATAGTTTGCAGGGTGGCGTTCTGTTGAGACATGCGATAACTGTAACCTTTAGGATAATTTCTGTAATATTGTTAATTGCTCCTCAGGTGATGTGGATTTGTGTATGTTGTACTGAAGAACTGAAAAAGTTAAATGTGGAGGATATCGAGGATACTCGTTTTACTTTGGATGTCACCCTAACACTAAGGCAAAGAAAAAGCACATATTTACTGTTACGACAAAAATGAAAGGAATCGTGGTGTTGTATGGGAAATATGTAAGCTTGTGACCAAAACATTGCAATCACTCAAGCTTCTTCGTATTTCAAATGAACAATAAATATACAGCAAAACCTGTAGGGATCCACAGTTTTTACAAGATGCCGAAGAAAATTGCCAATTATTTGAAGCTACCCTACTCAGAAGATTATAATGGACACTGTCTTCATCGAACATCAACTATTTTTCTTACCGAGGGTAAGGTGGACATTAACAGACTAACATGTCATGGAAGATGGTGATCAAACACGACGGCAGAAGTATGTATAGGAGGGAGAAAGCATTAACAATAAAATGACTACTTCGAAAATGATGTTTAATCAGTCATCATCATCAGAATCAGGAGGTTTTATCAAAATCGTCACTATCATTCAATGATTTACAGTTACAAAGTGTTTGAGCGATACTTTTCGTTATGACCTGTAATAAGGAAATGAAGCGCATTTCCAATGAGTGTGCTAAACACTACTTTTATTTTACTTAAGACGGTCCTAATAAAGCAATGGTTTGTTTGAGCATCTAAACAGTGGATTATTTACAACCAAACAGTCATTGGGTATTCTCGACTTTACGAGTGCAATATATGTTATTTCATTTGAAAACATATACTTGCAAGAGCAAGGTGCAACTTAACCTTATTTTTTTTGAGGTCACGCATTTAACACAATTAGGCAAAAACTGTTGTTAATTACCTTACTTTTAAAACAGTGAATGGACAGTATTCTAAACCTGACTGTTGCAACATCAGCAAATGTCAGTGGCTGTCATAATAACAAATGAAGATCACCGCCTTCGATTGTTTACATTTCAGGTCATGTAATTAGTCGGCTAATGAAAACAATTGAAAACCACACTGACATTGATCTGAGGTTGGCTGACCTTTGGCAACCAAAACAAATGCAAAACCTTCACTGACCAATTGGAATTCCCTCCGTCTGTCGAAGGCCCTTCTTATGCCACTGTCCGTCCAGAGGTTCGACAGGAGGGGTGAATACTGCAGGAAGACCCTTGAATCCAGGACCGATGTGTTGTTGAATTCGAGCAATTTCCTTCCCACCTCTGCGTTGTTGCTGTCACCCCATGGTATACCGAGCTTGTCTCTCGCATCCACCAACACCCTCATCCCCTTGACGACGTTCTGGTATATGACCTGCTGGTACTCCTTCACCAGCTCGTTTTCGAACTTTATCCCGTGGATGATCCTCATTTGTTTCAGAAATGTGGACTTGCCACTCTCACCAGCCCCCAACAGCAGCAACTTGACCTGCCTCTTCAGCATCTGCTTGTCCTTCTCGAGCATCTTGTCGATCTCCTGGCTCTTGTTGCGCTGTTCTATCTCCTCCGGACTAAACTTAAAACGCAAACAACACGGGCAAGACCACATTACAGTGGACATTTTTAATAAACTGCATAATCAAGAACAGGACCGGTACACTAGCGCAGGCGCGGCGCGGTGTTGTCACGTATCGGAGGCAAATTTATGATTTTTCGAAATGATCGGAACATTTAGAGCAGGGGTGGCCAAACTTTTTTTTGTATAAAATTTAGTTGGAAGGCAGCAGTATCTTTTTAAATTTTGAAGGAATAAGTTTAATGACTACTCATTTTATTAAATGTTGTTAATTTTATATATACCTACCAATGTCGGCCAAAATTTTGGTACTTATGGGACCGGTTGCCGAACTTGAATCAAATTTGAATCGAGCGCGGTCCTTGCGTAGCAACGCCATGTGTTCTGGTTTGGTGTTGCTACAGCAACGACTGCGGATTAAAACGGATTTAAATGTAAACCAAGACTTTTAGATAGTACTACACAAGGCTGGTTTCGTGGCTTCTATATTATTTCTGTTTTTGAAATTTTATACAGAAGTTCTCCCAGAGATGTTGCTGCTTCACAGTTGTGGTTTCAGTTCACCCACATCACCTCGCAATCTGATTAACATTTTCTTATTATTCAGATGAACTGTCAATGTGCATCGTGATTATACTATTTTTATACTTATAAATACCGCCGCTTCCTAAAAAAATTTGTCCAATGGATAACAACAGAACTACTCCAATAAAAATGATAAAAGAATTGGTAGCATGTCAAAGATGATGATAGTTATGGTTTTAAGATGGGGGGCACTAAACTTATTAAACAACCAAAACTGTAAAAGATACTAAACACGATATCTTTGGGTAAACTTTATAGAAAATTCATGAAGCCATGTCGCCTATTATAGGTTCAAATATTAACGCTGTCGGTTGGTTTGTTCATGCACAACTATGATTGTTCCGTTAGAAACTCTTTAGGCTTTGTAAACAAATATAACAAATGGCGGAGTTCAGATATCTTTGTTCTTTACCGTATCGGTATCTCAAACATTGGAATATTTGGACTTCTGTATTTGTATTATCTAAAGGGACTTCAGGTAGTAAATAATCAGTTCATTACAGGAGTTATATGTATATGCAATACTTTGCTGGAGCAGTATAAGATTGGACAAGTGGGAATAATATTATACGTTCTGTGCTAAATGTACGTTAAAATATTTGTTTATATTTACAGTAGTCGATAACAGTATTGTTTTTATTTGTTTTACATAAACTCAACAAATTGTGTTTATCTAGAATTTTCAAGAAAAATAGTAAGACGTGGCATCATCGTATCAAAAAAATTACTGCTCCGCGGGGTTTTGCAAATTCCTAGGCCTTAATTTATTCTATAATCTTGACATTTAATGCTGTTACTTGTTACTGTTTTACCACCTGTTGGCCACTCCCATCACTTTGTACGACACTAGTGTATAGTTGACGGAAACTCATGTTTAACTATGACACATTCCTCCTGAATTATTATTAGGTGCATACCTAATTATTAGGTGACGCAGCGCACGATTGCCGTTGTAATTAATAAATTACAGTGGTGAACGAAAGTTGTCACTTTGATGATTAGGTACTGTAATTAATGTTCTGTTGACGTGATGATGTACGGTTTTATTGCTGCAAATCATTAACAAAAAGCATACTAAACACTATGGGCATATTTATATAAAGTTGGATATACGAGTATAGGGGATTCACATAAGTGGTTCATACGTTGGAAGCTTTTGGAAAAAATATCAAAATTCTGATAATGTAAAAGGTGGCTTGGGAACAACAATAACGCCAAAATGGCCGATTTTGGACCCAGTATAGTTAATAAAGATACCTTAGAATTCAACAGCGAAACCAAAAAAACAAATCAAAATGTTATACTTTAATTTTAATATTTATTCCAAAAGACTTATGTAAATCATCCTGTATTAACAATTAAGTTTCTCTGACTTKTGMTTAAATATTGACGTTTTTAAGTACTGCGAAGAAGGAATACGACACCTTTAGAMTCTGAAAAAAAAAACAAAGCGTAATTTTATGTTAATTAATTATCTAATAATGTATTATTAAATAATTTGCAATTGATTTTTGAGAACTTGCTCTTGAAGTGCCCCTATTCATTGTTTCAATATTTATAAACCTACATCCTATCCTAAATAAGAGAAATTGAACTTACAGCCACGAAGGTATTTAGAGTGAGCGGAGCGAACCGCCCCACAGTAAGGGTCAAGGGCTTCATCATCCGCATCATAGTAAATGTGAGACACATGGAATATTCGGCGTCTGACCCTATCCATTCGCTTTCCCATAGAGCTAGGGGAATTGCACTCGCCTGAAAACCGTAATAAAAGTATACGACGCTATTTCAGGGCGGATGCTATGGGCATCTCATTCTTATGCTAATGACGTTCAAATGGGATTAGAATTTGCCATTGTTACGAAAGAGAAGTGGGCGCTTTTATGTTTATTACTGCCGGAAATTAGGAGATGAATATTACACCATAAACGAAAAGGTTGTACATACATACCTACTTGAAATATTACATTAGAATTATTACCTCTCTCATAACTTCGTTTCCAAACCAACAGTATAAGACAAGCTGGAAACACATCGCTATCATGTACACTATTTCAGCTGCCAGTTGCTTTATGTTAGTCGTCTGAAACGTAAAAATTAATTAATTTACTTCCAGGTTCGATAAAATTCATCTTACTGTCGACACCAGAAATAGGCAAGTGCACAAAATGAAGAGGGTGGCAACTACTTGTCCCAACGTCAAATATTTGTGGAGTCTTTCTAAATCTTCCCGAACACTAAAAGAAGTCGATTAACCCATCGCGTTACAAAAGGTAGTATTTGATTTACCCCAGAATAGTCTGCAGGTGATTGATAATCTTTTTCATCTCTCCAATCATTT
The DNA here is from genome assembly GCA_025024175.1 of Rhyzopertha dominica. Lineage (NCBI taxonomy): Eukaryota > Metazoa > Arthropoda > Insecta > Coleoptera > Bostrichidae > Rhyzopertha > Rhyzopertha dominica. The sequence goes on from QCXZ01000138.1 coordinate 11,605,562, forward strand.
CTCGCGACAATTCCTTCGAATTCCAAAGTCCATCATTGGTGAGTTCTGGCCCTTTGATTCTCAAGCAACACCTTGCGCGATTGGTCTTGAACGCCCCCTGTATCACGCATAAATGAGCGACGATGAAATTCATGATGTTCATGAAAAGCGTATCCATTCCCACTATGCTATAGGCATAGGAAAACATTGGTCCCGCCTGGTAGCACACAGCCCAGAGAAAATTTACTGGAGTGTTGTAAGCAAAAGGCATCCAGCTGAAGTAAGGAAGCTGTTGATTAAAGGTTTCGTTGTCCGTCGAATAAATTGCGCTAATGGATGCCATCACAGGTGGTAGGTAGGACGACGTGAGGGTCATGTGGGCCATGATGAAGAATGAAACCGAGAAGATCATCCCTTTTCTTTTGTACTTGTCGAAAATTCGGGCAGGCGTGAATTCACCTGATAATTCAAGAATACTAGTCTTTAATCTAATCTTTCAATGTAATTTTGTGATAAAGTCAAATGCCAGCAGGTCAGTCAAAAATCAACTCTGGTGTTGAAATAAAATAATGAAAAAAAACATAGGCAATGAAAGCAGCCTCAAAATGAGGTGTCATCACTCGACTCCTGTTGCTAATTATAATTGTTCGAAAGGGCTGCACTGGGCATTAAATGATTGCAGAAATAACTTTGAAACCAGGATTAGATTTGGCCTCTCTTCAAGGTAAAAATTACACGTTTCCAAACAGACTCATTTGGTTTTTTCTTTATATTGTACTCACTACTTTTACCTAACATATTTTATAAACGTATTCCACTATCCTGAAAGATGTAAGGAAAAACAAATGAATTTTTTTTACAATATTACGCTGCGAGCGTAAATAATAATTACACTACATTACAATCACTGGTTTTATCTCGGTATGCCCTTTGGACTTCTTCGGACGAAATTGCGTCATCTCTGGCATTTACTACCGTTTTACCTGAACTCTCATAGGTATATTGGCTGTACTCCAAAACATTCATCAATTCAATGAGCTTGTCTCCCTTGCAGAACCAGAATACGCACTTGATAGCTCCCATCAGATGCGTCAAGGCAAAGTTTATGTTCTTTATCATGTCGTGAGGTTCTCGATAAGTCTGAATCAGACTTACGAATTCCGTTCCTGTAAAGTACACGTTTACGAAAACGAACACCAGCGTGGCGTAGGAAAAGTAGAGGATTTTGACCAGCGGTTTTGAATTTTCCGGTGCCCACAGACCAGCATATCTCAACATGAAACGGTTGAAGGAAAAATAATCTTTTGGGTAGCCGCTTTCTTGGATTGCCAGTCTTCTTGCGCACATTTTGACGATTTCGTCTTATCAGTGCTGTTGTATGGTTAAAAATACGAAATCGTGGAATGATGTGATTATTTTTTCACGTTCCCTGTTATTAGCCGTTCTGAAACTAGTTCTTTGATTTATTTGTAATTTGGTCTGGATTAAAAGGCATCATTTAGATGAAGTGACATAACTTTGAAGAAATATTATGCTTTAACATAAAACGTGGAAAGGGTATTAAATATTCATACAATTAGTTTGTAAAGAATTCACTATTGACCTATTTGCTTTACTTTGATATATATCTACGAGGAAGATACAGATATGGGCTGGAATTCTTAAATTTCTTACTCATTTAACTTTTGTTTTTGATCATATCACATACGGCGTTATTATATATACAAAACGTTATTTTTCGTTGTGTTAATAGGTACCTATATACCGTATACACGACCAGCGTTTATTAAAAGAATACGGCAACCAATTGAGGCAACTTTACGCTGGGCTCATTTCATTTAAAATATTTTCAGGTTCGACTACTTATACCGGAAGTTGATAGGAACTTTGTTAATTTAAATGGAGCACACTGTATATTATGACATTTTTAGAATCTTCGTTGAATTTTATTATCACTTTGTTAATATAAAATGTGGTCTTAGGCTTACTGTTTTGTGATTATTTCAAGTTCTTTCTGAAAATTTTTCAACTGCTGGAAAACAACGGAAGCTCACATTTATAACGTTTCTCAAAATAAAAATGTATTTTGCGCTGTCAAATTTTCGTCGTAAAAATGTACTGTAAGTATTCCATTAATTCTTAAAGATTAATCTTCACCAAGTCCAACTTTATCCACTTTATTTATCAACAAATTGGCAAAGCGTTTTCTGCTCCTACAAGCGATTGTCAGTGCCTTATTAAATGAGAATTACAAAAAAATTAAACGTCACGTAAAACATAGGCGAGAAAGATAGTGATTGCACGCAATTACACATTTCCTAAAAATACTTAAATCGGTAAAAAAGTATTGACGTTGGCAACGTCGCCAATACCAAGTGACTGGCGCTATCTACAATTTCTCACCTCCATTTTAAACTTATCAATATTTCTGTTAGATGGTAGGCCAGTACCCAGTAGCTCAAGATTTTTTCTAAACGAGCGCTGATTTAATTCAAACTGTGGTTCTGGTTTATTATTCTGATTTAATCGATCTGCATGTTTAATAAATTTGTTTACCTTCAGTGGAATTAAACGAGATATTAATAACCTATTCATTGCATATGTAATAATTAACAGTACCCAACGATTTATTCAGTTATCAGTTATCAATAACTCTGTTATCGAGCCGCCTGAAATTTTTAAACTTCTTTTGCGAGAACATCGGCGCATGCGAACTACTTTTTCAGACGTTTCAGAACTACGTCGCCCGTGCAAGTTCGACTACTGCGCTGATTGGTCGACTACGTTCCTCGCGGCAGTCATTTGTTGGTATTTCATGTGTTTGTTTACTCTGTGCTTCCGCAGCGTGTTGGTGATTAAAAACTTCGTGTTTTCAGTGTTTCATGTATGAAGAATGGCAGAAGTTGCGACGAAGTTCCCCCCGCACACGTATTCCTCCTCGTTCTGCATAAACACCCTCACGGATGTAAGTGTTTATCGATGTAAACGTTTAGGTTATGTCCCAATCTGTAAAGCGAAGACAAGTGCATTGTACTGTAAATTACCGTATGCCGGTTCGTCTACTTTCTTTTTCAATGGTTCCGGTTTATGATGTTGGGTGATGTCTGTGCATAAGTGAATGGAACACCGTTATATTGGGTAGTGGGTGACCAAACTTCATAGTCACTTGCTCGGAATGACGAGACCAGCGATGTTTTTTGTCTTGCTGTGTGAAAAGTTAGTCGACCACATTTTTAGATCTGATCTCAAGCTAGAGAGAGAATTGACCACGCTTTTTGGGATGCAGAACGTCAAGGACGTGCTTGTGCTGATTAGGTGATCGTTATTATGTAAGCAAAAAGCTAATATCATCACTTCTAGCCGGCTATCTGTATTTGTTCAGGGCCGTTATGTTTATTAACTATGTATTGTTCTGGACAGACCTGCCCTTGACTTGTTAAAAGTATTTGAGGAAAGTTTGATTGCTGTTCAAATTATGTAGGAGGTTTAGTTTCGGTATTTCGCAGAAAAACTTCAAAAAGGTTTTTCAAAATAAATATTACGTAGCTTTTCCTCTTTTATATCTTCGTTTTGACTGCAAAACCGGGAAGATATTGGTCGCAAGGATAGACAAAATCATTTTTTATTACAGTTTTATTAATGTTTTTGATCTAGAACAACATTAATTGTACATTATACATGTCCAGTAACATTAAGTCGTGGAACACAATTTTATCCACAGAGTAGGTATTTTCTTCTATACCTCAACCTTTCTTACTACTCCTTCATTGACTGTTATCAGTTCATCGTCTGAATTTGTTAGTATCGTGGCTGCAGAGAAGCGGAAACAATGACTTGTAATAATTAGTAAATTAAAAAATCTCATAAAGTATTTATTCCCACATATTGGGTTGTATAAACGTTAGCATACCATCTCGTACCATCATACTGATGAAATTGATACATGAGGCAACATCTGCAAAATGATAATTCAAAATTATGTAAAATTTCTATTACCTTAATAGCGCGCTTAACAGGATAGCAATAAATTGTTTGTAAATAATATGTTATGGCACTTTTTAAAGCTGCAAAGCATAAAAAAATGTGTCGTTTACGATATAAATGCACATTAATTACATATGCTGCTCATTTTTCCATGCAGGTATGTATAGAGTAGTTGTTAATCCAGTTTTTTCAATTCAGAATACTTTCTCATTACTTATTGATTTACTTACTTTTAAGTAAAGGTATAAAGTTTGATCAAATTAAAAAATCGCGTGTTTGGAACTGTAAGATGTACTTATAAATACTTTCATTAATTGTGAATAATTTCGATACTTCGTCACATTTTAAGTACTTTCGATACTTTTGAGTACTTTCCGTACTTTTAAATACTTTCCTTACTTTTGAATACTTTCAATACTTACCAAAGTTTAATTCAAATTCCAAGTCAAAGCTGACAGTGCTTTTTCATAAATACTTCTTATAATCATTATTAATAAAGACAGGTAATAAATAACTTTGACGTTATTGCCATTATTTACTAAATTCGGTTCTGTTTTGTAAATGCTATCAAAAGCAACAATATTCAATCGAACAGCATTGTACCGCTTAATACAACCAAGATCATTAATCAAAATGATTTGCGAAGGTAGTCGACACCTTACTTCGAAGTTTTTTTACATGTTTCCTTTACCTACGCATAATACTGTACTGTTACTGGTGTGATTATGAAATACGTGTTCAACCAGTACGAACCAATTTCATTAGTTAGTGAGTTTGTTTCCGAAGGTATAGAAAGCCCGATGGAGAAATAGTTTAGACGGCCATTGTTCTGGTTTTACTACCAGCATAAATTCAATAATAGTTAGATAAGAAATGTCTGTGGAAACCTATACAATGCGTGTTTACATAAATGATTATAGGTGCATACGTCATTCCTGGGCCATATTTGTGTACTTGCATTTGTAATACCAAAGTATTCCGAGTGAACCATAATAAGGAGCGAATAACCTTTAAGTTTTGTGGTATGTAGCTTGTCGATCTAATGGTTAGATTAATATTCAGCTAAAATTCGCGAAATGTTTGCATTTTATTACGAACTGTGTGGGGTGAAGGCGAAATTGAACATTGAAATGTGAGCAAATTGTCACCATATTTTTGTTCGATTTTTCAAAACGATTATGCCAAGGGATAAAACTGCAACTGTCTCATCTCGGCTATAATCATTTTCGACCCTTTGTCTAAAAAAAATGCTATAGTGGTTGACGTGTTTAAAGTGACTTAAATCCGGAAGCCTTATTTTTGCAATCATTTGCATTATTTACATAATGGTGAGCCATGAAAAACAATGTATGTCAGAAGCTGTCGTAAAAAATAACTGTCAACCAAGAATCGAAAGTTCTAGCAGTTATCAAGAAAAATGATGGCATTTTCTGAAGAAATTTAGAAACTGAAAGTCAGATTTGAAACTGAAGATCAAAGGGACAAATCCGATCTAAGTATTATTAAGTGAATTTGTATTTTAAAAACAAATAAAATATCAATAAATTTTGACATGTTTAATTTGACACACCTCAAAGCAAAATCTGTATTTAAAAACTGTTTTATAACTACACAGAAAGAAAGATTATTCGTCAGTAATCTTTAATTTTACGACAAAATAAATTGTAGTAGTCAACACCATTCTCCAGTGAATCGCAGACCTCCAGGACAAAACGGAAATGTCACAGATTCCCATTGAAACGTCGTCTTCCCGACCTCGGCGAAGAAATTTGCAAACCCGGTTAGATCCACGGACTCTTGCATACGGGGTCAGTCATAAATTAAAGGCGGATTTAGTACCCCGGGTGAGCATCATCAGGCGAAGGTGACCAAAAGTCATTTGTTGGGTGCACATGCCCAGAATAATGAGCGATAAATCCATTATGTACGGACACGCTTTCGTAACGAATTTATAGTTTGTGTGGCCTCAGTTGCACTTTACTGAGGAGTAAACAATTATTAAAATGTTCTTAAAAGCGATACACATGTTATTTTACTGAAGCTCTGACGCTAGAAGATTCACATTTCTCCGAAACCGGTGCTAAATTTAGTTAAGTACTATATAATTAGTTGGTGTTTATAGACTTAGACCGGCAACACGTCGATAAGTGGCACTGTGAACAGAGGAGTTCCTCAAGGTTCTATTCTCAGCCCTATCTTGTTCACGACATACGTTTGTCTCTTGCCTAGAGCTGCTGAACACTGTGTGCAGCTGAAATGGTCATAAATTCCAATTTGGATAATATTAATATATTTTCTAAAACACATGGCCTAGTTCTTAATCCTCTAAAGTAGTTGGTGAAACAAGCAATAACTTGGAATTCAGTTGGAAGATGWAATGCTAGAAGAGTCACGTAAGCTTAAAGGTTTTCGAATTATGACTGACAACAATATTCGATTTTTCGAACATATCACGTAGCTGTTAAAAAATCTTATACCAAGTTAAAGTTTCTTTTTCATTACATACATCCATTTAATTAAAAAAAATAGAGACCATGCTGCGTGAGACTTTGGTGTTGTCTCAATTCAAGTACTGTGATTTTGTGTATGGTCCTTGCCTAAAAGTGGCAGATGGTGTAAAATCCAAAAAGATTCATTGAGTCAACTCGCAGTATTTGGTATAAGGCATACATACTTAGTATGATATATTCTGAAGAATAACTGAAAGGTTCGAAACAGATCTGTAAGAAATTATTAAATACTGTGAAAGTAAGTAATTTCATCTATATGAACCTTTATGATATGGTAAGGTCAAAGTAAAAAATCGAATTATTTGAATACATTCATATTCCAAAAATTTTTGCATTTGAAGAGCTAGGTGTTTTTGTTGAAAAATGTCCAATTTATGAAATTGGAGTGTTTAAAAATACATTTGACAAAATATCGAAATAATACATTACGACAAATCATATGTGCAAAACGTGTTATTAAAATACACACTGGTTTTCACCGAAGAACTATAAAAAAGTGCAGTGAAGGTAAGAACATTTAAATTTCTATTATACTCGTTTATCATGACATAATCATTTAATTGCTGATGCATAGAAATATACATAAGTATAAGCCTGTATATTAACTAGATGACTTTTAAAATACCTGTCTGAGTCTAAAGTGCAGGAGAAAGGATTATAATAGCATTTTTACCGTTACGGTAGGTGCCTTTGCATACTATACGTTTCAGAAGCCTGTATACCGCCTGTTTTAATGGAAATGAGGTAGCTCATCTGAAAGTGGTCGATTCTAATTTGTTAGTGCAACCTGACAGCTCTTACCTTTAATTTTTGAATACGGAATAGCGATCGAATAATACCTTATTTTAAATATGTTTCAAAGCCCATTTTGAAAATGTATAAGGAAAAAATTATAATTTTTTGCGAAAAAAATCAGTTTTTGAAAACTGTTGCCATTTCGAGAAGAAAAATTCTGGAGAATTATTTCCTAATTCATTCACACTGTCGCATGGTATTCAATAGATAATTTTTTGACTTGGTTTCCCTAATTTTACCATTGATTTGTCAGTTGACGATGTTCTAAATCTATTCTCATTCGTTTGCATAAATTATGGCCATTGTCATATTTCACAAAATTACTTTGTCAATCAATAAAAACAATACTACAAATTATTATTGTGATTATTTTTTGACGTTTATAAAAACCGATAGAAAGTTTTAATTTCATTCGACGAGTGTACTTTATAGCTAATCAGCACACTATTATAGTGTTAATAAATGCAACTGCTTATCATTACTACAATAATAGTTTGTAGTAATTTGTTTTTGTTGACTGGTAAAACAGTCCTGTCAAATCTGACGTCTGTCATCATTTGTGCAAATTAATAAGAATACATTTCGCGCATCATCAATAATTGACGAAATCAATCGTAAAATTAAGGTTGTAAAAAGTTAAAAAATAATCTATGGGATATCACGCGAGAGTGAGAATAAATTAGAAAATAATTCTCCAGAACTTCTCTCGAATTGTTTTCAATTTATTCTCACTCTCTTGTGATACTATAACTGAAAATTATGCTTGAATTTTTGTGTCAGACAGGATAATTTTCATCCCAATCATCCGATGAGTTACGAAGTTATTACATACCTAACTGCATTTTATGCACCTGTCGGCATGAATTTTGTTTGAATATAATTTTATTAAGACCGATCAAAACACTTGATTTGCCAAACAAGCTTTTCAAGTGTATAAGTCAATTTTTTTTCCAAGAATTTGCGTCACGTATGTCAGTAAACAGTAGCGGTAAAATTAAAACTAGTTTTCTGGTTTGTGGAAAGTTTAGCAGTAATTATGAGTATAAATCAAGCATCGAGCTTGCTGTTCCTTGATTTATTGTTGTATTTATGTTTTCGGTTCAAAATTTATCTGTATAAAGATATCTACGTATATAGTAGGTAATTCCTAAGTACCTATGTCGAAGTCTATCTGGTATAGTGGTTTTTTCTCGGAAATTAGTATTTTGCATAATAAGTGTTTTATTTTTTTTTCAATTTAAGTACGTAATCAAATAGAATCAGAAAACCAAAAGTTGTTTTATCAAACAGTTAAAATATGAAAGAAGGTAAACAGGAACGACGTAATATAATTAAAGACAAAAATGGAAACATATACAAGAAGAAAATGAACGCCTGGAAGGTACATTTTCAGTAGCTGTTAAACCTGCAACTACTGAGTTAAAAGGAAATAATAATATTTATTGGTGCATCATAAATACAAAATAGTGTTCTTAGCACAAGTCAATAAGGACAAAACATTTGTAGGTAAAATCATAGATTAGTTAATCTATGGTAGAATACAAAAAGCAGCAGACATGTATTATCACTGATCTCTAAATAACTGGATATCGCATGTCATTCAAAACTGTGATAAGTAGAAACTCGTGCGCCACCATGCCACTGGTACTCGTACTATCAATTTAACGGCGCGTCCAAATTTTAGGTTAGGGTTAGATCCTTAACTATATGGTTACGAGTAGGGCTGCCATCCGTCCGGATTTCCCCGGATTTGTCCTAGTTTGGAAGTCGTCCGGGGAGCGTCCGGACTGGGTTTAAATTGTAGTCCGGGTAAATATTGTTAATTGTATGGAAAAATAAAAAGTTAAACAAGTTTTCATTTAATTTTATTAACTGAGTAATATTGGGTTTGTTCATTTTTTATTTAATACCTGAAAAGGTTAAAAAGTAAAGCAAAATTACTCACTTGTCGTCACAAGAACGATTAAATATACTATTTCATGCAACAAAAGAGGCTTAAAATTAAAGTTTTCTTCTATCAAGTACGGAGTAAAATATATTTTAATTATATTTTAATCAAGATGTAAGCGAATGAAAAAAGTATTGAAATGTCCGGGATGAAAGCTCCATAATTCGGGGAACTTACGCTTCCGGTCCTGGGGGGCAGGTTTTAGAGATGGCAGCCCTAGTTATGAGTAAACGTAATATCCAATTTGTACGGCGCATGTTTCTCACTCAAACACTACAGCGATCATCTTTTGGAAATCTGCAGACAGGTGATGAGTTGTATTGACTGCACACAATTACTATAAAGATAAGAAACACTTACAAGTAGAATAAGAGGTGCCTTGATGTAGTAGATATTTTTTTTACAAAATTCGCAATGCACCATACTTAAGTTATATAATCGCCGTGGGTGCCGAATATGCCATTCAGTAACAAAAACGAACACCACGTGCTTGACTACTTATTGAGAAAGGTGTATAATGTATAAAGTTAATGCGGACTATAAAGGTTCACGATTTTAACCGTCAATCATTAGCGTCATATTTATCGCAGAAGCGAACCTTTGTCAAAATTTTAGTACAAGGACCAGCGGCTAGGCGCTAAGTGGCTTAAATCTATCACAAATAATTTACATGTATTTTGGTATCTAAGCGATATCCAGTTATTTAGAGATCAGTGTGTATTATGCTATTTACTAAAAAAAATATGGACAAAGATCGTACTGTATGAATCAATGAAGGTATACATCGATAATAACAAACCACTTAGCCGAATTCAAGCAATGGAAATGAAATGCCTGAGAAAAACAAAAGGAATCACAAGTGCGCAATGAAAAAGTCCGGAAGGAATTTAAATTCCAACATCTAACGGAAGATATAGAAAAGACGCAGCTGGGATGGATAGGTTAGTGTTGATAGACAAGATAAAAGTTTGTGGGAAGCAAGGGACATACAGAGAAGTATATAGGACGAAGTGGAAACATTTTGTGAAAAAATTGCAGGAGAATTTACAAAGTCTGTTTGTCCAAGTGACGTGCACGAAGTTGTAATTATTCATATAAGGCMATGGACGGAAAGCATTATCACTGTGGTTTTTGATGTTTTTTTTTTCTGCAAAATTGATTTTTTTTTACGTGATTCGTTATTAATGATTAAATGAATGATATCTATAAACCATGAACCTGAATTATTCTTAAAAACAACAATATTAAATGATTGAACTTGATTTATGTACAAACACTACAAATCTTGAATATAAAACTTACCGCAGTCTTTTTACAATTTACAATATATTATTTCTAAGCAAATATATATTATTTTTAACAATGTCATTAGTAACAAAGGGCAGTCCTTGCATTAATGCCATATATAAGTTGACGTTATTAAGTAACTGATTCTTGTTTTTTGTAGGAACCATCGCACATTACGAAGGAAAGGTCCAAACCAAAAAGTCCACAAAATGGTGCACCGCTTCTGGACTGCTTCATTACAACGGTAAGTGCTGCATTATTTTTTTGTGGGTTAGTTGACGTCATAATCTTATAAGTTAACGAAATTAACGTCGATGGTTCTTAATATTATCCTGTTATTATGCGGTCAATAATTCGTAGTAGTCTGGTGAAATGCAAGACGCTTACTTTTCTTTATGCAATAAAAGCTAAAATGCAACAGGGAATAACGCATCTTTGAGGTAGAACATTTTTTCAAAGTTTTTTACACCATGCCAGTGTATTGGAAAAAATCCAAAGAAAATTTCTTTACTTCAGGCAGTTTAAATTAAGGCTTTAAAAACAGTGTACGACAATAATTTAATCTCATGTCTTTAGGAATTTGTATGTCGATATACTGTTGGACTTAAATCGATTTACAATTTTACGTCTTGTTACGAGCTGTGGATTTTCGCATTCCAATTATTCTAAAACCTTTTATTTCTCTACTCTCCCTGTATCAAAACTGTACGAGTTATAAATGGTTTTCATTCTAGAACTTAAGATGTACATACTTACTTTGCCTTGAACTTTTTATAATTGTACTTGTGATTGAATTGCCATACTGCCTAGACAACGTAAATAAACAACACCTTTTAATGTGCCATTCAGGAGTTGTTACACAATTGCAGTTTTAGATACGATACCGCCTTCTTCAAATACTTTTAAACTTCGTGTTAACTTTTTTCTGATTTCTCGGAAACACTTATTGTAATGGCAGTAAACACTGTAGTAGATTGGCAATTAACAGACTCCCAGCGAGTGCAGAATGTTGGCAACACTAAAGAATGGCATAATCCAAAATTGAATTGAAATGAATATACTGCTGACGTAGTTTTATAATACTCGTATATGTATAGTTGTAGGAAAAGAKCTATGAAATTCTTTACAAGAGCTATATGTGAAGTGCACATTTTTTATATTATTATTATTATCAAGATAAAATTTGCTTGGATTCTTGCACTCTTTCCGGTTTTATAACTTGTTGTTTCAAATATACACTATGATTTTTTGAAAACTTCACACCTTAAATAACTTTTAAATTATGTAAAAACAGGTAAACTTTTGTTTGCAGGGGGACAACTTTTGAGATAAGTTTTTAATGGATAGCGCTTACCCTCTTAGCGGGGTAGATACCCCTTCAAAAATTTTAAATGAAACTACCCATCTTACGATACATCATTTAAAAGCTTATTACACAAGGAGTCTTGCCACGTAATTAGTTTTACCACGTTTAACTTATTGACGGGGTAATAGATTAATAGTGCCTACGAAACAGGTTGCTTATTAAATTGAATATTTTGGACTCTTTTCAACAAAATATATTTTATTTTAGAGCGGAAATAAAATTTGTCCTTACGAGAACCCAAAATTTAAACAAACAACTTGTAAAAAATATGACACTTAAAAAAACTCCCAAAATACTGAAAATTTTCTTTTAACATTATTATTAACATTAAAGTATTTATCGTGTAATTTTTTAGAAAGTCCATGTCCACGAAAAAGAAAAATTATTTATTTGTAACTCCAAAAAAAAAATTTAAGTATTTTTGGGCATTTTGCTTAGGTGTAACAATTATTTTTTAACAAGTTTTTTTATGCTTAAGTAAGGACAATTTTTATTGTAACTGCAAGACAATAAATTTTGTTAAAAAAGTCCAAAATATTCCATTTTATAAGCCACTTGCTGCAATGCACTTTTTGACCCACTACCCCGTCAATGGGTAAAAAATAGTAAAACTAATTACATGGCAAGACTCCTTGTGTAATAAGCTTTTAAATGATGTATCGTAAGATGGGTAGTTTCATTTAAAATTTTTGAAGGAGTATCTACCCCGCTAAGAGGGTAAGCGCTATCCATTAAAAACTTATCTCAAGTTGTCCCCCTGCAAACAAAAGTTTACCTGTTTTTTTTTCTATTTAATTTTTCCTCTATTTAAAGTTATTTAAGGTGTGAAGTTTTAAAAAAATCACCCAGTATGTACACAAGAAGGGGTAGTGTCGAAAACCTCATCGGTTCTAATCGAATCTTCGAGCGAATCAGTGCACATTTTACAAGATATGGCGACCATACCAAAGTGACTTTGTTGATGAAGTGAATTCCAATGAAAATCCGGAATGTGAAAAAACGCAACCTTTTATCCTATGATGAGAAAAACTCTTAGTTTGTCGATATAAGGGAAGTTAGAGTGAAGAAAGCGCCCTAGCAGAGAGCACTGAAAAAATTGCTAGTTCAAGAAGACCGAATTCGAAGAGTTGGGTATGAATTTTATGGCAAAAAAAACTGTGCTTATAGTTAGCATGTTGCACAGAGATATAATTGAGGAGAACATTTTGTCATGCTGGTGGTGATATTATCTACAAGAAATCAAACAATATCGAGAAGAAAACAAAAAATATTTTATTTAGATTAGACTTGGTTTAATATGCATGAAACAATCCTAAAGGGATGGACTGGCGGTTCTGGGAAATGTGCTTTAAATATTTCACCTTCTAAAGGTAAAATAATTACAATTTTTCACGCCGGGAGTGACAATTTGACAGATTTTATTTAGCCCCTATTAATTTTTATTTCAAGCTGAAGAAAAAAAAAACAAACTTCCGCATTTATTTATAGCACTCGCCTTATATTGTACCAGGGGTTTGTTGACTGACTACCATGCGGACATTATCATTACCAAGAAAATTCAATCAGCGTGATTGTCGGTAAATGAATATTCATTAGTTCGTAATTTGTTTTATCGCCGTGTATTGTGGACCCGACGTTGTCGTCGATACATTCTATTTTAATAAACAAGAATAGTAAAAAGGTCAAGAGAATGGTATACTGACGCAAATGAACACATCCAATATAACAGTCGTTCGGCTCGTTATTATAGACGAGGCGAAAAAATGCGTACCTGATTAGACTAATAATATACTCGGTCCGCAATTTGTTGCGCTTACGTTTGATTTGTTGTCGGTGATGTCTCATTCTGTTGAGTGATAAATAAACACTTAAATGTGCAGTCTGTTTTTGTCGACAAAATGGCACATAAATAAGTGCAACTCGTTTATTATTAATTATCTATTTACTTTTGTTATTTTAAAATTAAAAAGGAAGGTGCAAATTAATTCAGACGTTTTACTTGGGACGAATTCAACGTGGGAAATGAAAATACAGCTGTGCCAAAAGCCAGGTACAGTCGACCCTAGTGTGACGAACGTTGTAAAGAAATTTCATCGCCAAAAGCGCTTTTCTTGTATTCACAGATTTAAGATCAAATCTGGTTAATAGTCGTGTCAGTGTCCCGCGCAGGATAAGTACCATCCTCAAAATAAACTAAAAATTTTAAAAACTTTCTTTGGACCGATTCAAGCAAATCAATATAAACACTGTAGAGGGCAAACCAGATCAATGCTCCGTATTCAAGTTTTGAACAAACTTACTGAATATAAAGATATTTCAGTGTGTTGTTACTCCGAAAGGCACGAAAATGTCTATAAATATAACCAAATAACTGAAATGCTTTAACAACAGTATTTGTGACATGTTCGTTAAACGTTGGTTTATAGTCAAAAGTAATACCCACATCCTTAATACTATAGCACCTAGACAGTTCAACAATAATTAATCCAGTACGTACACCCGCGGACATAGAAAATGAGACGACCTAGCAGTGTGGCATATCGGGCGGGGTATTTTGGATCACCACCCTTCCGAGTAAAAGTGGTACAGCTAGTTGCCGCATAGCGGGGCAGGTAGAGCCATTTACATTATATTACTGGAAGGTATGCTACCGTTATAACACTCCTCAGCGTTTCAAGTTTCAGATATTATTCGAAAATTCATATGCTTGCTTGCTTGCTACCCTTACTAGTTTACTCTGCTCCGTTTATTTGTTGGATCGCAATAATGAAGTTTAGCAAAGGTGAATAATTATCACGACTGACAAGCAGACAGGAGAAAATACGACTTATTTTTTTTAGTGAAAGTAAGTTTGTGTTTACTTTCGTATTTACTTAACTATCCATGAGCACTTTGGAATCTTCCTAAACTAAAATCCGGATATATTATTTAATAACATCAGCTGACATTGATATACAACGTCAATATAAGTAAAAGAATCTTATTATTATTAGTATTAGTTTGGAAGACTTTTCTCACAAACGGTTAACTTAGACAAATTTGCAGAGATGCAAAAATTATATACTTGAAGCGCCTTTACAATGAAGTAAATTAGCTATGTGGTTATTACTATAGTGTACCCCAGAAGCAAAAGAAACAACTTCCGGTTCACGAAATGTGCAATCTTTTATGAATAATGTTTCTAAATAAGTCATAATCAACTGTAAAAATTCACTAACGTATGTTAATTTTTTACGCATTTATTAAAAAAGTATTTTTTTGTTCAATTCTGGAGGGCAGTAATTTACCAGAGTTTGAAATTAGACAGGCAATAAAAAGTTATGTTTGTTGTAATCAGTTACAGCAGATATTGTATTCTTTTAAGTTGATGTCTAGCACTGTCATCGTCATACAGTACTATTTATTCAAATTTGATGTGGTTTAGACGGTTTGATTGATTCAATATAAACGCAAACCTGCTCAGTAGTATACAATGGTCTACCAATTTTTAAATAATATGCATTTTGCTTACCGAAAATATGTCACATTTCCTTTATTATAATTTTTTTGTAAAATCATGCTTAACAGTTATTTAACAACCTGAAGCTTTGCTATAAAAAATAAGAGTACATTCTTAATGATAATCACTAGCAAACTAGTAAGTGAAGGAGTGCACCTTTTCCGGGGCGATCTAGTAGCTGCCCTTACTTTACAGTGAGATTGAGTGATACAAAAATTGCATGTAGTAATTTGAAACTGTATCAACATTCACGTAATCTTGCAATAAGATTTGAGGCGCGTAAGTAAGCTTAAGCACATTGCGGTTATTACCTGGTTATTCTGCGAAACTCGATACAGGTAAGAACAATATTGCATTGTCACACCTCTGTATTTGTGATGGACTACTTACCTATACTTTCTGGTATTAAAACTTTTATGGCCCTCCGGCGACGCAAAGGGACGGTCCGATAGATAACATGTTTCCCGGTAAAATTTTTGTTCTAGCGTTTGACCGGGCTTAGTTCACCCATCGCGAGAAAAATCGTAATCGGTTACGAGAGACATCCTGAAATATGTTAAAAAGCAAAAGTGCTTGTTGTTCTTCAAAATAATTGCTTTTATTGATTTTTACGTGTAATGGTAAAAGTTTTGTTATAAGTAATTTGATCATATTTTCAAATGTGTCAACATGAATAAAATTGATTTAAATATTGAAAGAGTCGTTAATTTTGAGAATTTCTGGAAAAGTGTATCCATTTATAGCTATAGGTATAGTTTTAGCAACTTAAATGGCATACCTATATAACTTAACTTCTCATTTGTGCATCAATATTAAAAATACGAATGTTGATTACGTTTGTGTGCAAGCGTGATATTGAACTATTTTTTCTTTTTAACTTTATTTCTGAATAGTTCTCTGAATTATCAAACCTTTAGGTTATAATCTTAAAGTCCCGAGATTGCGATTTTTCTGGTTAATAGTTCTCGCAATAGGCTAAATAATTTGGGCAAGCGCCCGACCAAAAATTTTGCCAGGAAACATTTTATCGTTTCGTCCACTTGCACCGCCGGCGCCGTAGGGCCATAAAAATATTAATACCGAAAAGTAGGTATAGGTGAGTAATCCTTAACAAATACAGAGAGGTGATATGCAATATTGTTCTTACTATAAGGTGTTGTACTTCATTAAATTTCGCAAAACAACCAGGTAATAACAAATCCCAATGCTTCTTACGCGGCTCAAATTACATTACTACAAATGAACAAACGGTACTATTTTTGTATCACTCAATATCTTTGTAAACTGAGGGCAGCTATAACAGGTCCCTCCCGAAAAAGTGCAGTCTTCGGTTTACTAGTTTGTTATAGTTCCAAATGCTTATAATTAAGAATGCAATTTTAATTTTTAATGCAAAAACGTCAAGTTGTTAAATAACTTAGGGATGCTTTTATAAAAAAATATAATAAAGAAAATGTGGCATATTTTCGGTAAGCAAATGCCTAATACTTGAAAATTGGTAGATCACTGTATACTACTGTAGTTTAAAGAGTTGGTTTGCTTTTATATTATATGCTAGACATCAATGTAAAGGAATACAACATATGCAGTAAAGGCGCTTCAAGTATATAATTTTTGCCTCTCTGCAAATTTGTCTAAAGTTAACAGTTTCTGAGAAAAAGATTCTTTTCAAAACTAATACTAATAATAATAAGATCCTATTACTTATATTGATGTTATATATCAATSTTTCTGTTATGTTCAGTTTGGATCACATTTAAAATATCCTCACCACTGTTTGATATTTTTACTTATATCTAAATTGCCTGCACAGTAACTTATTTGTAGTAATTTTATTTTGCAACCTGCAATATTGCTCATTTTTTAGCAAAAAAATAATTTGTTTGCTTAAACTCATGTAATGTTATCAAATAATGTAGCCGAATTTTATTTTAGAACGATTTTAAAGTGCTCTTAGATAGTTAGGTAAATATAAAAACTTACTTTCACTAAAAGAAAGTTATATTTTCCCCTGTCTGCTTGTCAGTCGTGATAATTATTCACCTTTGCTAAACCTTATCATTGCGAGCCAACAAATAAATGAAACTGGAACCTGGCCAACCAAGCGGAGTAAACTTGTAAGAGTAGCAAGTATATGAATTTTGGAATATCTGAAACTTGAAACCCGCAGGAGTGTTATAACGGTAGCATAACTTTCAGTGATATAATGTAAATGGCTCTACCTGCACCGCTATGCGGCAACTAGCTGTACTGATTTTACTGAGAAGAGTTTTGAACCAAAATACCCCGCCCGACATGCCGCCCGGCTAGACCGTCTCATTTTCTATGTCCGCGGGTGTACATATACGTCAAAACCGACTATTTTCTTGAAAATGAAACTACAGCACATTTGTAAATATTCAGAGTAGGTGATTAATAGTACACCATTTAAGAATTCGACAGTCGACAGTGCGATGACAGTCATAAACAGAGTTAATGGTCATGATATACCTGCCAGTCTTCAGCATAAAGCAGCTTATTACTATGAATAACAAATTAATTACCTCCTTGACCACGCATTTCAAAGATAACCACCAGACATTTCTTCTTGTATTTATCTGCAATCTTTAAAAATGATTCTAAAATATTTTGGATTTGCATATTCGGTAAGGGAAGTTTAATTGTTTATCTATTATATTCTGTTTTGTCAGCATTATGTTTTTATTGTTAATTGTTATTTAACTATTATTTTGTCAATAAAGACTATTATTGTAATGCGGAATATAACTTTATCATTTTCCGTTTTTTTTTACAAATTTTTGAAATTAATAAATCGCCCATTACATAAATATGCTCACGGTCAAAATTAAACAGATTGAAGATGTTACTTAAAATTTTTGTAGAAAATTATTGGTGAATGTCTGTCAGTCAGGGAATTTTTAATTGTATGTATGTATAACTGATGTTATTTAAAACTACTAATTTTTATGGTCTTTATCACTGCAAGTGACTATAGTATACTAAAATACACAATTTCGGGCAACACGGTTTATCATACGATTCATTATTTGCGGCATTATAATCACTGTGTGCGATAATGTTAGTAAATAAACCAGCAGTTGGACTTCATGAAGTCATTCGTAGTTGATAAGTGCCCTCCGCAGCTTCCACAACGGTGGGTTTAGTTGCATTACAAATCGTAACGTTCTGCATTGTTTGGCATTTACATGAGCAAGGTAAGTTGTTTGGAATATTTTATATTGTGCGTCAATAAACTAATTGCCTTGGCTATTTCAGAAGTTATTTAGCATTTGTTGATAACACATAAATCGAAGGCTGCTGTGCCTGCTGCTTGCTGCAAATACAGTAGTTCATTAAGGGGTTTGTACGATCAGTGGATTGTACAGACTATATAGAGGTACGTATTATTTTAATTTATATGCTATTTTTAAGCTTATAAATGCATTTTAAAAGACTAGAATTTACTATGAACATTGCCTTGTGTAAAGTGCTTTGTTTTAAATCACATTATTGGCAAATAAAACGTTTCAACACTAAAAGTTCTCTCTGGAACATATCCATTTACAACATTACAAGCAATCGATTTGTAATACGTATCCATAAATTAGTCCATGTACAATGTTCAAACGATAAGCAACACCACACAAAGAACTGTTTATGGCGATAACGTTTCTAGCTATTTAGCACCAGTATATTGTCCAAAGTCATTATTTTTAGAAATAACCATCTACCACTTCTGTATCCAAATGTATTCTGCCAACCTGTTTGTGGTTTCCGTAATGCACTTCTTTTGGGCTTCACGAACAGAAATCTGGAAAGATACACGTTAAATATTTTAGGCCACCCAATCAACTATTAATTTAGTTTATCTTAATGAGCAGATGTTTCGTGGAAATTGTTTCTGTGCTTTATCACCTGACGCACTCAGGAATAATTTTCGACAGAGACAACCCTAATCAGACTAGTAAATAATGAAATTTTATTTGATCGTGGGTTGGTTAACCTGAGCAGCATGAATGGTGTACGTATAGTGTGTTATTGGCGGAAAGGGTTGCAAATTATAATTCTCTATTTGTTGTTTCTTCTTAAAACTGCACTGACTAATATCAAAACTAAATTTATCGACTATTGCATGTGGTACCAGTATTACTGGTTGTTCTTATTTCTACGTCAGCCGATTGGAGTATACTTCAAACTTCTGACAAAAAATAATGCGGTATTTCCAGAAAGATTTTAAGTGCATAGGCTTAAAGTTTTACATTCTACCTACTGACCATTCTTCATCTGACATGTTTTATTTTTTATGTTTTTAGTCGAGTTCTTACATTTGGTTTTCAATGCCATGTCTAACAACTTGGGAAAATATTACTTATTTAATAGCACCCCTGCTGTGAACCATGTGCAATAAATTTAAAATTGAAAATTACTTTACGTAAAATTAGCCTTCTTTCGTTGAATTTGGTTTTAACAGTATCATGTTATACCATTTTAAAAGTTTGGAAATTGTATCCCTCGTGCTGGCGTTTTGAAAACAAGTAAACAGAGATTCTATTGAGTATTTTTAGACATCATGTTGCCCTCTAGTGGCAAAAATGGAAACATCAAATCTTTTTTAATCAAGTTTGTTTGACTAGCCTTAATTGATCACTCTGTACCCAGAAATATTGCTATCGCTTTAAATTTTGCCATATTCATGTAAATAATCCAACATTTTGATTTTGGTAATAAAATTTTCATTTTGCCGCTTTTCTTCCAGATGTCTCGCCACCTGAGGATGGTAATCCTCCTTCTGGTTGTTGCTGTCTGCAATGCTCAAAAGCCAGAGACTTACGAATGCATCCAAACCAGTAAACCACAGACAAGGACGTTCAGCACTCTGCTGCAGTACCAGGCCAACAAGCTGAGCTTTAAATATGGGGCCAAGGGATATGCCGGTAATTACGTGGATTTCAGCTTCCAATCCATAAACAAACTGCCGAAGAACTCCTTTAATTCATTTGATTCGAACTACATTATTAAAATGACGCTGGCGAATAAACAGATCGAAATTGTAGACGATGGGGCTTTCCTTTATTTGCACTGCTTGCATTTTCTCATCCTGAGGAATAACAGCATTAAAGCTTTAGGTCCAGGGACATTCGAAGGTCTGGATAACCTCCAAGATCTCGATTTGAGTTTCAATTTTTTAGACGAAGTACGTGACGCTATTTTTAAAAACATGAAAAGCTTGAAGGTTCTCAACTTGGCCAACAACAGAATCGAACAGTTGAGTGTAATGGCTTTCGATGGCTTGAGCAATTTAAATGTCCTGTTGCTTAGCAACAACATGCTCAGATTGCTGCATCCTGAGATATTCATTCCGTTGGGGCAACTCATGGAGTTGTACTTGGACTCAAACAGATTGAGAGACATGCAACCCGAAACCTGGAAGAACCTGACCAAGCTAACGACGTTGAACCTTGCGAATAACACGATGGTGCGTTTCGATCCTACGTACAACTTCTCGTTTTCTTCTCTGAAGATACTGAATCTCAGCTCTAATTCTTTAACGCAATTGAATGTATACAGTCTAAGGAAGCGACTCCCAATGTTGACCACTATGGATTTGAACGATAATCCTTGGTTGTGTGAAGATCTCGCGGTTATCGTACGGAATTTGAAGGATAGCGCGATTAGCTTTGCTGGGAAAAACAATTCTTTCGATAATGAGGAAGGAATTGCTTGCTTGAAGAGTGCTGACTTCACTAGTTCGACTGCTGCACCGACCACTGCTTCTACTACCACGACGCAGAAGTCGAGTGCAAATGTACCTGTTCCTCGTGGTGTGAGTGCGGATGATTTCGAAAGGACCAAAACTGAAATTCTTGATGCCATAAGTCGCACTCACAATTTAATCGCCGCCATGCTAGTGATAATTCTGATGTTTATTGCTTTAGAATTTGTTTTGAGAACGGGGTTGTTTAGTAGGAGAAGCAGAAGAGAATTGTACATGTTGGACAATAATACACCAGCTGATAATATTGCGTTGTTGAGAGACTGACTAAATCTCCAAAAGAAGATTGTGATATTTGTTATAGGTAATGTACGTAAATTTATATTTTTTAAATAAACGTTTGTACTAAGCCTGTGTTACTCAGAAAGTGGTGAATCGATTTTCGATTTCATAAAAAAGGCTATTTTCTAATCTATTGTGTCCTACAATTAGGCGAGTCATTTTCATCTACACTTCTTGTTTGTTCTCTTGTAACAGATTTGAATCTGATGAGAAGCGTATTGTGTTCCTAGTATCTCCTAAGGGGTATGTTATTCCAATAATCCTGTACGGGTACTGGATGACGTGAGAATTAAACAATATCCTGTATAAAAAATAAACTAGTTTGTCGTCGATTTATCGAATTGAATCTGTGTATTGATCGCGTATTCCGACGTCCATTTTATATACTTGTTTCATTTATTGGTTAGTGGTAAAATTATTGAATGATTAATATTACAAACTCTTATTTTGTGCTTTTCAGTTTTTGTTCGGAGAAAAGCGAACCCAACACTCGAAACTAGAAGCAAAGAAGGTAATATTCGTTTTGTGCTAAGCTGCATGCTGTCCGTTAACACGTATTTTTGCACGCTCTAATTCATGCTCTCGTCATTCGGTGGCATGCTGTGGCAAAATAAATATTATCGTTAACATAAAAAGCGTACTCGACGTTACAGTTGCCAGATGTTATTACTCGTAACAGCGTTCTTAACTAGTTTGGAGCGTTATTACGATAGAATGAATAATGTGTCTGCTGTACTGCGGTGGTACAACTTACAACTAATGCAGATTTCCAGGTTTTTATCTATGTTACTTTTAGATTTAAAATTGTTAAACAAGTTTATTATTAGCTATTAACTTTAAACATTTACGTTAAAAAGGTCTCTTTGATTCATTCTAACTTATTTTTTTACGATTTGCCCTCTGTGTTATTATTAAAAGTCTTTTGCATTTAGCTTGACAAACACCGATTGTTAGCGCTTATATAGTTAATAAAAATTTTAAATAACTTTAAGTAGGTATTAGGAGCTCTTATTTTTTCTTTGTTACAAACCAAAGCAAAATGTAAGAATATATATTTGTATTTAATCTTTTGCAGATCATTTACCACTTATTAAACAATACAGGTATATATACAACAAAAATAAAAAAAATAAGGTGTACAGAACGGTATAGTGACGGTTGTATCTTCATAAGAATACTTAGTTAATGAACACGGATTCTAAATTACTTGTTACCTACATAGTTTAAATATGTAATAGCCGTATTTCGATCTTGCTATTTAGAAAGTATTAGACATCATTATTGTGCAGTTACCTATAAGTTTTAGGTTTATTTAGCCAAATTTGGAACTGATTACCGATACCCTACATTTAACGAGCATAATTAATAGAGCCCTTACAATTATTCTTTTAAACTTGTAGTATCATTTCATTTAGTTTAACGTCAAAGTTCAGTTTTTATAACCGATATTGCCGTATTATAATGATTGACGTCGGCAGAAAAAATAAAACTTTAATTGATAGAAATGATTACATTATATTATAATTGCTAGTTAGTAATTGTTACACGATTGCTATCTGAACAAGCTCTGTTAGGGTAAAAATTTAAATTATATATGATTAAATTATAGTTCTAAAAATTATACTGGTTAGAGAACAAGTTAGATTCTGTAATTTCGTCTTAATTATTCATAGAAAATTTCCAGGATTCCGGAATTTTAATGTATACCGGGTGTCACGCGACTCGACAAACATCAAACCTTAGATTCTAAAAGAACTATTTTATATCGCCTGAATAATGATATAATGAGAGAGTTAACTCTCTCACTACTTAGATCAGAAATTAAAATGTGGATTCCGAGATTAAAATCGGAATCCCGACTTTCCTATTACAGTTAGCATGATAGTCGAAATTCCGAGATTATATGGTCAGAGTTTCCGGATTAAAATCGAAATTCCCACATTAATGTCTTAATCTAATCTAAGGATTAAGACGTTAAGACTTTCATTTATTACATAATTTATCTTATGCACTTAACAAAGATGATAATCTCATATATAAGAGTGTAAAAGTTTCCCAGTCTGTTGTGAGATCACGTTTATTTTATAATGTTTCACATATAAATAAACTTACTTCCACAAAAGTCTGCCATTCTTTCTCACTTTATTAATATGTTCAATTAAATCTCATAAAGTGAGCTATGTAAAGATTTCATTGTTTTCGTGTAAAAAATTACGTAGAGAATTGTGTGTGTGTTGTCACTCTTATAGGAAAAATAGACGAATGCGAATTAAATGTTATCAGTTGAGTTGACTCGAAAAATATTATTTTATCACAGGTTTACACCACCAATTGTGTACAGTTTTTGTACACTTATCAGAGTAGTTTGTTCCGTCTCCTTACAAATCAAAAAATATATATTTATTATTACTTCTATCGTAGGCACTTGCTAAAAAATTATTTTTCCTGTTTATTTCTATGAGTGAAGTTAATAGATATTTATAATGATTTATTCKAMTAGAKTTTCAAATGCACGTACGCCACTGAATTGCTTCTCGATCTGCTCMAGTGWTGTCGCCAMCTGACTGTTTGCGCTATTGTAGTTTCCGTATTATTTGCAATTGTAAATAACCCGACATGGCAAGTGGAGACATCTGCGATACTCGAGCGGGTTCGACGCACTTCTCTATTTTTAATAAAGCAATCGAGATGCAGCTCTGGGAAATCGTTCTAATCCGCGTTGGATTAAGTATATCCAACGAAATTGCATTTCGAGAGATATTGGACGGGATAGTGCAAATAGAATGATTTGATTAGGATCTTTTTGCGCAGTAGTCGAAGTTTGCAGGATTTATATAATCTATTCGGGAAGTTCTGTTTGTTTTGATTAGTGTTCTTTCATGTTTGTTTTGATAAGTGCATCTAATTTTGTAACATGCGTTATTAATTGCGCCCAAGGATGATGAATGTGTGTTTTGTACTGAATATGTATAATTAAAGGTGTTGCGTAGCGTACTTTAAGATTTCATTGCAATACCATTTTATTTATAAAAAAAGAAGCGATGTAATAAAAAAAATCTAGTAGTTTTGTTGTTTTTACTTAGGTAATATTATTAGTATAGTATTTACTTTTTTTCAGAAGATTTATATAGGTAATCACGAAATTTGACTATATATTTGGGTTTTTGTGGATTTTGGTTCCAACATAAACTATCTATTTAATACCGATATATTTAAGCTTTATCTCTTTAGACTCATTGGTGAATTTAAAAGTGCCGTTATTAACATGATGTTTGACTTATCGCGCGTCATTTTGGCGTTATTTAACTTTTTCAATTAGATGTTTGCATCGTTTTGGAAAAATTATAATTGTTTTCTGTTATTCTGTTACTTATGGCTATAATCCAAAACTGACAAAGCTTATGGACAAAGATGCTCGTAGCCCAGGCAAAATGAGTCAAAATTTTATGTTTGTGATTATTTTTTATTGCTCATTGTTTAATGTTGTGCGCGCCTTACCATATGACTGACGAATCGGCGTTTCCATAGCATAAAAAGTGTCTCAGAAAAGCGATATATCATTTGTCGTTATTGTGAACGTCTTCCCCATGCGTAATGATGAATTACTGTTTCGTAACGTTCATATCAGTCAGGGAAATTTCGATGGCATATACTTCGCAAGATCGTCTGGTAATTTCGCGCGTCAAACCTTAAATGGAATTACCGCTGGTTAATATAAAAGGTACTATAATTTAATTCCAAGTACTGTGCGATAAATTTATTAACTTACTTTAATGTGGGAAGTAATACTGGTATACACTTGATACTATGTAAAATCTAATTGCATTAAATAATTTATGCAGTTTACATGTAGGATACTTATATTTTTATATTTCGATTGCTGGGTGGATGATAATACTGAAGTCGGACAATGTGTTCGAAAGTTTTGAATGCGTTAAGCTAGATTTTACTTCCACATCCAACGGATGCGTATTGTATCGCGAAAAAAATTTTCAAAAATTTTTATTTGCTCATTTGCTTTAAAATGGTCGAAAACGCAAAAAAACAAAATTTGAGCAAAAACAAATTTCTTGTCTGGGTTTGTTTGTATACACGATAACTTTCGAAAGATTTAATATATGAACTTGAAATTTGGCAAACGTATAAATTCCAACTACCCAAAGCGACCTATTGTTTGTGGGGTAAGTAGGGTATCGGGAAGGGGGCGAAATTGGGGGGTAACTACCCTTTTTGCAAAGTTTTATTTTTTAATATTTTTTTCGTTTTAGTATGTGATTAGTTGTATAACTGCGAGTATTATTCGTTCTTATAAATTTTCGGTGCAACAAACTGTTAAGAAGATATTAGCAAAAAAGCGTCACTTAAAGAAAACGGTTTTTCTTAAATATCTCCGAATATATTTAATATATTCAAAAAAGGAAAATACCATCAGATAGGAAATAAAATTTCCCACAAAAAGTGTCTTAGAAAGATTATCCAAAATTTTGACATTTTCGAAATATTTCCAAAAAACCTATTTTTTTAAATTTTGGAATTTTATAGAAAATCAAATTTCTGATCAGAAAGCACTCTTGTAATTTTTTGTTAAGTTAATAATTTTCGAGTTATTTGCAAAAACCCGATTTTAAAAATTTATATATTTTTGCTAATATCACGAGGACTGTTTGTCTTAGAAAAAATGTGTAGAGAGAAAAAATGCCCAAAACCTGACTACTAATCGTATAGTATAATAAATAAAAACCTAAATGTCATTTTGACAATTGGATGTGAAAGTATTGATTCAATTTGCAGCGGTTTTTTTTATAAAATTAGGGTAAGATTAATTTTCCGAAGAACTCCAAAATTATTTACATGCTTTTCTTTTTCAGATATAAATGTCTTCGTGCCTTTTTTTAACAAAAAATGTATACTCTGTAGTGTAGAAGTCGCTATCACTTACCCTTTTCGACATATTACCATTTTTGTAACGTAATGCACATCGATTATTTAATAGCACCTATGCAACATTTCAAGTAGGGTTTGATTCAACTATTATTACTACCATTTTTATATAAAGTTTGGATGTGATTAAACTTTCTATTTGTTAGTATGCCGTGGTTATTTTGAGTTTGTAACAAATATTTAAAGTGAAAATGCTAAGGCATAATTTATTTTCAAATTTAGAAGTGAGGGATATGGTTTGTGTATATACGATCAAGAAAATTTTAATATACCCAGAGTTCATCGCCGATATCATGAAATTGATCCAAATAGAAGGCACCCAGATTCTAAAGTATTTAAGAATCTTTACGATCGACTGGGAGAAAGTGGTTGTCTTCCGCCCAAACGAAATAATGTGGACGGCCAAATTGGATTGTTCCAGAAGAAGAAGAAGAGGAGGAAATATTGGTGCGTGTGGCAGATAATCCTGAAATAACTACCAGAAGATTGGCTTGGCTGTAAGCTCTGGAGTAAGCAGGCCTTCGGTATTAAGAATTCTCAGCCAGGAGTCTTTTCTTTTCCGCACCATTTCACACTTGTTCAGAATCTCCTAGAAGTTGATCTACCAGCCAGGCTATAATTTGCCCGTTTTTGTCGCGCTTGTCAAAACGAAGATCCGTTGTTCTTAAACAACGTTATATTATTGACGAAGCTACATTTACAAGTCGAGGAGTAGGTATTTAACTTCCGGAACAAGCATATTGGGACACAGAAATCAGCAATTGGTTACTGAACTGCACTTTCAGCACGAATTCAAAATTAATGTTTGGTGATATGATAAGCCATTGTCCTCCAAAACGTGCCTGATGCGTACTCACTCTTTGCACAGGATGGCAAAACTCACGAGTGGATCTGGCTGTTTGGGAGGGGACTTTAGAAGAAGATTAAAAAAAAATCCCAAGCAAAGCAAGTACATAAAATAATTGTGGATTATCTTCGTTATCAAGACGACGCAAAATTTTCCGGTCTCGACAATACCCATGGACCGGCGTCAGCGTATTGCGATGCTGTTCCGAGTTCTCATTCCATGCCCACCAGCTGCTGCACCCACAAGGCTCATCGCCAGCGGACACCTCCAGCAGCTGGGGGGCGTCTCATTACAACACTCGGTATCGCATATCCCGCAGTTTTCGTCGAGAGAATTTTTTCCATCGGACCATATCGCCATCCTGCTCCAGCACGCACACGTTCTTAGATGGGGTCTTTGTATTTGGAGCAGCGACCGTGTAGACTCCGGTTGCACAGAAACCGGAGGTCATCATTGACGTCAATTGTCGGTCACGTGACCGCCGTTTTAAAACCGTCTTCCGTCTCTCTCGTACTCGCCCGCACAAGTAAAATGGAAAGGCGGCATGTCGTTTGAATATTGTTTAGACAAATGTTCGCCAAAATTCGATCCCGACCATCTTCGAGATTTTTTTGGTCGATTTGTAGGTGGAGCTTCGAATTTGCGAGGAAAAAATGTTTGCTTGCGGCGGAAGCTCAATTTTCCGATAGCTTATGGTGCGCAAACCTGTTTAGTACAACTAATATATTAGTGTAATTAGGTAGTGTTACAATCACCGCTATAAGTTATCCACGAACTGGATTCAGTTGAAAGACGAATTTTGTTGTGGTCCGCATTATTTCTGTGATTAAGGAGTTTGGATAAAACTGTAAGTCGCTAGAAATATGCCCGTTTCTTTATCATTATAAAGGGATTCTTGCTAATTCGATAATAATCAACCTGTTGCCAACAGATCGTCGAAAGATTTCGTAGTTGTAAGCGGGAATACGAAGGCTGAAGCCCTCAGTGCCATCTATTTTTTGATTTCGTAGTTGGTCAAATTTTCACAGGTCGTATAATAGTCGTACATACATGCAGTGTTAGTCTGTAATTAATAGTATTATGGTATAATTATACAACAATTCAAAGTCTTCTCGACTATTTAAAAAAAATGTGAATATGGCAAAATGCCATCGACTTTCATTGGCCGTCTTCAATGCCACAAAGTATTATTTGAACGCTACAGCATACTTCGTGGCCTTCCCAATAAGATAGATGAAGAGGGTTGTTCTATTAAACCAGTCTTTTCATAGGTAACCTCTCCTAGTCACAAATTAACAAAGTGGTTAAAATTAGTTTTACTTACATGAGATCTTAAATTTTGACAATTCTTTTTTTTATTCCAGTTTCAATAAATGTGTTAATTATTTTTGTCTCATGGAATTCAATGTTCTCTTTTAACCGCAGGTAGCTCAGGATCTCACTTAGTCCATAATAAAGATAAAATTCAACTCGTAAATCTTTCTGGAGTATACAGTTTGTCATATAATGATTGTGCTTCTGGAAGTTACAAAATCCATCTCCGAACTAATGTGGTTGCATGTTGATTAATCAAGTAGCAATAAGAGTCACGCACAGACCAAAATTTTACAATCCGTACAAAATGCAGCGACGGCGACGTCGCGGTCCAGTCCATTTTTTAAGTATTACCAAAACTAGGCGAAGCCAAAGCTTTAAATCAATTTGTTCATTAAACACGTTTGGTTTTTTGCCGCAATTATGCTGAAGATCTCAGCTTTCTTGCCATTTTTATTTATTTTTTTAATTGCAAATAAATGTTCCAAAAAAGAAATCTTCCGTACCTCTGAAACAGTTACTTACTTTGTGAACCCCTGGTTATTAAGACTTTTCCATTCATTATGGTCCATTCTATTACCTCTTTAAGCATTTTACATTTTTTTACACCCTGTGTGATATACTACGATAAACTACTGATTAAGCGAACTTGCTATTTGAAATTTAAATTTGCAGTTTTAATGAATGTTACCTACTAAAGATTAGCCGCTGGAAATAAATTTGTTTTTATTTTATTTTATGGCATAATTTATGTTGTTTTATATTACATACTAACCAGTCAAACGGGGGAAATTATGGTTAGTATCCATCGGCCTCGGAAGTAATTAATTGTTTCAAGTTACGCGATCAAGAAATTAATGAAATCTTCATGCAATTGTCAGTTTTTGTTTGTAATTCCTTGCTTATATTTTTCTTTACACTTCATTAAACCATACCTACACACAAACGATATTTCACCACGCACGCATTAAATTTTTTTAGAACTGCTTTGATTACTATTGCCGTATCGTTCGTCATTATGCAAACACTGTAAACATGGGTTAGTCACCGTCTGTACGGATGTTTTTTAGCATTAGTGTCCTGGGCAAATTTACTTTCCGGATATTGGTGTATAAACTGACCTATTTCCTATTTTAAAGCGTGTTATTATTAAAATAAACATGGAGTAGGTAGTGTATACAATGTCGTATTGTCTTCTAAGAATAACGTGTTTATTATGAATTACACGTTGCTATTGCCAAGGCAACGTCCGTCTGTCGTCTTAATAACTACCTACTGAATCGAAATTTGAAGAATATTAAAAAATACCTGTAGGCCGCTGTAGAATTACTGCCAGAATCGTGCTGTGTAACATTACATGACTACGGAAAAAGAACACCGCCAACAGCCGTTAACGAGTACAGTACAATGCAATCGAAAACGATTTATTATACTGAAATGAATTTATTGGCAGGTTTAATCCTGTCAAAGTGGAGGCAAAAAATTGATTTAGTGAATGTTAACGTTCAACGTAGGGGTTATCGTTCCCTCAAGTATGTTTCTGAGGAAGGGCAATCACCCAGATGGAATACTTTATTTAAAGCAGGCTGTTATCTTAAGTCTTGAATTGCTTTCGGAGAAATATGTTATTTTGATGCTGACAAAAATATGAAACGTCCTTTTAAATGCGGAAGTTCTCTTCGCAATAACGTATACGCATTTTAAAATTGCTTTTCGGGAGAGCTAGGTAGTTTCCTGTAAATTAWGTAAGATTTTTTTTTCCAAACTGGCATGTAGATATAAGTTAAAATTAATAACAATTTGTTGTATTTTGTATAGGTACATCTAAAAGAAATCGTAAATATGTTATTTAAAGCCACACTATAATGCCACATAAAAAATTGAATTCACCCAGGAAATTGTAAATATCGTTTCGTATCACAAATATCGAATTAATCCATAAATATCGAATCAAMAATTGTGAAAAAACGAAGCGGAAAGCTTTGCCAATATAGCAGGCCAGATACATATAAATATGCCTTCTTCTCTTTTTTCTTAATGTCTTGTAGAAAACATTTTTCACCTCGTGCATAAAATTGTCCCGTTTATTCGAGGGTAATTTCAAAGTTGCTAATTCAAGATCATTCACTACTTCCATTAATGTCTTTTTTTCTTGTGGGTAGCACCCTATTGCAGCCTTTGTTTGATAACTGTCAGGAGCTTTTGTTGATTACCTGCTCTTCTTTATGTGATGTATCCAGGGGTTCTTTATTTACACCCGTACCGCTTTTTTGCTTTGGTTAACTGAAAAGGAAGTGGCTGACATTTTGACCTTTCTTTTCTACCAGATAACGCAAAATCATCTGATTTCCGTCCCAGGCTTTTGAATGACTTTTGTTTCTTGTAGACACAATGATTATAATATAAAAATGAGTTTCAAAGTGTTATAGTTACTGAATCGTTATGTCAGTTTTTTTTGCAGGAAGTTAAACAAAATTCGATAGACAGGAAACGAATCTTTTTTAATTCCAAAGGATAGAATTATTCTGTCGTTTTCGACGTGTAAAGTACGTTTTTGCTCCCGAAAAGCCTGCTAGGTGGCGGTGCAATAGCAGACTTCCGTTCAGCGTGCGTAACATATTGTTTGCGGCGACAGCCTTATTTTTCATAATTGCTATGTAGGCGCATACGCATCTTGTTTACACAATTTTCCTATGTATCTAAAATGTCTCAAGTAGCATTTGCTGACGTCAATCGAAGTGTCAACGGACGCCACGTTTTATCATAAATTAGGTTAAAATAAACAGTTCGTTTGGTGGAAGTGATTCATATGACACCGCTGCATATTCATTGATTGATTGGTTTTAATTGTTAGGTGTTGAAATTATTCAGCGACTTAGTCATTGTAGCGAGCTTGCAGAGGCAATCATTTTCTAAAAAAAAGTTTTTAGATCGTGCATTGTAATTAGCAACTCATTTTTGACGTCATGACAATTAAGGTCGGTGGAAATAGACGTGATGATAGCGAGCGGATTTATGTTATGCAATGTAAAGATGGACGGTATTAATTTGGGAGCGAAAATTATATGTTTATGTTGAGAGACGTCATCGCGTTGGTTTCAGCTTTTAAATTCATCAGTTAAAAACTGGTCCATGTGTTTAACATATCAGTATTACTCAAATAAACCTAGTATTTTTTATATTTTTACATTAAGACAAACATATTTTTCCCCGAGGAAGAAAAACAACCTTTTACTGGTTGTGTTTCAAATGTTAGTAATATCTATTTCAATCTGCTTCATAGTCAAATAATCCAATACAAACGATTTTTATAGGGGTACTAACCAAACATTTAAATATACTTTTTATATTAACGAGCGACTTATGTTAACCTATTCTGTCACAAATTAAAATAATATGGGCCTAGCGATACATCTTCATTAACGATCTTTACATTCTTGCTTTTGCTTGTGGAAATCATTATATTCCTTCTGACATTCCTCTTTAGTTATTTCGGGCAGCAAGTTTACACTTGTTGCACGTGTTTCTTTTAATATTCCACGTGAATTTTCGAATTTTTGTTCAAATTCTTGCATACCTATTCGCGATTCAAATTAAGTTTCCTGCATCCGATCTGCTCATCGTTAGTGAATGCCGGCTTTGTGATCGCGTTGATCTGATTTTTTCGCTAAGTTTAACACGAAGTTGCAATGTATTGGAATATGAGCGATGTGTGATTATTTGAATTCATTGAATTCGGTTTAGACCAACATTAAGATAAATTTTTAGTCGAAGCGCATTTAAACGCCGATCATTTAATCAGTGCGGCATAAAAATAAAAGTGTCTGCAAATCCCCAGGAATTCTCAGTCGCAGGTACTGTGATGTAAATTTGTTGCGCTTACCCCCGACGATACCTCAAGTGTGCCATGCACATAGATTTTTTGTTTGACGGTTCCTGTCAAACATTCGTTCTACTCGCTGACAGCCTCATGGTACAAGATTTGTATTTATACTTTTAAATATACAACCCTAACTGCTGTCAGGTATGTAATTACTTGCAATTACTATTGCTGTACGGCGAGCTGTTTGTATTTTTGTATTTCAGTGTGTAGAACAATAAAAAAATACTTGGAACGTTTGCTGCTTTCCTTGCTTGGCATTGTGCTTCTATCCGACCGATCCTTTCGAACACCACTACCCCTAAAGGAGGGGTCCCGTTACAGTACTTTAAAGACAACGCAATATAGTAGTTATTTCACATGTAACATGCACTTACAGAAGACAGGATTGTAAGGGAAATGCATGCAGATTACGCCTGCCTTGCTGTTATGGGTGATTTTTATTAGTTCCAGTTACTTTTGACTTATTTTTTTTATAGAGAATTTCATCGTATTAGTACGATCCACGAAATTAACTATAACTAAAAGTAAAAAAGCTGTAAAGGACAGGCCAGAGACATCCAATCTACGTAAGAGCTGCTAAGAGATGTAACACCCACTTAGAATAATTATCAAAAAACGACACCATGGTGGGTGTTGTTTAGCTGGAATCGAGAATCAGCACAGAAAATTCTAACCCCCCCCCAAGTGTTTATCGGTATCAAAAAGGCTATTTAAGACTTTTCGGCATTGTCTTTAGGGGGTTTTATCTTCAAAAGGAATGTTTAAACGAGATATTTTGTATGAAGCTTTTCTCGCTTATTTTATACGCAATATATTGTAATCTGTTTGTGGTGGTATCATATTGTGTAAGTCAGTGGCATGATATTTTGATGCTTGTCGACTCTTTTCACGTATGTTTCCATTAGCATTTTCTTGCATCAATCGTTTTTTTCCATTGCGTGGGTTTACAAATTGCGACGATAGTTCTTAACTATTTCGATAAAACCGAATCGGCGGCCGTTGAATATCATGTGCAAATGGGAATTTGATTGATGTGTCAAAACAAGCTGTGAATGAAACGCCCGGAAATGACATCCGAACCGCATCAATCTAACCGCAACGGTCAGAAAACCTACTCTCTCAGTAGTTTCAGGCTAACTATGAATGTCATTGCAATGCTTTCAAGAACTACTGCTGCACGCCACTGACTCGGTGAAAGTTCTGCATTGACGTCAATGAAAACCAGTGGCTTGCCGGCGCGTATTATTGCGCGATTTTCATAGCGTTCGCTAGGATTCCGCTGTTTTTTACCGGGTTGCGAGCAATTGTTTCCATTTTGAGCGCAAAAGTTGCGATTTCTGGTGGAAGCCACCCGGTTTTCAACCCCGTTTCGGTTCGATGAGCGCGGACAGGTAAAAGATCGGCCGCTTATTCAGTATCGTGGTGCTGACGCGTCCAAGAGGCTTTTGTTGAGGTTTGGTGCGAGTTGGCGAGCTTCCCATGATGAAAAATGTTCTACAGTGCGTTTTTGTATGGAACTTATCTGAGGTGTCCTGTCCCAGCAACTAAAGACCATGTGAGTTGATAGGTATTTTTCACAGATTAGATACTGTTTTTAAGAAGAGTGTCAACAAAAACTTTTTTCATGTAACAGTGGCCAACACCAACCTTCGTAATTTAAATGAAACACCTTGTGTACTATCCAGTTTTCTGATACTGCGGAAGATTCTAGACACATTTCATTGTACAATGTCATATGAGACCGTTGGAAATACCTAAAAAAATCAAAATAATTTCAAATGTCTTCAAAAGTTTTTTATAGATTCATTTTGTAATCAAAATAATAACTCTCATTTTGTTAAGCCAGTTTAGAAGTTCGCAATATCCGCTTAATAGATAATGCTGCTTCTCGAGGACTCGCTGTGTCGAATTATTTGCCCATATTTAGCATGCATTTTAGTCTCAGCTATTCCAGGTCCAATCCCGACGATCATAATCACACGAAAAAGGAGTCGACTGCGTCCAACTTTAAACTAGTGTAGCGCATGGAGTATTGATCTTTTTTTTTATTCAGAGTGCGTAAATATGGTTGCTTATACTTTTTTTTATCAACCGTTGCACTCCACGTGTTTTTACACATCTCACTATTTAAATACTAGTAATAAAATTTTCCTTTCATTTATTGCTTTTTATATCTCATTGCTTGCATATTTTTAGAATACAAGAGTTCACGGACGTCTTTAATTATTCGTATTTCTTTCTGGTTGTGCTTATTAATAGCCATAATCAGATTTATAAAAATAACTTGAGGGAACGTAAACAGGATAATTTTCGTGCGTAACTAGATTACAAAATTTAGTCGTCTGCGTAAATAAAACGTTTCTTAATTTGTCGATTCCCTGTGAGATTTCAGGACTTTATAATATTGTTTATGATGTGAAGCTAAGGGCCTTTGCCAAATTCAGTCAACAATATTTATGCTATCACTGCAAAATTAGGTTTTAAATAACCGGTTCATACATCTGGAGTTGTAACCACTAATTTTGAGCATGCAATCACAATTAAAAATGTGTGTCCATTCATTTTTCAACAATTTTGTTGGTGGGTCATATTATTAACGCAACTATAAATAATGTATATTTAATTAATTAATATTTAATGAAAAGTATCAGGAAAAATGTTCTGAAAGGTACAAAAGTTAAATAATTTAGTTAGTGGTATTAAAAGTTTTTATGACTTCGACGTTTAATCCAAAAATATCTCGGGATGTACTATTTTTAAGCGAATTCAAGTAGTTCCTGACATCGTTATAAGAAACCTTACGAATGGTGCCACAGCTACAATTCATTTGTAGAGTAATTATAATAACATACGAGGAAACCTTATCTTCCCGGAAATTTCGAATATCATAATTACCGCTACATAATAATGTTCAGTTACTCATCCGTTTGCCCCCTTTTTTTGTCCACAGAAGCTTCTACTCTTCCCGTTAAATGACTAACCCAACCGCAAACATAAAGCCTTGCGTGTGCGGTTCTTAACATATCCTTTCAATCTCTGACGCATTTTATTGCTGACATTATGCTAACCATTCGTAACAATTCGAAATCGGTTTGCGACAAAAGGCCAGAAGGTGCACTTAGAAATTAATGCGATTTGAATTTGTGCGATTCGTAACGCTGTTGCACCACCTCGTKTGCCTCTGACGTCAAACAAACTTTTACAGTCATTTGTTTCGTGGAATATTTTTGGTGGCTGGCCGGTGTAAATATGTTTTTGAGTTTTCTACCTGCTCGGAGATTTCGTTGCTTGGACAACGCGCTGTCCAATTAGCACATGCCGGCAAGAAAGGCTTGCGTCAAGGTACGCATGGATGTGGCCTAAAATTGCGGAAAAATTTAGTGAGTGAAGAAGCAATGAATTTTGTTTAATTACTCATCAATGTGCAATATGGATAAATCTAAATAGTATGTAACCTGGTATATTCATTATAAAAACTACATAAAGACGGCAAGTGTAGATAAGGAGTTATTTTATAAAATGTGGTCTCATTCTTGTGCATGGYTAAGACCGGTATTTATTTACTCGAGTACAATAACTCGGGACAGGGTGGACCACTGAAAAATTAGGTTAAAATACCCGTGAGTCCGTGACTAACACTAAATTCCAGAATTACCTTTAAACTTCATCTGGAAAAAGTTACTAATAAAGTGGTCACGGAAATGTTGCTATGTCTGCCTCCGCTACCATTTGTAAGGGCGCATTATAGTTGGGCCAAAAACTTTATCGCTTTTTAATCTGCCATTGAGTTGGGCCAGAAGGATGCGGACGGTGGATTATGAACCTCCCGCTGATAGTTATCGATAACGAATCCTTATCAGATCCTGCTACCTAATACTACTTAGAAAAGTAGGTAATTTAAACGCAAACATTTTGTGCCTGTGGACCCAATAGATCACGAAACACAATTAAGATGGGTGGGACTTATTTGAAAAATGTAAAATATTATTGGACACTTGTCCATAATGTCCTAAATAATTTGTTACAGAGGGTGGTTACCTGCTGAAATGAGTTTATAAATTCTGAAACGCAAGTCAAATTAAACAGTTTTACTAAAATTTCTAGCGCACATTCATACCGGCGAAATGGAAGTTGTATTCATGCAAAGTGAAAAAGGCAAAAAACTATTGGTGGTGAATAACTACAAGTTTTGCATCGCAAACGTGCTGAAAAACGGAACTGTGCGTTGGAGGTGTACAAATAAAACATCGAAATGTCCCGCAAAAATCTACACGTCGGCTGGAAATGAGATCTTGGACTCCGAATTATCTCACAATCACAAAGAAGACAAAAACCTGCACAGGCAGATTGTCAACAACAGTGTGAAAAGGAAAGCTCTAGAAAATGTACACGAAAAACCTGCCAAATTAGTGCACACGGAACTTCGGTCTAACCCTGGCATAAGCAGTAACATAACGACTTACGACATGGAACTTGTAAGGCATAATATATGGATGTGCAGGAGGAAGTTAACTCCAAATCTACCCAAAACGCAAAAAGACGTTTTCGAAGCAGTAAAMACTTTGGCCCCTATGACAGATAAAGAAGAATCATTTGTCTTGACAAATAATGCAGACCAAGGTATCATCATTTTTGCTCCTTATAGCAATCTTTACTTTTTATGTTGTACTGAAACTGTGTATATGGACGGCACATTTGATTTTTGTCCGAAATTTTTTACACAACTCTTTACAATTCATGGATACAAGAATGGACATTACGTTCCATTGGTATTTTGTTTGCTTCCGGATAAAAAGCAATCCACATATTAAACATGTTTGAATATGTTGTGTCAGAAGTGCAGTGAAAGTGACTTATAATTTTATCCTAAAAGTGTCGTGATTGATTTTGAARCTRCAATCCACAATGCTATTATRGATACGTGGGAGGAAGCTAGAGTAAGTGGATGCCGATTCCATCTTTCACAGGCATAGTATAAAAAAATTCACTCGCTTGGACTCTCACAGGATTATAAAAACCACACAGAAGTTGGCAAAATGCTAAGATATTGTTTTTGACTTCAGTTTCTTGATTGTGATGAAGTGGGTGACGCATTCGCATTCGATTTAATTCCAATCATGCCAAAACATTCGAARCTTCAAGAGTTTTGCGACTATTTAGTGGACAATTACATCAGCGAAAATGCCAAATTTACTCCAAATATTTGGGCAAGTTCATTTGCCTCCTCTTGCAGAACAACCAATGCCTGTGAGCCATTTCATTCAAAATTTAATAAAAGTTTTTATTCGCCTCATCCAAATATTTTTCAATTTGTTGATAGTTTGTTGAATTTTCAGAGTGAAGTTTATGTTAAAATAAACACATCAAATGTTAGTATTGCGTTATTACGTATAAATATAGGTTCGTATTTTTGTAAATTTGTAAATATTTTTATACTTTACTGGACATACATACATACATGTTATTATTGTAACGTATAAATATAAGTTTGTATTAAAACTTGAAAATTGTTTTATTTTATTCCTTTAAGCGTGTTTGCTAAGAAAAAAACCGTAGCAATCACATTAATAAGTTACACACATCACATAAATTAAGGTCTTTCCTAATTTGCTAATAATGGTCCATCACCCGCTGTTCG
The DNA here is from genome assembly GCA_025024175.1 of Rhyzopertha dominica. NCBI lineage: Eukaryota > Metazoa > Arthropoda > Insecta > Coleoptera > Bostrichidae > Rhyzopertha > Rhyzopertha dominica. Next base: position 11,643,608 of record QCXZ01000138.1, read on the forward strand.
GGCAAAGCAGATTCTTGGCCCAACTATATTGCGGGATTAGTTGACCCGCTCAGTCAGAGAAGGGTTAGATAGGTAGACTGGCCCAACTATACGACTCCGATTTGTAACATCAAAAGTACTTCGTGTCTCGGTAGTCGGGAGCACACGAGATAATTATCCCGGCATGAGTTCTTGTAGATCGATGAGAGCAGACCTACATGAAGTATAAAAAATGGGAGCTAAATAACCATGGCATATCAGCCTGCTGTGAGTACTACTACGAAAAGAGGTTTACTGGATGTATCGTCTTGAACTAACTCCAACAAGGCGAGCCAGCACCTTTAATTTTTGGAATAATTAATAATTTTAATCAAATTTCGTGGAACTGTTCGAACAATTACCGATCTCCTCTAGGGATACCTGCGTTTACCTGTTTAGTTTGTTTTCTTTTATACCTCTCATTTTTTTTCAGTTTTGGGGGTTTCCGGAATTTTTGCCTTATTTTCATTAGTTTTTTTGTATTTTTCATAGATAATCTGTATTTATTGCTTATAGCTGTTTCTTTTTGAATCATGCTTATTCACTATTATACTTTCAAATGAAGTATACATCGTTTTGTTGAATGTTTTATCTCTAAGAAAGATAGTATGTCTGTGATTTACTTGTCAGTTCTAACGTTCATTAAGGCGTCTAGTTTACTGATTAAAACAAGTGACGAAATTACATTTTTAATAAATGTAATGTAATGAGAAAATTATTTAGCTATCGCAACCTCCATAACCATTTTAATGAGTTCACGGAATATATCGGTATGGTTAAACACATTGTTAGAGCTCTGATTGATTCAACTATCACAGGTTATCTGTTTTAATTTGACTCCTCTCATTGTAACCACAATTTCTTCTGGGTAATGCTTTAGCAAATTTATTTATTATAAATTTTGAAAAGTAACGTATTTTGCGACTATTATAGAAGCGTAATTTTTTTAACAGGCGCGGCCTGACAGAATCTTGTACATTTTATGATCTGACACCAGTTGATGATACCCACCACGTGCAGACTGTTTATGGCGCAAAAAGGAGCTTTTAAAAAGGCATTCCAGTGGCCACGTTTGTTTGTACAATTACTAAATATCTGTAAATTCAAAAACAAATGGACAGCCTTCTAGTAGCGTCTCATTACTTAAGTTCAAAGATCCGTTTACTATAAACATTTACATACCATTGACAGACTGTGCGAATTCCTTCCAGATGTAGGAACAGTTTAAAAATACAGATGGTAACACGGTAACCCAGATGTACAACTAGTACTAATAAATAGTTCCCACAAAATATACAGATAACTATTCACATATTAAAAGTGAAATTTTTAAGAAGTACAGATGTTACACATATCGACTGATTTTTGACCACTGCTTAAGTACTGCTTTAAACTCATTAGAATATTTAATGTCAGGAAAACCGCATCATTAAAAACAGGGCGTGAAACCGGTTTAATAAACCGGTTAAAACCGATAAAATCGTAACCGAAAACCGAAACCCAAACCGCTAAATTACGCTGACCTTAAACCGGTTCCAAACCGTTTTTTCAAATTTACTAACCGGTAACCTAACTAATAACCATGCGATGCGCCATGCGAACAACTGCGACCGTTTTATGATTCCAGGCAACATTATCGTATGCCTCTTATTGCTTACATCATGTATATATACTAATGCTACCCATCTATTTTGCTTTCAGATTAATTTAACTCGTAACAAACGGCAGTAGAAAAAATTACCCTATTTCAAACATTTCCTTAAATCCGCCATTAACTACGTAAAAGGTTCCTAGTTTCCGTCATGCGCACTGTACAGCTCTCTAGATAGCTGACGCTCACTGTTGTCAGTTTTATAAGTAGCGAGAGAAATACGAATAATGCAACCAGTTAATCTGACAAATAAACTCGAAAGTTTAACCTATGTAAACAAAAACGCGTGGCTAGAGTTAGGTTAGGTTTATTACGTTGCATATGGGACTTTACCGTTTTCTTTCTAACTACAACCAGAGACAGACCTGATAGTTTCAAAATTTATCATATCGTTGTCATAGGTAAGTATACAAACTTTAAACATTATCAAGCAATAACTTAAGCGTCGTTTAATTCCTTATAATAAAAACATTGGTTCAAAAGCTTTCGTGTTTTAACAAAGTCCAGTGAATGCGCTTATTATATTGAACTATTCAGTATAGAATAAACTGACTGAAAGGTGATTTAAGTTATTTTCACAAATACGCCTTAAGTTGACTCATGAAAACCCCATATCAAAAATATACTTATCATTGTCACAATGTCAGTTTATGAGTAGGTACTTTCCTCACTGCATCGCGAAAATTGGCAACGCGACGTAGCTGAACAAAAATGTAAACAAATATTACTGGCAATGTCGCTAGAGCACTGGTGTTTTGTTGGGGTTTCTTGCTTTTGTCAGCATGAGAAGCTTTTACGTCATCTCCGTGGCGGGATATCGAGGCATTTGAAATGGATATTAAAAATCCATACTTTCACATTTTTTTTCTTGGCTAACAATAACCAGAAGAAATCGCAAAAAAATGTTTTTGATTTTCATTTTCTATGTACATTTTAAATGTAAAATAAAAAAATGTGGGACGACCCCGTTGTCGGCTTGCTAAAAACCTATTTTTGGTTTAGCATGTACGTAATAACGGTTTTAACCTAAAAAATAGAGGTTACCGGGAACAAAAAACATTTAACCGGTAACCGAAACCGATATGACACCAACCGGTTAAATACCGGTAACCAAACCGAAAAATATAACGGTTTCATGGCCTGATTAAAAATAACTTTAAAATTGTTTAAGGTTTTAGGATATGGGGCACGGTTACAGAATTTTAGTATGTTTGAACTTTTTTAAATAAACCTTTGGTTTGTCCGACTCTATTATTACTTCATTTCATTCCTTTCGAAATTATTGTTTTGGTCAATACATGGTCATGGTGGTTATTTATTCTAGAGTAATATTAACTCCTCGAGAAACTTTTCAGTTAGCTGTCTTTTATATTCCAGTATGTACATTCTAGTCCATTACTGCTAAATTGCACGGCCCATTGCGCTTTTTAAAATATTGTGGCGTTTAATATGGTAGGCCAGATTCATATTGGTACGCCCTCGTGCAATCCTTTAAAATGATGGCCGAAATATAGGACCGTATACATCTTGATCTTGTGTCAGAATTAATGACTAAAGGATACCCTGAACAACTCGCATCACTGCAGCAAGAGTTATTACACTGGTTTTCACAGCATCTACCATCGCAGATCACAGCAAATGCATTAACAGTTTTAATCGCTTGCCTCAGAAATTTGACAACATCCAAATATTTCAATTTAGATTTCCTACATGAATTCCGGTGCTTGAATTTTAACAAATACAAGCACCACAACTGAATATCCAAAGCGTCACTCATTAATTTTTACAAATTGGTGCAATCAATTTACAATTTTTTGTTTGCCTCCAGGTCAAGTACGCAGCCTCCACAGCGACCACATTTACCTTAACAGCTGATGATTTATCGGTGACCCCTTGTAGACATGAGATGCCTTCGTTAAAGGTAAATCTGGTATCATTTTTGAGTTAATTAGAAATGCACCAGAACTTCTCCTCGCGGTGATACCTTGACAGAGACCCAGTGTTTGCTGGATTACGAAGGTCGATGATCCTAATCCAACAAAGAACTCGAAAAAGACATCATATCTTGTCGTCAAGGTCTGACGTGGGCATGGATTATATAGTAATCCAAGACACTTTATAGGAAACTGGTAGGATCAATATGCGTTTCCATATCGGACGAGGATTTGAATAACAATTACAAGACGATGATGGTCTTAAGACTGTTTAATGACTTTAAGAATATATAGCAGCGACAGCTTCCATCTGAAATAAAGTAGGCATTGCGTCATATGCAAGTTTTTATAAATGTGAGTTTTCCGGAGTCGTATAGTTGATGGGCCAGTCTACCTATCTAACCCTTCTTTGACTGAGCGGGTCAACTAATCCCGCAATATAGTTGGGCCAAGAATCTGCTTTGCCCGAACAGCGGGTGATGGACCATTATTAGCAAATTAGGAAAGACCTTAATTTATGTGATCTGTGTAACTTATTAATGTGATTGCTACGGTTTTTTCTTACCAAACACGCTTAAAGGAATAAATTAAAACAATTTTCAAGTTTTAATACAAACCTATATTTATACGTTACAATAATAACATGTATGTATGTACAGTAAAGTATAAAAATATTTACAAATTTACAAATATACGAACCTATATTTATACGTAATAACACAATATTAACATATATGTATGTACAATAAGGTATAATAGTAATTTTTGTATTAAGTGCGCGAAATGAGTGTTTTTTTAATGGCGCCTGAGAATGTTATTTTAGTCGAGACCGCCAGGTCGAGACCTAAAAGACATTCGAAGGCGCCATTAAAACATGAATTTCGCCACGAAATACAAACATCGTTTTTTCTACAGCCTCCAGATGAAGAAAAAAGTAACAGAAATTAGTTGGAACAAAATGGTCTGATAAATCGAGTTGCTTGCATGGTTACGATGATAAATAAAAGTGATAGTTGCGAAAAATTTGTCACAATAGGTATCGAGTTGCCTGCACAGTTAAAAAATATTATTTTTTCACTGTAAAACCGTGAAAAAATAATATTTTTTCACAGTGCAAAAACGTCAAACTTCGCGCATAGGTAACCATGCATAAATGTCACGATTTTTTGACGGCTGTAGAAAAAAAATATTTACATATTTGGCGCGTATTTAAATGAAACACTTTTTACAAATGTCAGCCTGTCTATGAGATTTTGTTTGTAGTTATTAATTTTGACTTGAAGATAATCTTGCTTTAATTTTACAGTACGCATAACAACTTTTTGGAATTTGTTGGATGTGTTTATTTTAACATAAACTTCGCTTTGAAAATTCAACAAACTATCAACAAATTGAAAAATATTTGGATGAGGCGAATAAAAACTTTTATTAAATCTTGAATGAAATGACTCACACGCATTGGTTGTTCTGTAAGAGGAGGCAGATGAACTTGCCCAAATATTTGGAGTAAATTTGGCATTTTCGCTGATGTAATTGTCCACTAAATAGTCGCAAAACTCTTGAAGTTTCGAATGTTTTGGCATGATTGGAATTAAATCGAATGCGAAGGCGTCACCCACTTCATCACAATCAAGAAACTGAAGTCCAAAACAATATCTTAACATTTTGCCAACTTCCGTGTGGTTTTTATAATCTTGTGACAGTACAAGCGAGTGAATTTTTCGTTACCATGCCTGTGGAAGATGGAATCGGCATCCACTTACTCTAGCTTCCTCCCGCGTATCCATAATAGCATTGTGGATTGCAGTTTCAAAATCAATCACGACACTTTTAGGATAAAATAGTAAGTCACTTTCACTGCACTTCTGACACAACATGTATTCAAACATGTTTGATATGTGAATTGCTTTTTATCCGGAAGCAAACAAAATACCAATGGAACGTAATGTCCATTCTTGTATCCATGAATTGTAAAAAGTTGTGTAAAAAATTTCGGACAAAAATCAAATGTGCCGTCCATATACACAGTTTCAGTACAACATAAAAAGTAAAGATTGCTGTAAGAAGCAAAAATGATGATACCTTGGTCTGCATTATTTGTCAAGACAAATGATTCTTCTTTATCTGTCATAGGTGCCAAAGTGTTTACTGCTTCGAAAACGTCTTTTTGCGTTTTGGGTAGATTTGGAGTTAACTTTCTCCTGCACATCCATATATTATGCCTTACAAGTTCCATATCGTAAGTCGTTATGTTACTGTTTATGCCAGGGTTAGACCGAAGTTCCGTGTGCACTAATTTGGCAGGTTTTTCGTGTACATTTTCTAGAGCTCTCCTTTTCGCACTGTTGTTGACAATCTGCCTGTGCAGGTTTATGTCTTCTTTGTGATTGTGAGATAATTTGGAGTCCAAGATCTCATTTCCAGCCGACGTGTAGATTTTTGCGGGACATTTCGATGTTTTATTTGTACACCTCCAACGCACAGTTCCGTTTTTCAGCACGTTTGCGATGCAAAACTTGTAGTTATTCACCACCAACAGTTTTTTGCCTTTTTCACTTTGCATGAATACAACTTCCATTTCGCCGGTATGAATGTGCGGTAGAAATTTTAGTAAAACTGTTTAATTTGACTGCGTTTCAGAATTTATAAACTCATTCCAGCAGGTAACCACCCTCTTTAACAAATTATTTAGGACATCATGGACAAGTGTCTAATAATATTTTACATTTTTCAAATAAGTCCCACCCATCTTAATTGTGTTTCGTGATCTATTGGGTCCACAGCCACAAAATGTTTGCGTTTAAATTAGCTACTTTTCTAAGTAGTATCAGGTAGCAGGATCTGATAAGGATTCGTTATCGATAACTATCAGCGGGAGGTTCATAATCCACCGTCCGCATCCTTCTGGCCCAACTCAATGGCAGATTAAAGAGCGATAAAGTTTTTGGCCCAACTATAATATGCCCGAGTTTTCTGGACCACACGGAAAATGATAAGTATAAAAACATTCCCGCATTGTGAATGAACGAAAAAAAAGAATACTTTATCGAAAAATATGTATCTGGCCAAAATGTTATTTATTTAACATAATCTCTTTTAAGACTTTTTGACTTCGTATGTCGTGATGGGCAGGATTAAATTACTGCTAGTAAATACCGCCAATCTATACAGTATGTGAAACACACTGGATTATTGGAGTTGTTCCTATTTTTAAATATAACGACTCTCCACACAACGTTTATTATAATATTGAAGGATCTGAACTTCGTAGGTGCCTTGCAATTATAGATGTAGATGTAACAATTGATAAAGCGTTATAAGTTCCATTATTACAAAGAATCCTGTCGCCTCTTTTCTCAACCGGGTGTCATGCTCCACGGTCCTTATCTTTTTTCATTGCGTACAGACTTTGAACCCTAAGCTCAGCAAATAAATCTTACGACCATTAAACATGTCATCGCGCACATTAATATTTACATAGCCACCAAACGGTAGCTCGAATTTAGCACCTGGTAGTAAACAGTCAACAACGGTTGTTCAAATAATCGCGTGGTGTTTTAGTTTGCACCACGCGAGCGAAAAAATGAAACATTTCCGAGTATATCGCAACAATAGGATGTGGCCCCAATGTAATCGCTTGTGTGGTCGCACCCATTGACGTCAAACACATCTTATTATTATTATTATCAAATGCACATTCGGAAACACGTTAACAACGGGGCGTGGGTGCACAACATCTACGGAAGTATTTAGATAATTATGCAAACGACCACGTAGTGCAGATGTTTCTTGTCGAGTGAAACGCTGTGGGCTTGGAAAGATTCCTTATTAGATATGATCTTCACGTTCATGCAAGTGTTGTTTAACACAAGCGAAGCTATTTGAAAATTTTCCTACAATTACATTTTAGAACGTGCGCTAAACATGAATAACGTCATTTGCAGAAAGACATGAATGTAGAATGTTAAAATTAATTTGCTTACATCCAAGAAACAAATAACATTTTGTAAAAAAATACTAAGATTTTTTTCTTACTTCCTTATCCAGCTCGAGTTGCGCGTATTATGATGACACATATAAGCGGTTTGCAATGTACACAATAGACGACGGTTACAGACTGTTATAACAATCAGACTCATTTTGCCGAGAAGATCTAATAAAATTGGACCCAACAGATATAATAGTATTATATGAGTAATAATTTTTAGTCTGGATTTAATATTTGCTGGTTTTCCAAGCATTTTTACTTAACATTTATTGTTATTATTCTATTGAATATCCATATCTTTTATGGAACATCCATTTTTTAACACGCACTTACATCCATTTTCTCCAAGAATATTTGTTATTTTATGCGTCGTACTTTACTTCTTAATGCCTTACAGTATTTGCGATAAAACTTTTACTGTCATATGAATTCTTCGCGGTATCTACTGAATAAAAGCTTTGTGCATTCAGATATAAATTCGCTTCTTGTATTTAACAAACATGTTAACAATGCAGTCAGAAATGAACTAGGACGTCCAGAAATTAATTTTTCGCAAATGGATCCTTCTACTCTAGGCCACTTTTCCGACGAATCGTTGCAGCTAGAGACCAACTGACACCGGTCCCAAATGCAGTAGGTCCACATTAGTAAATGAACATAAAATTACCGTAATCGGAGACCATCAAGTTTCAAGGTGAAGAAATAACCAAGGGGTTGTTGTTAGCCTTTGCTCTTTTTCAATTTTCTGTGGAAATTATTTTTCGCTTAAAATCGGCATAGCGATATATTTTGAGCTCCAGATTCCAAAAATGCAGTCAGAAATGAGCTAGGACGTCCAGAAATTCATTTTTCGCAAATGGACCCTTCTACTCTAGGCCACTTTTCAGTCGAACCGTTGCAGCTAGAGACCAACTGACACATGTCCCAAATGCAGTAGGTCCACATTAGTAAATGAACATAAAATTAGCGTAATCGGAGACCATCAAGTTTCGAGGTGAAAAAACAACAACTCTTTTTCAATTTTCTGTGGAAATTATTTTTCGCTCAAAATCGGCACAGTGATGCATTTTGAGCTCCAGCTTCCAAAAATGCAATCAGAAATGAGCTAGGACGTCCAGAAATTAATTTTTCGCAAATGGACCCTTCTACTCTAGGCCACTTTTCAGTCGAACCGTTGCAGCTAGAGACCAACTGACACATGTCCCAAATGCAGTAGGTCACATTAGTAAATGAACATAAAATTAGCGTAATCGGAGACCATCAAGTTTCAAGGTGAAAAAACAACAACTCTTTTTCAATTTTCTGTGGAAATTATTTTTCGCTCAAAATCGGCACAGTGATGCATTTTGAGCTCCAGCTTCCAAAAATGCAATCAGAAATGAGCTAGGACGTCCAGAAATTAATTTTTCGCAAATGGACCCTTCTACTCTAGGCCACTTTTCCGACGAATCGTTGCAGCTAGAGACCAACTGACACCAGTCCCAAATTCAGCAGGTCCACATTAGTGAATGAACATAAAATTGGCGTAATCGGAGACAATCAAGTTTCAAGGTGAAAAAACAACAAAGGGGCATTTGCTCTTTTTCAATTTTCTGTGGAAATTATTTTTCGCTCAAAATCGGCACAGTGATACAAAGCATAAAAATAAATCTACCTACACTAGTGCGTACTCATTCTTTTACGAAGAGTTAATGAATATGTTAAATATAATTAATTTGATATGCGAGTTTGTGTTTAGTTTTTTATAGATAATTAGGATTGTATGTGTAGTGCTGTACTGGAATGGCCTTTTACACTTTTCTTGTATTTTGTCATGTTTTTTACAAATATGTTTCTTATAAATTTGTAATGATATCATTTTTTTACCTTGCTCGGTCTGTTTCATGCCTTCTGGTGTCACTATTACTGTTAAACTAAACAATCCTGGAATGCTACGACGGCAGTTCTGATGCTTGTTTGGGTTAAGGCAATTACGATTACGTCATCCGGAGCCGTGGCTGGAAGCTGGGACGCTGGCAATCAGGAGAGCGGCATTCGATTTTTAACACTCAATCGTGTACCATATCGATTTAATTAATATTTGTACGGAATATACTTTTTGTTTCGAAGTGTAGTTTATTTTTTTCTTAATATTTCTAACATCAGAAGTGGGATAAAAGATACGCGTTCACAGTGTTTTTCGTGGTTCTGGTGAAACGGTGAAATTATTATGCCTCGAAAGTCAAGGTCACCAGTTCGTCGAAGTTCCCGCAGGACGAGATCACCTTCTGAGGATGGAATAGGTGATCGTGTGGGGCCGTCGAGGACAGAACGTAGTAGTCGTAAGCGACGTCATGCCCGACGGGAGCGACGAAGGTCAGGTCGACGACAGGAACGGAAGAGCACCAGGTCCCGGAGAAGGGCTTCGGGAACACCGGAGCTGGGCGGGGAGCTTGAGCGGCGGGTGTCAAGCGCTGGTGACAATACCACCGACCAGCAGCGTAGCGAAGCTACGGAGTCCGTGTCGCAGCTGGGGGAAGCGATCTCCCAGGGCATAGGTCGACTCGTACAAAACTTAGGGGTAAGCCAGGCAGAGCGTCAGGTGGTGAGTACCGCTTCCACATCAATTATTGACGAATACAACCCGTTTACGCATAACATCACTGAGTGGTTGGCTGCAGTAGACGAATTCGCATATATTTACGGGTGGAATGATAGGACAATTTGTCATTTGGCACTAAGTAAGTTACGTGGTCCCGCCGAAGTTTGGTATAGGGCACTTCCAACACGAATTTTTACATGGCTGGAGTGGAAAAAATTATTAACTGAACAGTTCCGCGCAAAGAGAGATTTGCATGATGATTTAACCAAAATGATGCAATGTGTCGCACATCCTAATTAGAGTTTATACGCTTATACTTTTGAAAAACTATCCTTGATTCAAAAACTAAAATTACCACTTTCAGGCGAAGATCAGGTTAATTTAATTTTAGGCGGCATATCTAATGAACAAATAAAATTTTCAGTAGAAACTGCAGGTATTACGGAACCTAGTGATTTAGCCCGGCATTTTAAAACATTAGATGAAAGACAGAGGCGTGCACCGCTGGCCAGTCCCGGTGTGTCAGGTATGGAAACAGGGAAGGTGCCTGCTGGCGGTAGTCAGGGAACGTCAGGTGCTAAAAAAAATACGCTGCGATGCTATCATTGTAATAAATGGGGTCATATAAAGAAAAATTGCCCGCAAACCACCACTCAGCATCGAAGTAAATTACCAGCAATAGAATATCATGTAAATTATATTGCTAAAAATCCCAATGACAAATTTTACAAAACCATAAAAATCAACGGTCAGGAAATAAAATCATACATTGACTTCGGTAGCGAATGCTCGCTTATAACTCAAGACGCAATAAATCAGTTACAGTTACAAACAAAACTCTGCGTCGGTAACGTACGTTTATTTACATTAGCCGGCAACGCCATAAAACCAAAGCAATTAGTCAGCGTTGAAATAACCCTCGATAATATCAAGCGAACAATCGAGTTCTATGTTATTGAAAAATGCGTACTGAATGTGCCCGTATTAATAGGACAAAATTTTACCGAGCTTTACGACATTAGTTATATAAGAACCGGATCTGAACTAACTTTTACAGAAGATTTCACACGGAATTATAATAGTAGCTTACTTGAGAGCGTTACAATAAACATAGGCGTAGGTGATGCGGGGCACAAAAATCTTTAAAAGGTATTTTAAATGAATATGCCAATTGTGTAGCGACAAACTTAAGTAACATCGGTTGTACTAAATTAACTGAGATGGTAATTTCTCTTAATTCCGAAAAACCAGTAACTTGCAGTACCCGACAATTTTCAGATCACGAACGTGAACAAATAAGGGAAATCATAACTGACTTGTTGGAAAATGATATAATTCAGGAATAGCACGGTCTAACGCTGAACCTTAAGAAATGTTCTTTTCTGCAAACTAAAATTGAATACTTGGGTTACCAAATTAGCAATTCACAAATACAACCTTCCTCAAATAAAATACAAGCCGTTACTCAGTTTCCTGTGCCGACAAACGTTCACCAAGTGCGACAGTATTTAGGATTAACGGGATATTTTCGAAAATTTATACACAATTATGCAGTTCGATCGCGACCTCTGAGTAGTCTGCTACTGAAAGGTGYCTCCTGGAAGTGGGAGCAAGCGCAGCAAGAATCATTTGAAGATTTAAAGCTAAGTTTAACATCAGCACCTATTTTAACCCTATTTGACCCAGGAAAGGTTATAAAATTATACACTGACGCTAGTCGGTGGGGTCTGGGTGGTATATTGGTGCAAGAATACGACGGAAAAGAGAAAGCTGTAGCATATTTTAGTCGGCAGACTACCAGGGATGAACAAAAGTTTCATTCATTTGAATTAGAAGCACTCGCAGTCGTTTCAGCAATCAAGCGTTTTCGACAGTATTTATTAGGCAGAATGTTTACTGTCATAACAGATTGTGCAGCCGTTAAACAAGCCTTCGATAAACAAGAGGTTAATGCGCGCATTGGTCGATGGGTGTTGGCACTCAGTGAATATCAATTCCAAATTATACATAGACAGGGTGCACGAATGATGCATGTCGATGCATTGAGTAGAAATCCATTGATAGAAAACAAAAACTTGTGTCTTGTGGTGGTATCTGACGAAGCTTGGTTACTGGCTGCTCAGCAACAAGATGCAAAGATTCAAAATATTAAAAATATCTTAGAGACAGGAGACTTCAATCAAAATAAACACATTTTTAACAGTTTTGCTTTAAAAGGTGGCAAGGTATATAAGATAACAAAATACGGGTTAAGATGGGTGGTTCCGAAATATACGAGATTTCAGGTGTTACGAATGGCACATGATGATGCAGGACATTTCGCATTCGAAAAGACGTATGAGTTGATAGCAAAAAAAAAAATATGTCAATAATTGCCTTAATTGTTTGTATTTTAAATCGCCATTAGGGAAAGCGCCAGGATATTTACATCCAATTAAAAAGATCCCCAAACCTTTTCACACAATTCACATAGACCACTTGGGTCCGTTTATTAAAAGTGTTTCAGGAAACACTTACGTTTTAGTTATAGTTGATGCTTTTACTAAATTTGTGATGATTTACCCCGTTAAAAATACGACATCTAAAGCCACTATTAAGTCCCTCAAAGATGTGATTAAAAATTTTGGTGTTCCGCATAGAATTATAAGCGACCGGGGCACTTCCTTTACTAGCGCAGAATTTGCGGAATTTTGTAAACAAAGTGGCATTGTCCATCATTTAAACGCAGTTGCAATGCCGCGCGGAAATGGCCAAGTAGAAAGGTACAATAAAATTATTTTAGATTCTTTGTCAACAATGGGGGCTGATAAACAGGACAAACATTGGGACGATAACATATCTAATATCCAAGTTGGGTTGAACGGTACCCTCAACAAGGCGATTGGTGTTACGCCTAGTGAGGCGCTAATGGGATATAGAGTTGTGTTTCAGGGCAAATTAGCTCCAGAAGGTGGAGAAATGATGGACGTTACTAAAATACGAGAAGAAATGATACATCTATCAGAAAAGCATCAGGCAGAATCGAAGCGGAGGTTTGATCTAAAGCGGAGCAGTCCTCATCAAAATGCAGAGGGTGATCTGGTATTGATCCGGATTACCAGTGCGCCAGCGACGGGTAGTAGTCGTAAACTCCTGCCGAAGTGGCGAGGACCCTTTAGAGTGACCAAGGTACTGGGACGAGACCGGTACGAGGTTTCGGACATCCCAGGGAGCAGTCGTAAGAGGCTACGATATTCTGGGATCGTCGGGGTGGAGAACGTACGCCCATGGATCCGAATATCGTAGGCATGGTGTCCGAGGTAGGGCACCATGGAGGGGTGTACTTGAGGTGCATACCTATGACCTCCTGATAGGTAAGGGGATGGCGGTAACACGGGGAAGTTCTGAGACCATTAGTGTCGAATGATCTCAGAATACAGTGGTCATCCATTAGATATCTGTTAGGTAGGAGGAGGTCATGCAAGTACACACCTGGTCACTGGTCTTGTACATGGGTGGCACTAGACTTAAGTTATCTCGTTGGTTATAAGCATTTTATTTTATATTCCATTTTGTTATTTTATGCGTACCCCATTAATTTTAAACTTGGCCAAGTTTATCCTTAATTTTAGGTTAGGTGAATTCGAGATCCGGAGCGACTGGAAACGTAGTTATTACATTATTAATTTTATTAATGTGTCTGGAAATCATTAAAACAACATTTAGCGTTGCTAGTCGACCGATTCTCATGCCTTGTTATGAGTTTCAGCTACATGGCTGGTTCCTTCGGATGACAGGAGGTTATTGCCGAAATTCAAATGGTCAGTCCAAGGCCGATGTGTGGAGCCACAACTCGACTTGAGCAGGGACGCTCCAAGATGTCAGGAACGGCCGTGTTAAACTAAACAATCCTGGAATGCTACGACGGCAGTTCTGATGCTTGTTTGGGTTAAGGCAATTACGATTACGTCATCCGGAGCCGTGGCTGGAAGCTGGGACGCTGGCAATCAGGAGAGCGGCATTCGATTTTTAACACTCAATCGTGTACCATATCGATTTAATTAATATTTGTACGGAATATACTTTTTGTTTCGAAGTGTAGTTTATTTTTTTCTTAATATTTCTAACATTACCATCATGCTGTTATCACTGCATCTACATTTGGGTATATCCCTTTGTTAAATCCTTTTATATGTTCTGTCCTTCTTGTCGAAGCATATTTTATTGCAATTTTTTGTTGTTTTACAACAGCTCAGCATAAGGATCAAATAAATCAGTGTGGCGACAGTTACACCTTTTTTCACATTAACTCATCATCTTCCTTGTCAATGTTCCTAAATTGTCATCTTCTCGTGATATGCATTGAACATTGTTAAAAGTTGGTTACCTTTTATCAAGGTTTCTAGACTTTACTGAAGTCGACACTGTCCCTAGAATTTTGTATTCTTAGCGAAGTATTAGCACTTCCTGTGATGTGAAGAAGACTTTGTCTGTAGCTTCTTCGCCATTTATAAAGCTAGGAGTGACTCCATTCTAATTTTTAAAACTTGGTTCCTTTTTCCTCATCACATCTTTTTTTAATTTAATTCTTTTATCTTGTTTATATCGCTTTCTCCGACTCAAAGGACCAAAAAGAATCACTCCACGGTTATTATTATTCATTGTGAAATAGGATTGTCACTCACTGAATTGTTCTACTTCTACGACGTAATTTCATTGCTCAAAGTAATAGAACGCCAATGACATTTATCCTGCCGTTTTTTTTCAGCGGCTTCTCCTTGAACTTTGCAATGCCATTAAAGGATTCGCCTTCATTGCAAGACATTAATGCGTAATAAATCTCGACACACATACCTCCGATTTTTTCCTTGTGCCTGCTACCCGCGCTAAATAATTCATAAAGCGAATTACCTGCATACCTACCTGCAATAGCTCGTTTGCTTCGCAGAATTCAAGGAATCTAAACGATTATTATGAGGACGGTGGTGGCATGCCCGGTTGACTGCGCGAGTATGAATTTGTAAAAGCCACTGGCGTATCATTGAAGTCATTTATAAAATACTAAACACTTTATACTTTTACAGAAAAGGAAAAAATTGAAATCTGTGGGTTGGAACTTGCTCTAATCATTGAATGATTTTACAGGGTAATTTAACTTCGGTTACTCACATGGGGATTTCGTAAACGGTAGGAAATAGAAAGAAGCTTTTCTTTTTTTGATGAGATCACACTTTCTGGTTGATCTATCTGATGTTTGATATTGATGTTCCACGCCACTGGCGCTCATCAATATTGTCTCTCCAAGCTACAGAAGCGCCGACAAACAGTCTACGCAGGACAGTACAGTCCCCGATGACAGTTCGAGACAAATCGAACCTGTCACCGTCCCCGTCTTTCTTCCTGTCCAACGGCTCGATTTCACATTCATCCAGACGCGATTTTTTACACGCTTTGACGTCACCGCTGATGAGGGCAAACGCGTAAAAAGTATCTTAATCGACGGCCGATATATTTCGGTTTCATTCTTCATGGCTAACGGAAATTTTATCGCATTTTTTTATCGGCTAGGTAACTAACGCTTATAATGTTTATTTATAGCGGGCGAATTAATTTAGCAGTTTTGGTATTCGAGCACCGCGTCGCTAACGTCATCAGCGTCCACGCCAATGCGAAATAAGAGTTAAATTGCCTCTATCGACGATGTTGAGTGTGTTGTGGATGGTAATGGCGATCATAAATGTGTAACTTTTGTTTGTATTTTTTTCCGGAGCTGGATAATACCGTGACATTCGGCTAAATTTATATTAAATAATTAAAAAGGCCATATCATGCAAGAATTATGTAATTTCTAGGAAATTTTTGGTGACTTGTTGCGTTGTAGATGATTAAAGGGTACTGTTGTGCTCATGATTTTAACTACAACTATCGTTTAAATTATTAATTTTTCTTGCTATACCTAGCACCTAGCACCACTGGGCTACCTACCGTTCAGATTAGTTCCCCACAGAGGCGAGTGGATAATACCGTCATCCACGTTCTAATTCTCGCATCAGAGAATTCTTGTGATCTCATTATTCAACYTGTAAGTTGCAAGCTGCATTTCCCTATAAATGATTTTATGTTGTGTCATAAAGATAACAGAGAGAAACACTTGCAGTCGATTTTTAGAACAATACTTAACGCCTACTATTTAACGAAGAATACTTGTTAAGTTATACATTACATTTAATTAGTGAAGTAATACTATGTAATCTAATTACAGTTTTATTTTTTAACAGGTAAGCATACCAAGATGTTCCTTGATAATTTGGTAAAATTATGCCACCTAAGAAAACGGTAAGGGCCAATTGTGAAGAACTTTTTCATTTTATATCGACGTATGAATCATTGTGACGTCATGCTTTTTTATAAGCGACTATGATCAAGCTACCATGTATTTTTATGTTATCTACTTAATCATGAAATAAAAACTAATAATAATGTTAACCTTACAAACTATTTTAAACATGCTATGTTTTTAGATGTACAATATTTAAGATGTAGTTACTTTAAAGTACCTGTTCTTTGATTTTGGGCTTATTGCCATCTTCTGTTAGCCACCACTAAATTCCACCAAAGGTTTTTTTTTAATTTCTTGAGAGAGCATGTTCTTTTTGAGTGATAGAGAATGAACAATAAATTTTATTAACATCGCACATTACTAGGCAACATTATAGTATCTTGACCACTGGTCTGCTTAAGTTTTAGGCTTGGTAATGATTGTTGCGAAATTACTTATCACGTGAACCACATTTGCTTTGATATTCTGTATTTCTATATCCTTATACAATTTTAAAATGCGAGCTGAACAACCATAGGTAGTAATGTTAGATCGACTTTTTTCTTGTATAATTTTCATACCCGCCATGTTTCCCAACGTTGTCATTAATAAAGGACTTCACACTGCACACCTCTTGCCAAATATTATGAGGTATGTAATATGTGATGTATCAACAGTTTCATGAAAAAATCTTGCCTTTCTTCAGTAATAATTGTATTTTGCACACTGGCTCGTTTCCAGTCATTCTTCGTTATTTCTAAAACTGCTATTTCACCGATAGCTGTGTTTCTTAAAATTTTTGACGTAGTTAAAAGTAACCTTTAAATTCTGTCCGTAATTATTTGACATTTGCCTTCATTTAATTGCAACAATGCAACTGACCCATACACGTTAATAAAGTGACATTTTAGATTTTATCACGCATTTTAATCAGACAGAATGTCGGCAGTGATTTGGACAGTGATTAAAGCAGGGAGTTTGAACTTTAGTCTTTAAGTACGCAAACAGTGATTTCGCATATCGACGATATACTCCGCCAACTCATGATGCAATTTGTTATAGCAACAGCCGCATTACACAAACATAAACCTTTGTTTCCAGCAAATATTTGAAGTTCGCTTTATCTAATCGCCTACGAATTAACGACCATATTTGCTGTAGTTTATGAAGTGGACAGGCTAAAGTGTTGTTTATGTTTGCGGAAAATTAATTAAGATTCTCCAGCGCCGGATGTAGCCGTAATTATCATGTGTCGATAGGTTTTTATTCGACACCTAACGCTTCACTGATTTTTAGCGTCACGTGAAGAATGGATATTGTATTTTTGCAGATTAGCTGCGGTTACGCCAATGAATGCTAATGAATCGTGCAACAGTGTTGAACCAATTAAATCGATAAGTTTTTGTGGTCGTTCCGTGAGTTTTTACATAACGTGTTTTAACACCCGCATGTGATAAGGAACCAACTTCTGTTCGTTTATTGTAGTCGATTCATACATTTTTATCTGTTAAGTACTTGATCCGTAAGTAAGTTCGGAGCAGATGATCTATTAGTTCGAACTAATCGGGAACTTCTCCGTTCAATTAGTGATATTGATAGCGTACATGAAAACAAAAAAGCAAACAAACGACCGCAATGAAAATAAGACTTTTGAAGTGATTTGTAATTTAAGAAAATATGAAATGGAAAAAAAATAGCAGTGCGATTAGATACTCATTCCTAATGAAAAATTGGCCTCAATTCAGCTTGTGAATATTTCGCTTGCGCTTGTTTGGTAAAACTTATTTTCTCTCAGATCAGGGGCGGATCCACGGGGGGGGGGGAACTGCGGGAGAGTTCCCCCCCAAAAAGTTGTACATTATACATTTTTTCCAATGAGACACCGAAAATCGTAAAAAATCAACAATTGAACATTTAAGAATAAAATTATCGATAATGTTTTAATATATAAGTTACTGCATTTCCATCATAAATGACGCTCTGCGAAGAAAAGGACTTTGAGTTGCTAATCAATTTCATTTACCCTATAAGGATTCATTTGAAAATAAGCGTATTTCCGCGTGGGTGCGTTCTCAACAAAAGAGATAGTGGTAGATTTGATACTATGAAATACATGTTGAAATATGTATCAAAAATAAATCTATGGTTTACATTTACACATTTCTTAAATAAAGTACAAAATTATGTAGTTCCCCCCCCCAAAATCCTACTCTGGATCCGCCCCTGTCTCAGATAGATAGAGTAGACAGWAGAGTAAGKAAAGTAGATATTGTTTTCTAATTTGTAAAAAATACATTTCATATCTTCCTTATTAAATAACCATAAATGTTACTTTGAATTGCTATACCTATGTATGAAGCTTGTGATTATGTTTCATTTTATCATTTTTTATCTTGCAATAGGTTTAAGCCATACTTACTTCTACCCGTGCCGAACAGATTAATATATCAATAAGCATTGCATTATTGGCTGATGTCCTAGTTGGTTCCACGATCAACTTACGAAACTGGAATGTATCCCGCAGAGCACATAAATTTATTGCAAAATTTTTGTCTATGTCAAGTAAATTAACCTTAGTTAGTTAATTATTTCATCGCATTGCGGTAAAATATGCATTATTGATTCTTGAAAGCAATAAAAAAAATTCATGAATTTGAAAAATAAGGGGGTCTATAAACAACGATAAACTTTAGCCAGATTTGTTCCAAGTGGATATCATTAAGGCTATCGATAACAGAACATCGATATATGTTTTTAACATACTCGCCAACGCCTCCTCCACGCCTGCCATCAGATCTATCTCTCCCTATGAGAGTATAACCCTTGTGTATACATATTATAGTGTGCTCACCTACATTGCGAAAAAACGGACAGATTTTGGGGGCGAAATGCGAGTGTTTCTGGGGGCAGACGTTTGATGGCGCTGTAACGAATTTGTAAAATAGAAGTAATTGACATTACCGGCATTTTGAGTACCCCTCATGTCCCCTACTTTAAAACCGTTCCTTTGCCGATGTTGCCAAGTGATGCTATAGTTATGCGAATGCAGAGTACGAGTTCTAATCATAAATAGTATATCCATATAAATTTGTATTATAATACGTATTAAAAGCAAAATCTTATGTCTTATGCAGCCATACTGTCTTACAAATCATTCTTTTAGTTCGTATAATGAACGTGTAATCTCCGTAAATGTTCGTGTACTTACATGCAAAATACAAGCTGCCAACATAGCTTTCTAAGAGTAACGCCTGCGCCTATCGCAGGATATCCCATTAAAAGATGAACTCGGTTTTTTATAAATGCTTGGGTTGTTATTCCTCGTACGATTTATTGACTACCTATTTATAAGTACTTTGTCTACAGGCAAATGAAATCAGATCATTCAATATTACGTTTACTGTCCCGCAGCAGTTAAAATCTCAGATATATGTTTTATTATAACCAGACGGTCCGTGCGATAATACTTCGAAAAACAATCGAATAAAACAGTCTTGCAAGCCTTGATAAACGAGACTCTCGAAGATAGGTCGTGTGAGGGTAGGTCAGGCTACAATATTTGTTATTTCATCGACTATGTAGTAAATGAGATACGGTTTCGGACACCTAATGTAACATAATAAGAGATGTGCTGTGATAACTTTACTAGGAACAGTAGGAACTTATGTTGAAAAACTTGAAGATAATTAGATAAAGAGACAAATAATAAGAATAAATGGATCTGTTGTTAATGTTTTATAACCAAATACGTCTTTAAATTCTATTTCCAAATTAAATTTTCGCAAAACCCATAATACATAGGTAAATGCCAGCATTTCAACCTCTCCGCTGAACTCTTGTGGCGTAACAAATAAAAGCCAGTCAAACATATGGGGAAGAATTTGTTTTTATTACATATTCGGCTATTCTCTTGTGTTAAGAGGGTTATTTCGAGGTGTAAGATCTGTATTTAGCAGATGGTTTAAAATGCGTTTCATATAGATAAATAGCCTCTAAGGGGATCAAGTTGGACACGTGTTAACAGTTTTATATTTTTGACTGTGGTTATGATAAATCCGGAAAATGCTGCTTCCATATTATGCACTTCTAGTGGGGACTTTTCTCTGTCCTCATTATTTACGTGATGCATATTATGGCCTTTGAATCTAAACCCAGCTTTACATTATTAACAATTTGTGTTGTGTGCCGTTCGTAAGCGCTCGGCCCGTGCGTCAAAAAAGCAGCACCTTCTG
Organism: Rhyzopertha dominica; assembly: GCA_025024175.1. NCBI lineage: Eukaryota > Metazoa > Arthropoda > Insecta > Coleoptera > Bostrichidae > Rhyzopertha > Rhyzopertha dominica. The sequence continues at coordinate 11,664,310 of QCXZ01000138.1, forward strand.
AGATTTGCAGCTGATTTTAGAATCCAGGAAATACTGTCATCCCAATTGCTTGCTTTTCTGTGATACAGTGGTTTGTTCTAGAAGTCTTAAGCTTTTTTTTGTTTTTCTGGTTATTTCGTTTTGATATCAAATTATACAGGACAATGAACGTCGCACATCTTCTTTGGACCAGTTACACTAACAGTAATTCAGAGAATTCAAACATCTGACATTGAAGACCTGATGCCCTGATGTCAACAGCAAGAAAATATCCATTGTGCTCAGTATGTGTTTTGCAGCAAATCTTGTTTTCATTTTTGAAGCGTCTACATAGCGTTCATGTTTTAGCGCAAATTCCAAATTCCAACCGACGGATAGCGTGCATCGTGCGCGACAGATATTTTTACGTTGATTTTTATGCGCCGCACACGTATGCACTACATTATTAAAATACATTTTTACGGCGCACACTGCACAACGCAAATTTTTACTAATGTGGACCCGGCTTAATACTTAGGCACCTATATTGTGTTTGGCCTGTGTACTTTTTTTATATAGGAAGCATTTAATTTCATAAATTCCATATTAGTTTAAATTTTAACACGTCTTCTTTATCCAAAATGTTACCTAATAGGATTGTTAATATACAGATAGATAGTAATCTTCAATACGTTCAATACAAATTAAAGTTAAAAAATCCCTTAATATTAAAAAGCTATGCTTTACCAAAAATTCATAAACTGCGAAATAAATATCAAAGTAGGTATAGTCGCAAATGTAAACGCTCCTACCTAATTAGCCAAATTAACAAAATTCGTCTATAAATTGCCAGCGATCTTTGTATGAAACAGTTTTTTAACATACAGATTTTATTTATAGCCATTGCGTATCGGAACTTTGCAATTTGCATGCCATGATGTGCGGAATCGCGAAAGTCGAAAATGCTCATTTTTCAATGGCTCGTGCAGGTGCACGTATATCGTATATCAATCATGCTGTTATTAGAAGTTGTTTGATCCCCGCGTTCCCTCACCCGCGCTCCATGGTCCTGGTCGTGTAATGCAGACGTTTGATGGTAGGGGTAGTCTGATATTCCCCTTTAACGAAATTCAAAGCTCCGATTTACCGCATTTAATACCATGTAGCAGTTCCGATGTTTACCGCTACGTACCGCCACCATACAGAGATAAATTGGCAAAATAGGTGTCCGCGATAAATCCCATAAGGTGAGCACACTATAATATGTATACACAAGGGTATAACCTGTAACCATTACTTAACTAAATTATAAATCTTGTTCTGAACTTTATTATGATCACTTTGAAGCCGTCGTATCTAGTAGTAAGGTATTTACGTATTTAAACGAACAATGCTGCATTTCTTTCAGATAGTTTACTATAGTTTATTGAATAGTGATGTTATAATGCTTTTTGACCTCAAGTAAAACTGATACACGTTAATTATTAATAGTTAATAATACTGCGATCGACAGTACGCGTACCGAAAACAGACCACCCAGCGCTCGAACCGCCTGCAACAAGTGGTTCCCACCTGTTGCCTCCCCGGGATCACTTGACCGAGCTGAAATTCGAAATCTGCGCCCGAAATTCGCCTCGAAAACCCATCGCAGACGGCGTGTACAAATAGACGAGACCTGGTGCACCGATGCCAGTGAACCGCGACAGACATCATCACCTAAACTCATGTTCGGAGCCAGGGGTCACGTTTTCCGTGACGCGTGTCATTTCTAATGATTATCAATGGATTTGTTGTGCTCGTTAAATTCGCCCATTGGCTAAATATAACATCAAGTGCTGGGCTGACCGCGATTTGGGTAAGCGGGGCGCCGGACCTCGCTGGAAATGTTTACTAGGTGCGATAAAGCGATCAAGGCAATTTTTCGGTTGTCATACGAAGGTTTTTTCTGCAAATGTGGAATAAACCAGTGAATTTAATCTTGTTTTGCGTCACTGTGGGCGGCGGGAAAAAATTGGAACGTGCTTTCCAACGATGGCGACGCCGTGGATGCATTCGAGCGCAACAAACTTTTGCGTCTTCAACCTTGTTGACTGCATCAAATATCAAAAAATTTTAAAAGCCTACATATTTTTTAACTTTTCTATATAATATCACAGCTCATTTAGTACTGACATGTTGTAATTTGCCCGTGAAAATCACGTAATTAGTCGACCGCAATGTTTTATTGGTTAGCATGATAGATAAGCATAAGGCAAGTTGGCAATATCACATTTTTGTGGCTATTTTTTTAAATGGAGAACTTTTTTGACGGGATTTTTCAGAAAACAAAATTTTTAACTAATCTAAGGATATTAATTTATTTTTGATTGGATTAAAAATCTCATAATTTAATGTACTACTAAGCGAAATAATCGATAATATTTTTTTATTTACTTTTGTCAAGGGTGCCATGCATAGCCATGATGCGTAGAACCTACCTACTCGTACTGTGCATTTAATTTATCAAGTCCTATTTAAAACACAAAACAGAATAATAATAGTGACATACGCTTTATGAACAGACAAAATTTCAGTATAATTTTTCGTCAAAATAATGTATACTCAAAGAATGTTGCTGAGTTTTTTTCTCAGAAAATAATTATGTTGTGGATGTGCAGAATTACGTACAACTAGAGCACAAGTATATACATCACTAGCTGATGTTACCTACAAAGACGTTTTTACACTTTACACATTATTAAGTTTAATGAAAATGTGAAAGTTTTATTCATGTTCAAGTAAGAACAGAAAATTGCTTATCCCATAACTAAATGGTATTAACTATTAAGTTACAATAAAGCATCTATAAAATAATGAATGAGCGAAATTATTTAATACAGGTTTCTGTATCTATTAAATGATGCTGGTCATAACGTTAGAGTTGTAATTGTATCCATTTATAAAACAAAAGAGTATGCTTATTGTATGACCTACTTGTATATTGTCCAAGTCACGATCAGAAGAGTGTTGCGTGGATTGTCAAAATTGTTTTGGAGATTTGGTAGGTCATCATAAATTTGCTAACTGTGACAATACAGCAATTAATAAAATTTATGTTAGGAAACTGTGCTAACCCAAGCGTGTCTTTTATCTTTAATTACATATGTCCGTTTTTTGTTTAGTATAATTTGAGAGGGCATGGGGTCGAGTTTTATTTGATTAGGACCGCTTCAAAACGCTTTTTCTTTGTGTTTTTTTGTTGACATTTTTGCAGATCGAATTGGATCCTAAAAAGTTCTTGGTGTGCGATTTTCGAAAGTCGATTGATGTTCTGATGTCATTTTAAGCTTAAGAAGTGGTTTGTTCTACCTTACCTTAGTTTCTCGACTAGACAACTTTTCAGTAAAAATTGAGTGCGTAACATCTGCAGGAGGGAAGGAATCAAACAAAAATTAACCTTTGCTTTTTTTGAACTGTCCTGCATCGTAACGAAAAATCTTAGTTAATGATATCTGCAGCATGCATGACATTCCATTCTACCAAACATTGCAATCACACTTATCAAAGGTATTGCTTAATTAATTAAAGTTGTTATCATCATTTGCTCACTAACAAACGGAATGACAGGACTGTAGGAAAAGAGTTAAAATTTTAATTGCTTATGACGGTGTAGGATTGAGTTGTACTCAGCAGCACAGTGGCTAATGGACGTAATTAAAAAACAATAAATTAAGCTAATAGAATAGCTTCTGCTCATTTGTGCTTGACCTTCTGACAACGCAACCTTTGACTTTGAACATGGCAGTAGATTCGAAAATTGCCGATAACGACTTAAGTTGTTTTCAGTTAAGTACATATTTTGAAAACAATGTCGTAAAATCTAAAATTGTTTGGGCCTTCGTAACGTAAGTTCATGGCAAAAACCTTTTTGCTTGAAATAGTAACAACTTGTATTATTTCGAATTAATTCACCTAATAGTTGGAAGAATCCATCACCATAAATATATTCCCAATGCAACAAATATTGACGATCTTCTATTTTAGGATTCTGGGACACTGAATTTTTACGTTCCCGAATTAACGTCCTTAATCACTAATAACACTAATTAATTGGAGTATAGTATGTGGAATACTAGGCCAGTTTGAAATCCTTGTAAATATTCATCAGCATTCATCAGCCAGACACTCTTAACAGAGATGGTAATGAAGTGCACTTTGTACCGCTGACAGTGTCAAGTAAAATGCGATCTCGTTAGTGAATGTAATTTGCACATAATACTTATAGAATACTGCACACTTGGAAAAATTTACATCGTGATTTGCAATTTGCATTTTTTTTCTGAAATCATCAGTTCTACGCAAGTAGAACATGCTATGATGGATTAGGTCAGAATCTTTTATAAATCTGATACTTAAAATATCTAACCAACTAAGGTGTTAAAAGCTTTGGTTTTATGTGGCTATGGTAAAGTAAGCGATATATTTCAACTTGTTATATATTTTTAAGAAATCAAATTAATAACAAAAAGTAAGTGGAATCTAGTAGTTACATAATGTGATTTTAATGCACCTATAAAGACAAAATAATTGATCTGACATTTATTGATACAAGTGTCAATCGAAAATATCGTATTTTTTGCAGACTTATAATGGCACCGCAAGAGTAAAATTATACTTACATTTTGACAAAAATAAAACCAATCAGTTCTTTTTTAAAAGAACAATAAAACACCAAGATATTTGATATACTGATATCAGTATCTTACAATCTTCTTTAGTAAGCTAATTATATTTTATTTTTGACAAAAATTTGCTTGACCGATCTTCTATGTAAGTTCTGTATGATATAAAGAAAAGTTAAACAATATCTATTCTTTTTAATAATTTTCAAACCAAATATTTAAATGCACATTTTGCATAAATTTTGCAACTGAGTCTATAATCAAATAGAGAGAGAGAGAGTGAGAGAGATTGCCATTTATCGATAATGGTAAACAAATCGTTGTTGATAGTTTTAAACGTAGTACGCAATTATTCAACCTAAAGACTTTTCGTGTGCCAGTGTTGCTTGTTCCCTAGCTATTAAACGATTCAAGCCCATTTGTCTGTTTTAGTTTGCTTGTCTGTGGGAGTAAAGTGTAAAATTGACGGTGAATTTTTGATCAATAATTTATTTATGTTACGTAACATATTTCGTATTCCAGTTTTCGTTAAGGTGCCCTTGTCGTGTCGCCGTCTTCAGTGTGAAGTTGAATAAAAAAACTGTACGTTTTGTAATTCGTTTGCATTTAAAATACATTGTACTACTTGTTCTCGCATACTTGAAGGATATGGATATTATCCTTTGACAACGAGTGCTCATCTTTGCCCAACAATTACTCGCATACCTGCACTGCGACATGCGTTTGTGTTAGGTGCTGTTCAATTATTTGATGCATGCAGTAAATACGTGCTAATACTGTTTATTGCCGTAATAGCTGTCTTATTAAGATAATAATGTTTATTAGACGTAGCTTTAATGTGCTGCCCGTGTTTTTGCGTCGTGAATTTTGTTTTGCTGAGGTTGTCGCACCTATTACATTCTAGAGATTACATTCATTATGGCGTCAGTATAGACAATTTTTTTTAAATTCAATTATCGTTGGATTCTGATAGGGAATATTTATGGCTGATGATTAATTTCGATAGAGATGTGTTTAAATTTATGCCTTGTTTTATTTCTAACGATAATGACATTATGAGAATGTAGAAATGACATTGCTCAACCTACATTCTTACTCGTGATTCCAATTGCTGATATTCATCTTATCTGATTTTAAACCAGCTTTAATCAGATCGGTAAGATTTCTAATGTAAATAATTATTTTTGTATAAAAAAATGAAATTTCGCGTTAAACAATACATACACTTTTGCGTTCGAAGGACTATTCTATAGTAGCATTTTTTTTAACTCGTGTTTACTATACGCAGGGTCGGGCTCCATGTACATTCATATATGTATAATAACAAGAGATTATTTGCGTCAATAATAACACAATTTTCATATGTTCTACGTACATTTTATTTATAGATCGCACTGACGCTAATCATGAACGTGCTGTCATTGCAAACAGTGCCTTATTCATTCAAAATCGTATACAGCTGACGTAGACCGACAGTCCCATGCAGAAAAGCGTTTTTAAGAAATCCAGGGCGAAAATAAACATCTGTATCTAATTTTATCGTTTTATTACACCAGAACACTCAAACAAATTTATTGCAAAACTGTTTGAACCGACAGGCAAACAATGTCCGATTTAAGACAATCTGCGTCATTGACATCGATAATCTCTGTTATTGTGAAAACAGCGATACCAACTGCGAACGCACACGAAATTTCGAGTATCCCGCTCATCATCGTTTAGGTACCCCAAGGTCGCAAAGATGGCCGCCCGAAAATTTTCGGCACCCAATCGGTTATTAATAGACTGGGCCAGTTGCATTTTGATCGGCGGTATCTTAATTGGGCTAATTAAGATACGGGAGGTCGTTGCCGAAATTAACCGGCTCCTGCGTCAAATGTGACATTCCGTCGCCTAGACATCCATAATTCATGGCTGGGCTATTGTTAAGTGCAAGGCGTACATTTATTTTACGCGGTTAACGTCATCTAGGCGATATTCAAATTTTTTTGCGGCACGAGGAAATTATCTAAATATCGCGGTTAACTTCGTGCGATTAAGAAAACGATCGCTTGATTTTTGACCGTGACTGCGAAAACGCTAATGGGCTGGTACTGTTGGGTTAGGTAAGTGTTCCTCGTTGAAATGTCAAACATTGTGGAGGCAATCTAAAATTGTAATGGGCTACCACTATTTGCGTTATTGGCTTCCAAACTACTTTCATCGCGCTCTTAATAAGTTTTTTTTTTGCCCMCAACTCGTCTAATACACATTCCATTCTTATATTTGCGAAGTATTCTGTAGGAACAGAGTACAATCATTTATTGCAAATGTTTATCTGTTCTCATCAGATTTCGACTTGAGTCGCAGCCTGGAACTGTATCCGTTCTACTCCCATGACGTCAAATTACTAGCCGAACGATATAAACGGAGTAGTGTGCAATTTTAGGGTTAGTATTTCTGACATACTCATAAATTCGTCGCATGTGCTTCCTTTTAAGAGTATGCTTTAAAGTATAAAGGTAGATATGTAAAAATTTAGAATCTGACAATTCCGCCAAAATTCCATGCTATGTTTCAGATACGGGCATGGTGATTTTTAGTTCCGCTTAGAAACTTAATAGCGATAAGCCATTGTGTTTTGCGAATTGATTGATTATAAATCTAGTTCTAATCAAAAATTTTGATAGGTACATATGCTTTGAAATTAACGGTCTCGGAAATACCGTAGGTCCAGTTATAGTCCCCAACCTTATGATGGAGGTATTAAGAATCGTGCTAAAAGTTTTTATACCAAATTAGTAATGTAACCAATAAGCAACAAAACCTTTGCAGATTTGTTATAATAAGCCTTGAAACATGGTCATCGAAAACGTTAACTGTAGAGCATACAATCTCTTTTTTTTTGCTTAGAATTTTATGGATAATCAAAATGCAAGACAAAAGGTTAGTGGTTGTATTTTATGTTTGGTTTGCTTATAAATACGAAATCAACACTTCCTCTTTTAACTTTGTCAAAAACAATTTTGAACACCTGAAGATAAGAAGTGTTAGTTCGGTTAACGTCGTCTGAAATATATGATTTATATATTTATGTACATAGTTGCACAATATTGGTTGCAATTTTTGTGTTGTCAATATCACCTTCATAAAACATACTCGTAAATCTGAAAATTTTAAATTGTCAAAGCTTTTAGTAGCATATTTACTTGTTGGCGGTGTTATGGAATCTTCTTTTACACACGATAATGTTTATAATTGCACCACGCGATTATACAGAGAGAGAATTTTCACTATCTATACGTATTACTACTTGTATTTTATTGAAAAGCTTTTTATTTTAGCAAATTATATGTAACAGGTGACATCTACCTTAGATGATCAGTCATGAATTTCGCAGGTTTCTTTTCTAGCTCTTCAAATGCCAATACTCACTAAGTACAAAAACCTACGTCTATATAATAATAATAATAATAATACTAACGATAATAATAACAACAACCATATATGATAATATGTTTTTTTCTCATTAGATCAATAGATTGTTTTCGAGTTCAAATCTATATTACGTACTTGCATTAGACTGCAAACCGCTGTGACGCGTTTCTTTATCCCAAATTTAAAACTTTTGATTCTAACCACAAACCTGCTGCCCGAAAACGATGAAAACAACTTGTTGTTCCATCATTTTTCGTGAGCGTTTAAGAAAAATCCCGGTTGCATGTTGTTACACTTCGTGACGCGTTGGTGATAACTCACGATACTTGACGTCATCGTGATGTAGGTGTTCCGCGTCTGGTGTCCTGCATCTGGGAAGCTCACACACGTATTGTACACTACTACAACATTCGTGACACGACGCACCCATAAAAAAATTGTTATTAGGTCTCTGCCATGGGCGATAGCATGGTGGTCTGCTATTTCGAAGCCAACATTGTAATCGGGTGTATTTTTAGAACGCACACACGACACTCAAAAAGGTCTAAGTACATCGTAGCGACGACCTAATAAGCGGAAATTAATTTTCGTTTTGTACCAGAATGGAATACCGGGTACGGGTTTAGCTATTTTTGATGGAAGGGCATACTAAAAATATCCGTTTAGTACGTTTTTAGATTTATTAAGTAGATTTAGCTGATGGAGGAAGGAGATTGTCAGTATCTGCTAGAAAATATTTGCACTGAATCAAGGTATCTTTCACTTACTTGTTTATTTATTTAGCGTTGGCTGCATCATTTTAATGAGTACGACACAAACTCTACATTTTATTACAAATTGTTCGGTAAATATCTGTAAGGTATTCCAGTATATTGGAGGTCAAAGGTTTGCTGTTCACTATTTAATGTGGTTGTAGTTGTAGGTAGTAAGTAATCAGAATATAGTAGATATCAACTTGAGTAAGAGTAAGTACAGAACCCTAAGGGATACTATTTTTATAATTCTCCGATTGTTAGTTGTTTAAGAGTTTTTCAGTGAGTGAAATACACCGAAGATTTGTAAAGAAATACGGTATCATAGGGAGCAGTTAGATTTATAAACACCGTCATAGTTTTTGGACAATCTCAAAAGAACCACATCTCCTCAAAGGCATCCCGAAATATGAAATTACAACGGTTAATCTTGGGTGTTAGTAAAATGGTATGAATTGAAATTGTCTAGTTTATTAAAGTTTCTATGTGCTTACACACAAAAGATACTTGCTGCATAAACTATAGGAACTAGATAAATAGATACCCTCGAATATTTTATATTAATATTATATTATTATAAGACGAAACTCACTGTTTTGCACAAGCAATTATTAAGCTTCTACAAACGTTATCTTTAATAATCGATTTCTATGTAAGCATTGTTGATTTTTGTTGGCGTCACTGCTGTGGAAATTTTATTATGCGCTTGCAGAATTATTTTTTATGTTTACAAAGGATATGTTACTGTGGACTCGGCTTATCGATCAACCGCGTTTATTTCTATTTTGGTGTATATCCGGTTATCTCTGGTTATACTGTAGAGATACGGAAACTGTGACTGCCCTTTGATACAGTTTAGACTGCGGTCGCACTCCGCTTGTCTGGTGTGACAATTATTAACCGTGATGGTCGTTGTCAAAGATCAGACGGAAAAGTCGGAATTAAATTCTTAAATGGCACAATGCGCGATAAAGTGTATAAAAAAGCCTTTTTAATGTTGACAGTCACAACAAATGAGAACGTGTTTATGAAGAGAGATATTTGTTATCATTCAACACTTTAGTTACAAGCTTTAAATTAAACAATATTATTTTGATTTATTTTATTTACTACACTTAAGAATATTTTTAAATTAAACATTTTCCAGATAGATTTCAAGACATTGTTGTATAAAAACACTTTTGTTTCAAATCTACACAGGTTAAGGCGAAAAATATCACAGTTATAAAATCGCAATCATAAATCATAATCATTTTATCTCAGATAATATTGCGTTCATAAACCGGGACTATTTGGACATTTCAACACGTTATGCATTATACCATGTAACTTATGGATATCCAAGGCTGGTATTAAAATTTATAAAACTTAATGTGTCAAAAAATTGGTGTAACAACCTACAGTTTTAAAATTATTTATCGGACATGGCAATAATGTATATAATGAAAAGATCGCGTGCCTGTGCTAAAAAAAGCGTGATACTTTCAGACTGCGGTCTACTTAAGTGACCCGTAAGAGGCATACATATAAGATCCGGATGTTGAGCTGCACACTAACGGACAGGTATGAATGGGTACAACGTCCAAGCGCGATAATTGATTTCATACAAGCCAAAGCGATTTTCTGAACAACATCCTGATTCTATTCAGTATTCCTTGAAAGCGTGCAGAAAGAGAGAATTGCACATTCTCGAAGACGGATAATTAATGTTTTCATTACTTTGGCTAATAACGCTTTTTGTAAAGTTTATGCCGGAAGCTTAATTCTAGGATGTTTCCATTATACGACCAGGAAACTGTTAAATTTAAATGAACAGTCGTGATGGATTTTTCAGAGAATTGATTAAGAGTTGTCTAGACTGGATTCACGTAATTAATCAAAAAAGGAAGCTGCTTTTACGTTTATGAAAATACGGAATCTTTTTTTATTAATGTATAATAAAAATTTTTCGGCATTTTTTCTGTTTAAGTGCGTCATTTGGTTTATAAATAATCGCAAAAATTTAAATATTGTCTTCAGTCCTATTAATTTGTGAAGGACGCGTACCTACATATTTACTTAACAAATTTAAGTATTCATTTATCATTTTTTAACCTTTACTTCCTTTCACCTTACACTGCATTAATGCTGTAAACATAAAACCTAATTAAAAGTAGGTTGCGGCTAATCTGTTCAAATAGATAATTTGTATTCATGTTAAAATTGAGTACGGCCCATCCTCACAGATGTCGTTCAAATCTATTCTAGCGTCATTATTTTTATGGGGGTTTACGGTCGGACCGTAATAAAATGCTTAAACAATCAAAGTCATGTTCGCAGAATATTTCTGATCGGTCTTTAATGGCACTCGAAACATATACTCAAAAGAATGCCAATGCAAAGATCGAAGAAACCAAAATTGTAAGACCTTTCATGAGTTATGCAATAACGGCGGTGCAACTATTAAGGAGCATTTTGTTCAATGCAATAGAAATAGAAAATAGGAATTCGCCCATTTAGATAATACAATTGGATGTTCGACATATGTTTTTCAAAAATGATATCTTCTTTATGTATTTTATAGCTTTAAAGACAAATAATAATAACAATTTTTAACGACCTACTTCACGTGGTAAATTGGCTTTCGCGTCGTTATAAACGATTCCTACTGTAATCGATTCTTTGTCGGGGTATTATTTATTAATTAAACGACGCAAACTTCTACTACTATGCAGTAGAGCTTTTTTCATTTCATTCTGATGCGGCACGTTCACATTGCAAATCCAGTACAGCTGTTCAAGAGCATTTTCTAAACGTCACAACCATTCTCGTACAAACATTAAAACCTCAAGGATGTTACATTTAAGTAAAATTATTTTCTCCCTCAGCAATAACAGAAAATTCCGAGAAGACATCCTGTTATTAATGCGCCAAATACGGTCATTCGCACAGTGACATTTTGCATACGCGACACAAATTTGGTGTTACCAACCCATATGTAAACATCCGATTTTGGCATACAGATTTTTCCTTGGCGTCACGACGAACAATTGCAGCATGCAATTGCAAGAAGCTACGTATCTGTTGACGTACCGCTACGTCATCACAATTTCGGCACCGAGTGTAAAACGGGAATCTCCGGAATAAGTGACTAAAGCATTAGCAATGAAGCTTATTGGATGAATCACAAGAATATTCAAATAGCGTTTGTTTGTTTCTGAACTTTCTAGGCCGACCGCAATTGGAAAACACTTGAAATGTTTGATGAGCGATACGGGCAAAAAATAGATATCGGTTATTGCAGCAGTTTCTACCGCAATTACCATTACGCGGTTGGTTTTCCTGTTATAGTGGTATATGCTACCGTAAATACCGAACTGCTATGTTGCCAACTTTTTTAATTGCTTTGGAAATGGTTGCTGAAACAACCAGTTGTTGTCTTTGAAATTATTGTTATCAAAACTCTTTTTGAGCTTTTGGACGCCTTAAGTTTCGGATCGTTGAAAGATGACCTTTTAAAGATATCTTTTTCTCAAAATCGAATGTGGTGCCACAATCTCCGTCAGCTCAAAAATTAAGTCAGTTAACAGTACATTCGTAAGCCACTTTCATTTGTTCCATGCTCCCGTGTGGAAAATTGAAATCTGAACGCTTTGATGCTACATTAATATTCATGTTTCTTTTTAGTTTTATTTTTATTTTTATACCCACTCCGGTAGCAAAATACAGTGAATGGGAATAAATCTTCATTCAGACACATTTCTAAATTTGTAATGACTAGTTCTGTGGATACTATGGTGACTGTAAATACAATATGGCAAAATATTGTGAAATTAATATAATATTTTCATGGGGACTAGTAAATAACTTCATAACTACCACTGTTATTGTAAAACAATCATATCTTTCCCAATAAGTTGAGAAAATAAAACTAAAACCAATGAGGAAATAATAAATACAATAAATTGCATATTTTAGTCGTGCTCTCTTTTTTCTACTTCATTCTGTGTTTCAGTCTTTATAGTGTTATATTTTCTGTACCACCTATTTGTTTCAGTATCTGGCTTTCTTTTGTATGTGTTTGTAAGTATTTTGAAATTAAACTGAACAAGTGTTAGACCTCTTATATTTACCATTTAACTATTACCAGGGTTTTAGGCTCTTTCGATTCCCAGAAATATAAAAATGTAAAAACGATGATTTATAGCGACCGAGATTTTATGCAAAACCTAATAAGCACAAATTTTTGTAGTTATATGTATTTGATGTCGGATCTCCACCCCTTTCGGTGTGAGTTACTAAGAACTGTTTATGTACTACGACGTGAGACCGTTAAAAGCTTCTCAGATTTTCTAGATATAAATGATAGTACTAATAGACAAAGGTGAAGAAAATGCTTATGCAAGGGTATACATAATGTAATACTGGCCTTACAAGTTTTGGATCCCTTCAAACCGGCTCATTCAAATGGCTCTGTCACTTTTAATTAAGCAATTGTGAGAATTAGATAATGGCTATGATCGTTAAATATTTCTTGCGATTGTTTATGCTGTGGCAAGTTTTTTGTCTATCTTTTTCCAATAATCTCGTACCGGTACAACGTCCTCGAAAGATACAGCGCGTGTTTAACCAATACTACATACATACATACATACATACATACATACAGGTTTAGGCATAAGACTTAACGGCGATATGCGTGTCGAAAAAAGTTGTAGTGATTAGCTAGTACGTTAATGGTCAAACGGCGTTCAATCATTTAAAACTTTAGCTGTATCTGAATTCGAAATATGTGAGTTTCGTATTTTGGACAAATAACTTTGGTCCTCAACAGTTAGTAACTTTGTTCCCGGCTTTTTCCTAGATGGTACTGCACTTCTATTCTCACAAATCAAAATCTTAATATGTTTGAATCGTTGGTTCATTCATATTTCGACAACATCTGTTCCCAAATTGATTCTAAACACTTAAATATATTTTATAAATAATCGACTCGTTATCACTTACCAATGTTAAACATCATTGTTAACGACATTCAAGGTTTCAAATTGTATGTCATTATCCAAATTGGGCAATCGTTTAAAAGCGATGAGTTTTTCTTCAATAATCAAATTAATATCGACATTGGTTTGATTACTGATAGCAATAACAGTTGCACAGGTCCGGGTGGCGGTTTTTCTTTAGTTCTGAAACATTAAAATAAATTGAAAAATTGAGTTTAGAGTAACACAGTAAAGTAAAAGTGAAAAAATACCTATATAAAGGGTCAAAATACTTTTTCATTTGATGATTTTTATGATATCTTAAAAACATAAAACACGTGTAACTATGCTATGGGTAAATAGTTATTGAACAAATAAACTTGGCTGTTCATTTTATAACACTTCCTGCTTCCTGTTTTTCCAAGTAACGATGATGGCTAGGTGTTTAGGTGTTGTAATGAGTAATAATAGATCACCCTTGATGTCTGTTTAAATAGTTTTATGAGTAGCGTAAAGAGTGGTGGTATAGCATAGCATTTAACGGCAATCGCGAGAAAGAAATGAATAGGACATATTAATGGTGTTTTCCACCTTTCTCTCTTTCCACCTGTAAGGGGTAAATAAACGTTCGTTGATTAATAAATAATTAACTGCTGTTAATAAACTAAACATGGGACGTATTTGCACAAGAATACCAGTAAATAACATACCAAAACAAAGAATTCCAATACACTCCCTCCACCTCGTTCATGACATCCAGAAATTAATCAATCAGTGGCTTATTATGGACTAAATGGAGTATTCGTTCACTCAGTAACCACCGGAAACAAACAGAACAATCTTTTACTGTACTGAATTGCACAATCAAATTTAGATAACTCACCGGGGGGCAACGATGCCCCCAAGCTAGTCACAAAGTGTCTTCTCGCCTGGGCCCCCTCTTCTTATTTCCACCTTTGGCCTAATTTCCTACATTATTAAACAAAAACAATAGTTTTCAACAACTACCACCTATTCTACTAAGCAGCCGCATCGGCAAGCGAGCGCATGCATGTGTTTGTGAGTTTCTGACCATCACAGGGTCACCTCCAGGACACAACCCGGAAGTCAACGTTCTTGAGGGTAAATCACTCAGACGTTTCAGTCGGAACAGCAATCGACAGATTTCTAGCGTAATCGCCAGACAATCCCTCGTTGCTGACGGAACATCAATCGTCAGTTATTAATCTATGATATGAGCTCATATATAACATAATCTAGGTACTCACAGGTTATTCTCAAAATCCAATTAGCATATAAGAAAGGTAATTTGCCCCTGGTTCACTTCTCGTCCACAATCATTCAATACCCATACACTCATGCCATCAAACTCAGGTCCAGCCACAAAACGAAGGCAACAATCATCGCTAAGAATTAATCAACCCACACATTCCAGCACTCCACTAATACCAATGTCGCGCTGCTCCGAAAAGGGTCTCGCCCAGAGGTTTCTTTCTTATAAACAAACCATAACTCGTCTGAACTCTCGGTTCATTTCCTACTAAATAAAGCATAGTCAAAATAATCTTGTAATCGAACTTTAAATCAATATGAACAGAATTAAACATTGCCTTTCACACCTGCGTTTAATATTTCTGCAACTATTTCATTTTCTCATTTAAACCCAGACCCATGTAGTAATGGGACAAAACTGTAATCAATCAGTATAAATGGGTTCGACTAACAATATTTGCTTGTTTAAAAATGCAAACATTGGAATCAGATTTGCGTTGTTATTCAATTCAACAACAAAACTAAGGTGTCGTCGACATGTTTACATTTAGTAGGGTGCACTCGTGTATGTTTATCACGGTGCATTTCCATTTGTTTACACCGCTTCCTCCACCGGCCTTCTATTCCGATTTCCAGCGGACGTACGTTTTGACAAATGGTTGCGATAATCCTATTACCACTCAGGTCGGTTCTGATGTAAAAAGAAGTCGTACTTGCGCCGCCAGATTATGGTAACAAACTTCTCTATCAGCGGCTGATATTACTATCGAGCGTGCCATGGAAGTGGCAAATGACGCAAGTGGACATGTAGACTTCAGCGATCCTACCTCGCAGCCTGAACAGTCGAAAGTCGATGGTCGGTGGGCGCGAATGTCGTTCGTAGTTTTGGGGAACTGTTTTGGTGTCAGTTTTTTCTTGTGAACAACAATGTGCGTTAACCACGTGACCATGGTGCCGGCCGTCATGAACATAGTCGCATCCAAGGGGAAGGATACATACTCCGGCTTCATTTCCGAAATCACCTGCTTCAAATGTAGGACATTTTCGGTACGATTCGCCATTGATAATTTATTCATGTTTTGCGAAATTATTCGCGCGTGTGTGTATTAATATTCAAACAACGTTTGGCGTCACGATGTTTTCATTATTCACGAAAATCTAACAGTTTTTTAATAGCCCATGAAAGTGGTATGTCGTGGGCGAAAACTGTACACTTATCCTTACATCTCAGTTTGGGTGACTTTTATCACAAAAATAGTTTCCTTTGCCAAATTATCTATAAGCCAATTCTTTTGTTTGTTTTTAAAAAAATCTACCCTTACTGGATTATGATTTTTCAAAGACAAAAAGGATATTTTGTATTTCCTGTTCAAAAGCAATAATTATTTGCAATTTTGCAAATTTTATGAAAATAATTTTTATCTGTTACCAGGATTCGTACTTGGAGTACCCTTTACTTTGAATTTTATGAAAACACGGATAATGTATTTGTGAAAATTTTACGATAAAGCTATTTTTGCGATAATCGGGGTAAGACCGAGAGTAGCGCCCCTATTTTAGAGAAAGAAAGGTAAAAAATTTTCGTCCCAAGACCAACACACACTAATGTACAGTTTCAACCGCGGAATACCTCTTTCCCGGTCTACAGTTTTCCAATCGACTCGTTGTTGCAGAACGGTGAAAATGACGTCGATGTAGCGGACAACTGGAAGACGAGGAAGAGCAGGATCAAACCCGAGTCTCCGCACAGCGCGTTCAGGAGATGGAGGAAATCTGCCGGGCTAAAACTATCAGAATCCAGAAGCCCCAACCAGGAATCCAAGTATGCTAACAACGGCAAAGAAAAGGATAATGAGGAGGACATGTCGTTGCTCAAGTTTTTGGCGATCGTAAGTGCACGTTCATTTATTTTGTTTTTTCTCGCCGGTTTGTGTCTAAACAGATTAATTGGTTATGTAACAAGATTTTTTGCTCCTTCTGACGCTGACAACCCTGTGCGCTATGCTCACATTTGCATAATCTATGCGGCTATTTGGGAAATGGTGGATATTTTCACGTTTTGCTTAATTGGGGATCATGATTGACATTAATTTGCGACATTGACGTCATCGCGCATAAATTATGGCCGCATTAATTGCTTGGTGAAATTCTGAAGCTTTTGCGGACAATACTATAATTTATAAGAAATTGTCCAAATATCACTGGCGAGTCAGTGAACTGAAAAAAAATAATATAGACGGTTGAGTGAGAAAAAATGTGCGCATTCGGTTTTATTTTCTGCTCTACAAGACAGCATTTAATACAATATTTCGTTTCGTACCAACATCAACTTATCTTTTATATGTAGAGACTCCTAAAAAAACATTACGAATTTAACAGTATATGGCACTGTTACCAGAATTACCTAATATCGTGGCTCCACAACGGCGGAAACAATGACCTTTGTAACTTACTGCATTCGACAAATTAAAAAATCAGCAACTTTCTTCGGAATATTACAAAAAACGTTTCTCCGCTACATATTGGATGGCGTATCTTTTTTCTCGATAGTTAACAAAGAAACTTCTGGCGCAAAGCAGCGTACTTCTAATTGTGTTCAAAACACACTCATAACTTTCCTTGTTGATGGTAATGCAAAACGACCTACCTTTCTTAGTTTTAGTATTAATTATAGTGGGACGAATATGACCGAAAATTTAGATTTCTTCGGTCCGTCAGTTTCTTCAGACATGTTATTAGTTTGCTGTATCTGGAAACATTTACATGATGTTATTTGACATCGCATTCAATACTCTAGACGTATTATTTACTTTGCAATGTCGCAGTTTTTAATATAGATTGTAGTATTGAGGGCTTTAATCTTCTTTGACTTTTCCGCAAAGTATGCCAGAAGTGCCTTACCACTAGCATTATTAATATTCTTTGCAGTTTTCCACTTTTGAAATTCGCAATTCTTCCTGAAACGATAGTTGATATCGCAATGCACTAGTTTAACTTCCGACATCCACTGACTGAGGCTAACAGTCCATTTATTTGTTTGCCCTAGATGCTTAAAGAAGTGCCACACAAAGACATTGTCATTTATTTTAAATGACAAAATAATTATTGTGATCATTTGTTATTTCCAACGACTCCACCAGTTCTAGGTAAAAGCTACATCTAAAAATAATTGTGCGGTGTACAAAACAAAATCGAATTAACCATTTCAGTGGGAATAACTGCATTCACTTATTTGACAATTTGTTTCTGTTTTAACTGTAAATCCAAATTGCATTCCAGCACCTCGTGCAGAAAGATGCGGATGGCAGTTTGCCGTCGGAAATAATTCAACCAAATCGAATCGAATATGGATGAATACAAGCATGAAATTCGTTTTACGTTCACAATACCCTTGCGTATAATAAATTTCTCGTTAGGAAGGTTGAATGACAATTAGGCACGTGAAAAAGTCGAGTTTCACCAGACTGTGTCAGTTTAAGAGTCCCCAACTTTGAATCAGTTTTTTTCTCGTGTTTCCACAGCGCCATAAGATTTTGGAGGATAACGCGCTAAGGTTATCTGCTTAATTAACTTTGCAAACGACACTTGCGTAAGTAGTCACTTGCGTGCGCGTTTAATCGAAACGTTTGATGAGCAAAACACGAGTTTTTTGATTGGCCGGTATAAATACATTCGGTCTTTCAACTTGAAGCTTGTTACTAGAAACTTTTTGAATAACAGTGTTGAATAATATAGAATGCAAATTCAAAATACTGACATACACAACCAAAACATATCCAGAATTGTGAATTCGAGATGAAAAAAACCAGAAGGTTTTTTTTTAAGTGCGACTCGTATATTGTTAGCGAAATGTTGCATAATAAATTTTGTTTAATTGCCCATTCAGAAGCCCATACTAAAAATCTCATGTCTTTACGATCAATTTTGCGCATTCCAACCCATAATTCTTATCACATTTTAAGTAATAGTTAGTTTTAATGGTTAGTCTCAACATTACTAAGTACAATATGCCTACATCTTTAATTGCAAAGTTCGATTGTACAATGACAAACTTGCAAGGTTTATTCAGTGATGGCTTGAATTTGACATAAACCAAAGTGGAAACCTTTGCGTTTGATAACTGCAAATGGTGATGAGTACTTATGTACGTGTTGTACAAGTAACTACGGAGCTGTGGATTTAGTGGATTCGCTTACTTAATGGTAGTTCTGAGTAAAACGCTCTATATACAAGAAAATGTCATTATTAATATTAGAGCATGTTCGGGTATCTGTAGGAATTAGTGGATTGTATTAGAGTACTAAATACAACATTCCTTTTTTGCTTACCCCATCCCTCCTAGATAAGGAATTTAAGATTGACGATCACCACTGTCGATAATTCTTGCTAATTGCTTATTCTCACAATAAAACAGCAATTTGTGAAGTGTATTTTATAAACTCAAAACGCGCTTGCTAGTGCTGCTTGCCAATAGCAATGGAATCTAGTGCTCCAGATCAGCTAATCTTTCCTTTATTTACTGGTCGCTCTATAACCAGCAAGATTGCACCTACATGAATATTTTAATGCAGCCCATTGTATGCTGCAAGCACCATAACAACTTGGTTATATTGAAGATATCGAAATTTGATTAAAAAGATGTGCACCGACTGATTCAGGATTACCTAACCCAAACAACTGATCGTCTTCACGCTTTTACGATGACATTTTCTTCTTGTAGAACGCTCTTGATCTCAGTGCGCCAGCAAGCGACCTCCTGCTGAAGAGCAGGAGCAGCAACTGGTTCCAGCTCAGCGGTCATCCAGATAGTTTAGCACCAGCGGGTCCGGGGACTGTCTGGAAGAAACGTTCGGGCGGTCCCGACGACACGGAGAGAACTGTATACGAAGAACTGTCGAGAGATAAGAACCTTAGGGACATCATACCCAGGTACTACCGCGAGGTCGAATACCAGGGCGAGAAGTTTATAGAACTGCAGGATCTCTTACACGGGTTTCAGGTAGGTTAAAACAAAAAACAAAAATTGCGCTTGGGCTTAGATGGTTTTGATGAATTAAATGTGTGGTTTCAACTGGTGTTCATCTAAACATGTTGGTACATGTTTAGATGAAAGATAAATCGGAAACGTTGCTTCTTTAGCGCACAACTTAATCTCACTATCAGTAAAATCAGATGTTTACAGTTATAGATAGACTAAAGTCTCACTTCACAAAACTGTACGTTTCATACATACTTTTGAGATGTTAAATCAAAATTGTAGATCTACAAATGTGGACCGCAATACTTCCATTACTTCATTCAGTTTGCTTCTCTTCTACGTTCTCTTACCCAGATTGGTCTATTCTCTTGAAAGTAATCAAAAATACATTCTCAACTTAAGCGTTTTCCACAGTAATCTTGTTATAAAACTTTAAATTACTTTTTTTTTAATCAAATTCTTGTCTTCTAAAAATAATGGAAGACTCTTACATTTATTTATTATAGTTTTTGTTCTCCCATTAATCGTACCGCGAGGTACGTGAAAAAGAACTATACCTGTATATCACTCAATGAAACGGAATTGATCGGATCACGACCAAACTTAGTATGGTAGTAGCTCATGACCCACCTCCAATCCGGAGCCCTACGGTGTGCAGCCTCCCGCTTCAAAAGTTACAGTACATCAAAGTTTTGAAAATTTGAATAAGTTGGAGTCGATCATGGGAGAACGCTTTTTTCGTTGTTGACGATTCCACCGGTAAAAAAATAATACATGTTGATCATTATATTCAAACCTCAATTATTCTGTCGAAATACAAAAATAACGTCGACGCTTACGTATATGTGTATCCAAAATGAGATTCACTATTGTTCAACTCTTCAATTGTTTTCCGTAGGACCTATTGTTCTTTTAACGGTATATTTTCATTGAGCCAGTTATGAAATTATGCAAAAGGTGATTTCACGAGTGAGTAATGCGTTTGTACCCACGTCCTTCTTGAACTTTGCCCCCTTTAAAGTTAACACAAACGACATGTATCACCTAAAAGTGATTGGTCATCGGTAAAAGCACCACAAATTTAAGTGCTCCATTAAAACTATGGGAACAAGCGTGTGAATGAAGTAAACTAATTCTCTAGTCCCAAAAAAAGTATGAACCTCTTTATAATTTACACACTTCGCTTGACAGAAAAAACTGCCTTGCTTGTTTTAACGACCAGCTGCTGAAAAGTTACGTTAAAGGCAGATGAGTGTTTTCGTTGTTCGTCCCAATTTGTGGTGCCCAAATGTTTACTGCAGCTTTTTCCATACAGGAAAAACTATTTTACTTAGCAGAATCAGCAAACAAACGATATATAATACACTAGTACATGAGGCGCTGAAAATGTTGCTGAATCAGCTTTATACCTTTTCGTGATAACTTTGATATTCAGAAGAACAATTTTGCTTTTTTGTTTTCGTATTTACCAATCGATCAATTTATTTTTGGATTGATGTCATATAAATAGTCAGTTTGTCTCTTCCAGGACCCCTACGTCATCGACATAAAGATGGGCACGCGCACCTTCCTCGAATCTGAGGTGAAAAAAAGCGCCGCTCGCCCCGACCTCTACCAAAAAATGGTCGCCATCGATCCCACTGCCCCCACGGAAGAGGAACACAAGTGGAAAGCCGTCACGAAGCTACGGTACATGCAGTTCCGCGAAGAGCAGTCCTCCACCTGCAGCCACGGCTTCAGGATAGAAGCCATGAAATGCCGCGGCTCACCCCCAGTGACTGACCTGAAGAAGGTCAAGTCGAAGGAGGAAGTCATCCAGACCATGGAGCTCTTCCTCGCCGGTAGGGAGGACATCAGACAGAGGTTGCTGAAGAGGTTGTGTGAGATCAGGTCGAAGATCGAGCAGTCCGAGTATTTCAGCACGCACGAGGTCGTTGGGAGCAGCGTTTTCATGATTTATGATGATAGCAAGGTGGGCGTGTGGATCATAGACTTTGCCAAGACGAATAAGTTGCCAGAGGGCGTCACGRTTAACCACAGGGCGCCCTGGAAACAGGGCAATCACGAGGAGGGACTTTTGTTCGGGCTGGATCATCTAATATCGGTGAGTGTCGGTTTTCATTGATCTTTTGGATAAGTTGACTAAATATCCTAATGCTTACGGCGCTACAAAGAAAAACACGGTATGTTTCTTGTCTGATTTGTTAGTAAGGAATGAATTCACTCGTTCTTGAATTGCATTTAAACGTGGTATACTCTATTCGAGATAATTGATAAACATCCATAAAGTGCTTAAAAATATTTCCATTGCTTTGGTAGTTCTATGCCGTGCTGTCTGCACTAGACCTAAACTGCACTGATGAGCTATAATGATAGCGAAATAGATTTATTTGCAGTTGGTTGCGATGCAGACAGCACAGCATAGACATGCATATTAATGTTTCCATTCTTATCTATATAGCACAGGCCCTCGATAAAAATATGGCATTCGAAGTTCGTTAAACTGAAATTATAAACTCAAGGCACGAAAATTGTGTTTATGTTAAAACTAATAAATACATCAATCAATATACAATAAAATACAGATTTTGCTGCGATTCTCCAAAAGGTTCATATACACTTACTGCTAGTCTAAAATTAATACAATGTCGATTTCGAACGTGCTCTAGTTGCCTTAAGATCCAAAAGCAACTTCTCCTTCGATGTCATAAACATCCCCTCCTCCTTATACGCTGATTCGTGTTTGGCGAGGATTCGCTGTAGAGGGCGCAACGCTAGCCACCATTGTTCTCGTGGTATCCGGTGTTTGAAATCCGTCTGCTCCTTGAGCTCGCTGAACGGTGAGAATATATACTGATGTCTGATGACACCGAGCAGGCAAGCGGTGTCCGGTTGATCGCAGTTCACTTTCCCACCCACTATGTTTTCCTTGATCGTATCGGTTATCCATTCGACAGCTTTGGCTGCCATTTTAGTGCCCATGTTCCGATCGAAGGGCGATGGATATCCGCCCTGTTGCATATGGCCTAAGATGTTCATTTTGCAGGTGAAGAGACCTTTGCCCTGTTCGTTGTATAAACGGTAGATAAATTCGGTATTGAAGTTTTCATTCGCTAATTCGTTTTTTATTACGAGACCTCTTTGCACACCTTCATCCATTTTGATCACCATGTTTTCAACATCATGTTGAATGTCTTCTATGGTAAATTCCTCTTCGTGTATATAAGAAGCGTCAGCACCACCCGCCAGACCTGCTAAGGTTGCTAGATATCCACAGTAGCCACCCATAGTTTCTACAACGAACACTCTCCTTCTTGTACCTTGCGCTGATTGCCTGATACAGTCGCATATCTGCGTAATCTGGTTCAGTGCTGTGTCGCAACCCAATGAGAAGTCAGTCCCGGGTACGTTGTTGCTTATGGTGCTCGGTATGACTAGGATGGGGATTCTGAAGGGTGGGTAATCTTGGCGACCCTCTTCAAATTGCATACCAGCGTGGTAAGCCTCGAAACCTCCGATAATCAACAACGCTTGGATTTTATACTCTTCTAGACGTTGTGCGATGGATTCCAAATTATCACCTGGCAAGGTTCGTTTGGTACCCAAAAAGCATCCTCCGGTAGCAACCCAACCTGTAACATCCGACCAACCGATGTTCTTGATATTCCCCTCCATGAGTCCTTCGATTCCATCGTATATCGCCAAAACCGTATCGCCCCTGTTGATGCTGTAACGAACAAACGAGCGCACTGCTGCATTCATTCCACCAGCCGGAGCCCCGACGTGCATCACGGCGAAAGTAAAGCCATCGTTACCCTGCTCGCTTGGGTCATTCGAATGAAATTTAGGAGGTTTCAGCTTCGTCAGCAATTTGTAGGTGTCTAAGTTCCTCTTGAAAGATGTTCCACGAATTTCGACTGCTAACTCCCAGTTCCGATCCTTCATAGCTTGAGTCACCGCCTGTGTACGTTCGACGCAATCCATCAGAGGTACGCGCACCGCCTGGTTGCAATCCAGGGAGATCACGCAAGGTTCCGAATCGTCGGAGGCCTCCATCAGTGCCATAACCGCCTCCGATCCCATGCGGCACCCAAGTATCCTGTCGAAAGCGGATGGGCTCCCACCTCGTTGTACGTGACCCAAGACTGTCACCCGTGTATCCTGATTGAGGTTGTCAACGACGACTTTCTTTACATGTTCGGCGGTGATCGGTTGGCCCTTGCAGTCTACAGCGCCTTCTGCTAATATGATGATGTTCAATCTCTGACCCGCCGAGCGGGTTAGTTCTAACTTGCTGCAGAGACGGACTTGCCAATCTTCCGGTGGCGGTGATTCTGGACAGAACACGTAATCGGCTTCGGTAGCCAGAGCGCTGACGATCGCCAGGTATCCACAATGTCTTCCCATGACTTCCATTATAAATGTCCTCTGGTGCGAGTACGCTGTGCTAACGATAGCATCTGTAGCCTCTATAATCCGATGTAGGGCGCTGTCGGTGCCTATCGTCATGTCGGTACCGCAGAAATCGTTATCGATGGAACCCACTAGCCCTACGATTCTAAGCGAACGATACTTCCGTGTCTGTTCGGCCGTTATTTCTCCATCGTTTAGAAGCTCTTCCAGAAGCGACGACCATTCTTGTCGGAAGATATTGGCACCTGTCAAGCTTCCATCCCCACCGATGACAACAAGGTTATTTATACCCTTTTCGATTAAATTCTTCGCTGCTTTCTTTCTTCCAGAACGCTCCCTGAAATCTGCACAACGTGCCGAACCGATAACGGTTCCTCCTCTGTGTATAATGGAACTCACTGAAGACCACGTCGCTTCTACGACATTGTCACCGCCGTCGACTATTCCCTGGTATCCCTCCTTTATAAAGTACACTTTGCAGCCCAGATAAATACCCATACGCACGACGGCGCGTACTGCTGCGTTCATCCCTTGGGAATCACCGCCGCTAGTGAATACTGCTATACCTTTGCCCCTGTGTGCTCCGAACTGTATGAATTTTGGCTCGTAGGTCTCCGTGACCTCTGGCATTTCTGTACAGGGGCAACAAAATTCGTTAAAAACAAACATACGGCGTAGGTGTGAGATTATGGTCAAATTTCATGCCTTCATTATCCTAGCACTGTACTGACATATAGCAGTGACAGTTTCAAGCATCAGTCAGTTGCAGAGCTTCATAATCATCTGGAGCAATCGCCTCCATGGATAATGAGATGGACTGGTGAAATTATCGCTGGTTGACGCGAAGCGGCGTAAATATACTGGAAATTATTACGTCTCTAAATTTCATTCTTAGCTTTTTACATTTTTTCGATCTCTAGGTTGTTGTATTTTAAATATCCTGACACATGCAGACTTCCATAAAATTCTAGTGGCCACAAGAAGGATATGTATTGTTACATATAATCATACATACATATATTCGGGGTGTTGTTATTAACGATTTTTCTACTAATCAAATGAGTACCTAATTTTATTCTGTCGGGTTTTTGAATTCAGGTGATTCAAGAATTTTGACACTAACTGCAGCTTGAAATTAACCACTTGTTAATAAAGTGTAATGAAATCTTGATAAGAAATTATTTTCTTAACATTTGTATTTTACTTTTATTTGCGAGCTCAGTCTCAGGTTGGTGGTGTTTTGGTGTAGGAGACTTCCAGAATTCTTTCTAACTAAATATAAAATATATACGTGAACTTTCATGCTTGTAAGAACTTTTTGTACCTAATGTGTTTGTGCTATTGAATTACAGTTTCATTAATTCTCTTTTCCTTCTCTTCAGGTCATAGAGGAAATCCAGATTCCATCTTCCCAGAACCACAATGAGTCCTTCCCAAGCCGTCTGCAGACGGTCAGTGTCAAGTCTTGAATTTTCAGGGCAAAATGTTTTTGAATGTTCAATTGCTCAGATCATCAGATGCTGCAGAATTCCCGGACGGTGTTCGGCGGTAGAACGGGAACGGAGGCTTTGGTTTTCCATAGGAAAGGTTCAATTCTGTATTTTTCAAGAGTATTATGAGGAACCTGGAATGACAACTGTACTTTTCACGTTTTTTGTCTAGTCAACCCTTGTACATTTTTATATACTATAATTATTTATGTTAGATGCTAATGAAGTAGTTACCACTACAAGTAATGTATGTTGCTTTAAAGTTTTTTACTTGTTTATATCAACATTATTATTATAGTTAATTATCATTTGCTTTGTGTAAGTGTATGTTAAATTGTACTTATTGAATAATACATTTCTTATTATTATCAGAACAGATTTGTTTCTTTTTCATTTATCATGACATGTTGTAACTATTAACATTGTTAGGTTCTTAAGACAATGTGTTAATGAAGATCAATAGACATGAATACTTGATAAGCACAGATTATGTTTTGGCTTTGAAAAGCACTACTTGTAATGTTGCAGTTGGATCTACTTAATTAACAAATTATTTGAACCGTAACTGTTGCTGCCAAACTTAGTTGTATGATTAACAGCTGGTTGTGAAGGTAAGGTAAGTATTTCAGTCTTATGTAACACTGAGAAATGGAACAATGTACGTACTTTTAAAATTAACTAAAAAACTATATAAATAACATTGACCGAGTGGGTAATTATTATAATATTGCGCGGCAACTTATACCAGGTGTTTCAGTTTGTTACTTTTTTATTTTAGTGAAAAAGTGTAATACACAGTTGGCTACAACTAATTCATGAACCTCATTATACATAAAAGGTAACTATTCTTTTGTAATTGTTATTTGCTTGGGTATATAACACATCACTATAATGTTACTGTTAGGCTTCTTATCGTTGGTAGTGGGGTAAATAAAATACAACTTTCGAACGGCACTTCTAAACCAACAGAATTTTTGAAATTTTGTATTTATTATATACTTTATGGGTATACAGCGCATAAGTCTCCCCCCAACACACAACAAATA
This sequence comes from Rhyzopertha dominica, assembly GCA_025024175.1. Lineage (NCBI taxonomy): Eukaryota > Metazoa > Arthropoda > Insecta > Coleoptera > Bostrichidae > Rhyzopertha > Rhyzopertha dominica. The sequence goes on from QCXZ01000138.1 coordinate 11,691,258, forward strand.
TGAGAGATTTAACAAGGAAAATATTTTATTTAATCAAAGAGGAACAAATAAAATTCACATCATATTTTTTACAAACAATGCATTGATTCACTTGGCATGAACAATGATCGTTCTTCAGGATGCATTTTTTTAGCTTTTTTAATTCAATTCTAATCTATACAAGAGATGCTAGTCAATAAAATGAGCGAAGCAGGCAACCAGCCATACCCACGTAAGCACGAAACCAAAAACCGTTGTGGATCATTTAATCGCAGGATTGTGATTAAAAAACGACCACTGGACAAAACCTGCCGCATTTGTTTAGTTATGTAAACGCTTTTTCGTCACAATTTTAAATGCTATCGCGGCGGGCTATCACATGCGCACTAGCACCACGCACCTACCGGTCATCGCAAAAAATACACCTAACAATACCGCGCCGCTGCGTTCGAACTAGTTGCTGTGCGCAATTAATTTTCAAAAACCGCCGGAATTAACGAAAAATTCTTCAGAGCGTGCCCGCCGTGACGTGACGCGACATTTTAGACATATTTCCATGAAACCCGTGTCATCGTTTGGCGGGTTATTGTCCACCTTGGTCGCGCGATGCCGCAAACTTTTGAGAGAGTTTGACCCCAAGGTAAATCAGTAATGATTCAAACAGTGAAGAAGAAGAAAAGTTATGGGGAACATGCAGCAATGCTTTGCTGCACCTAAGGAGAAGAAGGCTGCTTTGGTAAGTCCCCGCTTTTTTTGAAAAAAAAAATTAACTCGTTCGATGTCGTCTAACGAATTTATAAATTTGTGTATCTGCATTGGTTTATTTCCGTCGATGATACGCGTTTGACTTTTAAGACCGAGGTGTAGGTATTGCGATTTTATTGTACCGCTAACTGTATTCATAAATATAGAAACGAACCGTGAATAATTGTGACGTTACGTTTCTTTCATAAAACGGAAAATAGTGCAAGTCAGCTGCCTACTCTACAATCGATTAGGCGGCTCTAATATCGTGAGAAAAGCAAATCAACAGCTTGTCGAATAAGCGGAAGCATGCCGATTGACCTCTTTTAACCACAGGAAATTTTTGGAGAACAATCCAATTAGTAAACGAAACGAGGAGAAAATTATTTAATTCGACTGGGATTGGTCGACGAAAGTCGTTATCTGTGTACGCCTACGCCGTGATAGTTATTTCGGCAAATACAGAAAGACCAACACGAAATGACGTAATAACGAAATAAATTATAATAACAAACAACTTACATGCAGGCCTTGGCATCCATACCAACATTTTGAAAAAAGCAAAACACTTCAGATGGTAATAAATAACGATTACCTTGACACAGGCAACGGGTTACAGTAATGTTACATCAATTACGTAACAACAACATTACTAAATAATAATTTAATAGCGCAGGCAGGCATCGCACTCGATTTTTAAAACTATTTTCATCCGCTCTAATTATAGTGACACAGATTCTTGGATTTTTCTTGGCGTTTATCGAAAGCGTAAATTCGTTTTAGCCCGCCAGCAGAATTAAAATAGTTAGGTCAGTTTAATGATCGTGCGGTTAATAAAGAGAAATATAGGAAACAAGGAAACATAGGTAACTTAAAATTATAAAAGGCTAAAAAAGATTTAACAGAATTAGTGATTATTATATTATAATTATTATGCTATATAGATTAGGGATAATTGATCTTATTGCCGAAGTTTGATATACTTTTAGGCACTCCGCAACCAAAATTAAGTTTTCGTAAATTATTAATTAAGTATTGAGTAAAATTAAAACCCAGTTAGGGCATCGCATGAACAAAAAAGGAACATTAAACAAAAGCTCTGCCCAGAACACAAAGGTCAATCTATAGAATTCTCACATATTGTTTTTTTAATCATCCGTTTAGGCGCGAAACTGCTTTTCCGTGGCTGGAACACAAGTTCAAGCGTTGTTCGACAGCTGGCGCCACGGGTATCTGTCCATGCGTCTGCCGCCGGCGCCGTGTCACAAGTTTTAAACAACAATCGACCCCAAAACTGCATCTGCAAAACAAGAAATTGTTGATTAGATTACATTATGACATCAACGTACAACAGTGCGGCAATAACTGTTCTTTTCCTACTTGTCGCCACCTCGTCAAATTTTCAGTGCTGTCTTGCGTTAATTTTTTGAACATGTTGGTAGGCCTTGAGTTATTTATAAGATGCGTTAAAAACAATCGGCGGAACATGTAACGCTGCGATTGTGATGGACACTTTTCGGTGGGACATATTAGGAAAATTGCCAATGAAGTAGTTTTGCAGTGATATATAAGTGTGATAATCCGATAATAATTATAATTATTATGATCGTACCGGGAAGACAGAAAAGAAAAGGCCAGAAAGTTGAACCTGGACCTGGACCCGTGGTATGTTTCATTAAATAAATATGTAGCTTGTAATACATTAATTAATGAAATATTGAATATTGTCAGATCAAAAGGCAAAGATTATAAAAAATAGTTTTCACATTGATATATAAGTACAGTATGTTTATATGGCTTTGAGCTAAAATGTTTGGTAGCAGTGCCTCGGTAGCGCAGTAGGCAGCGCGTAAGTCTCATAATCTTAAGGTCGTGAGTTCGATCCTCACCCGGGGCATTATTTTTTAAAAATAAGTAATTGTGTGTGTATTTTTAACAAAACGAATACTAACTGCAATTGTTTAAAATTAATTAAATATATATAATAATAAAAATGAGAAAAATACTCCTTAGAAGAGATATCGCAATATATTTGTTTAGCTAACATTCTGTATAAAAATGTCAGGTTTTTTCGTATCTTTCCAAAAAAAACAATGGTTATTTGATTTTTTTTAACTCTAGCTCCTAAATGAAACGTTGTGCAGGAAATTCTAGACACCTTGTACATTTAAATGTGTTTGCAGACTGCACAAATAAATGATAGATAACAAAAAGAAACAATGAGAGACTAAGCAGAAAAAACTTGAGTGGTTCCGCCCGGGATCGAACCGGGGACCTTCTGCGTGTAAAGCAGACGTGATAACCGCTACACTACGGAACCAACTTGTGTGATTTGCGCCTAACGCCGTGTTTTCAATGTAAGATCGACCTGATATTGAACAATTTTCGCAATTTCACATATTTATTAAGTACCTAATAATAATATCGTACGGTAATTTGGTAATTAACATTTTTATAAAATGTTATTGCATTTTCCTGAATGAAACGATGGATTTTGATTCCTGTTGTTTTCGTTTCTCATGTTAAAATCGCGTTTTCGCGGTCAAATGTTTTTCCCTCTATTTAAATTTATTTATTGCATTTTCAGGCGCGACTACCACTCCTTGTTATGCTGGGTGCGCCGACCTCAAACTCGGACACAACCACCAATGCATACACTATGATTCAGAGTTCGTGTCTAGAAATGTTTATTGAAATTCGATTCTGTTTTTCCCCAGTGTCGACCTAATTTTCGAAATACACGCGCTAGCAAACTAAAACAAGAAAAGACTAATTACAAGCTTTGCACTTATTAGACAACTAATTAAAGGCTAATGCAACGTTGGTATTCTTTATTTTAATTTTTCAATTTTTATAAGCCCATTAAAAATTATTAACGGATTAATTATTACTACTTTTAAGCAACACTCCCCAAAACGAATAAAAAAACATAATAGGAAAAGTACTGCCAGTATATAGGAGGGGTGGCAAAACCTCTACTGATAATTACAGACCAATTTCTATTATCCCTATACTTGGTAAAGTGATGGAGATAATAAATAATTAGATGCAGCTACTTAATCTTTGCCAATTATATACTCTTACCAATTATCTTTTTTATGCAAAATTACGCAACTCTTAGAGTCTTTAAAACAATTATTGAAACTTCTAATTAATTCATACATTAACAATTACAAAATTATGAATTACCTACATAAGGTACGTACTGCCTACACATTAGAAATATTGTAGATTATCATATCAAGCGTGCAGTATACTAGCCCCTTAAATTTATAAATACAGAAAGTGTACCTATATACATATACATAAAGACTTGCGAGCAAGGTTCATAAAACTTGTGACCGAATGCATGTGCCATGTGGCGCCTGTTGTCTAGCCTCACAACGTAGGGGTATAACAGTTGCAAAAGTTGTTTGCGAAAAACGGATAAAACTACCAACCAGAGTTGCCATTTTTACGTTTGCTTTATACCAGAAAGTAAAGAAAACTTAATACTTTTTTATCCTATAATTTGATGAGAATCTTGGACCTAAAAATAAGTAAAACACAAAGAACAGTTCCTGGCATATTTTTATACACAACTAAAATTATCAATATAATACGAAATATCAGTTCATGAGAAAAGATTATTTACAACGAGGTACATCTGTAGTTTGCAACGGTAAAAAGATGTGTTTCTATGCTTGTATCCCTCATCAGCACAACGGTTGAAAGAATACCACTTAAATAGTCGGCAATAATGTCATATAAAACAAAAGTTCGTGACGCAGTTTTTTATCACACTTCTACACTTCATTAATAATTAAGTGTTTACCGTCAATTATTTAAACTTTAAAATCTTCTTGTGTGCCGGCAACCCTGGCCATAAACCGGTGTGTCGTTAGGGGAACCCCACGCATTTCACAAACCCGTTGCAATTCGAAATAAGGTGCAACATTTCCTGTGCCTACACGCACTATTAGCCATTAGTATTAATCATTTTTAAGAGACGGGTTTCTTTTGAATCGCATGGCAACGCGGACCGTATATTAGCATAGTCGACAACATTTCAAAGGTAGATTCGTTCGCCGAAGGAACACGCGAAAAGTTTAGGTAGGCATTCATGAAGTCAAATCGGATTCATCAAGGTCAATGTCTGGTATAATGGTATAACCGAGGGTGGAAAATTTCAATTTACAATGCGCAATTCTTTGACGTATTCTTCCGTATTTATATTTAAATTGTATGCACTGTTACAACAAACTTTATAATCCTTGACCTGACTTCATTTACGCATGAGAAGTAGAATAAACCGTAAAAGGTGTTATGTAAAATGTAATTGAATATGAATTAAACAGAAGAAATATTACTTAAGCCGGTTATACACTAAAACTTTATCAATAATTACAATGTTCTACATCAGATGCCTCATTTACAACTTCTTGTATCAGAGCGTTTTTTTTTATTATTCGAATGAACTCAGCTTAAAAACAGTGTTCTATGTTATAGTAGTATAGTATTACCTTCATTTTTAAAGGAGAGTTTTTGGTCAGATAGATTTTGGTTGCTGCATTTGCCTTTTTATAGCTGGTGACAGTTGTTTTGATAAATTCAGATTTTCTTCTTAGTTTCAGTCATATAAATTTATGTTTTTGCGTTGGCAGCTTAATGTATTGCAGATAGGAATTACACCAGGTAGTAATTGCAGTTTACGTAACGCATAAACTTACTCCATTCATAAACAGCTTTCAAAATATTGCAGTTGCAATTTTTTTGTGGAACGTATTGCCTCACTCGATTTTTGAAATAGAACTGGGCCAAATAAGTGCTACGGTTTCTTTCAACTTTAGCACTTTTACCCGTTCACCTGTGGGGCAATCGTGTGGAAATTGAAGCCAGTTTGCAAATGAGTGTGCATTTTCGATTAGTTTGTTGATGTTATCTTTTTTATTCAATGTCCGGCATGTGTATGAATTACATAATGTCTCGCTATAATTTAAAAACCACATCTATAATACCCGTTTGTTGTTTTCAGTGGCAAATGTTAAATGGACAAAGCTCACAGATTTCTTTTAGGTGCTTGATATATCAATAGCAGAATATCATACTTAAAATTTGAGTATTTTGGCCACTATTTTTTATTGTGTTACTTTTAGCAATTGTTATACTAATTTAATAACAATAATAATTTTATGCCACAATTTTGCCAGATACACCTAAACTCGTGTACAGAAGAAAACTGTCCAAATATGCTGCAACATAGATCACAGATTATAAATAACGACATCACCAAACATAACTAAATCTAGCCAAAATATATGCATTTTAGAGTAAGATATGACGCTGATTTACTAATGAAATTATCACTTCCTACGCTTTTGTCACTCATTTACGACCTACTCTAGACAGCGTGATGTTATTTGTAGAAAAATTACGGTGTATTACAACATTAGGCTGATACACTATAATTCTTCTAGAATTCCCAATTAAAGTGCTAAATTGCATTACTTACAAGGTTTACAACCAGTCCTTATTGACCAAAACGTCCTTTTGACTTTTTTAGCATCCAATTTCCCGTTGCGCAAATGACACTATTGTGCCATTGTTGCGGATATAACAGCATTAGGTCTTTTATTTTTCCCAGTGTGCCACTGCACTAAGTTACTAAGGATTTTATTAATCGGCAAATATAAACAAATTTAGAATATATCTTGAAAAATTCCTGAGAAATCAAGTTTATAAGTAACATTAAAACGAAATTGTTTCAGTTTTTGCAAAGATAGGTAATTTTGGCCATTTAGGTACTTTTAAAGAGAGAGTGATCTTAATTAGTAAAGAATGATAAGTAAATGCTTTTGAAACTGGTTTAATAACAAATAATGCAAATTTAAATTTAGTTGTGAATCCTAAACTCCCATTTATTTATTACATGTTTCATCATACCATTATATTAAACAAAAAACTAAAGTTTTTGTTTGAAATTATTGTTCCATACAATCGTAGCTCAAATGGCGTGATGCATTCAATTTTTATCTCCGCCCAGCTACATTCTTACTATTTTTTGCTGCAAGGTGATTAATGCATTGTAAAAAATGGCTTTTACGGGATAACAAAGTTGAATTTCAATTTACAACTTAATCGAACGTACTAATTCTATAATGTTTATTAATTTGACCGTTTACAAACCAAACTAAAAAAGTACTCCAAATTTTATTGAGTGTCCTGCTGAACTATTCGTTCTCGTTTTTTAGTAGTAACACATTTTTCAAACAATAATGTATTTGTTAATTAAATATATTGGGTTTCGGTCTTCTAAATAAAACTCCTTTTATCTATGCCAAGCTTTCGGAGATCATTTGTCTCCTTCTTCTGGGCCTGTAATATTTTATTAAATAACTACAAATAGAGTACAACAAACCACATGAAAATACTTAACAATAGAAACGGAATTAGTCTAAGTTGAACAGCAGTCTTAACTTCATATAAATAACTCTAAACTTATAGGTAATTTTAAATTTTGCTAACTATTAATAATCACAAAGAATCTTGACAAATATTAATATATCTTTCAAAATTAAAAAACTGACAACCAATAATATGAAATCTAGATAGGACGAGAAATTTGGAGAGTGCATGTAGGAAATTATGATGACGAAAATGGTTTAAAATGGAGAAGATAGGTGTAAATTTTAGAAAGATTATGAATATCGCTTTTTTTTTTGAAAATTTAACAAATGTAGTATATTTATTAAATTGTAGTAACTGTGAATCAGTATATATCGGTCAAACTGCGAGACATTTAATTGACAGAGTTAGAGAACACAAAAGAGATATAAAAAATAATAAAACAACCTCTGTAATATTTAACCATTGTTATGAACTTGACCATAAATTTAATTTTAATGATCTAATAGTTTTGGATAAAGAAATAAATTTAAAGAAACGTCATTTTTTAGAAATGGCCCATATCAATAGACAAATTCATAGTATTAATAAAAGAAGCGATATTCATAATCTTTCTAAAATTTACACCTATCTTCTCCATTTTAAACCATTTTCGTCATCATAATTTCCTACATGCACTCTCCAAATTTCTCGTCCTATCTAGATTTCATATTATTGGTTGTCAGTTTTTTAATTTTGAAAGATATATTAATATTTGTCAATATTCTTTGTGATTATTAATAGTTAGCAAAATTTAAAATTACCTATAAGTTTAGAGTTATTTATATGAAGTTAAGACTGCTGTTCAACTTAGACTAATTCCGTTTCTATTGTTAAGTATTTTCATGTGGTTTGTTGTACTCTATTTGTAGTTATTTAATAAAATATTACAGGCCCAGAAGAAGGAGACAAATGATCTCTGAAAGCTTGGCATAGATAAAAGGAGTTTTATTTAGAAGACGGAAACCCAATATATTTAATTAACATCAAAGATCGACGGTCAATAACGGTTTAATTCTTAATAATGTATTTATTCTGACCTTCGATGAGGAGAGTTACGTAAAGTTGGATCAAAGGGGAACAAAAATAACGAATATAAACAGTCGTGATCCTATTTTTTACATAAGAGGGGAAAAAGTCAACAGGTGCCATATTTGCCAAATTTATTCAAGCAACATGTTTGATCAATATAGTTTGATAAGAGGGCATACGACAAGTATAATTACATAATTAGTATAAATAAAGTTGAAATATTTGCTGGAATGTTTTCCCGTCACTTGAATTATCATTCTAAGAAAGTAATGAATAGTTCAGTGTTAGCTCTGTATTATAACCTTTTGATCACGTTTTAAATTAAAATGAAACATAAACACATAAGCAAATGTTCCGTTTCCGTATCATAGTGTATTTTAATTACTGTACTCCGGAAATGCCTGTATTCACACATCCTGTAATAAACCCTCTCAGTGCATCACGAGCAATGAATCGTTTAAGTCAACAACAAACGACACCTACACAAAACTTACGGCATATAACCGTGTACGTAACAATTTGTTGTGAATGGGAGTGATGTGATGTGTTTTAAAAACGCACCGATATTCGTTGATTCAATATATAGGTGGTGCTTTATTGTATTTTTGGGCTTTTCCTCTTTCTCTTGTGCTGTTTCGTTTGTCTATGATTGTGAAATTTATTTTTTTGCATTGCTCAGTTCAATAGCTAATGTTATTTTTTCATGTCTGCCTATGTACTCGTATTACCAAATTTTAATATAGAACTAGATCCAAATTTTATTCAGACGACGGGTTATTACTAGAAATCGTTAAAAACTAAAATAATTAAACTATTAAAAATAATGAGATTTCAACAAAACAAGAATTTGTATTGGATCTTTCGTTATACAACTTTACTATTTGAACAGTGGTATCCGAATTACCGAATAAGAATGCCGTTTAGCCCTCTTTCTAAATGCAGTGTTATGTCAATTAGTCGCAAACTCAATCCAACAATATATCCGTATCATGTTAGTAATGTTATCCAGTGTTAAAGATTTAGGTACACTTTTTTATGATATTTTTTTTTTGTAGACCACATTAATAATATTGTCGGCAACAATCAACAATTACAAAAAAAATAGGTTTCATTTATAGAATTGCAGGGATTTTCGCAATGATCGCGCTTTAAATGCACTGTTTTTCTCTTTAGTCAGATGCCATATGCGGTACTCATTTGGTGTCCTTTATATAACATGCTGTAGTACATTAAGCTAATTGAGGCTGTACAAAACGATTTTTAAAATTTATTTCGTTAATTCTTGATGGTGTTTACTCTTCTCGAGGTTGCGATTACGATATTATTTTGTTTCAGGCAAGGGAAGCAGTTATTGCGATGCCTGGCCGGGTGAGTAATATTTTACCCGCAAGATTTTGTTTCATTACCATCGTGTCATAAAGTATTAACTGTTAAGTACTTATTTGGTCCACTGAATAATCGCATTGACTATAGTTTCTTATAGCGTAGGGTTAATTTTGCGTTTCCTCGTATAAATTGCTATCAACATCTGACTTTTTATCCTCCCTAACACAAACATAAATATAATCGTTTTCATCATCCCCTGGTCCAATGTATGATAAATTTGGGTTACATGTTGTTTTCCGGGCTGGTTCCCACGTTGGTTATTAGACCTTGACGTTTCGACACTCATGTCGGTGTCTTCCTCAGAAGTAGCTCTGAAACTGACGTGTCCTAGCCTGCTCGGGTATTTATACTCGTCCGGGTCACTGACGCGTGGGCGTTGTTACGCATGACCGGTTTCCAGATTCCAGGTAGGTCGATGCCCCGGTCTCGGTTGTAATTGTGCGGGTTCTTCTGGATTTCGATGGCTTCCTTGTACAGTCTCGGTCAGAATCTCGCTTCCCTCGACAGCATTTGTGCTTCCTCGAATTTGATGATGTGGCCAGTCTCCATTCGATGTTCTGCTACAGCCGACCTATCACCTTGCCGGTCTCTGGTGTCCCTCATGTGCTCCTTGATTCTCGTGTTGATGTGCCTTCCGGTTTGGCCGATGTAAACCTTCCCACAGCTGCATGGGATGCTGTACACACCTTGTGTTTGTAGCTCCTCAGTCGTCGAACGATATTTCGGAAAGGCGTTAGCTATCTTTCTCGGGGCGGTGAAGATGGTGTTTATATGATGTCTTCTCAGCAGCCGTCCGATCTTATCTGTACATCCATTGACGTAGGGCAGGTATGCCGCAGCGATGTGCTCCTCTGGTTCCTTCCCCCGTGGTTGCTTGTTGATAGCCCTCTCAATCTGTGCCTTAGGATATCCGTTCTTCTGTAGTGCACTGCGTAGATGTTCTAATTCCTCTTCTAGATGGTCTGGTTCGCTGACTAGCTTCGCCCGCTGTATCAGCGTGTTGATGACTCCTTGTTTTTGGGCGGGGTGGTGGTGTGAGTCTGCATGCAGGTAGCGATCCGTGTGGGTTGGCTTCTTATAGATCCGATGTCCTAGCGTGCCGTCTTGTTTCCTTATCACCATCACATCCAGGAAGGGGAGGGCGCCGTTGGTCTCCATCTCCATCGTGAATTGTATGCCGCTATGGATGCTATTTAGATGGTCCAGGAACTCCTTTATGTTCTGTTCTCCATGCGGCCAGMTGGTGAAAGTGTCGTCCACGTATCTAAACCAACACTTAGGTTTAAGCCGTGCCGATGCCAATGCAGTTGTCTCGAAGGCTTCCAAGTAAATGTTAGCTATTAGCGGAGAAAGCGGTGACCCCATCGGAGCACCTTCTGTCTGCTCGTAGTATTCCTCCTGGAACTTGAAGAAAGTAGATTTCAGGCAGATATTCGCAAGTTGGACTAGTTCTTCATCCAGGTCTTCTTCTTGTAGCCGTTTCTTCAACTCCCTTAAGGCATCGTCCAATGGTATCTTCGTGAAGAGTGAGGTGATATCAAAGCTTACTAAGATGTCCTCCGGGTCCAGTCTGATCTTCTTCATTTTCTCCATAAGGTCTCCGGCGTTCCTGACGTGGTGCTCTGTCTTTCCTACGAGTCCTTTCAGGGTCCGAGCGATGTATCCAGCTAGAGGGTGGGTGGCAGATCCTGTTGCACTAACAATCGGTCTCAGTGGTATCTCTGGTTTGTGTACCTTAGGTAGGAAATATAATTGTGGCGTCCTTGTATCTGTTTTGATCATGCCGCGATGTAGCTCTTCTGGTATCTTCGATTTCCGTATAGCTGAGTTGATGGTCCTTTCGATGCGTCTTGCTGGGTTCTTCTTTATCTTCTTGTAGGCTGGGTCCTCGAGTATCTTCCTCACTTTTGCTGTGTAGTCCGTCGTATCCAAAATGACGGTGGCGTTTCTTTTGTCGGCCGGTAATACTGTCAGGTCCGGGTTGTTCTTTAGCTCCCTTATGGCACTCCTTTCTTTACTGTTCAAGTTAGGCTTCGGGGGTTTGGATTTCCGAAGTATTTCGGCTGCTCCAATCCTCACTTCTTCGGCTGTGTCTGGTGGTAGGCGGCGGCAGGTGGTTTCCAGGGCGCTGATGATCTCCTCCTTTGGAATGTTGTTTGGGGATATTGCATAGTTAAATCCCTTGACGAGTACATCTGTGGTGATGTCATCCAAAGCAGTCGATGACAGGTTGACGACTACTCCGCTTTTCTCCAGAACTGGTTTCGGTGGATGTTGGATTGCGTACATCTTCTCGAAGCCTTCAAACCAAATTTGGGTTAATATGAGTTAATTTTCTTTTCCAAAATTCTTTGAATGTGCAACTTATACTAATGCTTATTTGTAGTGACCACCTCCGTGGCGAGGGTTATGGTTGATCCTGCACAAATTCCAACTTCAAAAGGGTAACAGCGTCTTCTTCATTGTATGATTACATTTCTTTAAATTTTTAACAGATCCGACTATCAGAAAACTTTTTTAGGGCCTCAAACTAGAAACTTGAATATTCGTAAATTTCTCATTGAACTCTTCAATAACAGAACTGTAGCTTTGCTCATCATACCATAAAATTGAATCAAATAAATTGCCTGCTCCAAAGACAACATGAGTTCGTCTATATAACAAAAACTTTAAAGTAAAAATTAATCATTACGAATACTGACAAAAAGTTAATAGTCTGACGTTTTGATTACACCTGTAATCTTTGTCAAAGACGAAGAACCTCAAAATTTGCCTGACACAAGTTCAAACAAAATTTTGAAAGTAAATAAACCAATCACCAAGGATGCGAGACGTCATAGAAACAACGTGCCAACCTGATAAAAAAGGAACCTAACGATGAAAAAGGAACTACCTACCTACTAGATATACACGAACTACTTGATAAAAGATAACTACAAAATAGCCTTCCAAATGTCGCCTAACTCATAATTTCCACAATCCCTATTAAAATTATTAGTATTCCTACAAATTTCTATAGCTTCTTTTATTAGATGTTTGTGATAATATTTTTCTCTATGTAAAATTTTTTTGACAAAGATTACAGGTGTAATCGAAACGTCAGATTATTAGCTTTTTGTCAGTGTTTTCAAGAGACAGCGATCTATCCGACAAAATATTATCTTATATTATGGACGCTGAAAGCATTCACCCTCGTATAATCATTACGAAGTCCAAAATTAAGAGAAAAAAATTAACTTTTTTCACCGAGCCAGAATAATGACGTTTTAGTTGCATATTTGCTGGTCTCAAAATAAGCAAAAAAAATAAACTCAATCCGAGTATATACTGTATAATAAATTAATATTAGAGGACCAATCCAATATCCAAGAGGGGGTGGTAACCCCATGCCTGTTACAATCATCTCTGACAAGAGATGAATATGCTTAATCACAGTCAGTGTTCGCTTTTGTTGGACTAGGATTTGGTTGACTTGTGAGTCACGCGTCCGCATTTCGCAAAAACTAATAAAAATTCTGCAGTTCGCTCCGTGTCATGAGGTTAAATGTTGCAGTATTACCTATGTGTCACGTCGTTCCACGAAGGCAAGACGCTTAAATAAAGTTAAATCAGAATTTATTGGTTTGAATCACCGTCTGTGACGGCTGAAAAAAAAATTGGGACCTGTTGCTCCCGAAATAAACGAATCTGCGCAACGGGTTCGACGAACTCGGGAATACAGAAAACGGGATGGGGTTTTTTCCGAACCGGGTTAACTCGATAAATGTTAACGAACACGCCCACGGGGAAATTAAGTGACAACATAAGGACGTCGAGAGAGAGTTTATTATGCCATCAAGACGTCATTGCGACGTGCAGTTTCGGATTCCAGAGGATCTGACGTTCTTTTATGTATCATGCACTTGGTTTTCATTTTTGGGTACTGTACTGTAATTTGCCATAAAGATCAACGTATATGGAAAGGAATTTTAATAAGTAGTTTCCCGAAAAAAATGCAGGTCGAGAAACTTTTTTTGAGTATTTACCTTAATTTTGTAGTACCTACTTGCTTGCATTTCTTTACGAATTATGTCCTCTAGTTTGTTGATGGCATTGAAATAGACTTTGCTTTGTAACTTATAGCGGCAATGTTATATCACGTGAAAAGGATTTTAATTATACATCTAGCCCATTTAAGTACAAATATTGGTACCGTTCTATTTATTGCTGGTTTACAGTCATTTGTGTTGTTTCAGCAGTGTCATCAAACTTAATTGCGGATTTCACATAAGTCCTTATTTTTTTGCCCGTTACATTTCGACACAACATTTAAGGTAACCTTAAATGTGTTATTAAATATTTTTACATGCTTGTTCTCATATTTTTTGGCTAGCAAGATTGTGAGGATAATTGCCTGCTGTTTTTATGAAAAAAGAAAAAAATACAGATTTTTAATTCCACTGTGCTATGTTGTCTAAAACGAGCAAAGCCTGCGCATAAATTTGGACACCATTTACTCGTAGAGTTTCATACGAACACCAGCAGGTGTAGATGATATCTATTTTTACGACACAGTCGTGGTTCTAGGTTAAGCACAAAGGCGAAATGTGTCCACGAAATCTTGATGTTTAATGTTTCCTGTCGTGCTGTGAAGGTCGACAGTGTAAATTAAAACAGGCACCTCATTTAGTATTTTTGCGGCGAATTGAGGTTAGAAATAATTTTTCTGCTCACGTTGAATTTGGTAAGTGCAAAAACGCGGGTTTACCGGTAAGAACAATGAAATTGTTCTGCACGACTTTGCGATTAATCTTCCATGGACATTAAATTGCGGATGAAAAAAATAGTTATGCCATAAAATTTGCATATACTCGTTTGAGGTATCTAAGAAATTCAAATTTTCGAGCGAATAATCAGTTGTGCCTGGGTTCGTTATGTCGACAACCGGAGTCGTATAGTTTGGGCCAACCCTAACCCTTCTGTGACTGAGCGGGTCAACTAATCCCGCAATATAGTTGGGCCAAGAATCTGCTTTGCCCGAACAGCAGGTGATGGACCATTATTAGCAAATTAGGAAAGACCTTAATTTATGTGATGTGTGTAACTTATTAATGTGATTGCTACGGTTTTTTTTCTTAGCAAACACGCTTAAAGGAATAAAATAAAACAATTTTCAAGTTTTAATACAAACTTATATTTATAATAACATGTATGTATGTACAGTAAAGTATAAAAATATTTACAAATTTACACAAATACGAACCTATATTTATACGTAATAACACAATACTAACATATATGTATGTACAATAAGGTATAAAAAATATTTACATATTTGGCGCGTATTTAAATGAAACACTTTTTACAAATGTCAGTCTGTCTATGAGATTTTGTTTGTAGTTATTAATTTTATATTATAAATATTAAAGATAATCTTGCTTTAATTTTACAGTACGCCTAACAACTTTTTGGAATTTGTTGGATGTGTTTATTTTAACATAAACTTCACTCTGAAAATTCAACAAACTATCAACAAATTGAAAAATATTTGGATGAGGCGAATAAAAACTTTTATTAAATTTTGAATGAAATGACTCACATGCATTGGTTGTTCTGCAAGAGGAGGCAGATGAACTTGCCCAAATATTTGGAGTAAATTTGGCATTTTCGCTGATGTAATTGTCCACTAAATAGTAGCAAAACTCTTGAAGTTTCGAATGTTTTGGCATGATTGGAATTAAATCGAATGCGAATGCGTCACCCACTTCATCACAATCAAGAAACTGAAGTCCAAAACAATATCTTAGCATTTTGCCAACTTCTGTGTGGTTTTTATAATCCTGTGAGAGCCCAAGCGAGTGAATTTTTTTATACCATGCCTGTGAAAGATGGAATCGGCATCCACTTACTCTAGCTTCCTCCCACGTATCCATAATAGCATTGTGGATTGCAGTTTCAAAATCAATCACGACACTTTTAGGATAAAATTATAAGTCACTTTCACTGCACTTCTGACACAACATATTCAAACATGTTTGATATGTGGATTGCTTTTTATCCGGAAGCAAACAAAATACCAATGGAACGTAATGTCCATTCTTGTATCCATGAATTGTAAAGAGTTGTGTAAAAAATTTCGGACAAAAATCAAATGTGCCGTCCATATACACAGTTTCAGTACAACATAAAAAGTAAAGATTGCTATAAGGAGCAAAAATGATGATACCTTGGTCTGCATTATTTGTCAAGACAAATGATTCTTCTTTATCTGTCATAGGTGCCAAAGTGTTTACTGCTTCGAAAACGTCTTTTTGCGTTTTGGGTAGATTTGGAGTTAACTTCCTCCTGCACATCCATATATTATGCCTTACAAGTTCCATATCGTAAGTCGTTATGTTACTGCTTATACCAGGGTTAGACCGTGTGCACTAATTTGGCAGGTTTTTCGTGTATATTTTCTAGAGCTTTCCTTTCAACACTGTTGTTGACAATCTGCCTGTGCAGGTTTACGTCTTCTTTGTAATTGTGAGATAATTCGGAGTCTAAGATCTCATTTCCAGCCGACGTGTAAATTTTTGCGGGACATTTGGATGTTTTATTTGTACACCTCCAACGCACAGTTCCGTTTTTCAGCACGTTTGCGATGCTAAACTTGTAGTTATTCACCACCAACAGTTTTTTGCCTTTTTCACTTTGCATGAATACAACTTCCATTTCGCCGGTATGAATGTGCGCTAGAAATTTTAGTAAAACTGTTTAATGTGACTTGCGTTTCAGAATTAATAAACTCATTTCAGCAGGTAACCACCCTCTTTAACAAATTATTTAGGACATTATGGAGAAGTGTCCAATAATATTTTACATTTTTCAAATAAGTCCCGCCCATCTTAATTGTGTTTCGTGATCTATTGGGTCCACAGGCACAAAATGTTTGCGTTTAAATTACCTACTTTTCTAAGTAGTATCAGGTAGCAGGATCTGATAAGGATTCGTTATCGATAACTATCAGCGGGAGGTTAATAATCCACCGTCCGCAACCTTGTGGCCCAACTCAATTGCAGATTAAAGAGCGATAAGGTTTTTGGCCCAACTATAATGCGCCCGTCGACAACACTTACATTATATGGCCTCATGACTCCGACACCCTTAACAACCTTCTTAGGTTATAATAACCGTGAGATACAATGCGCAATTAATATTTAATTCAAAATGATGCATTACTTGACCCCCTTCCGTATTCAAAAATGAAGGGCATGAGCTTCCACTTCCAGGGGTAGTGAAGGTTGTTCTGACAACTCTGGCTCGTTTTCATTCAAACACCCGGCATTAAATTTGGTCTACCATAACCTTTCCAGACCAACGGTATCCATATCCTCGTATACTTTCGACTTTAATCTATCAGATGAGGTGTTATTAAGAACCTCATTGGAGTTGTAACACACTCGTTCACAAAAACAGCGCCGTAAATTCGTTTTTCCGTCTTGCACAGACACTTCCTTTGAAACAGTGCTATTTACGAAGCCATTTGTCTTTCACTGCCGCAGCAGGAAGCTCCAAAAATACACCCAGCCTGTTTAGTTCGTTTTGTTTTCGGAATGAAACCATAATCTTCGAAACTTCTTGTTCGCTTACGATGAAGACGTTTTCAAATGGCATGACTCCTTTTGCTCGTGCACGTCTAGACACCGCCATATCTCCAGATGAGCTTCAGGATAATGGCGCCCAAAGAACTGCACATTTTCGGCGCCAGCTGAATTCGACAGTGGCCCAAGGTCCAAATGATAAATGGTCCGATCAAGATAAATTTGTTTTTTATTTGGCGTAAGGGCAATTTTGGGTTACGTAATCTGTTTTTCTGAAATCGCCGTCTCAAATGAATAATTGCTGTTATTTGGGTTCACTTACAAAGTCGGCCTGCTGCGTTTTTATTCAAAGGCGCACGTGCCGACGACGAGTAATTGCAGGAAAAGCCATGCATAGTCAAAAAGTTGGAGTGGGCGTGCCATTTGCATCTAGAGGCTGTATGTCGGGTTAGGTTACGATAATTGCGATTCGCGTTTACCTTAGTGGGCTTTGAATTATCGTATGTCTGGTAACAATGGATGTTTATCGTTTTGTTCTGTCCACTTTGGAAAGTGATAATCAACAGCAAAACCAATAATAAACACACACAAATAATTACCGAAGCAGCATCAGCGATGGTGTGCTGAAGCTGTGTTAAAAATGTTTGGTTTTATTAAAACGTATTTAACTGCACTATGGCCTATTGACATAACATATAAAACGTCACAATATTTTAAAACAAAATTTATTTTGTACATAAATTATCTACCTTTTACTTCCGCACAAGTGTGCAAAATAGCGCAGACTGAATCTCCACATTCATAATTTTCTCATCACCGATTGCGTCAAGGTTAATGGTCATTTAAAAATAATTCTCTCTCGATGAATACATAAAAATAACAATTAACAACCAGACCCTATTATTTTCCTTTCCCAAATCCCGTCTGCGACCTCATCGTTTAATCGCAGCACTTAGTCCAGGAGGATGTCAGTTGCATTTTTTAAGCTGCCACTTCCTCCTTTTGTTCCAGAAATTAACGGCCGATAAATTAAGAGCCGCGAGATTACATAATTTCTGCGCACCGGCTGTTCTGTGTTAACCGAACCTTGTGCACTCATTAGGCGTAAATAACACAGTAGGCTGAGGAAGAGACCTTCACACTTTCGGTTTAAAAATAGAAGAGCAAAACTGCCTCAGTTGTACCGCTAATTACCGAATTTCATGCAGAGTATCGTTTGCAGGATGCACCAGTGGAAGTTTTGTGGAAACGCTGAAATTAAGGTGAAAAAAGTTCTATGCGGTTACAGAAGTTTTCCAGTTTGGCAGTTTACTGGCGTTTTTAAAGATGTTTAAATATGTTGCAAACTCTTAATCCGATTACTGTAGGCCGATTCTTGTAATTGTTCAAAGTAAGCTGTTTGTAACTGCAGTTAATTCAAAATTCGATTCAAATTACGTACCAGCGTGAACTTTTTCAAGTTGACGATTAGGCTGAAATCCGAAGGAGTCAAGTCAAGTGAACAGAGTACTCGCAGTTGGGTAGACTAACGGTTCAAAGTCCAACTGATTAATGTTCATTATCATGATGGAACAAGGTCTTTTTTCTTGAATTTGTTGTATATCAACGATTCATCTACTGTTATGAATTGGCTGACAAAATCGAAACAGTTCTAAACGTTGCTCTGAGGTCAATTTTTGTTTTGAAAACTTGCAGGTAACTTAGTAAAATCTTAACTTGTTTATTAACATCGCCTGTTGCTCTAGTTCAGTGATAAAATGCGCCTAATCCAATAAAGTAACACTTACGTCCTCGTTATCTAAATAGTTATGTCATTCGTTGAAGGCAATGTAAAATAAAAAAATATATATGATAAATCGATAGCATAGGTAACATAAACGGAAAGCCTACTGTATACGTGTGCTCAGTAAAAAAAATTATTGCAAACTTCCTAACGTATTTTTACCGACCATTCGGTCCCACATTTGCCCTATTTACATCTGCCAAACGAACGTCACGCCAGGTTATCTTAAATCGTTTGTGTAGGTGATCCTGTCACACTTGCCAAACGCCAGACGCCAAAACAGATTCACTTTTGAAAACTACCATTCTAAACACTTCCAGAGAAGTATAAGAATGAAATAAAAGGAACTGGCAATTCGCCCGTAGCTCAAAACATGTTTTTCTATATGCATGTCGATAGTCAATCAAAATAGTCTTCTGGGATCAAAACTTCTGGGTTTAGATGGAATCTGAAAATACTACGCGGTATTCGTCGCAACAGGTTGTGAAAAAGGGGGTTATAATTTAAAGCATTTAAATATAAAAAAGCAGTTGTTTTGAAAATCGACACGGTTATATAAGTAGTGAAAAAATAATTGATTTTCAAATAACAAAATTATTTAAGAGTTCCGGAACATAGTACTAACCCCGTCATAAGTAATAAGTGCAGCGTATACTTTCAAGCTTATGAAGGATACGAAACTCCATCCAATGCCAATAATTAACAGGGCACTTCTGCACAATAATATTGTTAATTATTAAATACTTGTAATCATCAAATGGACTTCATAACATTTACGCGAGGTATGTAATTGTATTTTGCTTGTATTTTTTGAAAAGTTGTCTTTTTAGTAAGCAAAATGAATAGCTTTCTGAATTTAGCAGGGAGATCTTTTTTGACACAGAAACAAAGTTTACCTGTATACAAATGGCTTCGGCCATATGGGAATCGTGAATTGTGACGTATTTCCTACGCGGATTAAGTCCAAGCCATTTCGTTTCGTATGACGTTTTTTCTTCTTACGATTATATATGTATATGATAAGATGTATTATAAAAGTGTGAGATTCAGGAGGGCGACACGCGCTTCCACGCCGATT
The DNA here is from genome assembly GCA_025024175.1 of Rhyzopertha dominica. NCBI lineage: Eukaryota > Metazoa > Arthropoda > Insecta > Coleoptera > Bostrichidae > Rhyzopertha > Rhyzopertha dominica. The sequence goes on from QCXZ01000138.1 coordinate 11,711,245, forward strand.
GATCGTCAAACCGAGGGATAAGTGAGAAGTGTGCGAGGGGATGGTAGTTTTTCTTTGACAGCGATATTAGAACGTTTTCCTTTTTTTCAAGTTACTTTATTACTATAAAAATAGTTAACAATATTAAAGATTGATCATCCAGATCCCATAGAAGTATGCAAATTCGTTATTAACGATTTTAAGGGAAGTGACCCGTGAATGGCAACGAAAAACAGAATGCTTTAGTTTAAACAAATTGTGAAAACAACAAAAAAAGTACGTTTTTAGGAATGAATATTGAACGATTTAAAGGWGCATTTGTTTGGTAAGATTATGATTATTGCACACTTTTTAGTTGTACAATTTGAGACATTTATAAATGCAGTTCATAGACGGGTCGAAATTTTGGCTTTCGTAAAGTACCCTGAACCCCAATGATGGGGAAAAAGCAGTATCCAACGTTCTTTCAGTTTGCCTGTCGGTAAAAGACGTTCCACTTCCAAGAATATTTAGCCGCTAAACCCGTAGCCAAGGTGGGGGACACCACTACACTAAAATACAACGTCCAGTAATCTTAAGTAACAGTCACGTTGAGACTATCGCGCTTTTCGGAATTACTCGTTGGACGGTTAGTATCATTCGATTTCGAAACGTCGTGTCGTGTTAGTGATCGTTCTGTGTTTGGTGGTCTAGAAACGAATTTGTGTTACTTGTGGATTTTTTTCAAGAATGGTGGTTAACAAAATAACAATGCCAGTTCATCCTAACGCTAGACATCTCTTTCTTAATAGAAAGGTAGGATGGCGCTTATTTGTTGTGTAGTTAAAGGAATTCAATTCTGTAATTAGGAGTTGTCCGGATCTAGTAATTGTACTTAGCAATCGTAGATAATTGACTCGTTGTTCATCATTTTAATCATAAATGTTATGGCAACAAGTCACCCAACGAGTTTCATATGTAATGTACTCTTTAACAATTTTGTTATATTAAATTTAATGGCCGGCGAAAATATTCTTTAATTATCGGTTACGTGCTCACGTGCCCTGATAATAATATGGCTTGACTCCGAGAAATAATATTTATGCAGTTTTGGAAACCACCCAAGGTATCGTTTTATCCAAAACCGTAAATTGTGACATATTTGCTCTATTTTAACGAACGACCTTGTAACGATTGCTCGTGTGCATGTTACACACCTGTAAATGCGTTTTCTCTTGTACATTGGCCATTTATTATTCTACACGTGGTGAATTGTATTAAAATAGTTTAAAAAAAAAAGTTTTCGTGGTGACGAGAAATTTGAGGACAAAGGTCAAAATTATAGAGACACCAGTTTGAATGTTTTGATGTTAGATTAACAATATTGATTGTAGTGTTCCCAAGATAAAAATGAAAAATGTGTTTAAAAATTTTGAAACTAGCTCATGGTAGTACGTAGTTGACGTGATTATGATTCATGAATGTACATAGCAAAATGGTGTAATTGCCGAATGAATACACGGCACAAAGTTGGTAAAATATGCTTTACAGAATGACGTTTCAAAAATTGACCAGAATTTTTTTCTTCAATATTCAGCGACAGTTCCAAATTTTCATTTTCTTTCCACAAGTTTTCGGTTTCTTCATTCCCAAAAGATTTTTTCAAGCAAATATTTTCAAATCTCATAATCTTCTTAGTGGATTTGCAAATTGTCTATAGGGAATGTCATCTGCTCGTACTAGCAAACGTTGTTTATTTACAGTTTTTTGATCAAAATAAGTAAATGCTCATTCTTAGATCTTTATTTAAGTCTCCTCTTCGATATCATTCTTTTGACTTCACTTGTGAACGTTTATAGCTAAACATGTCCTATTTAGTTCCACAAATATTGACGAGCTCCGTGTATTTGTCAAAAATATTTGAATTTAGTAACACACAATCAGCAAAGGGTAGGTAAATCTTACCTGTCTTCTGGTATTTACAACGACCGACCTACGCGAGTTTGGCAAGGTCACTTTGTATACCTGAATYGGTTTATGCAAATTTTTTAACCGTCTCTTTGTTAGTTGTGATGACAATAGAGTCCGACGTTTCTAGGCATCGTCATACGAACCCGTGGGATTTTGCACAGAAATTTTGTTGGTTTTTGCACAAATATGAATGCACCTTGTAATGTAAGCGGAAGGAGCGGACTTTGTAAGCAGTAATTACAAAATAATGATTGACAAGCGATTTTTTAACGTTATTGTAATTAGTCAACGTATACGATTTTAATGAATATAGATATAGACGTATTTATATCGTGTAATATAGTCATCGCTGATGTTTTTCACATGAAACAATCCTGGAAATCACGACAATTCTAACACCTACTAACACTATCAGCATTATGATCATTAAATGTCCAGAATCAAAAATCTCTTCTAAATAATTCAACATTATTAATACTGCAATGATGATTTATATCGACTGCTTTCTAGAAAAGGGCGCATCAGCGCACTTAGAGATCAATGTAATCAGCTATGGAATCACCTTTACGATTTTCAGCATATTGTACTTTATTTAGGTATATTAGGTATAAAAATGAAATATCATTAATAAATGAAAGATATAGTAATAGGTAAAGGTTGTAACCCCGCGGAACACCAGAAGGACCCAAGAACAAGAAGTATGGAGACAGGCCTATAATTTACAATATCTGTTTTGGCAATTTTCTTGAAAACAAAGGTATGTACACACGTTTCTAAAGTTTCTAAAAAGRCTTTAGATACTTCGTGTGATCCCGCAGTTCTAGAAGCACTCCGTGTTGCGCAACCACGAAATCAACAGACCATGCCGGCCATGCAGCTGATGCTGCAGGAGATCACAGTTTCAAAACAATATAGGAACAATGCACTGTATCGAGACCACGGCACACAGCACCTGTTGTAGCAATATCGAATTACACTAAGGTATGCGGTATCTCCTGTGACAAGGGTAAACGATATTGCTGTTATCGCAGGGAATTGCACAGCACAGGACAAAGACACTTCACAACAACGCCTCGTTTTATCCTTGTAGAGTTGTAGACGGCGCAAGCCAACTCGTCCTTATCGAAAATTGACGTCGGACGTGTGCGGTATGTGGTTATCAGTTTCGCAGAAAAAATAAATGGGAGGTAGTACGTTTGTTTTTTCGTGCACTTCCAAGTATGGGTCTTTACAGGGTGTCCTATCTCAGAGCATAGAATTTTAATAATTGCTACCACGTGTTATCCTTTTTTATTTTATTGGAAACCGAGCCTCTAGTAAAATCAGGTAGTTTTTAAGGGAGAGAAAAAACACCTCATACATTAGTATGTAAAAGAAAACTAAATCGGAACTCAAATAATATATTCTTCGCAAACTTCTCATACGTCTTATTACATTGACCGCTAGTTTCGCATTCCTTATTCCTTCCTTCACACTCTCCTGTCACCCGATTCGGGCGTCGGTGCTTCCCCAGTTATCTGGTACGCGCCGCGCTTTCATACCAAAATATTCAGAGGCTCTGGTCGGGAGAATTCCATATCGCTTACATACGCAAATGATTACACAATAATTGACTATCAGAAATGCTTGGGATATCTCGAAACAATCAGCTTCCGATTTCCTCAGAATATCCCGGAGGACCAGCCGATACGCATTAAGAAAACACCGTGGCTACAAGTTGTGTGCTTGTATAAAAATATCTACTTGACATGCACGCCATGTGGGTGGTCGTTGACAGTTCCTAAAACACTGTTCTGCGTACACGTCGGCACAACGTAATTCCTCAACGTCAGTACATCGGACGGATGAAAACGACTATGGCGACAGCAATGAAATGAATTAATGTAATTGCAGGTTAAGATAAGTTCAGGAACCGTATTTATCCAGAGGTCGAATCGACGGAATGCGCGTTGCATCACGATTCATGTTTGTTTTGGACTCGCTGAAGAATTTTATCGTGAACGAAATTATTAAATAAACAACGGTCGTGGTAAAGTTTAACAATAATTGAGGCGGTTGTACATAAAAACTTCATTTCAACAGAGTAGAATATACAGCGTGTTTCAATTAAAATAATTCCTACGAGTGACAAATACGAGTAAAACCCTAAAACAGATAAATTTTCTTTCGCAAGGGACATCCTGTGAGGTAACATTCTCAGTCCTCAGAACAACCTTCAACCCCTGGTATAAAAAAGCGATCTCATTGTGAAGGCCTCTTAAAGTCGTGTTCAAAAATGCGTAGTGAAATGAGCTATCAACATTTTTTCGAAACATTCTCGGCACCATCATATATACCATTTCCTTCACTCACTACAGCTGGTCCATGAACAAGACATAACTCCTAGTATCATCTAGTATCCCGAGACCGCGCATTGAGTTTTTTTTTTGCTTTCTGAGTGTGTACATCAAGTGAGGATTAACATCTCTCATCGCTCAGAAACTTGCGCTATCTTTCAAACGGATACACGATCCGAAACGGTAACAGCGATAACATCAGCAACAAGTCTGACGGGTTTATGTTTCCGATTTTGAACCTATCCAGTCACCCATAATATGGCAACTATACAGGATATCTTTGTTTGAAGTACTACTATCGATCCACACATCAGTACTTTAAATATACCCCCGTTTATTAAGTTTGTTGAAGAGGTATGGTTTCTTTTAAGAAGATATTTCAATTGGTTGGTTAGAAAACGATAACCAAGTTTTTTTTTTTAAATCTATGTATGCCCTGTGGTTCTTTACACTTCCGAACCGATTCATTTTACGGAATCGCTATATGTTTATTTTGGATGTCATATCGCACTTCGTCAACATGACCTCTAAAATTTTTATTTCTGTAGACGTTGATGCATGTACATGATTAAATCTTATACTTTTGCCAAGAGACTGCACGTGTATCGCGGAAATAATCTTTTGAAGCACTTTGTAAAAAACTGAAGTATTGGCAAGAATTTGTCACTAAATGAACAGCTGGAGGTAAATTTTCAGTTTCAATGATTTTCATAGATATTTTGTTAATTATATTGCTCTACGATTAAAAGTGAACAGGTCTGTGATAAATCTGGATTAAAATACCATTGCATAGATTTTTCAAGTTGCCGTTATGCCGTTTACTATACGCTGAAAGAACTGTCTTAAAATTTGAATTAACAGTAGTTTTTTTGGATATTCTTCCATTCCATGGATGGATGTCTACACTGTTCTTATAAGATGGTCATCATCAAATTATTCATAAGTATATTAAGAATAAGGAAGTGTGGGATGACAAAAATAACTGTAAACATGCTTTAAATGCCATTAATTTAACTTGATACGTAAGATGCCTATGCAATTTATTATTTTCTCTTTTATAGCCATCGATAGCGCTAGGTTAACCGAGTCAACAACCAAATCGTTTTCAATTAATGTTCATTAACTGCATCCTGGTGTAGAAACTCGCCCGGGCCAGTCAGCATTCCTCATTTAATCGAATTTTCTCGAAATGTTTGCCTACCGGTGCCAATAATTAAGCCACCAACGCGAATAATTTACGACTATTTGACGAAATACACTTTATTGGTAAGTGACGCCCACGCTAATACCTTGACGAACACAGAGTATGGGTTTGTTTGCTGTTTTTGCTCGCTGGTCTGGCTAATTATTATGCCAACATGAGCAAGTGGGTCAGGATAAAATGATAGGAAAACCATACGCGGAACGTAGCTCCTAGACAAGAGGATTCTTAATGAATTAATTCGTATATAATTCTGAAATAATGTTACAAAATTTATAGATTAACTATACACCTGCATTCAAATTAAATTTTATTTGACGTGTTGAGATAAGCTCTTTTCTGCACATTACTGAGCAAGCCAATATTGACATGAGCGAAGAATACTGGCCCCAACACGGAACCTTGGGATTCCCCTAGAATTCCAGTTCCAATCTGCAACTGTTTCTTAAGATTTACGACTGCGAGTCGTCACTATCCCCAAAAGATTAACAAACCACGGCAATCCGTATTATAATCGGCAAAAAGCAACGATGCCTCTAAATTTAGAGTATGTTATCAAACTCATGGATGAGTCACACAACGTCTGTATCCGAACGGACGTTCCCTGGGTTCTCGCCGGTGTGATTCATTCCGCGTTTTCCTAGAATACCAATGAAGATCTCCCGCGTCCACCTGCGTCATACCGGTTATTTGAAAAAGCCGGTAGTAACGGAAGACACAGGAATGTGGGTAATGGGATGTTTTTCAACGTTCGGTTCGAACAATATAGGGTTGGCCTTGGTTACGTGCCCTGAGGCTTCAACTTGTTAGCATAGCTTCATTGGCGATAAGCAAATATTTTAGCGATGGGCGATAATGGGATTTTTGGGTTGTAAATCGTTCGAGCGTATCTGAACATGTTTTGTGAAAACAGCGAAGAACACGATGCCTCTTGACGTGAATAGCCCGAAAGCATCTCACATTAATTAATTATTTTGGATTGATATTTTTACCACATTGTAATCTTAACTGAATATAAAAAGATTAGGATTTCACTTATAACATTTAAAAACTTTAAATAAAGAATAAACAATACAAAAACAAACCAATTATCCTTCAAACAATACAGGATACTTAATTCAAATAACTAACAAAGCAGCTTTTTAGAAGAATGCAAGAATCCAATAACACAAGCATATGATTTACACAGATTTTTAAACAAAAAAGGTTTGTCAAGATTAGATAGGCAATTCTTAAAATATCGCTAACCATTTTTTATGTGATCCACATTTTACACTTTAGTGTAGTATTACCCAAATTTTATTTTAAAATTACCTGGATCGAACTTCCTGGTTAGGATCTTCGAGTGATTTTTTTAAAATAATGTTTTAAAAAGTGCCTTGGGGGCCTGCTGTTAAGTTGATGTATGCAGGTGCATACGAACTTGTCAGAATACAGGTCACTTCCTTTAGGAAGTAGTACCCATAATGGCAGCTAGGTGGCTTTGTCATCGTTTCAGCGTAATGCTGACAGATGGCATTCCCATCTAATTTTCTACTTAATGTTTTAAATAGCAGAACTGAACTGTTTAATTACATTTTTTGTTTCGATTTTTTTCTTGTTCTTTACTTTTTTCAGCAGGAAAAAACATTTGTATACCAATATTTACAGAAGCGTGTCTTCTAAATTTCTTTTTATTACTAGCCATTCAAAACACTGTGATCTTAACAGTATAAATCACACACAATACAAAACATCTTATGTTTGACCTTCCTTTTGACGTCATCTCACGGTCAACATTGCCAAAAATCGTAAAATGTTAGTGACGTCAGAAGAAACGGTAAACTTTCAACTCGCAGATGTTTTATGGAATCGGTAAAACACAAACTGGAATACTGAATATTCTTAGGAACCGTTTTTTTTAGCCATTTGTTACGAAAAAATCATTTGATAAGTGCTTTTTAACCCGACAAACGCTGGCTCTTCTAATAAAAGCATACTTGTAAAGCCTACGTTTCTGTAGTTATTTCTCCTGCAAGGAAGTGTTTTGCAGTGTGACTTATTAGAGTACCATACCATTTGTTGGTAACATTAATTCTTTATCAGTTTGTAGATAAGAATTAATTATAGTTTAATCTTGATAAAGACTTTTACACGTCTCAGTTGATAACAAGATATCCTTGGCAAACATAATTATTCGCAATCAAAAGAAAACATTGTTAATGATTCATTAAGTCTAGAAAGGTGCAAGTCGATCATCGGCTATTTATGGAATTAATAGTTTGAAATACTGTAGATTCTACATAATTCAAGTTGTAGTACCTGCGTACTGAAGGAGCCTAACAATTTGTTGAAATATAACTTCATCGTTTTCACATAATACGAAGGAAAGTTCGAAAAAAAAAACCAATTTAGTRTCACATATTTTAATTGTTATGAACTTGTTTTCAAAATTACGTAGAATTTTTCAAGAACACAACAAAGTATTTATTATAAAAATGAAGATGTCTAATATTGATACGGTTATTATAAATATATGTATAGATAACTAATCAGGGAACAATTTGTTTACTAACTATAATAATTCACTTGATTTTACATGAGATATCAGAAGTTCTTTTAAGTAGGCCATTGAAAATTCAGGCTTCCAGCATTATCCACAACGAGTTACTACCGTGCCCCCAGTTAAGTGTATTACACGTTTTTGGTGAGTGTAACGGAAAAAAGAAGATATTGTGTGCTGTGTAATAAAAGTGAACCCTTGATTTATTATTCGTTCCAAACGTAATGTCAATAGCGATATCGAAAGAATTTTTATAATCCTATATAAACTCTTAATCTTATCAATTCTCAAAAACACCTCCACCGTAATTGTTTATCCGCATTTTCCAATACTGCATTCCGAGTACTAAATGCTCTTATAACAGATTAATAACATCTTTTTCCTGGTATACCTACATATTAGTGGGTCATCATCGCATGTTTTGTCGACATTGTTAGTTACGTAATTAGGAAATATATTTTTGTTGCACTGACCCATTGAATATCACAACACCATGAGTCACTGTGGGTATTTGAATGATTGCCGTGAGAGAAAGATGGAGAATCCACAGGTAAACTACTTAAAGTTCCTAAAATTCCTGAGCGCAAATAGCTTTTCGACTGTGATGATTAAGCGATTAAAATTACTGCATTTCAATCGACTGTTTTTAATGCGTTAGTTAGTGATTCATAGGTTTGCGCATGTGTTTTTGTTTTACAGCGGAAGTTCTAAGTTGTTACTCAGATGGTCGGGCAGACGCACGCTTCCTCATTATTTACGTCTGCATGAGGAAAATTTTAATTTTCTGAGGTTATTTACACCAATCTTCTGAATTAATTGTGGACTGACGCAGGATGTAACAAAAAAATAATTGGACGAGTACTATATGTAATGCAGTATGAAGGCTGTCAAACCGGTTAAAATGTTTGCGTAACTATTAACGGAATAAATAAATCTTTAAGAAAATTTCATTCGACTGTGTTATTACTGCATGATGTTTGTTCAAATTATAATATAGTATGTGTGTGAAACAAAATAAGTATGGACACCAAGTAGCAATTATCAGTGCCCGCATACTTTCTTCCCTATCTTCCGTACTCTTTTTTGTTAATTCCTGTTTTTCTTTATTACTTTACTGCATTACTTTATAATGATGTGGCACTATAAGTCTATCTCTACTGCACCAACAACTAATAACAGCCGATGACTGATTGATCGAAAAAAAACAAATGCTACTTTGTCAATTAAACTTGCGCGTTGTACGTTCACCAACTGCATTAAATAACAGGGGTGTGTGTACTGTGGTGCTCATCAACTTTGTATAAAATTAGGAACAACCAAGTATATTTTTGAACTTCCTGAAAAGAGGCCACTAGAGGAAGCATGCTTGAAATAGACAGCACTTAACAAGTAGGATTTGTGGCGTCGAAACATCAGAGTGGGAGGTTTAAATGATAGAAAACTAATACAAAAGTAAAACGGACACCTTGAATGAGATTATGGTAATCGCTTAATCATATTCTGTCGAACCATTCGTTGTAAATACATATAATAAATTATAATATTTTAATTCTTGCTTCTATTTTCATCTCTATGCTATCTAGCTTTTGAAAGTAAGCAACGGTAATTGACTTATTTCATACTCATATGAGATTATCTGTTAATTTAAAACTACCACACGACTTAATTTAAAAGAGTAACAAAGGCTTCTTATAGTTAAATATATAAATTTTATAAATGAAGAGTGCCTTGGACAAACATTATTTATAGACTTGACAATCATACTCTTCTTATTGGCACGCCGATTTTGCATAAACAGTTTTATAAAATAGGTTTAGTCTTCTACGCTAACATTTTTGAACCACATGACTGAAGCAACAGTAGTGTCTATTCATTCTTAAACACGGAATTTGTTTGGTATGTGGAAAACCAGTAGGCTTTCACTCTTTTGACTCATCGTAAGTGTACATGGGTCTTAAACGATCAAATAAACTATGGTATGTAATACCTTCCTCATTTTGTTGAACATGTGTTATCTTTTGATTACGTAATTTTTTTTTTTGAGCACCAGACCTGCAAGATATATGAGGTGCTGTTAAAATGTGCATCGTAAGTTGTAACCATCAAATGTCCACCAAGATTTTGTTCCACAAATGATTGTTTTTTTTTCTTAAACCCTGTTCCTCAAAGGCGGATACGGTACCTCAGGTCATCGAGTCTCTCTATTTGAGAATGCATCTTCTAACCTTTAAACAACTGAGTGTTTTGTATCTTTATCTCATTGACTTGTAACTGTTCCACATTAAGTCATTGTAATAGGTAATCAGATAGAGGGCCTATGCAAAGGCTACGTGCGTTAAAATTAGTAAATGAATATTGATTACATAGCAAACAAAAATGTGATCCTAAATAATGAATTTAGATTTAAAAAATATACCTACATAAAATAATTACGGCAACGTAATCGTCAAATTTACGCAAAACAGGACCGTATTAGTTGTGTGACGAGAAAGATTACAGACCTCAGAAAGTTTTTTATTACTCGCGTAAATATGAGGAGAGACAAATATGACGAATATGAGGCAAAATAAAACACGCACAGCTACTTATAATGTTTATCAACAAAGGAATTATGAAAATGAAATAACTCAACAGTCGTGAGGCATTAAATAGTTAAATAACATCCAAGAAAGCAAACATCAAGAATTTAATTAAGCTGCATTAGAATGTTGGTACTGTCGTTGTTGGGCTTCTATAGAAGGTACCATAAAGGGGACAGGCATGCACCTATCTGCCTTCAAAAACAGTTCCTCTATCACGCATCCATAAACTTGAAAGAGTTCTTTTTAAGAGGAACCGGAAAAGAAGCGTTTGACGCTAGTTTCGAATGACCTGAAACGCACTTCCTCGTTTTCAGCACCTAACCATCTCATCCCCAACAAGTTTCGATCGTTGTGGTCGCGTGAACACCGCGTATCCCGCGAAATCGACCGCTTTTTTCACCAAATCTGGACGGCAACAGTCGATTTCCAGTGCCATTCATCGTTCTTTGCCGTGGGTGCTCGCAATCCAGGCGGCCTTGCCGCAAACAAACACATGACTTGTCCGACTTCGCTCAGTCAGTCATGGCGAGCCGCGAATTGGTGTTCGCTCGGCTTTCTATATTCTTTTTTTTTATCCGAAAAGGGTGTAAAGGAGCTCGTGTCCTGTGAATGAAGTGACGAAGGCAAGGTAAATATTTGAAACTGTGCATAGCGATACGTTATCTTGGTGAGGAGGTAAGATTTCCAGGTATCCATGGGTGATAAGACGTGTAGTATTTAGTCTTTGCGCAAATCTCGAGGTGCTCAGTAGTGTTCATCTATGCCGACGCGCTGCTCATGCTTAAGTATCTTTCGTTGTAGTTTAGTGCGATGGATAGTTACGACAGCATGGATCAGTGGAGTAAAAGATTGCGGGAGAGGCGCGAGAGAGTGTTCAAACCGGTAGCAACGGTAGGGCAAAAATGATTCATTTTAGGAAAACGATTGTTTTATGTTACGTGGATTCCTTATCGAATACAATAGGTTTCACATGTGGTGATAACATTCGAGTGCCAGAAAGAAACCCACTAAACACTTTTCGGTATCAGAAACATACCCGGAACAGACAACGTAATTTTGTAACATTTCGTATTTCTTCATTTATGTTTGTGAAGATGGCCTATTTCAGGAATGTTTTAATGAAATCAGGAAACAGATGACAACATCAGTTTTAAACATAATTCATGCGTCGTCTGTAAGAACCAAAATAAAGAACTGTTTCTAAACTTTTTGAAGTGATTGTACATATAAATATAACTGTATCAAAAACAAACAACGACCTATATGACATACACCGCATTAAATGTAACAGGTAAACTATACTCACAATATTAAAATTGAAACCAACGTTGTGGTGAATATATAATTACAAATTGCTCGTTCTCCTTATGCTGTGATTTCTGATATCTAATAGAGTGCCTGACGAAACCACTGGGAAATCTCAGTTTGTAAATATGCATCAGAAAGATCATAATTTTTTTTCGCTCACCGGTTTTTTAGTCTTGTATTATATGCAAGTTTTGTAATGCATAATTGTTTTTCCTTCTGTCCATGAACACTTTACTACTAATTTATAATCAACGTTTTTCCGTAGCCTCCTTCGAAAGTGTTCCTTGTAACTACTTCGCCCAAACAGATACAGGGCTGCATATGAAATATGCTATTATAACAAAATTTACCTTACCATGCCACATTTACGGGCTGATTTTCCATGGTCTAAAAAACCATAAAATTTAAAAATACAAAAAACAGCATTAAGCATATTGACTAACTGAATCGGTATTGTAATTTTGCCCATTAAGTTTCCTTAAATCAATGCAGATTGGTTTTGGAAACGATTTATATCATTTAAAATTAAAACATTTCCCCAAAACATCATTTTGCTTAATAGAATCGTTCCAACAACACTGACGTAACTTTCACGTTTCGGACGTGATTCTAGCAGAATTTCTTTAATTCCTTCTACTATTGTGTTTATGCTAATCACTCTTGAAAACACCGACCGATTTGCACGTGCTAACGACTCGGATTATTTTCATTTCCGAAAATACACCTCGCCAATCCTCGTGTTTTTTCCTTTGGTATTTATTACCGTGCGGTAAATTTTCGCGAGATGTTTGTATACCTTCTTCTTTCCGCGAAACTTTTAAAACTGGACTGTTTGAAAATATATACGCTCCAAAACGCCGGTAGCATAGTGATTTTGTTGGATAGAAACTATATTGCTTGGCTAGCTTTTTGTAAACAGATTGCTGATTGTTTTATTTCTTTATTGAGAAATGTAGTTTGGTCATTTTTTAACTGGAAGCTAACTTTCAGAATTTCTTGCAATTGTAAACTTTCAAATTTAACTGAACAAAAGTCTGATTGCGATTGAACAGATGATGCGGAAACTTCAAAATCAATTGAGAATTAAATTTAGATCTCCCGCAAGTGAAAACTGTATCCATATAATTATATACATCATGCTGTATTGCATTGATGTATGTTTGATATATTTTTATTAATTTGCTATCACTGTTCAAAAAACTTTTAGAGAGATAATGAATTTGGATATAAATATTAATTGAATAACAAAATTAGCATTCCTCATATTGATTTAACAAAGTGTTAACGTATTCGAAGAATATTTCACAAATGGTCAGGTTTTTTCCATAGCCCTATCGAATCGATAATATTGAGTGTAACCGGAAATCGCGTTATGGCCAATTCCTGATATTAATCGAGACTGATTCTCAGACCTATTGTCCTTATCTATTAGCACATCAAATGCTAATCCGACCCGGAACACTTTTAATACATTTCACGGCGCATCTAAACCGTATGAGATCATCACATGCATTTACATTGCAGATAACAGCAGCTACAAGAGATAAAGTTAAGAATTACTTAATAAACACATATCGTCGCAGGAGTACATACGTCCGGACGACCTTTCTGTTTGTGTGTGAACCAGCTGACTTGTTTATTATTAGAGGAATGATGTCAGATTCGAACCGTTTTGCATGGTGTTACGTTGACAGGGTCTGCACGTAACGGATACGTAACAAGTGATGTCACTTGTGCATATTTAAGATATGCGGTAATCTTACTATAATGTTGTTACACCGTTTACGATTTGTTCCCGGAATTTCGCCATTCATGCTTCCTGATCGGACTTCTTGTTACACGTCACTTTGTGGGAAATTGTTTAATGACCCAAGAAATGAGTTGGGATGGTTTCGCGAAACGTTCTCTTAATTTGCGCTAATAATACATTATGCAGTTGTATTGAGCTTGCCGTTAGGATTCGTGGTGATTCATATTGTCACGTGGTTGATAAGCGTCCTACTATTGCTCTGACTCACAGATTTGTAGAATGGAAATGAATAGTATTTCTAAATTAATTACGAGCTTGTTTTAACGAAACAAAGCCTTGGGAAAGCGTGAATATCTTAAAAAAAAACAGGCGCAGAGAGCCTGAGAAAAATAAAACTTGAGCTAACCAAAACAAACTGAAGAGGAATATGATACTTTTCTGGAACAACAAAAATAAAAATATAAACACTTGCATGAAATGATAGTAGGATCTTACCGTTAGCTAACTTATAATGTGGTAATGGTAGGCACTTACCACATTGTAAAAAATCATGGCAGTTGAGCCCGGGTCTCTAGTTATACTTACTTTGAATATTTTTTACATAAATTATACATGAGCAAATGGTGCCGTGGAAGATGCGCCAAATTATTTTAGAGTTAAATTTCTGTGTAAACAGTTTTGATAGGGAAGAGACTTAATACCGGACAATCCAAAATGTGGCTGACCATTTAAAACCTCCAGCTCTCAGTTTAGCTGTTAATACTCTTCTGTTTGATTACTTAGAAACACTAGACTACTTGCATGGTAATAACACCCATATTGTTGGTGATTTTAATATTCCCGAGTATAGTGCTAATTCAATTACCAGTAAAGTATCACTGTTAAATAACACTTGTGAATATTTTAATTTTAAGCAATTTAACACAAACCTCAATTGTAATGATTGCCTTCTTGATCTGGTGCTATCAAACGGTTTATGTAGTGTTGTGCTTTCTTCAGATGTTTTGTTGCCATTAGATGATCATCATCCCCCACTAGATATATGTATTGATCTTAAAAATAATGATTTGGGGCGAGTGTTTCCAGTAAACAATACTTATAGCTATAATTTTAAAAAAGCTAACTATTATTTGTTATACGATAGGATAGCACATAGGAACTGGGACTTTGTTTTTCAACATATTGATGCCGATCAAGCTTGTCAAGAGTTTTATATTGTCCTTAGTGATATATTTGATGAATGTATTCCAAAAACACGTGCCACTCAAAAGAGCAAATTTCCTCCTTGGTTTAGCAAAGATATTATACGTGATCTTAGATATAAACGGCTGTTATGGAAACAGTATCAACAGTCTGGTAGTGTTGACACTCATAATGCTTTTAAGGCCTTAAGAGCTCAGATAAAGAAAAATATTTCATCTTCACATGAGAATTATATTTTGCTTATGCAAAATCAGATTAAGGCCGATCCTAAAAAATTCTGGTCCTATATGAGTAACTTTCACAGCACATCTTCAATGCCCGATCAGTTGTTCTATAATGAGAGCAAATTGTTAACTCCTTTGCCTCATACTTTCAATCTAAGTTTGCAACCCCTGACCTTTCAAATACTACAAGTTATAATGTTGCGGACAATGCTCATTTCTCAAACGTTTTGAGTTTGACATCACTTACCCAAGATGAAGTTCTTTTGGCAATAAAAAAAACTCAAGTGTAAGTTTACCAAAGGCCCAGATGGTATTCCTTCGTTTATCGTTCGTGATTGTGCGACTGCATTTGTCGTGCCTTTATGCATCTTATTTAATTTGTGCTTGAACGCTAATACTTTTCCTAACACATGGAAAGTAACAAGACTTTGTCCGGTTTTTAAAAAAGGGGATAAGACATTAGTTGAAAACTATCGCCCAATAGCAATTATGTCAAATTTTGCCAAGATCTTCGAAATTGCGTTGCATAGACACTTGGAATATCACGTACGACCGCTGCTGTCAGACTGTCAACATGGTTTTACTTCTGGTAGATCGACTGCTACAAATTTAGCGTGTATTTCAAATTTCATATCTGAGCGTCTTGATTGTGGGATGCAGGTCGATGCAATCTATACGGATTTTTCGAGTGCTTTTGACCGTCTCGATCATACTATACTCATACGTAAATTGTCTACAACTGGATTGTCTCCGTCACTTTTGCAGTTTTTCTCGTCCTACTTAGTGGGTCGGCGGCAGTACGTCGGGTACCGCGGACATGTGTCTCCTGCTTTCTGTTACCTCAGGTGTCCCTCAGGGCTCCGTTTTGGGACCTTTGCTTTTCATCATATATGTCAATGATATTTCGATAGGACTTAAATGTCATAGTTTACTGTATGCCGACGATTTAAAGCTGTTTGCCTCTCTTCAGTCCCTTAATGATGCACATAATCTTCAAAACGATCTCGAAAGTATTGAAAATTGGTGTCTGGTCAATAAGTTACCGCTGAATATACAAAAATGTTTTGCATGTTCATATTACAGGGTCCATAATCCAATTATTTTCGACTACATTATAGGCGAGAACAAGCTATCCCGACGCGATACCATAAAAGACCTTGGAGTTATCTTTGACAGGAACTTGAGTTTTGTCTTCCCATGTAACTGACTGTATTGCGCGCTCATATAGAATGTTAGGCTTCATTATTAGACATGTAAAAAAATGTTGCTGCGCTGAAGCTTTTGTATTTTGCGTATGTACGCTCAAAATTAGAGTGTTGCTCCGTCGTATGGGCTCCAGGATATGGCACCTACATCGATAATTTAGAAAGTGTACAAAGACGTTTTCTTAAATTCTTGTTTTTTACTTCTAATGGTGTCTATCCAGCTGTAGGTTACCCTAACGATTTATTGTTAAAAAAATTTGAAATGCACAGTTTATTTGCTCGTAGAAAGCTTCATTCAATTATATTTCTATATAAAATAATATCTGGGCAGGTGAATTGTACATCCTTACTTGTGCAATTGTACTTCAGAGTTCCGCGACCAGCTAGTCGTAATATCGATTGTTTTTATTTACCTTACGCTCATACAAATTTACTTAAGTTTTCTCCTGTGTACGTTATGTGCAGTAACTATAATTCTGTCTGTGCTTTACTTGACATTTTCTCCTGTAGTGTTCGTGAAATCGAGAGTTGTGTATGCCCTCCTTATGTGTAATATCTTATTATTATTGTTATTTCCCTCACCTGTAATTGGCTTCGGATGTTTGGTGATGTACCGAAATAAATAAATAAAAAACACAAACTGTAGAAAATGTTCAACAAGTTGAAATATTGGTGGTTACAGATCAAGTCTCTGTTATTGCCAAGGGTTCGCAAAGCTCGTAAACTTGGAGACATTATCAGAGACTGCGCCTTTACAAAACCATGCCATCCACCTTATAGTCCTGATTTAGCACCTAGCGACTTCTTTTTCACAATTCGCTTAACTAAATCGTCCCGGTTTTACTGCTTGTTATTTTGGTATTTTACGCGTATTCCGTTTTTAATTACAGTCACACGTTCAACACGCCACGGACATTAAAAGATTACGGGCACATTTACGTCAGTAGTCCAACACGGGCCCTAGTAACTATAGATAGTACTTTGCGGGTTATTTTTGAGGTCCGTGAAAATACAACGTAAAAGTAGGTTTATGTTGGCAGCAGAGTCGTGCGTTTTATTTTTCCATCTAGATAACAAAACTAGACTTGTAGTTATGAACGTATATTCAGCTTTTTTAGGACTTCATCAAATATGCATCAATATTAACACCAGAGCTGTTCAAAAAGCTTTTAATAGTATCAATTGCAGATTTGGGCTGTGCAGAAACTATCAAAAATGTCAAGTTATTGGTAGTTTGGTAGGTTTTTTATTTCTAACGGAGTTACCCAAGGCTCCGACTGGTAGCTAAGAAATCTATGTACCTGAATTAAGATTAAGGCAGTAAGTTTTATTTTTACTGAGACATCACATTGTTAAGACGGGAAATACATTTCTTACAGTTTTTTAATATCTTTCCTTCTGCAATGTTTGAATAGTCCCATACAGCAAAGCCTATTTGGCAAGCAAATCTAATTAATTATCAAAAATATAGTGTTTATTTGCCTTAATAAACACGCACTATTTGCTGTGGGAAGTTGATTTAATGATATGACCTGCAGTTATTGACACAGGAATAATATTCGCCCATTTTCTTTGCGTTACTTCCATTCGTGCTTTAATAATAGGCTAAAACATTTTAGAAATCAATTTTACTGTTTAAGATTCGCTTCAGTATATTTAAAAATGAAACAGTGACGCAGTTTAAGGTCTTACAGGGAAAGTGACAAACGTTAAACATTTTATGTTTCTTGCATCCTGTGTTCTTGAGAAGATCTTCTTGTTTATCGTTCGTCTGCATTTTTCGCCTCGCCCTGTGTCGCATTGTATTGTAATAAAGCTGGTCTTAACTACATACTTTTTTTTTGTTTCAGATGGCAAGCGACTACGATCATGCTAATGGCAATGATCTGGCCAATATAATGACACGGTCGAATCCAAGGTTAGCCGTTACCACTTCTTCACAAGTAAGTGTTCTTTTTTCGTGCGTTGCTTCATACGAGGAATATTCAATTTTCATTTTCTTATCGTTTTATTTTTGAGTTTTTTTTCTTTCCATTTAGGTAGTAAATTTTTCTGTCGAATATGTCAAAATGGTATCGAGAAGCGAAAAATTGTTCATGTGTTCGGTCCCAGTATGTAAACAAAAGATAGGAAATAAGATCTGTTATTTATCAAGAAAGCACTTGCTGACATTTGTTACAAATTTGCACTTACTTCTTCTTCGATAGTTTTGTTTTATTTTGGTGACTAATCATTGACTAATAGTATTCGGCATAAACTTTTCTTATCTCAACTATACCAAAATGTTTCGTGAGTGAAGTTAATTAATATTTTACATGAAATTCCAATCGTTTTTTTTACTCGATTATTTCAAGAAAGTACTAAATATGCATTACAAAAAAAAAATAACCCTGAAAAATCTTATTTCTTCTACCACAGAATCATCAATTTGTTGCACGTCATCGATCGTTAAATATTTGCTGCAAGTGAAATTGCAATTTTACCCACGATGAAAAGTTTTATCGTCAACACATATTCAAAAATGACGTTCCTCTATTGTATAAATCATTGAAAATTTACGAGCAAACTCTACATATAACTCTAAAAATAAAACAAATGCCCACTCAAAAATCACGGTTGCAAATTTTATGCGTCTCGTAAAATATTAATCACAACTGCGATATTAAAGTTTGCAGAATTTTTGAAATTTATTTTCAAGTGATAAAATGGTAATAATTAAAATTTGCAAATTAATATATAAATATTCCATTATGCGTACGAAGTTGCAACATGCAATCAAACCAAATTAAAAAACTATAATTCAAGGGTAGCAGAACTTTTTGCAATCTTCTATGCAAAAATATAGCAAAAAAAACGTTTTTTGCAAATTAAGCAATGTTCTGGTTATCGCCGGGTAATGCAAAATTTTTTAATCTATTTAAATTTGTGTACCTATACCACTGAAGTTTGAAAACTTTTTGAATTGAAGTGAATTGATCTGCTTTGTCGACTAGCCTACACTGAAAAATTGAATATCCCTCTTATCTATATACACTACATATTTCTCGCAAGTGATCAACAATTACGAAACCATAAGCTGGAGCGTGGGCCACTAAACGGATTGTTCCCATGAGATAGGATTATCTAACGAGTAGGTATCTAACTTTGTTGTTCCGTGAACGTACAGCGCGATAATTTATTTATAAACACTGCGCGAACTTTATCGCTGTTGTTGGACACTCAACCTTGTTGACACATACGTGTGATAATTCGTGTAATAGTGATTCACATTTTGAACACTATCCAAACCATGTTTTCTGGGGAGATGATTTTACTATGCCAGTTCCAGTCTTAAGGCACGTGTCGAAGAATGCGACATTGAAGCAGATCTGAGTGATTTGCTTTAATGAGACCGTTCAAACGGTGCCGACTGGGAAACTTCACGATTCAGAAGAATTTAGCTTGATTGATTAATCAAGGATCAAGGATGCTTACTCGACTCTTGAACGCTATAGTGTATTTTTGACTTTGAAATAACGTTTATATTTAGCAGTATTCATTATTTTAGAAAAACAACTTCCGACATGTCGCTGTTACTGTCTTCCCGGAAAACCGTTGCGGAAGCAGTTTAATACACGGCAAAATTTTGTGGGCAAAACCGTCACAGATGAAATTATAAAATTTTATTAATTTTTGTTTACAGTGTTTTGCCTTAGAAACGAGAAATCATGATTCTAGCTTATATAATCGATAATGTCCTGTTTTCTAGTAGCTTGACATGGTTTCTTATTCAATTGTTTTGAATTATATTTTGCCTTATCCATTACTATTACGCTGTTAGGAGGTAGAAATGGCAACAACTGTTTCGTAAACCAAGTCTTGTTTCATTGTTTAGTGAAGTATCCATGCCCTGATGATAGTCAGCACAACAATTTTTTACATTCCTTGCTGACAAAATAAGTCTGTTTTGGGTCCATCCATTACTTTCACCCGCGTGCAGAATTCTTTTGCCGTGGGAAGGGGATGTATTAAACAGCAATTTATTGTACTATCAGTAAGACCTTTTTTCACAACTTCATGCGAATCCAAACATGTTTCGTCGAGATAAACTATGTTATGCCCTTCATCAATTTTTTCAAACGTGGTGATTCCATAATGGCCGTCCTTTCGTCAAGCGTTTTGTAATTAAAACGAATACTTCTTAAGTATAGCCTTTCAATGTCATATCCTGAATCATTTAATTTTTTTCAATGGGGCTACCGTATGCACTATTTTCCTTATACATAACCTTATGTATTTCTGTAGCCAAACTTTCACTAAATTTCGTGAACTTTTTTTTGTCTCGTAACTGTCTTTTTTATAATCTTTTGAATGGAGTTAAAGGGAAAAGGGTCACGATAATCTGTATTAAAGTATTGAAATATTAACTTTACTATCCTTAACTTTAGAAACATGGGATTATTTATGCAGTGACGGTCGAACTTGAATACGCCCATTCATTTTATTGAGGTTTAAGCGTTTTCCTATAAATTCTGGGTAAATCGTGATAAACAAATACCTGCACAGGTAAGAAAGCAAACATGTCCAATGTTATGCAAATTCATATCTAAAACGGCTCTAAATGGTGGCACCTTTTCGATTTGTAAATAGAATGATAATTGTCAATACGGCATTGGAAGAGTTTGCAGGAGAAGAAAAGAAGTGTAAATTTATGGTCACGGCAGGGGTCCGTCGTAAACCCATTTTGAAGCGATTGATTTCTACACAAGGATCCTCCATATAATATAACCTTATTCCAATGGGAAAAGTATTTAAGGGAACATCCAGAATCCTTCGACGCAAGCCTAAAAATACCTCGCCGGTGAGGCGGATTTGCGCAAGCTCCGTCGCATGCGGTGCCAACTGATTTTTGAAACTTCCATATACACGTCGTGGCATTCCGCAAAGGCTTTTTTCCGAAAAGCCCTGGCCTCGCTCCAGTACCATACATCCAAAAATAACCGTACACAATCATCCGAAAATACGAGAATGTCTCACCGGGACCTCCCCTTTTTTAAAAACAGTTGCAGGCGAACAGCAAGACCAGTTCGACCACGAGCCGAATAACGCAAGTATCGTCAGCGACATCGAGCTCATCGAGGGTCCACCACGTCACCTCGTCGACCGACCGAAAGGCTTCGAACATGAAATCCGACCTCGACGAATTCAAGAACAACCTGAACGAAATGAAGAGTATATCGAATCTCAACAAGCTCACCAGCTCTTTGGAGAACGTCGTCGACGCAGACGACTGCGAGATGACCCAGCCTCTGGTCACGTTCCCCGACGAGTCGCCGTGCGTTTCAGAAATCTCTTCGCCGACCAACGTCTTGGAGGGGGGGCTCAAATTCGAGCAGAAGACGACCAATAACTTTACGAAGACTAAGGTAGGATTTTTGAGCTTATGCAAAAAATTTACTCGAACACGATTATTCCTGAATTTATCAATGCTCCAAAGTTCATTGGACTCATATTTAGGTCTTTTTAACCTGTCCAAATATATTTACTGCAATACGAAATGCCTTCAAAATGCATAGTCATAATGAGTTGACTGAAGACTACACTTTTGTAAAATAATAACTAATCACCCTATTTTGTCCAAACAAACAAACAATAATGAAATATGAATGTTACGGTTGATAGATAGGGTTTCCCGAAATTACACCGACAACCGAGCCGACAATGTAGAACTTTAGATTTGGGGTCATCGAATGAGCACGATTTATCGAAAAAAGTTTTTTGTTTTTGAGTTACAGCCTTTGAAAGTTTGACAAAAAGATGGGTTTGTTAATAATTCCGTAAACAATTAACATATGGTATGAGACTTGATTTCATTTAGACACACACTATTCGTGAAAAATTTGTCAAATTTTGCAAGCCGCAGGTGGTTTTTTTCGCTTCCAGKGTACACTTGTAATAAATAGAACTTTTACGAAAATTAATTTCTTGTAACCTATTGCCATGGTATTATGTATGTATGTATGTATTTATATTCATTATTCAGTTTTATCTGCAATTCATTATTCCGATATGTGATTCATTTGTTGACAATTGGTCAGGAGCAAACCTGGATTTGTCAGACATGTGCCACCTCGTGATGAAACAAACACAGATAAAGCATTTAGTGGGAGTAAATATAGATAGGGAAAAATTAAAAAAAAAAACTTATACACAGTTACTTAGGAGCAGCTAAGTTTATTTTCATGCATCGAATTAAATCAACAGAAAAAAACGTAGATAGAACAAGTGTTCTTATAATACACAGAGTTAATGTAAAACTCAAGTTTATTAAATAGACTTGCTCATAGTCGATAGTGTACCTACGTGTATACAGCATAACGATGGCACTCCTTAGAAAAAATTTTGAAGCTTATTTTTTCTTGTATATTAAAATTGAAGTATATATAACTTTCACAGGTAGTAAGCCATTTCAGCCCCCAAGGCTTCGGGTCGAACAAAAAAAATGTTAAAAAAGAACAATGAGCTATAAATTAATAGTCTACTATATTTTGGTTGTTACTCTCTCTTTGTATTGTTTCATGCGGGTTTTGCGTGAGAAAATTGGCTTTATTTGATTTAAAGTAAAACCAAATTGAGCCTAAGATATCATAATCAAGGTCTCAACGACGTCGCATTCATCCATCAGAAACATTATAACGTAAAAAAGCAACAGTGGTTGAAGAGCAAAAGAAAAACTTGCCCAAAATTCATGCTCTTTTCACTGTCATAAATAGTAAAAGTATGAACAATAAATGTGAAGGTAAGATACTGACACACAAATTTTTCCAGTCTGTGGTTAGAACATTGGTTTGATTTCATTTGGCTATGGTGCAAAGTTAGTTTCAATTTTTGCAATAGATCAACTGCAAAACGCTTACAGTCATTTCTGACGAGAACTTTTGTTTTTACCAGAAATGACCACGTTCTGTCCTCCGAAAAGTCAATAGCTTAAACCGTGACATAGAAGTTTTACTAGAAAAATCAGAAGAGTCAGGATGTCTACCAGTGAACTCAGGACGAAATTTTGTTTGTTTATAAAATCCAAATGGTTGCGATTAATTTGGTTTCCTTATACATAACAATGTGCTCATACTTATAACGTTGTCTGAATATTATTCAGACAACGCTTACAGGTTTCCGAAATCCAATTGATGTAAACAACTTTCCTAAAAATCAATCGCTTTTGACAACTGACTTAACGACAGCAGAAGAACGTTACTTGGTCTACATTTAGTTCTTCTAAATGTCTTGTTTTCTCAGAGGCCACTTATTCCCAACGAATACAAATTTTTAACGTCGTTACACCACTCATCTGACCTGATTGCAAACAAATATTTTGTGATAATTCTTCAAAAGTATCTTTTTATGTCATTTTTATCTTCTTCGATTTAGACTACATACTAGTGGATCGTTTATAAAATGGTCGGTACCTAGTCCAGTTTTTAAAGGCAGGTTCTTTGTTCCTAAATCACTTAAACCTGTAGAACTCCAGGATTTTCTCAGAAATGTAGCAAACGTTTATTTTTATAAGAAACTGAATTGTATATTGGATGTCCAACAACCAAACAAACTTAACCTGCTACGACTCTAATTTACCAGGGTAGTAAAAAAATGTTTGGGAAAAGTCAGCATTAAATTATTTTGATCCCACGGCTCTAGATAAGAACACAATAACTATATGATGATTGCTCCTTATCTTTGCATACTTGCCACCAACAAAATACGCACAGGTGTCCCGAATCTATGCCATACACAAATATTGAACTTGCATCCACAATGCCAGTACACGAATCTTGAATAAACATCACATTCCATCGCGATGAATCTCACACAATCGTATGTTTTTGAGATGGCGGAAAAATATGGCAGTTCAGAATTAGTTTTATATCGCCGTCCTCGGATAAAAATAGTAATGGGACGATTTTGATTCTAGAAAGGTCGCGCTGAGATTTGCAATACATACTAGACGGTTTGTGATTCATGGTTCCCGATGAAGCATAGAAGAAATTTTGAGAAATGATGGAGTTAAATTTGATATTTCCGTGGAAGCAAAATCGAGACTTTCTGTTGATTCAGAAATGATTCAGTGAAATCTCGTGTCCCCGCATTTTATTTTTAAATGTGGGTGGACGACATAGTTGCATTTGGAAATAACGTCTAATACTCCGATGACAGTGTACTTCTTAGATACGTGTTCAGGTTCTTTACATATGTAGATCTAACCATTTATTTCAAAAGAATACAAAATAGACACGGAAAAACGAAATGCACTCAGTTTAAAGCATTTTTTAAGCGGAAATAGCTATAGGTAACCACAAGAACAATTTCTGATCAGGATTTAAAAAAAGACATGAATTTAAATGACTATTAATGCTAGAAGTAGATTTTGGATCACCTTTAATATATTGCTACGAAAGGGTAATATTTGTTTCTTATTCTTTTCCAAGCATCAAAGATCACGTGACCGAATTGGCGTCGCTGCCGTTCAAATGGACGGATATTTTCTAGTTTGGTAATTATTTATTTTTGAGGTGACAGCTACGTTAAGGAAACGAAAAAAGTGTTTTTTTTTCCCGTAAAGTGTACCTCATAGTTTACATTGTTAATACTTTTGGAAAATTGTAAACAACGAATAGTTAAAACCAAGTTTTGAAAAGCGTGATATTCATATTACGGTTGTAGTTTGTGTTTTGCATTTTTGTAATAGTACTTAATGTTATAAACGTTATAAAATACCAAAGATTTTAGGCACGTGTTAGTATCTTAGTTTGTGCAATGTAATCTCAATATTTACAGGTAGTGAAAGATGGTCTCACAGCTGAAAAGGAAAGCGCCAACTGCGCGGAGATGAAAAGGGTACAAGCTGGCGAACTGTCCTATGCAGAAGCAAAAGCAGCAGCTGCATCCAGAGCCAGACTAGCGGGAGAAGGAGTTTCAGCAGAAAAGAGTCAAGTCAGAGCGAAGGTAAGCAGTTTTCGACACTTGCCTTCGGTGAAATAAACATGTATTTCCATCTGACATTTCTAAGTTCCATGTAATTACCTAGGCGACCTTTCTAAATGCCCCCTGATTTACATAAACACTCCGAAAGAGGTGTTTACAAATTTCACGGCTGAAAATCGAACTACACCCTCCCTGTTAGAACCAGTTGGTTTTTATTTGCTCTCTGCTGCAGCCAGCAGCGGTTAATTCTCGTTGTTGGCACACCTTTCCAGGTGTGTTCGCGACCTGGTTTTCGTAAATAGCGACTTTAATAAAGGGTCAAGGACTGAAAGGAACGCGATGAAGTCGGCGCCGCTGTCGTGATTTGAAGCAATTTGGCCGGTTGTTGCGTTCTTGGAAACGCATAATCATACTGCACGTCGGGGCACACAATATATTAATCGTTAGGTGGCATAAAGTATTATCAGGTACTGAAATCGTGAAGTTTTCTTTCGTGAACTTGTAGAATCATCCAAAAGGAACTGCGGATTGATATAATGCTAATATAACGTCACGCCGCGACAAGCTGGATGCTAGTAATTATCGTCCCATTAGTCTCGTAGGCGTTGTGTGTAAGGTAATGGAGAAGATTATTGCCTCAAAATTGATGTCTTTCCTATTGACAAACAACATAATTCCTCTTACTCAGCACGGGTTCGTTCCCGGTCGCTCAGTAGTGACCAACATGATATCTTCTCTCAACGACTGGACATCGCTTTTGGATCAGGGAAAGCCAATTGATGTGATATATCTCGATTTCGCCAAGGCATTTGATAAGGTKCCCCATCGAAGGCTTGCTGTGAAGTTGGAACATGTTGGAGTGCGGGGACTGTTGCTGCGATGGCTTGCCGTTTTTCTGCGAGTAGGGTAAGGGTGGGGGACGCAAAATCACGATACTACCCTATTTTGAATAGCGTGCCTCAAGGGTCAATCCTGGGTCCAATCTTATTTATTATTTACTCCTCGGACCTACAACTTGGCATCCAGAGCAGTATTTCCATGTATGCAGACGACACCAAATTATACAGCAACCCATCCTCTTGCCTCCTACAGTACGATCTAGATCGCGTTTCATCATGGTGTAGCACTTGGCTGATCCCCTTAAATATTGCAAAGTGCTCTATTCTACACATGGGCAAATTAAACCCGCATACTAATTACACCATAAATGGGCTGCCGCTGGCTTCTGTGTTTGAGCAGACAGATCTTGGTTTTGCTGTCACCAGTAATCTTTCCTGGTCTCCCCATTGCCTAAAGACTGCAAGAAAGGCTAACGCTGCTTTATACTTTTTAAGAAGAGCTTTTCCCTTCCCGGATCCTCGTCTCGCAGCCCGTCTGTACACGACATATGTTCGCCCGCTTCTGGAGTTCGGAATACCAGCCTGGTCACAGGTTTTGATCAAGGACCGCGAATGCATGGAGAAGATTCAGCACGCAGCTACTCGCTGGGGTTTCTCTGCACTGCCTTATGAGACGCGGCTTAAGAAAATGAACATTGATCTTCTCTCCGTGAGACGAGAGAGAGCCGAACTAATCCAATTATTTAGAATAACYCCMGGGCTATTCCACAACTCTTCAGCTCGCAGTATCGTCGCTCTCAGCACTGATGCCCGTCTACGTGGTCACCAGTTTAAATTAAAGAAGGAAAACTTTAAAACTTCTCACCGGCTGCATTTTATCTCAAACCGCTGTTTCGAACTCTGGAACTCTCTTCCTGAAAATGTGGTCTGTGCCCCGACCATTGCTTCCTTCAAACACCGCTTGGATCGGTTCCGAGCGTCGGAGTAATGTTTGTGTGCGGTACGGTACATCTCTCAACGAATTTGTTAATTTTGCTTGGTTGTTTCTGATTATGTATATTTACTACTTGTTTTTTACATTACTTTTGCGGCTGTTCGCACGTTATTTTAGTTTATTTTATAGTATAGGCCTTGCCTCTATAATTTATCATTATGTTAATAATAATAATAAAAGTTTACTGCAATATTTTCAAGTGCTGATGATAATCAGCTGTTTACACTCGACTCGGCATCGTAACTCGATTGATTTATACCGCATCAGCCTACCACTTCTTGTTTTCCTCGTTTATCGAAAAATCGATGGGAATGGCGCTGCGACGTCTCGTCGTCGTCGCCGTCGGCCATACCTCAGTCAGGGCGGATGATGACCACACACGTATTCAGACTACTCAAACCCTTCAGCAAATCCGCTAGAATTTCATGGGTGCTAGTGTCCCAGATGGAGAGGGACGTGTCAAAGAAACATTTCGCGACATGCAGGCAGAAACTCGTAAGTCGAACGCTTCCGTCGTTTTTTGGCGTTGCACCCTTTGGGCCTTGGTCACTTTTGCCGTGGCAACCGAACATAGTGCGTCAAGGCGCACTAAATATAGCACATCGCTTAACTGCTTGTTTGGTTCGAACGTAATGAATAATAATAAAAGATAGAACTTTTTGTTTTGGGATTGACGTGTTAGTCCATGGAAGTTAGTAGGTGCACAGTAATTCGTAACACAGTTAAGCTTTTTGAAAATTGAAAAAAGTTTATCTTTTATTTATGCTCTTCGAATAGGACGATGTTTACCTAGCAGGAATGTTGTTGATTATTCTTGTTTGATCTATATCGACGGGTGGTCTGATCTGATTAGAATACGTTTAGCAAGCAAGCAAGTTCTTGCTTAAAACGCGTCCCAGCTTTTTCTAAGCAACTTCTTGAAATATCTACCTGGACCTAAATATAGAACATTCTTACTTACTTTAACTTCTACTGAAGACGCTTAGCTATCGAAACATTTGGTTAATAGAATAGTGTAGTAACAATATCGCCAATGTTTATGTTCTGTCGAAAATATCGTTATGAATACTTTGATATAAGCGTAAATAGCTCAAATTAATGTTTCATTAATTACGATGCCTGTACCATAAAATGTAGTTTAAAAATTTAAAGATTTTTTATTGTGGCAGTTGGAATGTAGATAATTCCAACGGAT
The DNA here is from genome assembly GCA_025024175.1 of Rhyzopertha dominica. Lineage (NCBI taxonomy): Eukaryota > Metazoa > Arthropoda > Insecta > Coleoptera > Bostrichidae > Rhyzopertha > Rhyzopertha dominica. Next base: position 11,739,514 of record QCXZ01000138.1, read on the forward strand.
ATAAACAAATGTCAGTGTGATTTTTCATTGCCTACTGCAGAATTTTTAGTAAGTGTTATGTAATTTATTTATAAAAACAAACAAATAAGTACTATTTATATCTTGAGAAAGCTTGTAAAAAATAAATTAAAATTTAATAATATAGAAAGAAACTAACGTCGCTGTATTCCATTGTTCTACGTATAATAACCCGGTCGTAGGTTGTCAATAAATTATAGAGTCTACGATGGGTGTCCGAGAATTGGAATTATGTGCTGTATCTTTAAAAATCTAAGTGGACTACTATTGCCGGCATCTTGTTTGTAGTATGCTCTATATACGGGATAAGTTCAAAAAATCATTTTTGCCTGCGTGTACGTGGAGGTATCAAMCACGTTGTTAATTTGACACTTTGACAACTTACTCCTTGGCACGTTGACCACGTAGTTGAGCATACACGTAATTGTCTCATTATTAATGTATCTGGTAAACATTTGCACGCCGCCGTCGGTTCTGTTTTAACAACCCCCACTTGAGCAAGATCCTTGTGTAAGTTTAATTGTGCAATAATGTCAGTTCGTAAATATTTTGAGAAAATCATTTATACCTCCTAAGCAAACATACGGCTAGGTAAAAAAAATATGGCGCTCGTCCAAGGTTGCGAATAATGTACGTATTTTTATCCGCACACCGGCCGTCGTCGTTCCTGGGTGTCAAAAACGCACGCGGTGCCCGCCTTTTTCTGTTTTTCCTCCTCGAACTTTCGAACGTGTGTTTTGTGTGATAACGTCGCGTTGCGTGCGCGAACGATGAACGATACAGTTTAAAATAGTTGCGAGGTGGTCTGTATATGGTTTGTTCGGTGCTGTCGGTTCGACGCGCATATTTCAGTGACGTTTCCCGGTGCTGTGGACGATGTCGGCGCCATGGCCAGTTAGAAGAGGCGCCTTCAGGAGCACCGGCCAATCAGACATGCCGATACCTCGAGTTTTTGTTAGTCAAGTTGGCTGCTCCTCCAACCGGCGCGACATCGGGGTAAGCTGATAAAAATTGGCTGCACTGATAACCGCAGGTTGAAGCGCGATAAATTGACAATATGGAATATTATGGCTGATATTTTACCTCCTGTTTCGTCGAATACGAATATGAAGAATAAAGGCAATTAAACGCAAAGAGCATAAATGCTCAAGGCTTAATATGCCATTATTCCACATAATTGAGCCCACATAATCTTTATGTTTTCCTAACAAGTATTATTTTGTTTATTTCTGTTTTTACAGGCAGACCTTGAATCGGGACATTAAAGATAAATCCATAAGCACCAGGAGTGTACCTAACAAATTTGAAGCCTTGGTCTTTAAAATTTACCTCATAAATAATCTGAACTACCTTTTAATTATGTGCAGAGCGTAACAAAGAGACCGACCGTTATGCAATTGTAATTTATTTCATAATCCGTGCGCGTTTGAATAGCTAATGAACGAAATAGAGTTTTTGCTTCAATTATCATCTCGTGAAGGTCGCTTAGGTTCATTCAGTCATTAAGCACTCCAACTATGATTGCTTGTGTTTTGACTATCGTTTTTTCCCTTACAGGAAGCCAGATCCATAAAGGCAGGCGAATTAAGTCAACAAGAATCGAAAAACTTGGCTCACACCACCATGAAAGTGACCACAGACTCGTTCAGTAGCGAAAAGTCCGCCACTGAGGCACAACAGCAGAAACAGACTATAACAGCTAGCGGAATATTCAACCAGGAAAAGCACCATTCATCCTCACACTCAAATATCACGTACACTGCAAGGGGAATTAGCACATCGGCCAGTTCCAAACTGCAAACCAGCGCACAGGTAAATGAATTACATCATTTTTGCTTCACTAATCATTCATTTTAGTCAAAAAAACCATATCTTTCGTGGAATGTCACAATTTACAAAATTATGTTAAAATTTGAAAGCAAACTAGAAAACACACTCTATCATCTTGTTTGGTCTTCACTTTTTGTCGAAATGCCAATAAAACTTATTCGATTGCAAACTAGATATTTATCTATAGGTACTTTAAAACTAGAACACATAGTTTGCCATCTAGTGACGATAACTGTATTATATCTATCAGTACTGTTTTGTTACTACATTTAAAGTCCAGAACGCTAGATTAAAAAAATGGCAGTTGGGAAGCAACAATCAAGCAGTGTCGTTTTCAGATTTATTTTTTGCAATTATTATATGTAAACATAACATTACCGTCATTCTACTGCTACAGTGGAAATTCAATAAAACGATGTATGAGTTAAATTTGTAACAATATTTTTTTTTTGTTTTAGTATGCAGTTTTGGTACTTTTCATTAAATTCAACGGTATTCTTTATACATTTCTAATGTCGTAACTGACATATTGTTTCAGTTTCAACTGATGAACGGCAGCTCAGATGACGAACTGATCAACCTTCCCCTAGATGATCTCGTACAGCTGTCGGCCGATTCCAGTCCTCAAGAAATCGAGAAGGCCATCCAGAAATACTCGGCATGCGTCGACGAGTCCATCAAGCGCCTCCAAAGCATGGACGTCGGCCCCAAAGCCCCCCAGATCCTCGACAAGATCAACAAGATCCTCAACAAGGCGTGGGAGGTGCCATCGCACGGACACGAACTCGGCTACTCCCTGTGCAACAAGCTGCGCACCTGTGGTGGACTGGATCTCCTCATGGCCAACTGCACGAAGAACGATGAGGCGTTGCAGTTTTCTAGTGCACGTTTGCTCGAGCAGTGCCTGACGACGGAGAATCGTGCTCATGTGGTTCACAACGGGCTGGACAAGGTGGTCAACATCGCCTGTGTGTGCACGCGACACCTGAACTCCGTCGATCACTCGCGGGTGGGCACCGGCATCCTGGAGCATCTGTTCAAGCACAGTGAGGAAACGTGCAGTGACGTGGTGCGACTGGGAGGACTCGATGCTCTTCTGTTCGAGTGTAGAAAGAGTGACGTGGAAACGTTGAGGCATTGTGCCGGTGCCTTGGCCAACTTGAGTTTGTACGGTGGTGCGGAAAACCAGGAGGCCATGATCAAGCGTAAGGTGCCTATGTGGCTGTTCCCGCTCGCCTTCCACAACGACGACAACATAAAATACTATGCCTGCCTTGCCATAACCGTCCTGGTGGCCAACGCCGAAATCGAAGCGGAAGTGCTCCAATCTGGAACTCTAGGACTCGTTGAACCATTTGTAACCACACACAACCCATCGGAATTTGCTAAGACAAACTCGKCCCACGCGCACGGCCAAAGCAAAACGTGGCTCAAACATTTAGTTCCGGTCTTGAGCTCGAAGAGGGAGGAAGCACGAAACCTAGCCGCCTTCCATTTCTGCATGGAGGCCGGCATCAAGAAACAACAGGGAAACACGAATATCTTCGCCGAAATAGGAGCAGTTGAGGCATTAAAAAGGGTGGCGAGCAGCCCGAATGCGGTGGCTTCCAAATACGCCGCTCAGGCTTTGAGGTTGATTGGGGAGGTTGTGCCGCACAAGTTGAGCCAGCAGGTGCCTCTCTGGTCGGCGGAGGACGTGGAGGAGTGGGTTAAACAGATTGGATTTTTGGAGTACGCGAAGAGTTTCGTGGAGAGTCGGGTGGATGGTGATCTGTTGTTGCAGTTGACGGAGGATAATTTGAGAGATGATATTGGCTTGCACAATGGGATTCACAGAAAGAGGTGAGTTTGCCAAGTTTTGTTTTAAATGTCTATTAACCTGTAGAATTTATTTATATTATATAAAAAAATTATGCTTCATATATTTTACATTGTTCATTTGCTTTCTGTTCGAAGTTACAATATCAATTAAAAAACGATTAAAAATAGGCAAGTTGACTATGCAGGGTGATTCAAATTCAAGGGCAACCATGGAGACCTCGCTTATTGTAATTGATATATAGCAGATTTAAATTCACTAAAGTTGGCACCTTCTTAAGCTAAGCCCACCAATATACCATTGAGAAATCGAAATAATCAGTTTTCTATTTTGCATTTTTAATAAAGCCATTATGAAATGCATGCATTTTCCATTCCATAATAGAGCCAATTCGAAACAAAATTTTTTATTTTCCAGTGCTGCATGCTATCACTAAATAACTCCAGTTCGTAGTCATAACTCTCATGGGTCTTAATTGTCAACAAGATGGAAACCACACAAAATAGAAAAAATTGTATGAAAAACCTGTTTCAAAAGGCTCTCTTTCGTGCCTTATGAAACTAGTTCTTTAATATATTATTTTCTACGACAGTTATTAAAAGTAGGTTTTTCATGCACCAATGTTGTTATAGAAACTTAGTGTTTTCATGCCTACCTTGAAACTCAAATGAAAAGTGACATACATTTCTGTGCTAAAAGTGACAGATCTGTGTGGAAAGGAACATTCATTAATTAAACTTTGACACAATTTACAAGGAAAAATTACAAATAAGCAACTAAACTATCCAAGATTAACTGCCAGAATTAACAGCGTTAACTTAATTAGAACATATAAAGGAGCTTGTGCAGATTTTAATCACTTTGTGGTAACTGCAACTCTCAAAGGACAAGTAAAAATGCCAAAAATAAGTTAGAATAGACAGAGAATTAAACAATGGAAAAAAGAAGAAAGCATACATCATGAAAGAGTTACTACACGTAACCATCCTGTTTGTACATTTGTGTAATTACAGCGGCTAACGAAAATAGATTTCTAATTAATTTTCAACGTGCAACTCATAATGGAATTGCAATTTTACATGTATTAATGCACATCATTCATCAACTGCCATAATGCAGTTTTAATGTCACTAACTATAATTAAGTTTGTTGTAATGAGTCACTGAACAATAGGTCATTAATAGCTAATCTAAAGCAGATATTACTTAGCTTATATGCACGATTAAGCAATTATGTTGTTTGTAGCTAAACTATTCCAGCTTCTTAACCAGAGTAGGTAGTATATTCTTATTTTTAGATTCTGCTGTGGAATTTGAGCTACTACCTAATATTTGAAATAAAAATTGGCATTTTTTAATGAAGCAGTCTAGTAAAAAGTGTTAATCTAAAAATAGTAAATTAATGATATAATTACAGGTTCTCATGTAATTCAGTATTTTTATGGTGTCCAGCTGTATTCGTGTGCATCAGATAATGGTTTACTAAACCTCCTACTAAAATTTTTTATCCATTCTTGTTAGGTTTACGAGAGAACTTCAAAAACTCAAAAAAATGGCCGACTACACCTCCAGGGACACAGCCAACATAAACAACTTCCTCCAAACGCTCGGACCAGAATTCTGCATCTACACGTACAGCCTTCTAAACGCCGGAGTCGAAACAAAAGAACAACTGCGCGGTCTTTCTGAAGACCAGTTGGAGAGAGAGTGCGGCATCACCAACTCAATACACAGAATGAGGATATTGGATGGAATCAGGGCACTGGAAAACAACATGACGAGCTTCAACGACGACAGCTTGGACAAATCACTCGACGTTTTCGTCAGCTACAGGAGATCGAATGGTTCCCAGTTGGCCAGCTTGCTTAAAGTCCACCTGCAGCTGAGGGGTTTCAGTGTTTTTATCGACGTTGAGAGGCTGGAAGCGGGGAAGTTTGATAACAATTTGCTGCAGAGTATACAGAAAGCGAAGCACTTTCTTCTGGTGTTGACGCCAAATGCTCTGGAGAGGTGTATAGGGGATCAGGAGGGAAAGGACTGGGTACATAGGGTGAGTTAATTAAATATTCCATTAAAATGAAATACGTACAAAATATAAGTGTTAATTTTATCTAGTAGTTTGGATTGTTTTTGTCAAGTGTGATTGTTTTTGCTTGTAAGAGGTTTTGCCTTTAACATAACCACTGCGTTTAGAAGCGTGAAGTTGTGCACAAACGGTCCTTAAATGCTTTTTGTAAATTCTGCTCTTAAGGAATGAAATATGGGATGAAAGTTTGTACGGAAGTCCATTTAATTCTACCTCTGACTGGGAGAAATAAGAGATAATTTTTTTTTAAGTTGAATTAATTACAAAGTAATTAATATAATAGTATATTATGTTATGAGGAGATAAAGTGAACTTTTATGTAGCAAGGCTGGAGTTTAACTGCCGAGCTTGCGAGGCAGATAGGTCCAGCCGCGCTACATAAAGTCACTTTAGCTCCAAATAACATATGCTATTTTTTTTTAAACGTTGACAAAGAATCTAGCACTAATTAAAAATTTGAGTAATTTTAAATTTGCGTATCGTGCTTCAGTGATTATTTTAGTTTGCTCTGGGAAAGGTTTCTCTAGTGACGAAATGTAAACAACCAGAAAAATAATTTGATGTGTCACAAAACCTGGCTGCATTTTGTAAGTTTTACCGAATATTCTGAAAATATTTCCCAAACATACCTGGCACAAGCAGCGGCTTTAACTTTCAAAACGCTAGTATCAATAATTGTACTTTTAATTTAACTTTTAATAACGTTAATAAAACTTCATAATTTTAATCAAGTTTCCTTAATATTTGCCGCCGTGGCTGCAAATGATTTTTGCTGCGTATATGCAGCAAAAGTGAGTGTCATTGTTGCTGATATAATTTGACACTCTGGCTCCTATGCTAGCTGCAGAAAATTGCCACTTTAAAAACGTTTGAAAAAAAAATTATATTAACCTTTTCCACAAATATTTTGCAGAAAATGTTTATCTTATTTAGTATTCCAATGCAATAGTTTTTTAATCCACTCACTTAGAACAATAAATATTGAAAATATGAACAGGACTTTTCGTACTATATACAAAATCAATGATCACTTTAGTCAAAATCGATAATATTAAAGTAAAAATTCTTTTTCAGGAAATCGTGGCAGCTTTACGGGCAAACTGCAACATCATACCAATCATCGACAATTTCCAGTGGCCAGAAGCTGAAGAGCTTCCCGAAGATATGAGGCAGGTATGTCACTTTAACGGCGTTAGATGGATTCACGATTATCAGGATGCCTGCGTGGACAAACTCGAGAGGTAAGAATGCATAACCTCAGCTTATCACATGCTTTTTTTTGCAATATGCACTCTGTCATCATTCTTTGTATATACAACATGCGTTTCATGCTAGTTTTAACGTTTGATATGAATGTTTGTTTTGTGTTGTCGTTGCATAGATGCATGCAGTCACATGAACACTTTTAGTAAAGAGAGACAGTGAAATCTCATTTTAACGGACACTTGACATATTTTTTCTGTCAGGAAGATAATTGAGTATTTGTCGTTTGGTATTTAACACTTTCAACATAATTATGTTATTGTTCTGTGTGATTAAAATTTGACAAGGAATACACGTACTATAAAAAAATATTAATAAACTGCTAGTGTCTGTGATGTTGAAGTCAATTTTATTAATTCCTGGTGGAATTTTTCTTTTGAAATTCGTACAAAATTTCATAAAATTATTTTCAGTAAATAATTAATTGGTTACAGTGAATTATAATATAATATAATTATAAATACATTATTTGGATACTTCAAATTTAATTTTCATCTACAATGTCTGTACATAGTTTATTTTGCTTATATGTATATTTTTAGAGATTGCTTTATATTGTATTATACAAGTACGAAAGATGAGTTAAAGTGAGCCCAAAGGTTGCAGATCCTATTGACATTGTAAACATTTATATTAGTAAGGTTTGCCAACTGAACATGTTTGACATATTAGGTAATGTACTGGAATCTATACATTTATTACTTTTTTTAATATACTAGCTTATTAACTTTAGTTTTCAGTACTTTGCCTTAGCGTTTGTTTCAATCGATAACATATAGTAAGTAAGTCTTTTTTATTTTAAACATTGAGATTTTGCTAATTCTATTAGTTATTAATACTAACAGCAGAAACATAGGACCGGCTGTTCAATGAATAAGACAAAAATATCAAAACAAATAATACTGGTATGATTCGAGTAAGATTGCATTGACAAAATAAAATTAAAAATACATCCTGAAAAAAGTAAACTATAAGTATTAACTGATTAACAAAATAATTATGGGCTTAGAAATAAATAGTTGGTATTTATATAATATGCTAAAAAGGTAACACACTTGTTAGGGAATTTGTACATTATCAGAAGCTATAAATAAACTAGTTAGAAGTTGTTAATAAAAAAAACTTAGGAATCACTTCTTCTTATATATTATTAAAAATGTTAATATGATACTAAGGTTTAGTACAGTATTGCAAGACAAGAATGAAAACATGTGCTTTTGGTAAGCCCTGCCCAAGTACCATAAAAGTTGAACCTTTGAAAAAGAAAAGAAAGAAAACAAATCATACAAATGAGAGACTAAACAACAACCTGTAGTAGTAACTGCAACTAGAGGTCATCTCAAAGCTTATCAAGCACGTGCAAGTCACCTAAGCACGCATTTCATGTAAAGAGGGCCTTACTGCATGCCTTCACGATGGGCCCGCCCATGTACCTATCCACAACCCCAACACGTCTGTTGGTTCTTGCAGACTCGTCCGCTCGAGAAAGGTGTCGTATCCGTTAAGAGAGATTCCGCTGTGCTCATCAGCGGCAGCGACGTGAGTCGCGACCACTTCTTTATGTTTTACGGGTGGTTTTATTTTAATTAGGTTCATGCGCGGTGAACTTAACGCGCGGTCGGAGACCCTGCTGGGACGGGTCGGCATTAACAAGGGCGACATGACGCCCGGCACACCGTCCAACCCGGCACTGGTGAGGCAGGCCCCCAGCTACCAGAGGATGCACAGCAACGACTCTGGTTCGGGGAAGGGATCAGATAAGGACGTGAACGGGAATTCCGGGCTCAGAGATTGACTAGATGGTCCCCCTGCCTCGGTAACGCCTTCTCCACTACCAAGGTATGGTTACTTTTTATTTTCTAAAATTATAAAGTGTAAAACAATGTTTTTCTGCATATTGTGTAGTCACACTGAAGGTAATTTTTCAAATAAAAAGTAATTTTTGATTTACCACATTTTCAAATTGTACTAAAAAGGACAAATTAATTAATTTCTCCTAGCCACACACGAATTTATAACCCCATGCAGATTTCTACCCTGTACAGATTGTCCAGAAAATTTGTGATTAAAAATGTTTTTGTTATAGCCATGAAAATACTTGTAGGATTTAAAACAAAAGACTTGGGGCACAAGCAACAAAGCATTTTCTCCCTTCAAAACTATGCGAAATACGGTTTTTATGTAGAGGAAAAATGAAGATAATGGGTAACTCTTCTCGCTAAATTAATCTTACCACCCCTGAGAAAATTAAAAAAAATTAACCCTTTTTTTTTGATTACTGAAAGTAGGGTAATCCTCTAAAATACACTTTTGTCCGATTTCATTAAATTTGTTTCACACATTTCTGAACATTTCTCTACATAAGTGGTAGCTCTGCGTCCCAGCAATTTTGGAACACCCTTTATATAAATTCTGTGCATCCTCCATAGCTAAGTAAGAGGTACCTACGTTCCTCTCTACTTCTACCACTAAGTGCTGTTTACCTTTTGGCACTGCTAAATGGTATCGCTTCTCAGATAACGCTCATGGACCTGTTCACATCAAAATAGATCATTTTTGTTATTTTTGGAACAGACTGTTGAAAAAGAATTCACATCAGCCCCGATAATAATATTAATAACATTTATTGATACAATTCAGTAAATTGGTTTAGACAAAATAATACAACAAGTTTCTTGTCTGTGATTACATTTCATTACTTATGAACACCCTGTACACTTTTCTGGATTCAATGTTAATATCCAGTCTGTCAACCACTTTCCTAGCCAAATAATCTTCCTGAAGTTCATTAGCATTTTTTATGGGCTTTCCATAGATATTTGTATCATCAGCAAATGAGCTTGTACATAATGTTATTATCCTTGGCATGTCGTTGGTATATATCAAGAAAAGCAACGGGCCCAAGGCAGTCCCTTGTAGTACGCTGCTAATAACATCATGGCGTGATGACATGTGTTTGTGGACTCTGACTTGGAAATGTTGGCCTACCAAAAAATCCTCTATCCTGTGTAGTAGGTTGTATCTTATACCAAAACGTTCAAGTTTCTGCAACAGATGTTGATGTGGTACCTGATTGAATGCTTTGGTCCCAGCATCTAGATTTTTCAGCATATTTGTAGCCACTGTCTATAATTAGATGGATTCATTTGTCTCCCTTTTTGGAAATGGAATTACTACACTCTCCTTCCAAATACTTGGAATTTTTCCACCATTTAAAGATTTTTTATACAGTTTGGGTAGAATTCTGTCGATTGTGTTCACACAGCTATTGATATTAATAGGGCGTGCGTAACATTGTCTGGTTGCGGGTTTGTACTAGGTTTAAGTCATAGAACTATATTCTTTATTTTTTCTGCTCTAATTTCAATTGGATTAGAGCGACATTCTGGATGTGTTTTCAGCAATGTATAATGTGATTCTGTTTTAATCTTCGATTTGTCCTCCTGTATTGGGGTCCTGCAGGATCAGGGCTAGTGTATAATAGGTGTTTAGTAGTTATAAAACTATTTCTTGTCTTTTACTAAATTATCATCAGGCACATTGATCTACTGAATCTGAACGCTCCAGGTACCACAATATCATACGTAGATGACACAGTTGTGTTCTTGCAGAGCAATTAATGGCAGAACCTTTACTCTGAAGCAGAACAAACAATGAAAGTGATAGCACAGTGGCTAATGGACAATACCCTAACAATTAATATGAAGAAAACTAGCTATGTACCTTTTGGATGTTATGTGGACTTAATTCCATTTACACCGAATATACATGTTCATAACAACCAATGCAAAAATGAAAAGGGCTGCACGTGTCCAGTCATCAGGGCATCTGATTCTGTGAAGTATCTGGGAATTTATGTTGACCGCCACATGAGATGGGATGTGCATGTCTCAGCAGTGGCAAGAAAGTTAAGGTGCACACTATTTTTATTCAGAAAACTTTGGTGTATCCTGAACATAAACCAACTTTGTTCAGTTTATTTTGCGTTGTTTGAGTATTTACTGCGATACGGGATCATTGCGTGGTTGCCTATGGAGATGGGACATGCTAGGACAACAAGAAGCAGAGCAACCCACGCTGTGGAAGTACCACCAAGGCACACCACATTGGGACAGCGGTGTTTTGACTTTGTGGCAGCTAAACTGTACAACTTCCTAGTGCCTGAGATACGAGGTCTGCCATACAGTTCCTTCAAGGTCTCAAAAATTAAAATGTGGATGGCTAGTGAGGACCGTCTTCGTTTTCGGGTGCTATACTAGAGACTACATATTATGATGGTTTCCTCCACACATGTATAAATTACACAAATGAACATTTTGTTACTTTGCTTTTCTGTCACGCACAAGAGTTTTAAACTCTTTCAGTGACAGAGATGTGTTATTTTATTTGTATTAATTTATCGGAGTATTTGGCATACTTACCTATGTGTATACAGGGTCTGCCACCTAAAACTCCCCAGGCTTGTATTTTCTTTGTTTTTTTAGGTACAACCTTAAGTTATATGTCAAATTGTAGGTCTTTTTGAACTCTTTAAAAGTAGCTTAGTGAGGGTCCAAAATTTGTTTTTGCATATTGTGATATTTTGCAAATAAGGTTAATTTTTGTACGCGTAATTTTTACTCCTTCTTAGTGAAAAACAAGAAAAACTAGTCGCCGCCATGTTCTGTTATAGGGCCGTTCACAATTTTTTAAGTGTTAGTTTAGTAGCTTATTACGGTACAAGTTGTGCCTACATACCCACCGCTGCCCACAAAACCTAAAAATTTTAAGTAACTTTTAAATAAATCAAGTACAAAGTTTGTTCTGAAGAAGGAGAGGCTAGGAAATGAAACCCTGCGATGAGGCTAGTTTGGTTTTCTACATCGCCTACTAGCCTCGTCACGGGGTTTCATTTCCTAGCCTCTCCTTCTTTAGAACAAACTTTGTACTTGATTTATTTAAAAGTTACTTAAAATTTTTAGGTTTTGTGGGCAGCGGTGGGTATGTAGGCACAACTTGTACCGTAATAAGCTACTAAACTAACACTTAAAAAATTGTGAACGGCCCTATAACAGAACATGGCGGCGACTAGTTTTTCTTGTTTTTCACTAAGAAGGAGTAAAAATTACGCGTACATGGCAGTGACACAAATTGAAGAAGACAAAAGTCGGCATTCTACTGTGAAGCAATATTTATTATACGAGGTAAGGTTAAAAAATATTTACAAAAAATAACTTTAAACACAAAATATGATAATCTACAAAAAAATTTTTTAGACACCCACCAAGCTATTTTCGAAGAGTTTAAAAAGACCTACAATTTGACATATAACTTAAGGTTGTACGTAGAAAAAACAAAGAAAATACGAGCCTGGGGAGTTTTAGGTGGCGGACCCTGTATAGGCAAAGAAATTTGTTATAACATATTGAGAATATGCATACTAAAAAATTGTTAAAACATTAATCTGTTGTAAATATTTGCAAATAAACCTATTCTATTCATTCTACATTTCTTTGTGTTAACATTAAGCTTGGGTTGTTGGTTTCAGGTTTTACAAATCCTCCAGCCCGCAACGCAACTGGATAATGAGTCCCAGCAACAAGTACCCCCGGGGCCTGCCTCCGCAGTACCCCTGCCGTAGGGGCTCCAACACACCGATCTCACCCCTAGCGTCCCAGCAACTGCCGCCAGCACCCAATCGATCTCGAAGTCTCGACGGCCTCCTAGACTCGGAACCGACAGTGACGGCCAAGAGCGCAAACGGCCCAGACAGAATTCCGTCCAATACGGCCCGCAGCTGCGAGGAACTAGACACCACCGCCAACGTCGACGAAAAGAAGGAGAGCGAAGTTTCGAACGATCCGAACGATGTCGACAAAGTGTCGATAATAAGTAATTCCAGTGAAAAGAGAAAGCGGAATTTCATGGACAGATGCGTGAACAAGGTACGATCGTTCATTAAAAAGTAACGTTTTGTTGTAGTAGGAGACGACAGTACAAACTTTTTGTGCTTTTTTTTTTGATAACGAATTGTGATTTCATTGCAACTGTGACGTGTGGACTATTTTATGTAAGCGACTTTTGGCTTGCGTAAGTTGTATTTTAATGTGTTTTAACATGTCGTATGGTTTTTTTAAATGTTAGTCCTTTAACTTAATATTATTATCGCCAAAGCTTGCTTAAATGTATTAAGCGAGAGCTATAGGTATTAAATACGGTTTTATCATCATTTCACGTCTTCATTGTCTGTTGATGCACACGGATATTGCACATGTCATTTTATAGTGTTACATTATAATAAGTAATTGTTTTTTTATTCATGTTATATTTAAAAAATATATTTTATTAAAATTTTTGTTGTGTCTATTTGTGATTCCTTAATCAATTCCTCATAGCCTGCCAGCTGTTTTTAGTTGGCAGCATTTTCACTTCTCCTTTTCTATACTTTATCAAGCTAATTCATATATTGAGATTTGAAGGATATTAAATCGCAAATTTATTTTTAGCGATTAATTGTATTGATTATAATTTTATGTTTTATTTGCTGCCAGGATTGCGATCTACGAGGATGACGTTTGTTTTATTTCATATATTATTGTTAGTTGTAGTAATTACTTTTGTGGTTATCTCATAAGGGTTGCGTAAGATCAATGTTTGAATATTCAGACCACGATTGGAATGTCTAGTACTTGGTAAATAGTATTTGAAGCTTCCATTTGGTAATAAATTCTAAAACAGGCATAGATTTACAAACAGATTACTATTTTTGGGGTTCCGTGGTTATATCAAAGTGAACTTGCTGATATGAAAACAAACAGCTTATTCAATAAGTTTTATTTTTTACTTTAAAAATCAACATATTGTCTACATAAACTTGTGCAACAATTAAGAATAAAACACACATTAGATTGACAAGTAATACGAGTAGGTCAAACCTACTTGACCTATATGAATAATACATAATATCAAGTCAAATACAACTTCAGTATTTATATTTCCTGGGATCCGGGAACAGACCCTTTGCAAACATTGACTCCCATTCTGATCCAGTTGGGTATTCATACTTTGCAATAGTTTCATCGTACATTGTGGTACTGTATCCAGCTTTCTACAATGAAATAATTCTGTTTCCGCTGCTTTTAGAACAAAAAAATTATGTGATTTACCCTTGGTGCCATATATCTAGCATTCTGTACAATGGTTGGATTAACAAAATGCTCATGTTGCTGGTCAACGAACTCAATAACTCTTCCTTCAGCCGTACCTGACAGTGCAACATAGTCCCACATTTGCAAATGCTGGACCATTTCACACAGTCCAACACCACCAGCATGTGGACATACTTTCACTGCAACATTAAAGATATCCATTACCATAATAAATTTCTTTAATAAATATAATTATTATACATACCTCCTAATTTATGGGCCATTAAGTACACCCCCAATATCTCATTGATACCCCCTATCCTGGCCGAGTCAATGTTGCAATACTGCAAAGCGTCCGCTTGGAAGAACTGTTTAAACATGACGCGGTTGGGACACATTTCGCCTGTTGCTATCCCAATTCCCAGGTGTTTAACAGCTTTAGATATGGTGGCATGACCCAAGATGTCATCGGGGGAAGTTGGCTCTTCAACCCAGGTCAGCTTAAACGGTGCTAGCTTTTCTATATAGCTGATGGCTTCCTGTACTTCCCAGACTTGATTAGCATCCACCATCTTGAATATTAAAAATTCAAATTCAGTTTAAGTAATGGAAATACTGATTGTAATGAAATGTAATTATATACATATGCTCATTCATATTTTAGTAAACTCTGACATATAAATGCCACTTTGACATTGTTATGTATACGTAATAAGTTGGTTTGTAATAAAAATGTAAGTTTGGCAACGTGATGTTCAAAAAGGAACTCACTTGATATTGCATGAAAAATGTCAAAATTAATTAATATTGTATGTCATGCTTTAATTAATACACTTTTCAAAGTTAATACTGTTCTTGTATTCTTACTAAATAACGTAAACAACACATGGTGTCAGGTGTAGTCTATCGAAGTGGACTTATCAAGTGAAACCAAGAACGTGAAAGATGGAGTGCTTTAAACCACCACATGGTTTAAGCTTTACCGGAAATGTTGGTGAGAATTGGAAAATTTTCAAACAGAAATTTGAAAATTATTTAAAAGCCACAGAAAAAGAAGGTAAGGCTGATGAAATTAAGATAGCCATGTTGTTAAATGTAATTGGTGATGAAGGCCTCCATTTGTTCAACACGTTTGATTTAACGGCTGAACAAAAGAAAAAATTTAAAGATGTAATGGAAGCATTTGATACTTATTGCAATCCTAGGAAGAATGTTGTGTTTGATCGATTTAAGTTTTTCAATCGAGTGCAAGAAGAAGGCGAGCCCTTTGATCACTTTTTAACGGATTTGAGGAAGTTAGCACAATGCTGTGACTTCAAGGAGCAAGAATCTTCCTTAATAAGAGATCGCATAATTATTGGGATAAAAGACACTTCGATACAAGAAAGATTATTAAGGGACCCAGAATTAAATGTAGAAGATGCTGCCAAAATATGTAGAGCACACGAAGCCAGTAAGCAGCAAGTAAAGATTTTGCAAGATGCAGGAACAGTTAAAGTACAAGAAGTAAATGAAATAAGAAGCAATTTAAGAAACAGGAACCGTAATCAAGCTTTGAGGAGCACATATTTATGTAAAAAATGTGGTACCCAACATGAAGCTAGAAACTGCCCAGCTTTTAATCAGAATTGCAATAAATGTGGCCTTATAGGACATTTTGCCGTTGGTTGTCGAGTCAAGAAGAAAACTAAGAGAAAAACTACAAAAGCTGTGAATGAAGTAACGAAGGAATCCGAAGAAAGTGAGCAAGAATTATTTATGGATGAAATAATTCAAGAAATTAAGAATCAGGAAAATGTTCACTGGACGTATACTTTAATAATAAATGAAAAGCCCACAAAATTTAAATTGGATACAGGGGCAGATGTGAATATATTGCCTACCAAGTTAATCGAAGGACTTGGATTAAGAAACAAAATACAGAAAAATGAAACGAAATTAATAGCATTTGGTGGTTATCGAATTAATGTTGAAGGAACTCTCCAAATACCATGCAAAATGCTAAATGGGAAGAAGGAAGACATCAAGTTTATGGTTGTTAATATGGATGTGAATCCCATCTTAGGACTTAAGTCTTGTATTAAATTAAACTTGGTGGAAAAGGTGGAAATGGTTACCAACAGTGGTAGAGAAGAATTCATAAGTAAAAATCAGGCTGTTTTTGAAGGACTGGGAAAACTTCCATTCAGCTACTCAATCAACCTAAAGGAAGATGCGGTGCCTACAGTCAAGCCAGTACGAAGACTACCAGAAGTAATTAAGAAAAGACTAAAGTTGACGTTGGATAGACTGGAAGAGAAGGGTATAATCTCCAAAGTAACGAAGGCAACGGATTGGGTTAATGACTTGGTGATAGTTGAGAAGAAAAATGGTTCGCTTCGTGTTTGTTTGAATCCAGCAGACCTGAACAAAAACATCAAGAGGGAACATTATCCAATTCCAACAATCAAGGAGATGACAGCAGAATTAGCCGGAAAGAAAATGTTTTCCGTTTTGGACATGAAGGATGGGTTTCATCAGATCCCGTTAACAGAAGAATCATCCTATTTGTGTACCTCTGGATCACCTTTTGGCCGGTACAAATTCAACAGATTACCGTTTGGGCTGTCAAGTAGTCCAGAAATTTTTCAGAGGGAAAATATGCGTATCTTTGGTGATATTAGTGGTGTTCAAGTGTATTTTGATGACTTAATTGTTGCAGGCGATACAGAAGAACAGCATGATAAAAGCTTAAGAGAAGTCATTTTAAGAGCTAAGAAAAATAATGTTAAATTTAACAAGGACAAGGTACAGTACAAAGTGCCTGAAGTAAAGTATGTAGGGTTAGTATTTTCGAAAGAGGGTGTCAAACCAGATAGAAGTAAGGTAGAAGCCATAGTTAAAATGAAAGAACCAGAAAGTAAGAAAGAAATACAGAGGTTTCTAGGTATGTTAAATTTTTTACATAATTTCATACCAAATTTATCAATAATTGCTGCACCATTACGTGAAGTATTGAAAAAGGGTAATAACTTCGTTTGGTCAAATCAACAGCAGGAATCTTTTGATAAATTGAAAGCCTTGATAAGCAATACACCAGTTTTGAAATACTTTGAAAATAATAAAAAAATTATTATTCAGAGTGATGCTAGTCAAGATGGTTTGGGATGTTGCTTAAAGCAAGACGATCAACCAATAGCTTTTGCATCTACTAGTCTAACACCAGCACAGAAAAATTACCCGATAATAGAGAAAGAATTGCTAGGTATAGTTTTTGCCTGTCAAAAATTCCATCAATTCATCTATGGTAATGAGGTTGAAGTACATACTGATCATAAGCCCTTGATAGGTATTCTTCAAAAAGACATTCACAAAAGTAGTTGTAGAATTCAACGAATGCATTTAAAACTTTTAAAATATAACTTATCTGCTAAGTATATTCCAGGCAAGTCTATGTATATTTCTGATTTGTTATCCAGAGCATATTTAAACGTTAATGATATTACCGATAATGAATTAACTGGTATTGTGCATAGCGTACAGTTGGAGGAATATTTACCTATGTCAGAGCAAAAAATTAAATTGTTGCAAGAAGAAACAAAAAATGATAATATTCTATCTCGGTTAATGGAGCTGATTCATAATGGTTGGAAAAATTTTAAGAATCTAGATAATAGTGAATTAAAACATTACTTTAAACTCAGAAATGAATTGATTGTTAAAGAAAATATTGTGTTTTTTAACAACAAAATAGTAATACCATATGCATTTCGGAAACATGTGTTAAAGTTAATTCACACAAGTCACTGTGGAATAGTAAAATGTAAGAGCAGAGCACGTAAAATTTTTTATTGGTACCATATGAACGCTGACATTGAAAATACTGTTAGAAAGTGTAAAGACTGTGAAAAGTATCAAAAAAGCAGTACCTTTGAACCACTGATTAGTCACAAATTGCCAGAATTACAGTTTTATAAAATTGGCATAGACATAGCAGAATATGCAGGAAAAAGCTATTTGGTTGTTGTAGATTACCTCTCAAAATGGTTAGATATAATACCAATTAAAAGCAAATCTACAGAAGAAATTATATCTAAGCTTGTGATTACTTTTGCAACTCATGGTATACCTAAAACAGTTGTATGTGACAATAATCCTTTTGGCAGCTACCAGTTTAAGGAATTTAGTGATCGCTGGAGTTTTGAAATTGTTAATTCCAGCCCATATTATGCTAGATCTAATGGGATGGCAGAGAAAGCTGTTGGTATTGCCAGAAGTATTATTAAGAAATGCAAGAGTGATGAGGATATGTATTATGCATTACTTGAATACAGATGTACTCCAGTCGCAGGACTTC
This sequence comes from Rhyzopertha dominica, assembly GCA_025024175.1. Lineage (NCBI taxonomy): Eukaryota > Metazoa > Arthropoda > Insecta > Coleoptera > Bostrichidae > Rhyzopertha > Rhyzopertha dominica. The sequence goes on from QCXZ01000138.1 coordinate 11,757,992, forward strand.
CATATAGTCCAAGTGAAATTTTAATGAGTCGGTTACTGAGAACGAAGCTTCCTGTTAGCAGAAATGTTCTAAAACCAAAGTTAGTCGTTGAAGATGCATATCATAAACTTTGCACTGCTCAGCAGAGTGTTAAGTCTTATCACGATCGTCGGGTTAAGGCTAAAGCTCCATTTAAAGTAAATGATAATGTAATTGTACAAAATAAAGTTAGTAAGATCTGGGAGCCAGCTAAAATTGTAGATATTAATGCTACACCTCGATCATATAAAGTCATTACTCAAAACAGTAACATTGTAAATCGTAATAGTTTGCATATTAAAAAATCTATGAATGAACCTAAATTTAGACAAGATATTTCTGAAGACTTACTCGGACATGACATTAACCTAAAATGTGGCAACAGAATTGTAACGGATTCAAATAATTCTAATAGTTCTACTCCAAATTATGTTACTAGGGCTGGTAGACAAATTGTTAAACCTTTAAGGTTCAAGGACTATGTTTAAAATGGATTAGTAAGTTCGCTTCTTATTGTAAGAAGTACTATTGTTAACTACATGTAAACTCCTTTGGCCTTAGTTTTAATCTCATAAGCGAAGGGATGTTATGTATACGTAATAAGTTGGTTTGTAATAAAAATGTAAGTTTGGCAACGTGATGTTCAAAAAGGAACTCACTTGATATTGCATGAAAAATGTCAAAATTAATTAATATTGTATGTCATGCTTTAATTAATACACTTTTCAAAGTTAATACTGTTCTTGTATTCTTACTAAATAACGTAAACAACACAGACATCGAATTTGAATAGGGATTTGGTGATGTAGTGTAGCACATTTGACCGGGTTCAATTCCCGCTCAAAGCTGGTAATATTTTTTCAGAAATATATTTACCTGCGCAACCTAATTAAATCTTCTTGTAACTATTATTAATTATTAATCATACAGGTAGCAAATTACTTTGATACTACAAAAATACTGTTTGAGCCTCTTACCAACTGCTTATCCCAGCCAATCACATTCCTGACGGCTTGCAGACGTCGTATGTCATCCTGCAGGTTCTTCCCCACTTTAATTTTAAAAGCGGTGAATCCCAGGTCGAGATATTTCTGACACAGTTCGGTGATAGTTTCGTTCGAATACCCGATCCACCCAACTTGGGTTGTGTACGCGGGGTAACCGCACTTCAACAGTTTTTCGGTTCGTTCTTCTTTACCCTCGCGACCCTTTTTCAGAATTTCAATGGCTTCTTCTTTGGTGATGACATCACTGATGTAACGGAAATCTATGGTTGAGACGAGCTGTTCTGGTTCTAAGTCTGCCAGTAGCTGCCAGACTGGTTTGTTTAAGAGTTTGCCCCATAGGTCCCACAGGGCGTTAATTATGGCTGCCGTTGCTAGATGAATAACTCCTTTTTCAGGGCCAATCTTGAGACAGATAAATAAAATGTGTCAACAAAACAAATATAACCACAGTCACATTATCATATTCTTCATTATTTGAAAATAGCATTAAGAAAAACAGCTTATTAAATCTTGACTTACACAACAAAATATAAGAAAACAACTTAAACGTTTGTTGCATACCAATACTTTCATTCTTCAAGCAGATATCACATATTATATGTAAGTTTCTTTTTTTTTAAACAGAAACGTTCCTCTAGTTCTCTGTTACAAACACTAACTTATTAACACTAAATTTTGTATTTACCTTGGAACCCTGATTAATTATAACCCCTGATTATTAATTCATATAAGGTGATTCAGTACCAGATTTACCCCACTTGCATAAGGATTAAGCGCTTTATTATAAATTCTGCTTAAATCCTAATAAAGAAGTAATTATACAGGTAAGAAAACATATATATGTAGCGAATATAATTAAAAAAAACTTCTTATACAGGGTGTCTCTAAATTCGATGTCATAATTTCTAGTACGTATTCCTGATGTGAAATCATGACGAAAAGTCTATATAAACATGTGTCCGAAAATGCTTCATTTTTGATATACAGAGTGTTGAAGTTAAAAACAAGATTTCGATTTCTTTTATTTTTTAAAGAACGGTTTTTTGAATCTTTACGAATTTTGGGAGAATAATAATCTGGCATAAAACATTTTTTCATATCTGTAACAGAGGCGGCGTAGGGGGAGGGGCAGAAGGGCTTTCTCTTTGAAAAAAAGTTGTGTGTGAGATGTCAAAAAGCTCGTCACTAATTTCAGAAAGTGCAACAAATAAGGTACAAAAAAGGACCTCTTATTGCATTTCGCTAGAACAAACCGCTTTTGAAAAAATCGACAAAATCTGAATTCCTACAGTTTGGTGTAAATAGACCAAAAATTAACTTTTTTTTATTTTCCAAAGAAATTAATTTTTTGGAATTAATTGAACTATATCATGATAAATAGTCAGACACAATGATTACCACCATATCTAAAAAGTGGCGGTAATTTGGAGGGGGCAAGAAGTCTTTTTTATAAAAAGATTGTTTCCACATTTTTTAAACCGTTTCAATAATTATAAAGACAAGTAAAATATAAAAAGAAAAATTAAATTAATTAATTAAATTAAACTAATTATTTTTTAAAGCTAGATATGCAACTTGCATTTGACATTATTAAAAATCTTTAAAAAATGTAATTTCTTAATTTTACAACAATGGCTTGTCTTAGCAGTATGAAAAGTAAATTTTTCTTCTTTTAATATTTTTAACTGATCTTCATAATTTTTTAAACAATTTAAAAATGCGGAAACAATCTTTTTATAAAAAGGACTTCTTGCTCCCCCTCCCCAAATTGCCGTCACTGTTTAGATATGGAGGTAATCCTTATGTCTGATCATTTGCAATGATATAGTTCAATTAATTTCAAAAAGTTGTTGCCATATAAACGTTAATTTCTTTGGAAAATAAAAAAAGTTAATTGTTGGTCTATTTGCGCCAATCTGTAGGAATTCATATTTTCTCGATTTTCTCGAAAACGGTTCGTTCTAGCGAAATGCAATAAGAGATCCTTTTTTGTACCTTATTTGTTGCTCTTTCTGAAAATAGTAACGAACTTTTTGACATTTCACACACAACTTTTTTTCAAAGAGAAAATCCCTCTGCCCCTCCCCCTACGCCGCCTCTATTAAAGATATGAAAAAATCTTTTATGCCGGATTATTAGCCGTGATCTATTATAACATTCTGCCAAAATTCGTAAAGTTTCAAAAAACCGTTCTCTAAAAAATAAAAAAATTCGAAAATTTTTGTTTAACTTCAACACTCTGTATATCAAAAACAAAGCATTTTCGGACACATGTTTATATAGACTTTTCGTCATAAATTCACGTCAGGAACACGCAATAGAAATTATGATATCGAATTTAGAGACACCCTGTATAGTGTTTTAGAAGGCGTTCAGAAGAATATGTTATGAAATATAACGATTTCTATTAATAAAAATCAAGCTGATAAATTGGGAAGATAGATTTTCTGATACCCTATAATTTTTGCCCGAAACATCTTTAAGCCTATATTTTCCAAGATATTTAGGAGTATCCATAATTTTTCCTTGCAAGATAAATACATAAATATAAACATATCATTTTCGATGTGCACACACTACTTTATCTAAAAATTTATAAAAAAAATATGTATAAAGTTTTAGAATTTTGCCCCCTTTGGGAAATATTAATAATTAATCATCAAAACTAAACATTACACCCTGTACATCTAATCTAATCATAAAATGATTTGTTTATACATAAAATTTTGGTAAGCATTATTTGAGAGTCATCTTGTATATTAAAGGTATTTTAAGATAATTTTGTATGAAGAATAGAAGGAACGAGTTGGAAAAACGAAAAGCCATAATTAATGAATTGCTTGTTTACTGTTTTTATAATTTTCATTCTTTAAGATCAAGTATTATTTTGTGCTTGACAAAATATGAAATCAATTCGTACTTTTGCGCATTGAAATAAAATCCGTATAAAAAAATGGCATGTACATGGCGACTTTCTTATGCACAAAAAATAAACATCGAGAGAATTGGTAGATTTTGCTATGCAGAAGCGGGGTAGCGCTGAATTTTCGGTTACAAAAGAGTCGTTCTGGCACGATTGTTCTACAAGTGGACGTGGAGTTCATGATTTGAACGTAATTTTGAATAACGTGTTCGTGTGACTAAACTAAACTAATAATGATGGCGCGTAAAAAGTTTTAATTGGTGGTGTATTTTGATAAACTTCCACTGCACAGTGGTGATGTGACGCAACAAAAACGAGTGAGACTAAAACAGGTAGGACTTTATTCGTAATTTGCGTGCAGTGAACTAAATCAAAACATTTAAAAAGGTTAAACACATGTTTTTGAGTTATTTACGGTAGATATGATTCAAATCAAGTGCACTAGTATCTCTTACACAATTCACCTTGAAAAGTACTACAATATATCTCATCCCATTAAACTATTGTGCTTACGTGAACCAAATTTAATTATCTTTTGCAGTACTTCTGTTAATAGATATCATAATACATAATATACAAGTATTTTATCTTAAAAACACTTCAGCGTTTGCTTGTCCTGTAAAGTGTTTACATGATTAAGATCTTGACACTCAGGTAAATATTATAGATATAAGCAGATATAAGGCAATAAAATATTGACAGTTGCTACTTAAATTTAAGTTTAGCCCCAACAGTACTTTCTGAATACACAGAATAATGCATATCAGAGAGACGATACCTGAAAATGCAATTAATTGCCAAACGGACCACAAATTGTGAATTTATTTCATCATTTCAAACTGCAAAAACAGGGGTGGCCAAACTTTTGATCATCACATGCTACTTTTGTATAAAATTTTGTTGGCGGGCTTTTGAGATTTTAAAGACATAAGGGGAGGGGGTAATTTAATGACTATATAGTCATTTTACTAAATGTGCTAGTTTAAATATATCAATGTCTGCCAATTTTTGCTACTTATAGACAGAACTGCACGAAGCGGGGCTTCTATGATTGTCTGGGCTTTTAAAAATAACAAAAAATGCGCTCATTACCACTTTGATTATTAACAAAGAACAATAATTTTTGCCTACCCATCTCAGTTGGCTTTCGCTGGTTATAGTCCTCCAGAAACCCGCGAAATCCTTGTAAATATCAACGGCGGTCTGTCCCAGAACAAGAGGTGCCAGACTTTTCGCCGCTGCTACCACTAGTTCCGTTCCACGGCCAGTCGTGAATGTCAAACCATGACCTTCTGTACCTTTTGCAGTTTTCAAAGTCACATAGGCACAGGAGTAATCCGGATCGTTGTGCTGAAATTATTTGAAATTTCGAACCGTGAGCAGAAACGAAAACGCCCAGCGCTGATCGCTGGGATGCGCCGTCACATGACAATCTGCATCTCGTGATACTTGGGAAAATGTCTATAACATTGTTAATTTAAGGCATACAATAATTTTGAACATCTAAATATCGACATTCAATTTCGCATGCTATAATCTACACTGCGGTAAAAATACTTTTTCAGTTGCAAAATAACTTTAAATCATATTGTACGTTTTAGAATTAAATTTTTACCATAGCATCCGATCCATGCAGACCCAGGGACGTTGGAAACCGTATGTCCTTAACGTCAACCTTCACAATTTTCAAATTTTCTGTTGTCATTTTGATGAGCGTTCTAAATTGGTTGCCGGGCACCCAAGTAACTACCGATTGCCGATTGTTTACTTGTTCCGGCGAATAGCGGGGCTTGGGTAACGTGACATACAGCTCAAATATTGTTAGATAACAATGTTTTTTCATCCTTATCTTGCATTAATGGTACGGGAATTAAAAACGAGGGTTTTGTTGTTAAAGAGGTTGAATTGACACTTTGGTAGGGACAGGTAGTACTTTCAGGCAACCGATGTTTTTGCTGTGCCTCTTTTGTGTAATTACTACTTAGTATTTCTGTTTTGACAGTAGTCGTAAGGTGATCATGACGTGTTTTTGTTTTCTACACATTAAACGAATCTAGAACGTTCACGTTTAAAAGGAAATATTTGTGAACTATTTTTGTTGTCAGGTATATGGGGGTGATAACGGCTTACGCTAGATGGTGAATAGGGGGACCGAGAACGTTTGTGGATCAACACCGGTTTAGGTGAACTGAAAAGATAGCAATGAAGAAGTTCTATGATCCCAGTCAGTCACATCAAAATTAGTAAAAATAGTTATAATGTTATTAGAACGTTCAAGCTCTTAGGACCAAAACTAGGTGATTTTATAATGAAGTTCCACTTTCTAAAGTTATGGTATGATGTTTCGTCCGAAACTTTGTTGTCAAATGGTACTATCAGCAGTGAACTTTCTCCATTAACCTAATTTTTAATTCAGTGTCGTCGTAATTCAAATTTTTGAATTCAAAAGTTCAAAATACATCTGTACGTCGATTTTAAGCTRAATCTATTTTTTGCCGAAAGTCACAAAACATCCAAGGCTAACCYCTTTGTTCTTGTTTGACATTAAAATTTTTTCGTCTCCGATTCAGCTGAATACAGGTATACTTACTGAATTGGAACTCCTGAATTTCGGAATGGCCCCAGTTGGTCGCTAGTTACAACGGTTCGCTCGKAATGTGTCCTTATTTAGGCCGCCCGCAGTCCTAGCACATTTTAGAGCACATTTTTGAAATCTGCAGTTCAAAATACATCTGTACGTCGATTTTGAGCTAAATCTATTTTTTGTTGAAAATCACAAAACATCTTAAAATTTTTTCGTTTCCGATTCAGCTGAATACAAGCATACTTACTGATTTGGACCCCCTGAATTTCGAAAGGGCCTCAGTTGGTCGCTAGCTACAACGGTTTGCTCAGAAAGTGTCCTTATTTAGGCCGCCCGCAGTCCTAGCTCATTTTAGAGCACATTTTTGAAATCTGCAGTTCAAAATACATCTGTACGTCGATCTTGAGCTAAATCTATTTTTTGACAAAAATCACAAAACATCCATGACTAACCCCTTTGTTCTTTTTTGACCTTAAAATTTTTTCGTCCCCGATTCAACTGAATAAAAGTATACCTACTGATTTGGACCTCCTGAATTTCGAAAGGGCCTCAGTTGGTCGCTAGCTACAACGGTTCGCTCGGAAAGTGTCCTTATTTAGGCCGCCCACAGTCCTAGCTCATTTTAGAGCACATTTTTGAATTCTGCAGTTCTAGATACACCTGCACGTCGATTTTGAGCTAAATCTATTTTTGTCAAAAATCACAAAACATCTATGGCTAACAACCCCTTTGTTCTTTTTTGACCTTAAAATTTTTTCATCTCCGATTCAACTGAATACAAGTATACCTACTGATTTGGACCTCCTGAATTTCGAAAGGGCCGCAGTTGGTCGCTAGCTACAACGGTTCGCTCGGAAAGTGTCCTTATTTAGGCCGCCCGCAGTCCTAGCTCATTTTAGAGCACATTTTTGAATTCTGCAGTTCTAGATACACCTGTACGTCGATTTTAAACTAAATCTATTTTTTGCCGAAAGTCACAAAACATCCAAGGCTAACAACCCCTCTGTTCTTGTTTGACTTTAAAATTTTTTCTTCTCCGATCCAGCTGAATACAGATATACTTACTGATTTGGAACTCCTGAATTTCGGATTGGTCTCAGTTGGTCGCTAGCTACACCGGTTCGCTCGGAAACTGTACTAATTTAGGCCGCAGGCAGTCCTAGCTCATTTTAGAGCACATTCTTGAAATCTGCAGTTCAAAATACATCTGTACGTCAATTTTGAGCTAAATCTATTTTTTGTCAAAAATCACAAAACATCCTGATCTGACCTGACCTGACCCCTTTGTTCTTTTTTGACCTTAAAATTTTTTTGTCTCCGATCAGTTCGATGACGAGAAGGTGAGTTCTCTATTCAGTTTCAAAAAAAAGTGAACGGTGGAACTTTTTTTGGATTCGCATGAAGTGATTTTACTAGATGGATGTGTAACACTATATCGCACTAGATATTTGAACATGTGGGAGTTCCGCAGTTGCATTTGAAGGACTTGCCAGAATAAGCACATATTCTGTAGATAAAATCGTAAAATACAAATACAATTGTATGAGCAAGAAACTAAACAACGATCGACTGTACGGGTGTTTCATAACGGTGAACCTAAATAAATAAAGGTGATGTGGTTATAAAAAGATTTCGGGAAAAAAATTATTACTTCGTTACTTCTATTTTATAGACAGGACAATCAATGCCGACTGATATAATTTAATTTGTTTGGTGAAAGTTATCAGTAAAATCCGAAGCTAAAAGCAAAGTAGCAGTTCATTGTCTATCATTACACAAGCACACACTGAATTCGTTAAACTGATGAGTTTGTTAACATTAAATTACCGATTCATTGGAGTAATTTCAAAAATTCTACACACTTAGMAAGACAAACTTAAAACGGGCCTATTAATTCATTTAATAAAAATTAGACATCTGTAACTATAAATCATAACATAATAAAGTTGTAATCTACATTATTTTTCTTTCTACAGGACGAAGATGGCCCGTTATTTCTTGGGCTGGGAATTGCTCCTTTCAAGCGCTGAACAGGAGGTAGAATCAAACCAGGCTATGCTAATACGTTTTGTAGCAAAATGTAGACAGAACGAAGATATTCCTAAAAAGGGGTTGAAAATTACACCACCAGGTTCTCGAGATTAGTACGAAATGAAGAGAGGATCTGGGATCTGCACCACTTCATCGGTACATCAGTGATACTTCCAGTTAGCTTTATATGTCACGAAATTAAAAATCTGGAAGTGAAAGTCGTTTAAGCGAATTTTTAACTTTGTGTTAGACTTTGCTCTGTATTTAGTGAATTAATTGATCAATTAGGTGTATATTTAAGAGGTTTACATAAAGAAATTGTCTTGAATAAACAGAAATTTCGTTTTGTCTTAAGACTTCGCTCTGTATTTGGTAAATTAATTGATGTTTTTAAAAACTCTTACCCATGTTGAAATCACTATCAAACGCTGTCACTTTTGGTATGTAATAATTTCAATTAGGTGTATATATAACAGAGTTATATAATCATATGTTCTTGACAAGGGTGAAATTTCATTTTGTCTTAAGACTTCGCTCTGTATTTGGTAAATTAATTGTTGTTTTTAAAAACTCTTACCCATGCTGAAATCACTATCAAACGCTGTCTCTTTTGGTATGTAATAATTTCAATTAGGTGTGTATATAACAGAGTTATATAAGCATATCATCTGATATCATACTGATGTATTTTGAGCTCTAGATTCCGATAATGTCCTCAGAAATGAGCTAGAAAATTCGGATAATTTTTTTCTGATTATTTTTGTTTGGAAAACAATGATTCCAGAAAATGCGCTTAGTATCACAGGCTGTCGACATAACCGTTTAAAAATTCTCATCCCAGCATAGAACTGAACGTTCTTTATGATTATTTTCATCGCAGGTCATTAGGACAGACCGTTATGTTTTTATGAATCTCTAAAGCGGAAGTTTAAAATCCTACTACTTAACCATTCCAGACCACTTTTCAGGTGAACCGTTGCAGCTAGCGACCAACTGACACCACTATGAAGTTCGGCAAGCCCAGCTTAGTAAATGAACTTGAAATTAGCATAATCGGAGACGATCAAGTTTCAAGGCCAAAAAACAACCAAGGGGCCCTTTGTTCTTTTTTGACCGTGAAATTTTGTCATCTCCGATTACGCTAAATTTGTGTCTTTACTAATTTGGACCTCCTGAAGCTAAAAATGGTCTCAGTTGTTTGTTAGCGACAGCGGTTCGCCTGAAACGTGGACAAAATTATGTCGCCAGACGTTCTAGCTCTATTCTGAACAAATTTTCGGAATCTGGAGATCAAAGTACGCCTGTATGTCGATTTTGAGCTAAAAACAGGATCTACCAAAAAGCACAAAACACCAGAGACCACCCCCTTTGTTCTTTTTTGACCTTGAAATTTTGTCATCTCCGATTACGCTAAATTTGTGTCTTTACTAATTTGGACCTCCTGAAGCTAAAAATGGTCTCAGTTGTTCGCTAGCGACAGCGGTTCGCTCGAAACGTGGACTAAATTATGTCGCCAGACGTTCTAGCTCTATTCTGAACAAATTTTCGGAATCTGGAGATCAAAGTACGTCTGCATGTCGATTTTGAGCTAAAAACAGGATCTACCAAAAATCACCAAACACCAAAGACTACCCCTTTGTTCTTTTTTGACCTTGAAATTTTGTCACCTCCGATTACGCTATATTTAGGTAAGTGTCTTTACTAACTTGGACCTCCTGAAACTGAAAATGGTCTCAGTTGTTAGCTAGCGACAGCGGTTCGCTCGAAATGTGGGCAAAATTATGTCGCCAGACGTTCTAGCTCTATTCTGAACAAATTTTCGGAATCTGGAGATCAAAGTACGTCTGCATGTCGATTTTGAGCTAAAAACAGGATCTACCAAAAATCACCAAACACCAAAGACTACCCCTTTGTTCTTTTTTGACCTTGAAATTTTGTCACCTCCGATTACGCTATATTTAGGTAAGTGTCTTTACTAACTTGGACCTCCTGAAACTGAAAATGGTCTCAGTTGTTAGCTAGCGACAGCGGTTCGCTCGAAATGTGGGCAAAATTATGTCGCCAGACGTTCTAGCTCTATTCTGAACAAATTTTCGGAATCTGGAGATCAAAGTACGTCTGCATGTCGATTTTGAGCTAAAAACAGGATCTACCAAAAATCACCAAACACCAAAGACTACCCCTTTGTTCTTTTTTGACCTTGAAATTTTGTCACCTCCGATTACGCTATATTTAGGTAAGTGTCTTTACTAACTTGGACCTCCTGAAACTGAAAATGGTCTCAGTTGTTAGCTAGCGACAGCGGTTCGCTCGAAATGTGGGCAAAATTATGTCGCCAGACGTTCTAGCTCTATTCTGAACAAATTTTCGGAATCTGGAGATCAAAGTACGTCTGCATGTCGATTTTGAGCTAAAAACAGGATCTACCAAAAATCACCAAACACCAAAGACTACCCCTTTGTTCTTTTTTGACCTTGAAATTTTGTCACCTCCGATTACGCTATATTTAGGTAAGTGTCTTTACTAACTTGGACCTCCTGAAACTGAAAATGGTCTCAGTTGTTAGCTAGCGACAGCGGTTCGCTCGAAATGTGGGCAAAATTATGTCGCCAGACGTTCTAGCTCTATTCTGAACAAATTTTCGGAATCGGGAGATCAAAATCGGCACATCCTAGTTTTAGCTCAAAATCGACATACAGACATATTTTAAGCTGAAGATTCCAAAAATTTGCTCTAAAATGTGCTAGGACTGCAGGCGGCCTAATTTAGGTCACTTTCCGGGCGAACCGTTGTAGCTATAGCGACCAACTGACACCATTTCCAAAATCAAGAGGTCCAAATTAGTAAGGATACTTGAATTCAGCTTAATCGGACATGAAAAATTTTTTAGTCAAAAAAAAACAAAGGGGTTAGAGTCGGATATTTTGTGATTTTTGGCAGATCCTAGTTTTAGCTCAAAATCGAACATACAGACGTATTTTAAGCTGCAGATTCCAAAAATTTGCTCTAAAATGTGCTAGGACTGCAGGCGGCCTAATTTAGGTCACTTTCCGGGCGAACCGTTGTAGCTATAGCGACCAACTGACACCATTTCCAAATTCAGGAGGTCCAAATTAGTAAGGATACTTGAATGCAGCTTAATCGGAGATGAAAAATTTTTAGACTAAAAAAAGAACAATGGATGTTTTGAGATTTTCGGCAGATCCTAGTTTCAGCTCAAAATCGACATACAGATGTATTTTTAACCTGCAGATTCCAAAAATTTGCTCTAAAATGAGCTAGGACTGCAGGCGGCCTAATTTAGGTCACTTTCCGGGCGAACCGTTGTAGCTAGCGACCAACTGACACCATTTTCAAATTCAGGAGGTCCAAATTAGTAGGGATACTTGAATGCAGCTTAATCGAAGATGAAAAATATTTAACGTCAAAAAAGAACAGAGGGGTTAGCCTTGGATGTTTTGTGATTTGTACTATTATAATACAAGATCAGAAAACGTGGACTTAATATAACTTGCTTGCTAATACACACTATCAAACAACTCGTAAAAGTGTTTTAAAAGACTTGATTACATTCATTAAATCACTATACAGGGTGATCAGTTAAGGCTGGACAGCGGCTGTATCTTGCAATTTAGTCGTGCCAGAATCTTGCGGTAAAATTTTCTTAAACAAAAATATTATGAAGCAAACTTTGCTCCTAGGTGGCGGATTTAATATGACATCAAAAAATCATGTCTTTCTCCAGAAAATAAACTCAGTATAATCTCTGAACATTTTTTTTCTAGTTGCTATGATGACAACGGTAGGGATAGAAGTTTCAAATCTTCAAATGGCATAACAAGTATGAGTTTACTTAATTTAATGAATGAAGGCTGGTTTTAAAGTGAATTTTATGGTTTTTAATATATTCATAAATAACAATTTATTGCAACCCAACTGTTTGACAATGGGAGACGTTAAATATGAAAATTTTATATTTATTCAAATATCTTTAAAAAATCAAATGTAACCCTATAGAATTTTTTGTTACTTGTTATAGCTTATTAATCAACCTAGATATTTATTTTGTTTCTTGGTTATAGAAAAAAGACTATGAACCCATCGTTTGGTTCAACTATTTTCTTTTCTTTGAAATAAAATCAGGTTATATTAAAGAAAAGTCACACGTTTACACATAAATTACTATTTTTCTCTGGTATGTAAAAGATAAAATTTAATACCAAATTCTGACAGTTAGTTAGGTACAGAATGGGTCTTGTACGTTATTATTTCTGTCACTCAGTAGCTCATAACCATTCCAGCTTTCATCCTATATTACACATTGTTTCTACTAATATCACATTTGTTTGCCTCCCTAGACAGATCACATGGAGTTAATAATCCGTCATTCCTGGAGTGCCACTGATCTATTGCTTGCTGTTGCTAATGAGAAAGCTATTCAATTTAGTAAAATAAAATGCAAGACACGCTATATCTTGGTTAGTAAACTATGTATAATAAATTAAAAATCAAACTATAGAATACAGTCAATAAACTAACAGTATAAAACAATATTATAATTATTACTCTACATAGTCCACCACTTAAAACTCTCCAGGCTCGTTTTTTTCAGATACAACCTTAATGAAATGTCAAAAAAGATATTTGTATATGAAGATATTTTACAAATAAAGTAAATATCTTTATTTTCAATAGATTTCAAATCAATTTTTTTTAATTTTTTGTTTAATACACAAGAATTTGTTGTTTATTAGTTTTTATTGTTATAATTACTTTTATTAGATTAATTGAATATTAAAGTTAACGAAATTTTAAATTTATAAAGATAGTATATAATATATAAAGAGTATAGCGACGATGAGTTTTTCCTGTTTTTCATTAAAAAAGAGTAAAAATAAAGCATACTTGGTTATGATACAAATTAAAGAAAACAAAAATCGGCATCCAAAAAAATCGAAAAATATTTACAATAATTCACTTTATTTGTGAAATATTATCTGCAAATATATTTTTGGGCACCCACTTTGCTATTTTTAAAGAGCTTAAAAAAGATCTTCAATTTGACTTTTCACTTAAGACTACACCTAAAAAAATAAAGAAAATTTTAGGTGGCAGACCCTGTATTAGAAAAATTATCACTGATCCTCAAAATATCCACCATTGCTGGCAAATCACAGATCTAACCTAACCTAATAAGTCATAATTTATGAGTAAAAGTCTTTTTTTTTTAATAGAGCATGTCCATGATATGTCATAAACGCCTAAATCAAGGCAACCCCGACGTATGGTATACAAACAAACACTGCTTCAATGGTTTCTCACGGGAAATAAAATTAGTCACTAGGTATTTTTGATATATTGCGGCTGCAAAAGCAACATCAGCCACAATATTATTTTATAGGATACTGCAAAATATGTTTAATAATTAATCTAGATAACAGAAACGGTCTTTCTATCCAGTAGGATAGTGTAAACTAGAAAAAGTCATGTACCCACCAGTCCAGTGTTTGGCGCTGTTATCACCCCTTTTCAGTCGTTTTCTCGTAATGCTAAAAAAAAAGAAATATAATAAAATGTAGGTTACTAAATGCCGATTGTGTAATATACCTACTACCTATTCCTGTTTTTAACGTCTATATCGCATATGTTAAACTTCCCATTTCGAACTTCGACATTCTTGCTGAACATGCATTTTAGTACATATATGACTTTCGAATAAGTAATTACTGGGTTTGAACGGGTAAACGAAATACCGAAGGTTTTTGCATTTGATAATTTTGAGTTTAATTGTAACTATACCTATTTATGAAAAAAAATTGCAGTTATTTTTGTACACACTGAAGCCAATAAAATGTAAGAAAAAAACTTTTCAAACATGCAATCAAACATTGAGGGTTGTTTATTGTACGTAACTAACTTTTTTATGGATATTGATGTGACTATTGGCCTATTAGAGATCGGTATTTCGTAAATAATTTTCAAATACTTACATAAACCTAATTTAGGTCACTTTCCGGGCGAACCGTTGTAGCTAGCGACCAACTGACCCCATTTCCAAATTCAGGAGGTCCAAATTAGTAAGGATACTTGAATTCAGCTTAATCGGAGATGAAAAATTTTTAGAGTCAAAAAAGAACAAAGGGGTTAAGCCTTGGATGTTTTGTGATTTTTGGCAGATCCTAGTTTTAGCTCAAAATCGAAAATACAGACATATTTTAAGCTGCAGATTCCAAAAATTTGCTCTAAAATGAGCTAGGACTGCAGGCGGCCTAATTTAGGTCACTTTCCGGGCGAACCGTTGTAGCTATAGCGACCAACTGACACCATTTCCAAATTCAGGAGATCCAAATTAGTAAGGATACTTGAATGCAGCTTAATCGGAGATGAAAAATTTTTAGAGTAAAAAAAGAACAAAGGGGTTGTTAGCCTTGGATGTTTTGTGATTTTCGGCACATCCTAGTTTTAGCTCAAAATCGACATACAGACGTATTTTACGCAGCGGATTCCAAAAATTTGCTTTAAAATGAGCTAGGACTGCAGGCGGCTAATTTAGGTCACTTTCCAGGCGAACCATTGTAGCTAGCGACCAACTGACACMATTTCGAAATTCAGGAGGTGCGAAMTAGTAAGGATACTTGAATTCAGCTTAATCGGACATGAAAAATTTTCAGAGTCAAAAMAGAACAAAGGGRTTAGTTAGCCTTGGATGTTTTGTGATTTTCGGCAGATCCTAGTTTTAGCTCAAAATCGACATACAGACGTATAAAATTAGATGAATTTTTGTATTTAGGGTTAAAATATTACAATAGGCGATAAAAAATGTCATATGTTTATTGAACTTATTTCAATAAATTAATGCAAATACATTAACATCAAAACTACACATCCTTAAATAAATTCTTTAAATCCATTACTCTCGATTTAATTTCCGGTTGAGTGTCTTTGTCTAGATCTGGTAGCATTTCTTCAAACATCTGTTTCAATTTCAGCAGTTGTGCAGTGCTACCTTTGTCTGGAAAAGAACAACACATAAACAAAAGATATAGTTTATCCTACGAAACAAATCAGTTACATCAGTGCACTGAAATAAACAAATGCACCATTAAGCTGTACGACAAAAACATTGAACCAAGGATTTAGGTTGTCAGCCATGAGCGTTGTTGCCACGGGTTGATTTCTACAAGTTATAGCATGCATGGTGAGGTTTGAGGTTATATCTTGGTGTTTAGTATTTGAAAAAAACATAATTGATGAAACCTCTCGGTTGTCAAGTTAAACAAATGTTTCTTTAACTTATTACCTACTCTGAAAAAGAATGTGAAAATTTGGGGTCGCAGTTACCTTTAAAGTCTGTGAAGGAAGTAAGTTACCTTGTTGCTAAATCAGTGATGGTCTCATGAACATTTTATGCAACTTTCAATGTGGATTGTCACAACAAGAATGCATCAATCAACTTAATTTGACTTATGATGATGAAGCTCCATCAAAAACCACTGTGTATTGCTGGTATAGTGAATTCGTTCAAAATCGGCTGTAGTGTCAGAAGACATTGATGCTGTGCACAAAATGATTGAACAAGATCGTCATGCAACCTATTGTTAGACTGAGGCATTCCTAAGCTTTAATTTTATCAGCATAATCTGATTTTACATGAACACTTACCTGTTCAAATGTTATGTTCACGTTAGATTCCACATAAATTGACAAGCGCTCAAAAAAAGACTCGCATTGGTTGGTGCAAAGAAATGCTGAAGAAATACAATTCGTATGAATAGTCGACTGTATGGGTGTTCTGAGATAAACTAAATCCAACAAAAGTTGGTTGTGCACGAAGCACTTCAAAGAAAGTGGTGGCCTGTTTCTTTGGAAAAACTGGTCATATTGCAACAGTGGAAGATCATAGAACGGTTAATTCTGAGTGCTACACAACCATTTGTTTGCCTTCGGTGAAATAAGGAAAAAAAAGAGATGCCTCATTGGTCTTCATCATGATAATACGAGCTCTTACACATCGGCTCAAACAAGAGACTATTTGAGCACTCTACACATGGAATTGATGGGTGATGCCTTTTTGTTCCCATCCATGAAGAATAAACTGCATGGTCAACAATTTCCTTCGCCCAAAGAAGGTATTAAAACCTTCAAAACCATGTTTTGAAGATACCTCATTCAAAATTGAATAAATGCTTTGAAAATTGTTTAAGCATATGCAAAAGTGTATCGATCATCGCAGTATGTACTTTGAAAAAACAATAAAAATATTCGCAGCTGAAATATATTTGTCTTTGTTCCTATTCCCTATATACAAATTGTATTGTGTTTCTTACCTTTTAATTTCTTTCCTAATGAATCCACAACATTCAGAGACTCCTTCCGCAGCCTTGTATTTTTAGTGATTCCTGAAAGCAAAAACCTATAATGAGTAATGATACTTAATGGTAGGAGAAAACTCACCTAATGAATAACGCAGTGCCTCCACTATCTTGCTTACTATTTTACCTAAATCATCTTCGTCTTTCTTCGACAAATTATCTTCTTTTAATAGCTGCAGTTTGTCAACGAAGGCGCACAGAGCAGAAACCATACTCACTTGAATTGACCTCGTTACATTAGGCAAACAAGAAACACAGTGTTCAACAAATGTATCTCTATACTTTTCCTGAGTTGCTTTGCTGTGTTCAGGCCAGGCTTTCCCAAGCATTTCATAAAGAACTTCTTTCAGCTTTATGAGGTTACCATGCTTTTTCGATAATTCTTCCGATGTGAGGTCTTCATCTTCGCTTTTCTGTGTTAATACACTCTGTATTATATCGTGAACTTCAGAGAATTTATCTATTTCAAGAGAAGACAGTATAACTCCTAAAGATTCTACTGCACTCATTTTATATGCGATTTCATCTTTCCTGCTTTCTTTGATGACAGCTTCCACAATTGCATTCAGATCTATTTCTTTGTTCTGTTTTAAGGATTCCCTGTGAATGTTATAATAAATTCCAGCAAGTTGGGAATAGTAATCGAACTTACTTGYAATTCAAACATATGCTGGCAAGGGCTTTCAACAATTTATCTTTACCATTCCAAGTCCTGCCGCTTAAGCCATTTAGCAAAATTTGTAATAAATTTTTAATATGTTGTACATCCATTGTAGAGCCAAGCTTACTTGCTACTACAGCAACTGCATTTGCTGCCTGCAATAAAACATAATCAATTGCACTCTGTAGAATTAAAAAAAAGCACTAAATTCTTGCTAATCACCATCATGCAGTTTTTAATTAAAGCGAGAAAAAGAAGTATAATATACAACTGCGACAATAAGAATACCCAAAGTTCATATTTTGTGCTAAGCTAGAAACTTTTTGGCCTAGAATTCAATAAATTCCAATCTGAATAAGCTGCAGTAAACATTAGTTCAAATTAATTATAATAAATACAAGTATATACTGTATAGGATGGTCCAGTCACCCGTTCATGAAATACATTACCACTTCTTAAGTAAGCCTTAAAAGACCATCGGAAAAAACTTTTAGTAACCGGAAAACAGATTACCTTCTATTGTTTCTTCTTCTTTCGTTTTATGTAAGTAATTCGCCACTACTGATTTTTGTTTTGTTGAAACTTCAAATAAGTTATGTAATTGTTAAAATTCAAATTGTGCCTATCCATCCAGTACAAAAATAGTACAAATTTAAAAAAATTTTCTGACATTTTTATTTGTATTCAGGTAATCACTATTTCTGTATTAACCATACTAAATACCTTAAGAATTTTTCAAAATAAGGATGTGACAAATGGAAAATGGCAAAGATAATGCTTGTATAAAATTAAAGTTTTTTAGAATAATTCATTATGCCAAGTAAACCAAGCAACTTGTTTAATAAATAAAAACTAATAAGATCTTACCTTCATGGTTTTTCAAAATTTATGTTTTAATAATTGACAGTAGTTTAAAAAAATATATTATGTTATTTAAAAATAATTTAGATGTAGCAGATACTCTTTATATAAAATTCGGTTTCAAATTATTTGATTAGTTTTGGAGAATTACAACTTTTTGGTATTATTAGCAATTTATTTTTACCGATACTGTAGAGAAGTGTAGGTCATGTACATAGACAATTTTTTTTAGAACTGAGGACAATCCTTATATGCTCTTTTTAATAAAACTGTGGCAAATGACTTATAATAATAGAATAAAATGTATACTATGGCCTATACCTAAAGTTGAGAGTTTGACAGGTCAAAATCTTTTGCGGTGACCAAGCACCAGTGTATCTTCTTGGTTATGCCAAAAAAATGAAGGCATGGGAAATTACATAGAAATGCGTATTTATTGAGAAACAGCTGACAAAAAGTAAAGAATTCACAATTTTTGATGGTATTTGTTTTCTTATTACTTTATTTGCATGAAATATAAAAAACATATATTTTTCTTAATTTATTTTTTCAATAATATTTTAGGAAGAATTTCAAACAACTGAACTAGCTTGAAACTCAACATACCTGTGCTTTCATTGTCCAAGAAGGTGATTCCAACGCCTCTTTCAMAATATCACAAATTTTATCCAAGTTCTGCCTAATCCCAGTTTCCGTCCCAGGGCTGTTTTCCGTCCATATCTCTGTCCATACTTCCAGAGTATTTTCAGTTTCCGGAGTTTTTTCAGCATGCATAGCAAAAAAGACCAGAGGCAGTACGACATCAGAGTATGATTTCAGGACATCCTGATTCGTATTGCCAATGGACCGGATTGTGTAGGCACAAGCTGATCGAATTGTGTCGTCTTCCCTTTCGAAATACCAGTGTTGGATTTTCGCAAACAGCTTTTCCAAACTGGAATCCTTTGCTGTCGAAACGACATGTCCAATGGCAGAAGCGTAATTTTTACGAACGGCCGCATTTCTATCGGTCAATCCGTTTACCAATGCTGCTAAGAGCTTTCCTAAAATTAGATGTTGTAATACGATGGTTGTTTTATTTTCAGCTTCTGATGGGTTATAATAATAAGAGCCATTTACATTAAAAGACTAGTAGACTCCTATATAGACCTGCAGATAAACAAGGACATCCACGAGCACGAAACAAGAAACATAACTGACTTAGAACATGTGAAAACAAAAACAGAAAATGTGGGTCATATGGGGAATTAGGGAATACAATCAATATCCCAATATGCTGAAATGTGTAAGATGTGTTAGCAAGTTTAGAAAGGAGTGAAAGAGACTCTACTGGAAGGGAAGGACGTGAACCATGTATCGACTATCAAAACACCTGAGAAATGTCATTTGCTACAAGCGTGTGTGTACATATAGGACAACGAGAATAAACTTTTGCCATAAATATAATATATATGTACATACATTAAACATAATGTTACACAACTAAACTATTTCTAAAGTGAGTAATGTACTTTAGAAATATGTATTAAATGTAAATAAACAAATTATTTAAAGAATGGTGTAAATATGAAGCTCTAGCCTCGCACACCCGTAATTATTTATCTTTTGAGAACTAAAGGCATTTTTAGGTGGAAAACACTTCCTCACCAAGGAAGGGTTTCCAGTAAGCTGTCAAAATGTACCTGATTGAGCTAGTGGTACAGTTCCTTGAAGAGCGCATCTAAAAACCTGTACTACGATACGTAACTTTTCTCAATTCTAATTATAAAATATTTTTTTATTGTTCACTTTTTTCGTCCACTGTGAATTTTTTTTTATAATATTTAGGTTCTCGGGGACAGGACAAAATAGGCTCAAAACATTATTTGCGAGTCATTATAACTGCCGATGTTTCGTTACAATTCGCAACTTTTTCAAGGCTTATAATAAGTCGTCAGATTGAATTTAAAAGCACATTTTGTTAAACTGAAACAAACACTGACGTGCGACAAAGACATCTTAAAAAAAAAAAAAAATTGAATGTGTCATGAACGCTTATAATCTTCGTTTGGGTTTGGTGGTTCCACCGTAATTAAATATTCATTGCTTTATCTCAACATGTGGCCATGGCCACCTTCAACTGTACGTTTTTTTTTTTTAAAGATGTCTGTCGCATGTCAGTGTTTGTTTCAGTTTAGCAAAATGTGTTTTTCACATCTGACACAATCTGACACTTTTGACGACTTATTATAAGCCTTGAAAAAGTTACGAATTGTAATGAAACGTCGGC
Organism: Rhyzopertha dominica; assembly: GCA_025024175.1. Classification (NCBI taxonomy): domain Eukaryota; kingdom Metazoa; phylum Arthropoda; class Insecta; order Coleoptera; family Bostrichidae; genus Rhyzopertha; species Rhyzopertha dominica. Next base: position 11,778,718 of record QCXZ01000138.1, read on the forward strand.
AATTATAATGACTCACAAATAATGTTTTGTGCCTATTTTGTCCTGTCCCCGAGAATCTAAATATTATAAAAAATATTTTTTATGTAAAGGGATCTTATTATTACAACTCATTGAAGTTTGAAAAAAAAAACACCCCTCATACTTGAACATGTCAAGTAGAAGTTTAAACAAGTACCTGAATACGGCTGGAGATCTTTACCCAAGTGCACAACGAGTAGATTAATAAAATGTGCACAGACAACTTTTGTCCCCAAACCCACGGAACTTTTCATTAATTCAATAACCTTTGGCACTAAAGTTTCTAGTATGGAGGCATCGGCGAACTGTAGACATTTTGCGACAGTTTCTGTCGTGAAGTGTGACTTTGCGAAGGAAGCTCTTGCACTATCAACAGCTTCCTGTGCTTGGGTTTGTGCACCCAACATCGTACTTAAATATGACAGTTTGGTAGATTCCAGTTCTCCAGTAGCTTGCAGCAAAGCAGGTATGAGTTGTGGTAAAAAGGGTTTTAACTGACTGCCTGCCTCTCCCACAAGTTCGGACACAGTTTGAAGGCTAAAAATCAACCAGAGAAATTGTAAGAGTGGCATTTTAAATTTAAACCCATAAAGATGTTCATTTGTAAACTTTACTAAACACATTTTAAATTTGCTGCACATTTTTAGTAGGTACAGATTACAGATCTGCCTGTTGCAGTATGGTTCTCATGTTTGTCAATATCCTCGTAACTAGTAGTCGACCAGTGACAGTGTACAGGGTGTCCCACTGTCGTAATTATAGGGTATCTCGGTAAATATTCATGCTAGAGGGTTGTGGTTTCGACATTACTGTTTTACTTCTTTGTTGTGAGTTGAGCTATATCAACGCCATCTCTGTATCGTCTTTCATTTCACAGCTATAGCCAACTTTTGAATAATGTGACTGCTGTACTCTTAAGAATAATGTGCTAAGGAATCACAACAATGACAGAAAACCAGATGATGGAATATGTCCATTTCACACAGACTAAAAGACAGCAATCAATGAATAATTTGAACCAACAATTAACATTTCCTTGGTTAATGCTAGGAGTAGTAAAATTTACGAATGGTTAATCTTAATGGGTCTCGCAATAAGGGTAACTTTCTAGGATTAAAAACAATTCTTGAACAATATACATGCATTAATTAAAGGCTGTTAAATATTAAGAAAATTTAAATTAATGTATATGAAACAAAGATTTTGGAAAAAATCTAGTTTATAAACTCACCTAATAGCTCTTACTTCTGCCACATTATTTGTTATTCCATTGTTTAATAAGACTGGCAATATGGCCTCTAACATTTTTACACCAGCTTTACCTTGACTAGCACTACAGCCCCGAATACATAACTGAAAAAGAACCCAAAAAAAGCAGACAGTTTATAGAAATCCTCTTAACAAAATAAGTTTTAAAGTATGTAGTGGTGTACAAAAAAATTAATAATTTTTCATTCAAGAAAATAAACATACCTTACTCAAAACTTTAGCAGTTCTTGCTGCAGCAATCCTAGTAGCTTCATGGTGATCATCCATTACCCTGAACAACTGGGTCCATAATTCATTCATTGAATCTACAGAGTCATGAATGGAGCGATTACCAGATCCTTTTAGGAAATCTTGCAATGCCAAGCAGCAAGATTGTCTTACTCGGTACTGTGGAGAGGTTAGATTGGCTACCAAATCTGCCAGAATTTCATTATGGTACTGGTCAAGCTAGAAAAAACAGAAACAACTATTTCAAAATATTGCATTGCCATCCAGTTCCAAGCTAGTTTAAAGTTTTAAGTCTTTAGCTCATCAGGAAATTAGTTTAAAATCGATTGTAAAATTTGTACTGAACCCAGAGTACAAACAGAAAGCAAAGCGGGTTAATAAAACGTGTTAAAATACTCAGTTGTGAGCTGATAAAAACTCAAATATATTAGACAGGGTAAGGTTTTTTTTTTAAAAAAATCAGAACGAGTTGTTTGATCTCCTAGATGATGTTGCTCTGAGCACTGGTGCCAGTATAATATGGTAAGTACCATTAAGACGCACTACTATGCTATTATTCAAAATTATTTAAATGGCACATATCCTCATCACTGGATTGTACATGAAAGTGAAGATCCGTGGCCTCCAAGAAATCCCAAAAATCCTATTGATTTCTTCCTGGAATGACAAATGAAAAGATGTCTGTGTTATAATTTCCTAAAGACAAATCTAAGACTGATTTGCGGCTGCGGCACACACAGGAGAAATTTAACTCAAATTGACATATAGTATTCCCTATTAAGGGTATATGTCGCACACCTAATTACACACTCCAATCCCACCCCGTTTTCCAGTTTTTGCCATTCAACCCTTAACATTTTTTTTCTTGAAAATTATCAAAGATAAAAATCTGAAAAAAATTTGATTAATGTAGTTCCATAAGGTCTATTCTTAAAAAATTAGTAGTTTTATCGCTGGCTATCTGCAATCTAAACAATCATTTAAAATTATTAATTATTGCCATGATCTGATTGCTACAAAAATGACTCCACTGCAGTGGACAGAACTAGTGTTAGCCTAAAAGGCACAGTTGCACAAACATGGATCAAATTTGATCCGAGCTTAATCTGGGGTCATTGCTATAGTAATACCAATCAGAACACTAGATTCATGACGGTGCTAGCCAACGACCACGGATTAAACTTAGATTAACTTTGATCCTCATTTGTGTAACCGGCTTAAAGTGTCATACATGGATAACCATATACAAAATCAGATCAAATGGTTACTTAAAATAASAGTAGCAAAGTCCAAGGCTTATTGGTTTCAAATAAAACTAAAGACCTCACTAAGTGATGCAGAATAACTTAGTTACAATTTTAGTACCTGTAGCTTGAATTCCTTTAGCCTTGTTCAGAAATTCAACCAATATGTAGACTGGTATGGGTTAATCTATCTTTGAATGCAAAAGAATTACAGAAGATCATCAATTCAGTTAATTTTGCTTGATTTCACTTTTTGAGAGAAGAGAGAGAGAGAGAGTTTTGAGAACATTTAGGTTTGACATGAGGGTATCAATAATAATAAAACCATTGCATAAACATATTTATTTGCTAATTTTAACTTTGTTAATTGTGTACCTACCACTTTTTGAGGTTCCTGAACCAAAGTATGCCAAATATTCTGCATGGAGAGCCTAATACTAGGAGTGGGATCATACTGGTACCTATACAATTTCGGTATGATCTTCGGCAAGTGTGCCTGTAAATGTTCGCCACACTTTTCAGCAATACTAGTAAACCCGAATGCTGCACCTTTTTTCGAATTCCAGATTGAATTATGATTAGCAAGGTGCATGAACTGATAAATTAAGTCGGGCTTGTTTAAATCTGAAGCTAAGGAACATAGTTCCTTGTAAGTTGTCAAGTTGCCCCTGAAAGAAACTGATTATACTCGGAAACATCAAGAAGTAGTGGCTAAATACCCTGAAGGATCTTTGCCTAGCTGTCCCTCTTCAAATAATTTCGTGTCACTAGTTACTTTTATAGCTTCCCTCCGGCCACTGGTTAACTGTTCTACCAGTGCAGATAGTAATTCTTCAGATTTGGAAATATCATAGACCACACAAAGGCCCTTTGATGCAACGTCCTGAACAATATCTGCATTTGAAAGGTGTTAAAATGAAAGCTGACTCTTTGCCAATAAAAATTTACCGTTGTTCTCTCCCAGGAAATCCATGAAGACATTCTGAATCGTCTGCAGCTTGTTTTTTACAGGTTCCCTGTCAGAACACCTTTTCAACAATGCCAAAAGCCAAATGCAAGATGCCTGGCGCATATTTGGATGGGACTGTTTTGCAAATCCAAATAGTTCTTGTAAAAGCCACTCGAGATTATCATCTGTTGGTGATTCATCCATGCTATTTAGAGGAGTAAAATCTGAAGGTACTGTTTGCCATGGATCTCTTGCCTCTGGAGACCAGATGCCTTGAATGCACATTACTAGAGATTCTCCTATCGTGAAGTGAACCTCAACATCTTTTGTCTGTACAAGAAAAAAAATTAATACATGTTTCAGTATACTTTCAACTCAGTTCACACTCACTTCTTTTGCTGTATTTATGAGGCCCTGAATCACTTCTTTTACATGTGGGAAAACTTCTCCCACACAAATCAATCCTAAGGCTCTTGCAGCTTTCTCACGTAACTTGGAAGTCAGCTTAGTGTTGTTCATAATGTCAAGGAGTAACCTAATAAGGTCCATTTTTGTTATTTTTCCATTTGCTGGCCTTTTAGCATCTGGACTGCCGTTTATGCATTTCCCATTGTCTAATGGGAGTGCTGTGCTTTTACCGAATAAACCAACTGACACACAAGCAGCTCCAAGAAGCAGTGCATTTTGATTTGTTAAAAACGGAGCTAAAATTAAAATTATGTATACTAACTTCACAAGTCTACTTTAAAAGTACATACTACAAGGCTAAAGGCTTAAATCGTGTTGACTTGGTATAATGAACACAGAATAATGCTGTCCAAACAGAATTATAAAAAAAACTTTAATCTTTTACAAACATTTGCTTGAAGATATAATTGGCGTTAACAGTAACCTCTAAAGGTGCAGTGACCGAAAAAAATCATGTACAAGATAAAAATCAAGTAACAGTTATCTTTTTATTTTTTCATTGTGTAAACAACCCTTTTTGAAGTTTCATGCTACTGGTTGTATTGGTTTATAACTGCTTTTATCTAGGGAAAAAACGGTGTGCGGGATTTTTTTTTGTTATCACTGTACAGCAACTAAAATAAGCTCTAGAGAGATGCAAAATTAATATTTTTTAATAAAGATTTTATTATAATATATGGTAACCGTAAACGTAATAAATACAATGCAATATTCTGCATAATAAATAATTTATTTCATTTGGAATAAACAGTGTCCCATTTTTGTGTTATTGTACGGTATCTTAGTAATTATTAATACTAGGGAGTAGCAGTTTAAGACATTTTTGTAGTAAGTTGAACTGTACCATCACCAATTTGGTATCACGTTATGTTTTAAAGCTGTAGCCAAGTTTTTAATAACTTTACATTTGTTGAGTCTTCAACATCTCACTTAAGAATGTAATCTAGCATAAATAAATCGATTGTAGATACTTCATATCTAAGTTTCCCAATTTATACGCCAAAGTGAAACAGTTAATATTAATTTTAGAGTTTCTTATTCCGTTAAAATATTCGCTAACTGCTAAAACGTATATTTTTCCGTTGGGGGAGAATTTTATCCGCTAAGTTGGCAACACTGACCAGATGTTTCTTTTATGAGTCAAACGCGAAATCACGGTAGGTTTACCGTGGCGAAATGCGATCCCACCACACTCCCCACTCTAGCCGGGTCAAGTGACGCTAGCAATATTTGAATTTGGCGGAAAACTTTAGAGGGCGAAAATAAGATAATATAACATTAGAATTTTTTTTTTGTTGCTAGTATCTCACTTCATTGGGTCCAGGAAAACCTACAAATGTGTTGCAATAACGATTTGTGATCGAGGGCTACAACCCCATTCGAATGTGACATTTGCTGCTTTTAAATAATTTCAGGTAAGATATCACAGTGAAATCTTGACAATTATATATGTAACAAATATGATAGTAAAACCTTTGTAAATCTAAACTCTCATCTATCAATGTTCTAATTATTTGATTCATCCGAGATAACAAATCATTTTTCTTTACCAGAGAAAAGTAAACTCACTGATTGCTCCAAAACTGATTCTCAAAAGTTCCCAGTCCCCCAAATTCTTTTCATCTTTTCTTGAATATATTTTTCTCTCCATGCAATTAGCTACTCCTAATATGGCACCATGCTGTGCTTCCAAACTCTTGCTGCTGGTCTGAGATATTAATTGTCGAACAGCATTCTCAAACTCTTTTTCATCAAATGTCCTATTGGCTATTATGGCGTATAGAACAGAGGCCTGTTCACGTATTTCTTCCTTCATCGAATTCAACACCCAGTTTATGTTGTCCTTTATCATCTCACCAAGGGCCGGTACACAACCTACTACTTCTATCATGCAGTTCAAAGGTTCAATAGCTGAAAAAGTCAAAGGATGTCAGACTTCATTAATACGTTTGACTAATATGCTCACAAAAAGAGTGAACACTACCAATTACCTGGGTCAACAACAAGTAAATTTTTGATCAGCGAAACATATTGCAAGAGAGCGGTTTTTTCTGCAGAATCTTTTTTGCCATATAAATTTTCCAAATATTTTCTCATAACTGGAGTAACCTCTGTAGGATGTCTGATGATGTCTCTTGTTAGTGGCACATCAAGATTTTGTATCAAGCATAAACGCAGATAGATCAAAATCTAAAAATCAGTTATACTTAATTTTGTTTGCAGTGATTAAATCAATCATAGACTACCTCAATGTAAACTTTTACAGTGAACGGAAGGGTATGATTTGCAACTATAACACGTCTTGTTTGATCTTTTATGCATAAATCTGCTTCGGTGTGCACATATTCGGTTATTCTGGGAAATGGAGGGAGCACTATCTTATTTTTTGCATTTGTTTCTTTGTTGGACATGTCTACATCTTGCTTTCTGGAAGTACCATAGAGTGACTTAAGTGCCTCCATGGATACCTCATCTTTTCTGTAAGCAAATTTGTACCAAATATAAGCACATTATAAAATAACAAAATCATTCATTCTTACAATAAAAGCATTTAGAAGCTATAGATAATAACTCTATAATTCTATAAATTTCTACTACAATTTCTCAAATGATACTAGTTTTATTAAATTTCCCTAGAAATGTCATTAACTGTAGTAAATTACTGTTTGTCATTAGAATAATGTGTAGACTGTGCAAACTACGAGAAAAATAATTTTTTATTGCTACACAATAATTACGAAAAAGCAAATGGGTTCTGTAAAAGCTGCATAAACAAAAAAATCTGTAGTAACAAGTGAAATTAATCAACATTCACAAATTTTTTAAGTAGTATCTGTTTACATCCCTGTAATGTTGGCGGTCTGCTTAATATTTACGATTATATATCTAGGTGGCCATAACTGGTGAGGTGGCCCAACTGGGTTCTTGACCCTATAGCTAACACCATAGCCTTCAATCTCCAAGATGTAAACAATAAATATGGCACACATCATCGTGAAGTTGCAGTGGATTAGTGCAAAGCTTACTATGTGTGACTACGGAATTTGACATCAGGCCCGTAAATTCCTAATCTTTAATAATTTTTTCTGCCTTGATATGCATTACATGGAAAAACGAAAAAATTCAAGTCCCTGTATTTTCGATGTAGATTGATATTCCAAATTTATAAAAAAAATTGGGTGGATGACCCTTAAAGCAGAGGGTGATAATGTTTTCCTGTTGTCATTTCAATATATTCAAACATGAAGAAAAAACCCATCAGAATGTGTGTATTTGTTTTTTAAGAATTGTCTAAACAGTATACAGAAAATACAAGAAAATTTGTAAAACATTTTAGAAACCTGAAGAGAACAGTAAATATTATATACTCATATACAGGTGTTTAAAAAAATCAATGTGTGTATTAGTTTAACTGTTCCTAAAATTATGACAATAAATTTATATGTGGTCTTGAAATTTAGGAAATAACTAATTTTTCCTTTTTAAAAAATGTTTTTTTGTAACTGCATATTTTGGAAGAATCTTATAATAAATCATCGCCAATAATATGACATAAATTTTTACCTTCTTCCAATATACAACCTACTGAAATTTTTCATCGTAGTTTCAACACGCTCCAGAACACAAATTAAATAAGTAAATATGCTTTTTTTTTGTTTGTCTTTTACTAACCTTTTCATCTTGACCCTACCCTGCTTATATATAGAAGTACAAAAGCTTTCTACCTCATTCACTCAGATCTGGTACAACATAATACCAAAAAAATTAGCTCTGCAAAAAATCATTTTTAAGTAGAAAAAAGTTAATTTTGTGGCATGCTTACTGGCTTGTATTGTACGAGACGAAACAGAAAATTAATTTTTATTTTTGAAACCGACACTCTACATATAAAAAAAATGCATTTCGGGACCCATGTTTATATAAACTTTCCTTCATAATCTCAAATCAGGAAAACGGACTTCAGTTTATCACATGAACTTCTAAACACTAGATTTTTGCTATTTTTTTTTAGAAATACACCTTCCACTGTGGAAGTGATATAAAAACTGTAAAATTGTTAGAAGAAAATTTGCTTAAAAATACTGTAAACAGGGGTATATAGATTCTAATGTAAGGTAAGCAGATATACTAAATAGAAGCTAGAAAAAAAAATTTTTCTAGAAAATGCAAATCATATCAAAAACACTGTTGCGGCATATTTATATTTACCAAAAAGTCCTAAGCAACAGGAGTTGCCAAAATATGGCACCTCTCCAGACATAACTTATTACCCTATATAAACATTTAAAATGGAAAGAAAACATTGAAAAAAAATTATGCACATAATATGTCATTGACTAAATAATCAAGCTACTTCCTGTAAAAAAAATGCAATGCATTAAAAAATACAGGCATTTTTTAACTGGTTTGTTATAAATTCTATGAATGGAGGCAAAGTCAAATATATAATTTTATCATAATATAAAATAAACAATAATAAAAATCAACTTACTGATCTCCAGTAGCAAGCAGCAACAAAAACTTCGAAGGCACATGATCCGGAGGGAAAACGGTGGCAACAGATCGCACAGCAACAAACCTAACCATTGGCTCTTCTGACGACATAAAATACTTGAGCAGGGCAAACAAGATATTTAAGCGACCGTCTTTGTCAACTTCATCAGTTTTCACATCGTAACGATACGCCACGATCAGGTTTAATAGCCCCTCTCTTATCTGTAAACGCAGCTCGGGATCTGCAGTCTCCAAATTCTTGAAGAACATCTCCAAAAGTCCAATGTCGTGGTAAACATTTTGTGGAAAACGTTGCGCTAGCTGGCCTATTATGACAAACGCCTGGCCTTTGTGGGTCGGTTCACCCTCACGTATCAGTTTTTGAAGACCTGTTTGCAGGACTGTGGACACCTTGCTTAGAGGGGCCTCATCAGCACTGAAAAAAAATGTATAGAAGATAAAATAAATCAGCATTTATTATTAGACCTATATTTTAAAGACATTCTCACATATGAAAAAAATGCGTAGAATCTAATTTTTGAATATGGTAAAATATGGTAAGTTAAGACACAAGAATGGGATCGTTCACATCTGTAGAAACAACGTGTATCGACGCAAAATTCCGAATCTTTGCCACTGTATATGCTATACACAATATTTTGGTTTTTGTTATGTCAAAATAAATTATTAAAATTTGAAATACTGAAGATGACGTGTTGTAATCCGCAAGCCGATCAAAAGAAAGATTGGTTGAAACTAGCAGAAGTTTTAAGTCATCGTGTTGTCATTTTGAACCAGCCCTGAAGTACCTGTTTCTATATTGAGAAAGAAACGATTATTCTTCTGTGCAGTGTAGCCAGATTGTGCGTTGTATTGAAGTGTTTCAGAAATTTTGAAATAATATTTGCGTCCATTGTACCAAACGAGCAAATCGCAATTTAGGTAATATTAGTTTAACAAAGTTAATTATCTCAGATAAATCAGAAATAAAATACAGGGTGGTTGCGATGTAATGGGCCAAAATTCATGGCTAGATTCCAAACGTGAAAATATTGCGATTTAGACAAACTCATCTTAGTCCAAAAGTTGATACTTACAAAGATACAGGGTGTTGAATACAAATATTATGTTAGTTTTTTCTTATTTATTTCATAATAAATGCTCATGTCGAGATAAAACTTTAGTGTTAGGTGTTTTCTGGGCCGAGATATTGAAATCTATTCATGGTTTGCTTGTAGCCCATAGAGGGCGCCACCTGTGCTAGGTTGAATGCGTTAAAAACAACAAAATTTTTTATATCTCAACAAATCTATTCTCGGTGATCAAATTCTCTTTTACAACTTCTTTTACACAAAAATGCTATACTTTATTATAGTCGCATTCTTGCACCGTTCTCAAGATATTTAGCTTTGGTAATTCGAGTAACCAAAATAAGGTAGGAGTGTCAAAAAAACAAGAGTTTATTTCAAATTATGACGAACAATTAAATATCGAATATTACAATAAATGTACATATTTGCCTCCAATTTCAATACATTTATTAACACGTTTATTGAAAGACTGCCATATTTTAAAATAGAGATTCTTGTTACGAAATGATTTGGCAGCATTTACAATTTTCTGCTATAGCTCTTCGCGGGTGTTTATAGTTCTCTATAAAAGAAGGCATTTAATAAGACACGAATAATACTGTAATATTCCTAACAGCACTAAGATAAGTGGAAAATGTTAAAATTGGATTTTAGCATAAGCCTACTTGAAAATTTTTGCCAATTTGTAATTGAATACAAATACATTGAAATTTTCAAACATCTTGTACACCATACACTGAAAACACCTTAATATTAAAAAACATTTCAGTGATGGGACACACACTCTTGATCTTGATCTAGAGTTTAGCGGGAGAAGCGAGCAAAAAAGAGTAGTTCTTGGAATGATGTCCAAAGCGAAACAAATGCAATGATCGTGACACCTATGATAAGTGGAAAAGTCGATATGAAACAGTAGTTTCCGATAGTCAACAGCACCAATAATCAATTTACACAAGAAAGAAATGCCGGCAACCAATCTATGCTTTAGTAACTGGAAGTTTAGTATATTCATCACAGCTAAATACTGAAATTATTCTCGCATGATCGACATCCTGAAGCCACATGTCTCAAGAGTGTCCTCTGCACCTGCTCCAGTGCATCAATATCACAATCATAATGTGTAGACCAAACGATGCTAGTATATTTAAGACCAAAATGAATCAGTGAACAGAAGAACATCCTAAAAGATCTTAGCTAGAAATCAACCGAATTCCTAATGAGAAAACCAAGGTTTCTATAGCCTGTCGAACATATTTTCGTTAAATGTGTCTGGAAAGTCAACTTACCATCAAAACTATATAAATTATACATGTTATGTATTTCTTTTGTATCGAGATGCGTTTATTATGGCAAATGAAAAGAAACGGTTGTGGTAGGTATCAAAATTTCCCATTTATTAACTTCATGTTTACATTGTAATGTATGGCAACCCCAGAATAACAACAGATCCCCACGCACCCACAATGTGAAAGACATAAACCTAACAATATAAAAGATTTATTTGCTGCTCTATTCACACCGTTTTCTAGATTAGTTTTATTGTATTAGTACTGTTCATTTAAAATTTCATGAAACATGACAGACTAAATGCACAAAATGAGTTGTACTTACAACTTCACGATATTTCCTGCAAACTGCAAAGCCAACGTTTTCAAGCGAGGATTCGTGTTGCTTCCATACAGCGAATCAAACACCACCTGAATGCAAGCGGGAATTATGAATCCGGCTCCTACAACACGACACAAGTAGGTCAGCAGCTTAAGTCGGATTCTGGTGCTTGCTGGTGACTTCTTCATGTCGGGCTTTATGTTCTGCGACTGACTACCCAAAAACATCAAGTACATAGACATGGCTATGGTTGACGATCCCCAATTTACAGTTCTACAAATAGTTCATGAACTCAATAGGATCAGTTGTAGCACCATCACTATTACCCAACAATTTTCTTCAGCTCCATGTCAGCAAGGTTTGCTATGCTGAACCTGGTGTCTGCAGCAGCAACGATTAAATGTAGCAAGATTTCTTCATCCGGAAACATACCTTGTGCAAGGAACTTCACGATACCAAGTTTAATCTGAAATAAACCCAACTTGCACTACAAACAGAAAAAAGGTGGAAAGGAGGCATGAATGGCATTTTTGTAATTAGCAGCCATCAAAGCTACTTTTTTACAACATACTTCTGCTTTTAAGAAATTGACATTTTTTGTGCAAAGAGTAATGTTGAATGAAGTTACAGCAGTAACATTAAATGCAATAAGAAATTAAAATAGGTAATAATCCATAAGAACACAATATGCTGAGTTTTACGTAGTCTGTAATAAACTTTTGTGTACTGTCTCTTTTGAGATAAAAAGATTGGAAGTCAATATGCGTGAAAATACAGTTTGTGAATTTTACATCTTATGTATTTAGGCGAATATTCAAAATAAATAGAACGAAATGAAAGAAAAAGCAAAAGTAACAATATAATATGTAGATAACCATTCATAGTACAAAACAGGTGTTGTGATAGTGTAAAATGTGTGAACGTGAAATAACAATGCAGTTTTTTCAGTTGCAATTAGGCAGGATCATTCCACTATACGGGGTTAGTCAAAAGTATAGAATAACTGGTTTACTTGTGTAAATATGTTTAGAACAAAACATCAACAAAGGTTTCTAGCTAGTTATTTTTGTAAAAAATCATGTTTTAAAATGAACAATAAAATGCATTATCAAAGCAGGTTCTTTAGGTGCCAAATCTGGTTTTCATTCATTTGATAATAATTCTACAAAAATATAAAATTACCTCGTTTCGTACTTTTTTGCACGACTATTTGAAGTATCTTTTAAGAACATTAATTCATTTTAATTTGGAAACACGGCAAAAGTGAGTGAAACTAAACAAACTGAAATCGTAATGATGGTTGGATATGAAGATCGACAATGTTTACACCAAGATGTTTGTAATTTATTTAATAAAACACTCATCCAGAGAAAAATCTATTGTTCAATGCAGTGTCCACATTAGTTAAAAATTTAAAGAAAGTGGACATGAAAAATATATGCAAAGGTCCATATGTTCAAAATTGGTTACAAATAAAGACAGTTCGAATCTTAAAAAAAAAACACATACACTACAATATACACCTTCTCCACAAGCTGAATGAAAATGATCCTGAATAGGGGTGGGCAATACTAAAACATTGATGAATTGTGGATAAAATAAAATTAAGTCGAATTATCAATAATTTTATCTAGGAATTGTCGATAGTTATATTTAGGGATGTATCTCAAATCTTAGACACTGGTTATAGTTTATGGTTACAGCACAGCCCTCCCGAGTTTCTTCTTAATTCTTACTGTAAGTTTTATTATTCATTTTGGGGTTATAAGTATTTACCATTCAGTTTCCATTTTGTTATAGCTTGAAGGGGATATGAAAAATTATATGGGTTTTAAGTTGATAGAGGGAAACATTATAATAAAGAACGACGTTGTTCCCCATATATTCGACTGTTAGCCTGACCGGAAACGAGCCGCAATAGCCCCGAAAATAAATGGCAATTTATATTTATTCTGACCTCTAAAATAAATGTCAAGTTTAGGGTACACTTTTGATTCTTACATTTTTATGTTTACAAATAGTATGTTTCCAACAAACCACTGTGATCAAATTATCAATGCTACGTTAATTTGATAAAAAGTTCACTTATGCTGTTGCTTTTACGTTCCTCATCTCCGCCGCGTTCAACCGCTCGTCGCTGTGCAAATTCCATAACAATGAAGTCATAACTCATAAGTATTTCACTTTTACTTGGCGTATTTAAATTCGTTTGTCGCAAAATGAACGCAAACAACAAACTGATAAATTGACGGGCTGAGGCTGACGCATGGGGCGCTGACCTCAGATGTAAACAAGCGGCCATTTACGAGACACCTGACGTCACGGCCAATATGTTCGCGATTTGGCGGTCCCTTTAAATATTCACATTTTTAATATTAAAAATACACCTTACGATTAATTTTTTTGAATTTATAAGCTGTCACAACTGTTTAGTGGATTAGATGCTACCTATTAATATGCAAATTAATAAAATATAAATACATGGCAAATACCCAATTCCTTAGTTATCCTTAGTTAGCTAGAGATATTGAAGACATATTTATTATGTTACAAGTTGAGGATATACCTGTTCTAGCTCTTCAGGTTTCAAGGGATTTTCATGTGTTATCCTTTTGAATGAATATTGACTCATTCCTGGTGGTACAGGAAGCGATGGAGCATTACCGTTACCAGAAGGTTGTTCGCTATCAGGTGTTGCAGGAGACGAAGATGACCTAAACAAAAAAATCAATATAAAACTTGCCTCTTTCATGCCTCATGAAAACCCTTACCCATAAGGTAGCAAAAGCATGTCCAACAACAATGCTAACAATTGCTTAGCCACTTGGGGTTTTTCATGCAGTCCAAAAAGAGTGGAACGTTTCGCTGGATCTGCTGGTACCTTGACATTTCCTAGCAGTGGTATAATTAACAACAGCAAACTGTCTTGGTGTGACTGGGGTTTGCCGTTTAACGAGTTTAATATTGATGGTACTAAGTCTACCTGTTTTTCAGTCGGCAAGCGTGGAAATCCCATTTTGATATATATTATAGTGAAATTCTAAAACGGACAAAAATATAAAATGTGCATGATCTACACAAACTGTATGGTCAGGTCAAGCTAACCACTACTACCTATACCAAATAGTTGTCAAAAGAAAATCATACCAAGTAATATGTAATATTCTAAAGCACTGATGAATAATAATCATTTTATTTTTTACCACTTACTACTAAACGTCCACATATAAAAATAGAAATTAATAAAATATATTATTATTATGTTATTTAATACAAATGACAAAATAAAGTATGATTAACTGATATGTTGGTAGAAATTTAGTGAACACAATAAGCTACAAAACTTACAGTTACAAATGAACTTGCTGTAGGATCCTGATACTGTAAGAGCAGCGCTTCCACAGGCAGCTGTACTGTGGGCCTTGTCTTGATGCGCTTATTAATATGTACAAGAAGTTCCATGACCTTTTTGCGGACACCCTCTTGCTGTGAGGACAATTTGAGAAGAATGGGGGGCAAAAATTTCGAAACGACATTTTGGAGTTGTTCATCTGTGTCTGCAGAACCTACACGGAGGAACACTCTTTCCAGGAGCACTGTAAATAAGCATTGTTATTATAAAGAATGACTTGGAATAATTATGAACTGACAGTGACAACCTCAAATAAAGTGGGTCTAATACTAATAATTGCTAGAGCTGTAAATTGGTTAACAATAAATGGCATATTCCTACCTAATTCATCAGCTGCTACTGCCATTCTACCCGTGTTTTCCGTGGTAAATAACAAAGTATTTATGGATTTATGCTCGAAATGTGCAGTTCTCGGCCTCTTGCAGAACTGTCAAATTACACCCTTACCTTAACCTCACTCCTCACACTTGTGATTTGCATTTTCAATGTTGTCAGATGTCCTCAAAAAAAAGGTAAATATTTAGTTGAGACTATGGATACCTATACTTTAAGGATAACGATCTTTGCCATCTGTCACGCTACAAAATGGCCATCTTTAGATAGAGGTTCAAAATCTAACTGGTAGGTAGCGGCAGCTTACAAGCTTGTGGCTAAGTTGCTTAATAAAAGCGGGACATTAGCTTAACCCCCCCCCCCTCGTGAATTTCTTAACTCTGAATGCAAAAAAAGGTTCCGTCTGTTGTTCATAGTTGATGCGGAATGCAATAAAAGCAGCATTTTCAGTAAAATAAATAATATTTATGTGAAACAATAATCCTTTACAAACAACGATACTTATATTCGACTACACTTATCTGAGAACATAGAAATAAAGATTTTCCCTGTGCAGTCAGCACCTTCATAGGCTATGAGCGTGCTTAACTGTATGAAAAGCAAATGTTTCTGCAATAGCAACTTTTTTCAGTCTTATTTGTAGATCTTGTGAAAAAACAAATCATTTTTACTGGAATTTTACGGAGCCTCTAGAAGTTTGCTATGTTTTTCGATGCCAGCATGCTTTTTCCACATCACTCTCACCACAGTGAAACGGTGGTGACACATCTGACAAAACGCCATTTCAGAATTTATTCCAGTGGCTATCTAGAATAAAGTTTGCGCCATTTATTATAAATTATTATAATTGTAATTAATTACGCAAATAATTATTTTAGACAGTTTAATAAAAATAGCGACGTCTGGCAACCCTAATACACCATACTCGCAGGGTCGCAGGGCACTGCACTATATAATATAAAGTCCTTAGCTCTATGAGTTTAATTATGTGAAAAATTCCAAAAGTCCAATGAAATATAATTAATAACTTATAATTAATTTGAATAATGAATATTTATTATTCTCTTTTTGGCTCAAAGTTAACTACCATCTCTACTATGTATTTAAGATATTACACTAGTCTTATGATTTGCAAATATTTAAAAAAATAAGAGATGATGCCATTGTGTAGGAATCTTGTTTAAACTACAGTCACTAAATGAAACATTCCAGATGACACTAAGCATTACAGCTATTTTGATATCAATTAGTTGTACCTATAATTGATCAGCAAGAAATGGCCATGGTATAATTTTTTTTTACTAGTTTTGATCTGATCTATGTTGTTAAAAACTACCAAATTTTTGTTTAGCTACTTAAAAATTTTCCATAGTTGGATGCCACTATTATGTTCAATGAGAAACATAAAAGTGGGATTTTACCTTTTGAATTGTAGAGTTCTGTACAAGGTATTTGTAATCATAAAAAAATAAGACACGATAATTATAATTTAAACTGTTAAAACCAATTGTGAACATCATGCACACTCTCCATAATTTTGTAACTGCAATATGAAGAACTACAAATAATTTTTGCTGAAGCGGCAATGAAAAAGGTACGTACAAAGTACATCATGTAAATGACAATGTGAGACAATCAGGTTATGAAGTTAAAACTTCTAAAAATTATGAGAAAATTAAAATATATATAACTCCTTCATCCACTTTGCTGTTGTGGCATTTTAATGGTTTGGCATAGTACAGCTGTGCATTTATTATAAAAGTTTAACATTTCAATATCATTAAAATTACATCTTTACATGAACTTGAATGTCAGTCTTATATAATTATTATTATGAAAAAATACAAATTATGCGGAAACAAATTCATTTTGACAGAAGTTAAAAAATGAAACAACTATATCTAGACTTTAAAGTTGTGAGTGTAGGTTGCAAGAAGTAACCAACATTACGATCAAAATTTCTACAAATTATTTAAAATGGGTGAGTTAAAATTACTGTAACACTGGTTATTTAAAATACTGTAATTTTAACACCAAAACTTTTACGTTATCTAAACTGGTAGTGTTCATTAAGCAATAAATGATTGGCTAAGGAAGAATTTGTAGTAACTACATCAGCGTTCTTATATTTTTGAATTATTTGAGGTGTTCTTTTGCTCTAACCATCAAAGATTATAAACCACAGTACAATCATTGCAAGTAAATATGTAAACACCAGAAAGATTTAAAGGTTGAATTTTACCTAGTTACCTAGGGTCGAAAAAAAAAATGAGAAAACTAATTTGGAAATATTTACTGAAACTAGACCAATAAACCAAGTGAATGCCAATTCTTTTCTTTTTGGTCTGAAAATACTTTTTTATTAAGTAGTTAAAATTCTGTTTAACCAGTAGCTTATTTTTAGTTTTTTTTAAATAACTTGATCCTGATACAGACTACCAAAATCAAAATACAGATTTTCGTCACTTCACTCATATATGCCTTAACAAAAACAAATTGGCCACTGTTATCCTTTTATCCAAGTCTCATAACATCGATTAAAAAAAGTATCTTTATTTTTACTACCTAATCAAAGTCAGATATAACATATTCTTTCTACAACTCAACACGTTGTAAACATAGGTTCGTCTTGGTAATATTTTTTACAAAAGGAAAATGTTATTACAGAACTTAAAAGTTAATACACAACACAACTTTTATTTCACACAGTCTTAAAACAATAGACACTACTTCATTGCTTTGCTGTAGGCATCCAACTCGGCATCTAATTCTTCAGCAGTTGGAGTTGGTTTGTTCGCGTTTCTAGGGTTACGTCCACCACCACCACGACCTGAAACAAATTTTTTGATTAAAGTTAGAAAGAAACTAAGATTATATATAAGGACAATAAGGAGTAATATGACAATCTTTACAAAGATAGATTTCTTGTGCCACCTATTTTTTCAAGTGCTCTAAATGAGATTACGAAAACTTGTCAGTTTTTATACCATTTCTATATTATGTTCGATCTTCGAGGTTCATTGATTTGGATTTGTATGTAAAATAACGTGTTTCAACTTTTTTTTTAATAATGAGCTAAAATGCATTCTTACACAAATGTCTTAGATTGTATGGATCTGAATTTTCCGAATATATTTGATATTTCAATTATCCTGGAATTATTCAACATCATTCTTTAAATGAAACAATAGGTACATTACAACATTTTTGATTCCTTAGAAAAATTAAGACGGTTTTACTGTTATCTTTTATAGCAAGCATGTATAAAAATTACTGAGTTCTTGTGTATCATATAATATTTTATTAATGATATCTAGTGTTTGTTCCATATATTCGATATATTTATAAAATGAAAATAGTACAAACAAAAGATTAATATAAGAAATGTATGGACTACATAAAACACCTAATAGCATTCTGATAAACTACAACTTAGAGTATTCATAGATATTTGGTATAAAAAATATCAAAAGAAATTATCAATTAAACGGAATAGGTAATTTAAAATACTTACTAAAGAAAGCAAAATTAAATAAAGATAAACCTTCATACAACAAAAAAAGACTACACTTATATTAGAAAAGGTGGGTTACCCCAAAAAGCTTTCATTGAATTTTAGCAACCATTATTTTCTTAATCAACATAATTTTATATAATGTTATTTAATTTATTTTTAAATTTTATTAATTTTTTAATATTTTTTTTTAAATATTTTTCAACATTCAACACTAAAAGGTTCACAGCCAGTATATTTGTTTCCATAAATAAGTTTTAAGCAATTTTGGCAAAAATGAATTGGAACACAGCAACTTGCTATGATAGGAGAAAATCTGACCACTTTCGTGTAAAAATTCAATTCCTATGCACTCTAGAATCGGGTTGCAAAATGTTTTGTTATTTTAGATTTTTAATATCATTGAGAATATTTTCTGCTTAAGGAACACTAAGTTTTGAATATATAAATCAAATCTTTAATACATGCTACCAATGGTATAACACCAGTCATGTTCAAGTGAAAATGCATGTTGCCTACCTAAGCTTTGGAAACCTCAGATTCAGAAGTTTTATTTTAGTAAGTGAAAAGCCCATAAAAGATTCAAATAGTAATAGTTAATAAAATGATTATACTTGCATAATAATATTAATGATATTTTCACAATAAGTTGTTTCATTGTTTGATGTCAAATTTGTTAATAGCATAAACTCAGAAAATTATTGGAAAAACAAAACATTTGGTTACCCTAGCATTTAGGTCATTATTGCGAATATGTCACTCAGAAATTGAGAGCTAATTTCTGGAAGATTTTCATGTTTTACATTATATGCAAGTAATTTTAGGTTGCGGAAAAGATAACTTTTTGAAAAACGGGTGTTTACACTTAGTCCCATTTTATAGGGTGTAGTGTTTTTCATATATTGTGTCCTGTCACATGCTGTTCAGTCAATGTTTTACCCTTCCCCTCAGACAATCTTGCTGTACATCAGTACAAAGAAGCATATGAGGGGAATATGTGACACTACGCAACATACAAAGAACACCGCACATAATAAAATAGTCTCAAATGCAAACACCCATTTTTCAAAAAGTGTTAATATCCACAATATTAACAATTTTATATGATACTCTAACAAATTTTATAAAATTAGCTCAAAATTTGTGAATAACATTTTCACAATAATTACCTTATTTTTACTGAAGATGGCACAATTAATCCAAAAGGCTTAGCAAATCAATAAGGTTCATAGAAAAATCCAAGATAATTTACCTCTTCCAGGTCGACCTTTGCCTCCCCCTCCTCTCTGAGTCCTGTTCTGGAATTTGGCTCCTTGTCCTAGACGGCTTCCCCTTAGAACGGAAGGAATTTCGGATGTGGTGAGCTGGATATTCATTGCCCTTCCATCTAGTGGCACACCGTTGTACTGCTTCATGGCCTTAATAGCATCACTTCTTCGTTCAAATATGACATCTGCAGTTCCAAGGGATCTTCCAGAACGGTCGTAATGCACAGCGGCATTTTTCAATGGTCCAAATTCAGCAAACAATTCTTGTATGTCTGAATCGGACACACCGAAATCTAAATTGGAGACCAATAGTTTTGTCGGGCCCATATTTGCTTGTACCGCAGCACGAGCTGCAGATACTTTGCGAGGGCCATAACCTTCAAAGAGGTCATGCTTCCAAGCACTGTTTACGTCTCCCTAAAGAAACAATGGGTAGCTGTCAGAACCAAAGCCTCTGGCGCCATTTATTTATTGTGCAGAACCCAACATTTCGTTGCATAGCTGGTGTTCCCATATGAAAAATACTCAAAGATTAATAAAAAGTACTCAAAAATCAATTACCCGGGTGTAAGGACGTGCTATGCCTCCACGGTTTCTTCCTCTTTGCACGCCACCGCTTCTTTGACCTCTGAAACCACCGCGTCGTTGGCCACCGCCACCGGCGCGTGGGCCTCCTCTACCACCTCGGCGGCCTCCACCGCCACCACCACCCCGACGTGTCTTACTCGATTTTATTATATCATCTAAACTCATCTCAATTTTGTCGACCATTTTCGTGCAACGTACAAACACACCAATCGACTAAACGGACGAAAAACGAACAGCGTCTGATTTACGTACTTTCACAACACAATGGTGGACGACGAGGAAGACCAAGCGCAAACTTTTGCCCGATGACGGAAATAAAAGCACTCCTACGCCTGCGCGTAAGCGTCCAATTGCATTCTGGGAGCAGTGGCTATAGGAACGATCTCCGTGCACAGGTGACGTAAGCACGACCAAACCGTCATCTTATTATTATCAACGAGGTTAATAGATTCACTAATTGATTATATATTTGTTTTATAATGCTTGGCTGTTATGTCTTATGTGCCGAAAATCGAATTTCGTTTGCTTAAAATTAAAATAAATGACGTGCTTTCAGTTTGACATGTTCCTTGACAGTTGATGATTTGAAAAACTGAATTGGACTTTTGACAGCTTGACGTTTCACGTTTTAACTAGCTCGAACTTGCCGATTCTTTTAAAGGGTTAACGTTTTGCACGTGTTTAGTAATAATTAATAAAGTATTGCAGGACAACTTATTGTTCATTTGTAACAAACTTGTAAACTGGCAGAAATCGTGTATTTCTGTGATCACTTTGAAGAGTACTCTGTTGAAAAATAAAAGAAAGTGTACGTGCATATTGTTAACTGCGTAGTGTGGTTGTGCCATTAGTGAATTGTGCATAAAGTAATAATATATAACATGTAAAATGTCTGTAATATCCCGTAAAACTAAGAGCGACAGTAGTCTCTCGTCGATATTAAAAAAGTCAGTGCCGTTTCAAAACAAACTAGGCTTAGTTGGGTCTCCCAGAGTTAAGTTTCATTTACCACATTCAGAACGGGTTCGGAGTATATTACAAAAGTACAGTAATAAGGAAGATAGACGTGAATATGAAAATTTAGTGTGTTTAATAAGGGACTGTGATTTAGCTGATAATGAAATTAGTTTGCTGCTGCAGGAAGCGAATGATTGCATCGACCTGCTTAGTCAAGAACTTACTCTGTTTGTTGAAGTTGTAGTTAATGTTAGATGGGCACACAGAAGCCAAGCTTTAGTGGAGAAATACAAATCATTTTTAGTTAATTTATTATCTGCACATAATTATCACACAAAGGTAATTTTGGATTCTCTAGTTTCAAATTTTTTACCAGGTAATGGTGCTTTATTTCATTTGGGAGCATGATTATTAATCTTCACCATATTGTAGAACCGGGTGCTGCAGAATGGCCAGGTGGTGTGCCAGATGAACAAGAATGTCAGAAATGTGCAAATGTGCATGCCGTTTTAAATGCTTTATTGAAGATAATACCTATGTAAGTAAAATAATTTTTAGTTAGTTTTGTAGATCTGATTCATTCGATTTCAGGAGCAAGGAACTTTTGCTGCAGACATTAATATCACACTATCCATATTTTAAAAAAGAAACACACTGCCATGAACTTTATTTACATAATTTGTTGTGGATAATTGAACAACATCCAAAGTTTCGGACAGATATTTTTCATTTAATTTTTACAAAGTAAGTAAGGAACTGAGTTTTATTTGTTATTTTGTTTCTGTCTAAAGTCATTTTTAATAGGTGTACATGTTTTTTAATTACTATTTTGAATATACTCATACATGCCGTGTAAGCTATACCTATACATTAAACTGTGAACCAAATATGAACTATAGACCACTATGAATCCATTTTTGTCTTTTTTTAATGTATTTTCTATGATTACATATTTCTTCTGTCATCATTTGTTTTAGCTTCTTGTTAGTCATTGGCAATACAATATTTTTACTTTTTAAAACTTGACAATAATTAAAAAACCCATGTTCATCCTTTAAATTTGTGTGGAGAAGTTTCACTTTGTAGTGATTTGGTAACTTTCCGTTCAGAAATCATCTATTAAACATGACATTTTGTTTTTTTTGTTGTCTTCCTATTCTTAAGATTTTAAGAAGTGGAACATTTGTTTCTTTTTTTTGCATCAAAATACTTTGTTCAACAGGTTAATATTACTTGACGTTAACGCACCAAAACATGAAATAGAAAGCATGGAGAACCCTCAATCTGTAGACGATTATGTGTTCGAAATGGATGAGGATGGCAAAGAAAATAACATGAAACACCCCCTTGCACACACGTTAGACGTTTGCATGGATAAGTTACTAAATTATTTTCTCACCGAGTGCCACGATTTAACAACAGGCGAACTCTTGTGGGACAAAACGAAGAGCTTGTATCGTGATATATTAATGACGTTTGACAAAGTAATTCTTTCGACTTACAACACGCATCATATCCAGTTCGTCATGTTTGCATTGTGCTCATATAAAACATCTATAACAGAGGCGTTTCTAAATTATTTGTGGAAGAAGGTGTGTTCACTAAATGTTGCGTCAGTGCATAGACAAGCAGCTGTTGGTTATTTCGCCAGCCTCATTGCAAGAGGAACATTTGTGCATTTGACGTAAGTTGAATTCCATTCTGCTATCAATCATTAGACTTTAAAATTGGTCGTTAGTATTTGAGAAGATGTTACTTGTAGTTTTCAAATAGTCTAATATGTTCAAGTTCTGTTCTTGGTGAACTCATTTTATGTATACATTATTGTTTATTATTCCTCTCTCCTTTTTAAAATGTTCTTTTATCTGTTGAAATTCATATTTGTTCAGTATACTTTTTATTGACAGATGACACTATAAATTTTACATTAATATTAAAAAATGAATTATTTTTTTTTGTCACACTTTGTCTTCCATAACTAGTAACATACACATTTACATGACTTTTTTTCATTTGATTCTTGATAAATATAGTTTGTTTATGTACCGGGTAATTCACTAAGGGTACAGAGCCGCTGTATCTTGAAAACTCCTTTTTGGAACAAAAATGTACTAGAGAAATTCACTAAAAATATTTTAAAGTTCTTAAGTTTCCCGCTAGAAGGTGTATTTGACACAACATTACAAATGTAGTGGAGTCTCGATTATCCGAGGAAACGTGGGCGGTAGTAACCTTCGGTTAGAGAAAAACTCAGATAACGCGGATTACCTAAATATATTTTTTACCGTCGTAAGAGTTGCTTTTCATGTAGTAAACGGCACAAAACTATTTATTAAGAACTTAATTGTATACAGGTAGATAGTACATATACCTACATTTGTACTACAACAATGAAAAATAGGTATCAATTCCCGATTGTTTCAATTTGTTTCGCCTTTTACTTGCGGCTAAGTCTCGCCATCTCTTCAAGAACAAACCGCCACCGTTTTAATCAGTTTGCCGTAGTCTGATCTTAGAATAGCTTTTAACTTATCTTGAAGGGACACAAACAACGCGTTTTATTTTACCACTTTCTCTCATTGCCATTGTAAGACGACACGACTGCGAGATGCAAACACATAGAGGTTACCTTTAAAAACAGCTGATCGCGTATGCGAGTGCGCTACCTCGAACAGAATTCTGCGTTCGTGAACACGGATAACATGGATTCATTCTGATACCAGCTCAGATAATGTGGACAAATCTAATTTGAACTTGGGCTCGGATAACTGTACACGCAAATATATCCAAAATTTTCCAACAAAATGAAGGTGGAAAAGAGAATTTTAGAATTTCTGTTTAATTACCTAACAGTTTAGTTACAACATTTTTTCTCCGCTTGCCATGGTAACGTCACTACAAAGTAAAATAACTTCAAAGTTTCTACAAGCTATTATCTCCTAAACGCCTTAACCAAATTCAACGAACTAGTACTCATTTTAGAGAGAGTTTCAAGAAGATTAATATTAATGCTATATTGTTCCAACATTAGTTTTTTCACTTTGTTTTGTAGGCTATTTTGTAAGAAAAAGAGTGGTGGAAATGCGAGAAGAGTATAAGTTTTTGTTTTGAATTCTGAAGAAAAACTTAGCATTATGGCAAACTTTTTTAACTTTGTGTTGTAAGCTATTATTTGAGAAAAACGTGAAAAAACCTGCGGTTGATCGCTTTTCTTGTTTTGAAGTTATTAGCAAAATAGTATACACACCACACATAACCGAGCAACTAATGTCCCAATTTATTCAATATTACTTCAGTCTAATTTGTACTTCTGATGATTCACAATTATTATTTTTTTAAACCTATTCACAGGATATTACTTTTATTCAAACTCCAAATTTTATGTTTAATGGTTAAAATTCTTTTACTCTTTATCATGATAATATGTTTAATTTGAAATAAGAGTCTATAGTCTATATACAAGATAAGACGTCAGCAGTATAATAAGTGTTAAACTGTTAAAAATTAATGCCACCTACAAATTAAGAAGACATGCAATTATACCTAAGTAAGATCTATTTTCCAGCAATTGTCACCGTTGTAACAAAGACAATGGTGAAGTAATTGTTTTATATGAATTTTTATTTATTGATAGCATTGATATTAATTTGAATAAAGGTATGTTTCTTCATTTGTAAAGGGCATTTTAGATTAATCATTATTTTCAAAAGCAACAATCATCAACTACCAATATACAATAAATACTGCTAATGCAATGAATTTGTCGCAATTTTTATAGAGCATGGCCTACTTTATTCCAAACTAACATGCTCTAACTCTGAACATGACAGTAATAAGATATCTAATTTAAACCACTAAAAATAGATTGTTAAATTTATTTTGGTAAAACCAGAGAAGCTATCAGCTTTAGGCTTTCACCCCAATTTCTCTTAAATAAAAGCCTACAAAACCAACTGAAAAAAGTATGCCGGAGAATATACCTTTTTCTGTTTTGTGTCTTGTGTGTACTATTTTTGGTAATCACTCCAAAATGAGAAGAGCTATCAGTCTTAAGTTTTTACCATGGTTTTTCTATAAAGTAAAGTAAAAAAAGTTTGCCGACCTGCTAAATTTTTCTTCAGGATTTAAGGAGAATGTTCCTTTTATTTTGTGTCTTGTGTGTACTTTTTTGCCAATAACTTTAAAATGAAAAATAACACTTGTCTCTGGTTTTCACCACTCTCTTTCTACCACAGTAGTATTCAAAGTGAAGTGAAAAAATATACCGTCGAATTAATTTTTTTTTTTAAATCAAGGAAAGTATAACAATTTTTCAGATGGCACCCTTTACACCTATTTAGAGAAACCAATGTTGAAACAGTGTACCATTAGTATTATCTCCATGAAAATCCCTCTAAAATGAGTCCCAGTACATTAAATTTGATTGAGGCGTTTAGAAGATATAGCATCTAGAAGCTTTGAAATATTTTGCTTGTAGTGTCGTGTTACCATTACAACCAGAGAAAAAAAATGTAACTGTACTTAAAAGGATAATAACGATCTTTATCATTTGTCATGTTACAAAAATGGCCCTCTTTAGAAAGAGGACAATAGAGATTTCAAATGACACCGGCAGATGGCATACTTGTATTATATTATATATATATATTATATTATATTATTATACTTGTAAGTATAAGACTTTTAAATTTTTATCGTTTTATTCAGAATGAACAACACAATAATTATCATGTAATAAGAGGATGTGATATAGGAATATGTAATATAAACTTTCAATATGCTCTGAACAATTACAACACGGATAAGGTTAGGTACTCCATTCTTTAAATTAAGTGCTGTTTCACAAGTTCATTTACCTTTTAGTTTGAGTTTTGCTAAATTCGTTGTTTAACAATTTACGGTCACTTAGAGCACACAAAAAAATAAATGTGCGGTGGTACATAGCTTCTTAATTGTTATATTACGATAAGCATTGTTATTACATGGTAATTTTATACTTAAGGCGATAAACTGAATGGGACAGGAAAATAAAACCTAACATTTACCAAGTAAAAAGGAAATTGTGCTTAACTTATTCAAAAATTAAACACTTAACATCGGGCGTCACCTATCGGCAATACGTTAAAGCTTGAATTCGCCGGCAAAAACAGGGACGCTTCCGAATCATTTGTTCGGCATCCTGAGTGGAGGTATTCCTAGTTGTAACGAAACTTTTAGGTAATTAAACAGAGATCCTAAAAATTCTATTTTCTACTACATTTTATCGGTTTATTTTGGATTTATTTGTGATGTTGGTTAGGAATTTCAAATTATTTTTTATGAATTTCTCTGGCATGTTTTTTAAACAAATTTTTCCTCAAAGCGAGGGGGGGATTTTCAAGATACAACCGCTCCGTACCCTTAGTGAATCACCCTGCATATTTGTAATTTTAATTAAATATAATATTCTGGTCGACTGTGTTTTGTAACACCTTTTGCTTACATCTTCCTCTAGTTGGCTATTAAAACATATAAATTAAATTGGAGGGTTAGCTCTCTTACCTACAGTAAAGTAGTTTTTAATTAAGTTCAGCAGTCTAATTTCAGAATATCACATCAAAGATAAATCATGAAATTCCATTGTTATAATTTATCTCAGTCGATAATTATAATTCTTTTATACTTTGCAGTATGCTAAAAGGTGCAATGCAGCAAATGTCTGACTGGATACACGCATACATGTCGAACCAGGATGGTCTCGATTCTATCAATTCTGATGTGAGAGTCCATTCAGTATTCTATTCTGTTTGTCAAGGCCTTTTTTATGTGATCGCTTTTAGACACCGGGATCTGCTTAGCAGAAAGAAAAGTAAGCTATATGTTACTCTCATGGTTTTCTTATACTTTACACTATTTTTTTGCAGATATTGTATTTATGGAAAGTTTAAATCTGCCTAAAATAGTAACAAGTCGACTTAATCCACTTCGTGTTTGTCAACCTGCTGTTGTTCAAAATTTTGCAGCTGTGACGCGTACTTATCAGTTGGCGTATTGTTATGCTGTAATGGAGCACAATGCGAGGAAAGTTATTCCCACTTTGTATCAAGATGAAAAGGGAGCGACTGTGGTATCAAGTAGCTTGGTTGATGTGTTTTTCCCATTTGATCCATATTTGCTGAAGAGGTATGTATTTTTTTTAGAAGTCTAAAGTCTAATTTGCTTTTGATGTGGATTTTGTACTAGAAAATTAATACTACATTATTTACCAATATCTCCATTTAAGTGATTGATCTTGATTCGCAGTAGAATTTAATTTTTAGAAATAGACATTACAGTTTAATTTTTCAACAAACAGTAGCTTTAGTAATCTAGATAGGAAAGGTTTTTATTAATAAAATATTTAATAGTCATTCTGTTTACATTGTTCACTAAAATTAAATTCTGAGTAAATATATTTAAAAACTGAATTTAACATTGACATTATGATTCATGAAAAACTATTTTTTTACTTTTGTTTTTTGGAACTATCTCATAGTTTTATTTTGTATTTAAAGCCTTTTTAGGTATATATTGCTGGAATAATAGCAGTCTTCTAAAAGTCACCCTCGGTTAACATAATGGATACTATACATTGCCACAATGAAGTTATACATTTGCTCCTGTAGTCCATTCTGATACATGTCGTAGTCAGGGATGTAAAAGATACTTCAATGCTATATTGATATCTTGTTTCGATACTGCTTGCTGAATATTACATGTAGTACTGTAACAGAAAAACCTGGTATCTGTATTTCTTGTTACTATATAATGAGTTCGATGTAAAAAATAAAAAAAATAAAGATTACAGAATACATAAACAGTGCCCCTCAACTGTTTTTGGCAACATCCATAAATTTAATCGTCCAATTTGGCACAATATCGAATTGTGTTAGTATTCATGTGAAAGAACTTAACAATTAAAGACAACATAAATTGTTTGCTATATACCGGGTCGCTACAAAGTATGGAACCAGCCGGATATTTCAGGTTCTGTTCTACTGTGGGTAATTAAAATGCATTTTATGGAATTTTTTCAACTCCATGTCAGCTGTTGTTTCCGACATATGGGTGCAAGTTGCATTTCTTTAAATGGGAAGTGGGGGTCAAAAGGCACGTCATTGAAAAGGATATTTTTTCCTGATTTCAAAAATGTATCACACTTGTACAATTTATTGCTTCTGAGTTGAGAAAAGTGTGATAACAAACTTGGGTCTTGCAAAAAACTTTGGGATAAAAACTATATTCGTTTTCGCTAAGCAAGAACAAAAACTACAGGAGTCTTCATTTACCTTGTGACTGGTGATAATTTTCATTCACTTTGTTTTTTGCCTCAATGGTAATGTGAATAGACATAATTGCAGATATTGGTCAGACACAAATACACATTGGATGGAACAAGTCCACACACAACACCCTCAGAAACTGAATGTCTGGTGTGGTATTATTGGTGAGCACATTATTGGGTTTTGTTCCATCGATGGAAATTTGAATGCAGTCAAGTATTTACAGCTCTTGTGCGAACACATTATACCAGAACTTATTCGCCTGTTCCCTAATTGTGAAAATGCTGCACGTCCTTCTGAACAAATATGGTTTCAGCAAGATGATGCACCAGTCCATTTTATAGTCAACGTTCATGGATATTTGAATGCGATATTTCCAGACAGATGGATTGGTAGGTGCGGAGCAATAGAATGGCCAGCATGTTCCCCTGATCTGACGCCGCTTGATTTTTTCCTGTGCAGGGGTATGTGAAAAATCGTATTTATGCTGATCGGCCACATAATGCAGAGGATTTAAAAGGACGAATCATGGCAGAAATTTAGAACTTAGATCCATATATGCTATAAAGAACATTAGAAAACTTTTACTCAAGCTTGCATTATTACCAGGAAGTAAATGGGGAACATTTTCAGCATCTTCTGTAATGTAAATCGGAAAGAATACTGTATTTTTCATGGAATCATGTTTTTCTTTTTTACTTTTGGGTACCTGATTCACAATAAATTGATCAAACCAGACGAAAATTATCAATAAAGATGGTAATACCTGGCTTGTTTGTTCATTTTAGCAATAAAGAAAATTTTCATACTTTGTCAAGCTCAATTATTGTATTTACGCTTTTCTCAACTCAGAAGCAATAAATTGTACAAATGTGATACATTTTTAAAAAAATATCTTTTTCAATGTAATTTTTTACCCCCCCTTCTCACTTAAAAAAATGCAACTTGCACCTATATCTCGGCAACGAGAGCTGACACAGAGTTGAAAAAATTCCAGAAAATGCATTTTAATTACCCATATCCACATGCATAATTTCAGAAAAATCGATCGACCAGAACCTGAAATATCCTGTTGGTTTCATACCTTGTAGCGATATATGGCATAAACTGAGGAGTAACAACATATTGAAAATATTCTGTGATTAAGTAATGTGTTAATTTCCAACGTTCCATGTTCTCATTCACATCTTACTTCGTATTTATAAAGAAACAGAAAACTTACAGCAGTGTTTTGGTTTTTTTTCTTCTGTGTGTCATTCAGTCTTAACAAACTAAAACCTATCCATATACTGAATGTAAGTAAATTTTTTGGAGATGTTATTATTTGGTACCTATTGATACTAGCATTTAAAGTTTTAAAAATGCTAAATATTAATATAAACATGTTTTAAAATTAGTGGCTATAGAAATTTTCGTTTTAGGTCAGGTCAAAAGATCCAGCCATTTTACCTTAATTACCAAGATTTCACGAAGGAAGAAGCAACGGGTCACTCAAAGGACAGAGAAGTGATAGACGAAGACGATTTCTTGGCAGAGCAGTCACCAGAAGCACACACAGCGAAAAGGGCGAGATTTTCGTATGGTTCATCACCCGGCTTCAAGTGTAAAAATTAAAATGCAGCTTTGTTGTTTGGTATCACGATTTTAATTCAGTTGTATATAAAAATCATTCGATACAAAAATCATTTTGTAATCTGTTGATAATAATCAAGTTTATTTATGTATCCAACAATAAATAAAATGAAAGACAAACAATAACTCTCATTCATTAATAAAATGTACAGTAATAATTTACTTCGAAACTTGAAAAAAAAATAATTGAAATTTCATTAGGTTATCCTTAAGAATCTAATCATTGATACTGTTACTTGTTCTGAGACTCAAGCTCTTGCTCAACAATTTTCCTATATTCATCGAAGCCACCTTCTATACTCTTTACGGAACCATTTCCGCATATCCATAGTTCCTTGCATACCATGCGGATTAGTCTTTCGTCATGGGATACCAGTATTACGCCACCCTGAAACAAAAGCCATATTAAAAAAATTCGTGGGTAGGCTGTATCTTCAGTACATCCGTAATTTTAATATGGACACATCTGGATGTTAATTACTCATTTAATTTAAATTCTGATTACAAAAGCATGTTTTTAAGTCATCATAATAATATATACACGGCGATTCAGTTTCGGTTCTCTACATGGGGATTTCATAAATGGTAAGAAATAGAAAGAAGGTTAAATGAGGGCAAAGTTGCTCATTTTTAGGCCCTTTCAGAACCTGAAAAGAAATCTGATCTACCAGCTGCACAATTTGGGAGGTTTAAAAAATGAAATTTTTGATTTTCGTTTTCTACCCATAACTTTTTAAGTGTGTCTGATCCAAAATTGGAAAACATTTTTTTACAAGCTATCCACTATTTTTCGCCTGCTCGCAACCATCATCAACTTTATTTTTTCTTATGGACGCCATATTGAAAAAAAAGTAGTATTGAATAGAGGCTTTTTCTGATTAATTTAATATACCACACTTAGTAATTCTTTTTACAAATAAATGCAAAAATACCAAAATATCATTTAAAATGAAAAAAACAAATCTAATAGTCGTTAAAAACAATTGCCCCAATTTTAACACACTTTCGAAATACCTATCATATCAAGTTGTATTAAGAGTTTAAAAAGAAATCTTATCTGTTGCATTTTTAGAGGATATTTTGAAGAAACTGAAATTTTTTATTTTCTTATGTCATAACTTCTTGAATAGCTATCGGTTACATCAAGAAGTGTTGGGCATTCCTAAGACACCTTTTATGAGCTAAGTTTTGGTGTTAGCAGTAACCTAGTGCAACGTTTTGGCAGTGAGTGATCATCATCAACTTTGTTTTTCCTTATCGCACTTAGTTCATTCACATATCAGTGCAAAAATTAATTAAAACTAAAAATACAGCAAATGCGATATGAATGTAAAAAATTGTTTGAATATAGTAATGAATATATAATTTGTATTACTTGATTTGATGTACTTTGACAGTTTTAATTAGTTTTTTTGCACTTATTCATGAATAGAACACTAATACAGAGTTGCACAAACGCGGATCAT
Source organism: Rhyzopertha dominica (assembly GCA_025024175.1). NCBI lineage: Eukaryota > Metazoa > Arthropoda > Insecta > Coleoptera > Bostrichidae > Rhyzopertha > Rhyzopertha dominica. Next base: position 11,810,558 of record QCXZ01000138.1, read on the forward strand.
GCTTAATCCACGGTCGTTGCCTAGCAACGTCATAATCTGGTGTTCTGATTGGTTTTGCTATAGCAAAGACCACAGATTAAACCGGGCCTAAGTCTGATACTTGTTTTACTCAGATATTTTTTTGTGTCGAATAGTGTCAATATGGCACTCTTAAGAAAAAACATAGTTGATGATGATCACACACAGCCAAAACTACATACTAAATTACTGCTAACACTAAAGGATAGCTCATAAAAGCTGTCTCAAGAATGCACAAATCTTTTTTTGATCCGATGCCTATTGAAGAAATTATGAGCAAAAAAAATGTAAATTTTTGGATTTTTTTATTACACTGAAAAAATGCATCATATAAATAAAATTTCTTTTCATATTCTTAATTATGTCATGGTTAAATAATGTTTCACATCTATATAGATTTTGGAATGAGCATTTAAAATTGTGGCAATTGTTTTCAAGCATTACTTGATTTTAAATGTTTTATCATCTTAAATAGGAGTTTTTGGTATTTTTGCATTTGTTTGTAAAAAGAATTACTAAGTATAGTATATCAAATTAATAAGAAAAAAATCTTTATTCAACATTATCCTTTTTCAATATGGTGTCCATAAAAAAATAAAGTTGATGATTGCGAGCAGATGAAATACTAAATACTAAATTACTGTCAGCACTAGTGGATAGTTTGCAGAAAAGTGCCTTAAAAATTTGCTTTCCAATTTTGGATCGAGCACATACTTAAAAAATTATGAACAAAAAACGAAAATAAAAAATTTAAGTAATTTTGAAATATCTCAAAAAGTACAGAAGGTATATCCGATTTCTTTTTGGATTCTGAAAAGGCTTAAAAATGCGCAACTTTGTCCCATTTAACCTTCTTTCTATTTCTTACCATTTACGAGTTCCCCATATAGAGAACTGAAACTGAATCACCCTGTATAGCAGAAAAATACCACAGAATTTTTAACTAATAATTTTTTTAATGCTTGTACCACTGTATATTGTGAAATCTTTTTAATTGTGCCATTGCAGTACCTTGGCAACAATAGTTAATTTGTTAGAAAACAAGAAGGCTGAGTATTTGTTTAAAGAAAATAAAGCTACAAAAAGCACCTAAAAAATCGTACTACACAACAGTGTTTCCAAATACTGAAGAAACAGCTACTGATAGATACCATATGCATTCAGAAAATTTCCAGTGATAAAAAAGGTGTCAAACAAATGTTTTGTGTAATAAAAAAATTTAATGTAATTTTCTTGCAAGAAATTAAATTTTTCCATTAATATTCAACGAGCAGTAACTTTAAACCTACTAAACTGATTCCAAATCAGTAAAACTGATTTTCATTTTTCGTTCTCCCATTGATCGGATCACGACCAAACTTAGTATGGTAGTTGCTCATGACCCACTGACCTCCAATCCAGAGCCCTATGGCGTGCAGCCTCCCGCTTCAAAAGTTACAGTACATCAAAGTTGGAGTCAATAATGGGAGAATGCTTTTTTCGTTGTAGACTATTCCACTGGTATGTAAATTCTTATAGTTTACATTTAAATTCTTCATAAAGTTGAAAAAAGCCTTTATTGCATTCCCTGTTCTAGAATGCTTTTATTTTTAGGCATAAACTATACGAATTACCTTAAAAGTAGTTTTCGTTTTATTTGAATCTGATTTTTAAGTTATTCTAAATTTCCTATTAAAAACATTACAGACCTTCACCACTGAAATTTTTTTTACAAATTTTTAATTTATATTAAAGAGGTAAATGCATTTTACAGCTAAAAGTACTTTGGTTATTTTGGAAAATCAAAGTTTTCCAATGCAAATTTTGGACGCGTCTGCTGGATGACAAGTAGTAAGTGGAAAATTGTTGCCCTAATTTTGTCCTACCTTTTTAGTTCTCTACTTTTCTTTCCTATCTGTAGCGCTTTTTTCAGCTTTTGCAAAAAACTGTTGCATTGTGCAATTTTTTACTTTTCTAGTTTTTCTTTTAACAATTACCTGAATTACTGAGGTTGCCCTTAAAAGTTGCCTATGATACTCTATATTAAAAATCCATTTGAAACTCCATAGGGTACCCAGAGGAAACCCCAAAAGTAACGTTAAAAACCTAATAATTAAATGTGTTGAACAAACTTTCTTACATTATATTTGTTGATGGCTTTTCCAAGAGCTTCAATTGTTTCAATATCCAAGTGATTGGTAGGTTCATCCAGTACTAAAAAGTTTGGATTTCCCATACACATTCTTGCAAAAGCTACTCTCGATTTTTGCCCTCCTGATAGTGAACCAATCGTTTGCAATGCTAAATCTCCAGAGACGCCAAAGCTTCCCAGTTGTCTTCGATATTCCTCCACGGCCTTACCTAAATGATAATTGACATGAGAAACGTAAAATTCATCACAACGAAATTTTTAATACCTGGATAAGACTGCTGGAGCAATTCAACAGAGTTAAGATTCATGTTCAGTTGATCAACATGATGCTGACTGAAGTATCCGAATTTCAAATTTCTGTGGGAATGTCGCATGCCTGTGGTAGGAGCTAATATGCCCATTATGATTTTTAACAGTGTTGTTTTACCAGCTCCGTTGTCACCCACCTAAAATAGGAATTTATTAAATAAACAAAAAGCTGTATACAAGGATACATTTTTTTTGGTAATTTCTTTGGCAACCTTATTATCAAAAATACAAAATTGTTCAAATTAGGAAACCAGCAGTATTTTTAACGCTTATTGTTATGAAATAATCCAAAAAACAATTAAGTATGATGCTTTTGAGTTTTGACATCAAATATATATTTTTTTAATGGAAGCCTCATTATATTATGCTATTTTCTGGTAAACAAAAAATCTAATGTATTTTCATCCAAGATGAAAATGAATGCAGTTATGAATGAATTTTTAAACTTTTACACTTACTATTTATATTTTACACTCTCAAAATATAATAAAACTAAATAAGATCACAAATTTTTTCTTAAGAAGTGCTCCAATTAAGAATGGGGGTGATTCTTCAATACGTTTTTTAAGCGCATTTCTGAACTGTTTAAACTGCTATTTGAATTATTGTTTTCCTAATTATAATTTTTAATATGTCAATGCTATTGTATCTTGGTTCTTTAATTAGGTACCCCACAAAAAGATCAAGTGAAGTTAGGTTTAACAACTTGGGAAGATCTTAAATGTGCAAGAACATTTTTTTTTCAAATTCTGCATGTCGTACACTCTTGGTTTAAAGGTCAAAATTTTCTGCTTTAAAAATACTACTACTTTGATAATTTGAATAATTTTGTATTTTTGACAATAATAAATATTAAAAAATAGTTTCTACAATTATAATAAATAGACGGTGACTACTGCTAATGTTACAAATTGTTAGCTAACTTAATTAATTTTTTGCGGTTCTTTAAATAACTAAATTATTTTCTAAATTTGCAAAAAAATACAAGTTTGGTAGGTATATACAACCACAATCATTTTTGAATAAATAAAAATCATAATTTGTTTTCATTATACATTTGGATTCTGTAAAATATTTAAAAGCAACTTTATAAATAATATGGTACAATTAAATATTAAAACTAAATATGCATGTGATTTCTCTAATTTTTTAAATTTGTAAGGTATTGCTAGTTGGTATATGCCATAAACAGTCCTGTAACAGTGATAATGAAAGTAAAAAAAAAGTTCTGTCTATTCATATTTTGAAAATAATGTATGGAACACTTCAAATTTGTTATTAGAATATGATATCAAGATATAGTCAAATTAAAAAATGGAAGACCTGGTTTTATTATTTGATGGGTATTTCTTGTCAATGAAATTCTTATGAGTATCCATATAGTAACCTAGCTATTATTCTATTTTTATTTAATATGTGACATGTAGATAGGTTGGTGACTCCAATGTTGGGCACTTATACCTTGAGCATTATTTGTTCACAAAAAAATTAGCTTTCTAAGTAGTAACTGTCACATTCATATTTGAAAATAATAAAAAAAAAACTCCGAATTAACGTTTGAAAAAAGCCTAATACACAAATAGCTATGTACACTTTTTAAGCTTGATATATGGGATAGAATAACAAGAGATTGCAAAGCAATCAACAGAGTATTTTTTGTTATTAACAGAACATTGTTTAGCATTATTTTCCTTTTTTTGGTGTTTCAATTCATACAATCCCCGATATTGATGTTTCATGATAACACATTACCACTAAACATTCCAGCACATTAAGAATTTTTTTTCTTTTTATTCTGTTCAAGACAAACATGACAATTTATGGTACGTAAATAAAATAATAATCAACACTTTGTATAAGGTTACAAGTATAATTAATTTAAAGATGAGTAAAATCCTATCATACAAAACTTAACTTTTTTTCAGATGAACAAAATTAATCTACATTGAGAAAATTAGCATATTTATATCACGTTTAGTCTACTTACAATACAAATTCTTGACTCCAGGTTGGCACCCAAGTTAACATTGCTAAATATAATCCGTGTTTCATTACTATATCGGAAGGACACTTCATTTAATTGCAAGATAGGCGGCGAAAGTGGTTCTGTATCGGGAAACTTTAAAACAACCTCAACTTCTTTTTCTATTGCCTTCAGTTCAGGTCTGAAAAAAAAAGACGTTGAAATTTTAAATTTCTAGTATTTTACATTATAATAATACTTACAATTTTTCTAACATCTTAATTTTAGATTGCACCGAAGCAGCCCTGTTTGCATTATATCTAAATCTATCGATAAATTCTTGCACATGTGCCCTGTGTTGCATTTGGGCTTCATATTCACGCTGCTGATTTTTGAGTTTCTCCGTTTTTGTTTTTTCAAATTGTTCATAATTACCCCTGCAAAGAGAAACGTGAATAATGAAACAAAAATAAAACAAATTTAAACCTTTCACCTGTAAACTTCAATTCTTTGGGAGTGTAAATGCAGAATATCAGTAGGAACTGTATCAAGGAAGTGACGATCGTGAGAGACAACGAGAAGTGTCTTTGGCCAATTTTGAAGGTAATTTTCCAGCCATATTATGGCTTTGATATCCAACATGTTCGTAGGTTCATCAAGAAGTAACAAATCAGGCCTGAAATAAAAAGGTGTTACAATTATTTAAAAATATATACTCACAAGTATCAGAAAACCGTTCATTTAATACAAAAACCAGGAATCTGTTCTTAAAATTAATGAAATGCAACAATATACATATTTAAATACTATATTTGTAGTTATTTTGGGGTTTATTTGACCTTAGCTTAATTGAAAGAATACTCCTTTTTCAAGTGTCAAGCTTTCAACTATATTCAAGTCTTCCTCGAGACTTCTACAAGCAGTTTACAATTGTTATATATACAAAATGTTCTTAAATTACCAATTAACAATTATGTACTCACAGGAAATTTGAGATTATATGATTCTTATGATGTTATTTGTATTATCCTGGTATTTAACTAAAAATGCATGAAAAATCTAACATATTTTTGTATTTCAAATTTCAAATTCGAATCAATTAGGCTTTTTAAGATGATGTCATCCAAGATGGCTTCCAGAGGGCACCCAGCACGCGCATGGGACACACCTATGAAACAGTGGAAATGAACGCGTGCCTGATAGAGTTGGGTTGTTCATGAATAAGTCGTTCAACTCATGCCTTGATTCGTTTAATTCTGCTCACAGCTAATAGAACAGCTTCGTTCGGGCGTCGATCATGGTTGACGGTTGGCTGGCTGGCTACTGTTACGAGACATATGTTGCAGCTGTCAGCTGTCTTTAAGCAGGTCTAACAACTCAGTAACTCGTTCTCGGTAATGATTCCTGAACGACTTGAATGATCCAAATCTATGCGATTCATTGAACGGTTTGAATTGAATCGAATGTCCCAGCTCTATTGACTGACGTTGGCATTAAATAATGAGTTTTCTATGACAGCGAGTTAGAAGCTGCATCATTTGGACAGGTGCCCCCTGGTAGCCACTTCGCAAGTAACATGTTCTAAAAAGCCTAATTTTAAGTCTAGAAATAAATGCTACCAATACATCATTATGTCCAACTATTAAATAATATAAATAACTTTTTTTCTTAAATGCTGTGTGCACCACATATATACATTACTAAATTGTTGTGTCTGATTTTTTATTTATAGAAGTTTTAGCCTTTTGTGTTTGAAACATTTCCAAAATTAACCTTTTGTTATAATTACTCTAAAATTTGTACATCTTCCCAATAGATAGAGTGGTTGTTATTAACAACATGTGTTGTAAAAGCATATCTGTCTCTTTTTTTATTCAAATCATTTTTATGTAAAGATAGTCTACTTTTTAGCCATTGGGAATTTTTTCCTACATATGTGCTATCACACACTTCACACTTTAAGCAATAAACGACATTACATTGAAAGATTTTAATTTGCTAAATAAATTATATCCCCTTTTTATATTTCTAATTGCAATTTTTATATTTTCTGATTGAAAACTTTTAATTAATTTTTTTGTTAGTCCTGTAATATTTGGAAGAATCATATAATCTCAAATTTACCGTGAGTACATAATTTTTGATTAGTAATTTAAGCATATTTTGTATATATAACAATTGTAAACTGCTTGTAGAAATCCAGAGGAAGACTTGAATGCAGTCGAAAGCTTGACAATGGAAAAAAGAATATTCTTTCAATTAAGCTAAGGTCGAATAAACCCCAAAATAACTACAAATATTGATAACTACGACCGCTATTTCCTTTAAATTTAAATACTATATATATTTGGGAAGCTGTTACTTATTATGAGGACCTTGTAGGTACTTACACAAATAGTTCATCAGTAATGAGACACAAAGCTATACAGCTACCAAAAGTAAAAAAAAATAAGTGGGCAGAAAAGGTCACAAATTGCTGCCATCAATTTTCAAATAAGCTCCCAGCAGCTTTAAAACAGTTGGGCATAAGGGATTTTAAAACAAAACTAAAAAATTACGTAAAAAATGTCATAAATAATGCTAGTCTGGTTAAGTAATATTAAACCCCATGGTTATATATACTATACTTTTTTCTAATAGTTCTGTTTCTGTTATTTTAGTTTTAGTTACAAGACTACATACAGGTATTTTACCTCTGCAGAGCACAGAATAAATATATAACGGCTTTTAGTATTACTAAGCATAGTATTGCAGCTGGTTACTGCTGTAAGCTGGTATATAAATAAATAAAATAAGTAAATATTTATTACCCTGCCTAAGGGGGGGAAGGGAGGAAACAGTCAATCAGTAAAATATTCAATTATAATACCTACCTTGAGAACAGTGCCCTTGCTAACGCCAACCTCATACGCCATCCTCCGGAAAATTCTTTGGTCGGTTGATTCTGCATCGTAGTAGTGAACCCTAGGCCATTAAGTATTATCGATGCACGAGCTGGAGCTTTATCAGCTTCAATGTTTTGCAGCTGAGCGTAAATTTCAGACAACTGACTTGAAAGCTCTGGATCTGTTGAACCAGCATTGATAGCTGCGCTGATTTCTTTCTCCTTTTGCAATAGTTCCTGTCTTACTGTATCACATTCCAAGACGCTATCAATGGCAAGAGTGTCATCACCTACCACCTACAAGAAGCGTGATCGTTCCTCACTATATAAATCAATTGAACTGATTATGTTAATGTTTTTGGGGTATCATTCAAATAAGCAGAATATTAAAAAATTTAAATAAATATATCATCATAAATTAAAGATGTAAAGAATGTTTTTTTTATTTCAGTAGATATTCATACATACCTCTTGTTCGACATGCAATATAGAAATATGAGATGGTATGCGTAATTGTCCACTAGATATCATTCGCAACAAGGTGGTTTTGCCCAAACCATTTCTTCCTACGAAACCGTATCTTCTACCATAAGCAAGAACTATATCTGCTCCTTGCAGTAATACCCTAAAATATAATTTAGGCAACGCATAAAACAAAAAGAACTTAGTACAGAAATGGATGCAATTAAACTTTAGAAATACTTTATTCTTGTTGATTGTGGCAGCTCTTAAGTTACAGCGTAACAGCCCTCTTCTACACTTGAGAAGCAAAACAATTGACTCACTAGCTGAACTCACATTTCCAACTCCTGTTCTAGTCCAAGGAAATAAAAACATCAGTTGTGCAAGGGGTACCTTTATTATTGAGTTTCCAGAAACTATTAAAACACTGCATTGAAATTTACTTGGAGTACTATTGGAGTAGATGCACATTTCTCAAAGCTTTAACATGCTGAGTCGATTATTTTACTCCTAAGCATAGTGTAGAAATAATCAAAATTTATAACCTTTTAAAGCTACATAATCCTTACTCAATTTAGGAAAAAAACGGTGTACAGGATTTTTTTGGCTGCCACTGTACATTTTCTTATTATGTAAAAGAATTAATCAATTTTTACAAACCTATATATTTTAATTCTTTAGGTAGAACTAATTTATAGCAAAACATAAATATACAGTTCTCTCAATTGAATTTTACGTTCAAAACAAATTGTAGAGTGCTTACCTGTCACCGTATGCAACATCAAAGTTTTCAATTCGGATATCTTGCGTCCTGTTGTTTCCTTTAGCTTCCATTTTGCTTTCCTTTTTGCTGGTTACTTGAGACGCAGTTGCAGATTCCAATTTAGGTTGTACTGGTGGTTTTGTGCCATCCTTTGTACGTTTTTCTAACTTTTCCTGAAGTTTTGCTTCAGCCTTTTCTAATTTTTTAGCATCTACTTTCTGCAACAGAAATATCAATTGTTATAATAATATTAGTTTATCGTCATTATTACATATAAGACAAATTTGAAAATACTATATTATGAATGTTATAACTAGAATTTCATGAAGTACTGCATATCAAAGAAAAAATCAAATTATTGTGCATATGACGTAGGTTTCTAAGAAACTAAAGATTAGGCAAAAATTCAGATTTCTTACCCCAATTGGAATTTATTAATAGGGTTTCGAAAATTTCCAGGTATCTACTTCGTAAAGGCTCTAAAATTATGAGTACACTTTAGTTAGATCTTTTATTTCTAATTTAACTATAATGAAAAGCCTTAACTACAATAATTTAGGAAGCCTAAATATTTATTTTGGCAGCTAGGCTGCCATCTTCAGTAGAGTGAAGGACTTCTTGAAATGTTTGGGCGGATTAACCGAAGGATGTTTTATTGCCTATTTTTATTTAACAGAATGACAGTTGCATGAAACAGTTTTTTGTACACTTCAGTAAATTTTTGTTTTACTTCAGATTGTGTTTGGGAAGAAGTTTCAATTGGAATAAAATCAAGGCCAGTTGAGGAATCAGCAGGACCAGTAGCAGTGAAAAAACAAAAACAGAAAAGGAAGTGTACAGTCAAGATTTGTGCAAAGGTTTTGTTGCATCAAACATTTTGCTTTAAAAACTGCAAAATCGCTAACTGTGTGAATTTTTACAAAAATATGTCAGCCATAATGTCTCTGATGAGTCTACATTATGAAAAGGAATGTAAATGCAGTAAATGAAAGTGTAATAAGGGAAATTAAAGTTTCATTAGGCAACAAAAAATTCTCTATTATTGTTGATGAAAGCACTAATTCTTGTGGTCATTCATCTAATAATAGGAGTTCTAAATAACAGTGAATTGGGGAAGCCTTGTTTAATAGCTTCAAAACAAAAAAAAATTTCATTGTAACACGTCTCATTCAATAATCAGAATTTTTTCTACCAAATCAAGTTTCCATATAAAAATTTTTAGTTCTTTTATCTGATGCAGTACCATATATGATCAAAATGGAGCAAAACTTGAAAATGTTTTATTCGTATATGGTACAAACACTTCGTTTAAAATAAATAAATATTTAATAAATTCAATTGACCTATACGATGATGTTAAATGAAACAGTTTTCAATAATAAACTCTATAAAAACATAAACATTACCAAGTGTTATAATTATTATTTTATTAAATAAATATTTACTTCTTGTGTGTGTTTAATTTATTTTTAGACTTCTTTTCAGTGATATGCTTTTTGCATATTAGATAAAAAATATATATATGTACACACATATTCTGTTCTCTAGTTATAATAATGATTCATCAATAAATAACAAGTATAAATTATGATCCACCGCTTTTTCTTGACTCTTGACAAGCATTAAAATATTAACAGATCAGCCAACAAATAACCATAAACCACAATAATTACCTGTCTGATTATACTTAAGAGAGTGCTATACAAGATTACCCAATGACTGAATTTAAAGTAAATGGTTGCTTGGATCGAGCTTGAGACCTAACGCTACATTAACTAAGACAGTCTCAAGCTAAGCAAGTTGCTGAGGCTATAAATGCCAGACTAAGTTCTTATGTTTCATATTTAGAAATAGTTTTTTTTGGTGCTACAAAAATAAATACTACATTCTTTTTTAGTTATTATTGCTGCTGCTAAGTGCTAAAATAAAAATGACTCCAGCTATAACTATACAACCATAATAAAACTAAAATCTGGATTGAGTCAAGTTGAATGATGAAGTCCACACGTTTCATCAAGAATTATGCCTGTCATATGCAGTGGAGTTACTGCTGAACAGTTTTTTCATGTGGTTAGCATGTTCTCCATTGAAGGTAATAATATTTGCTGGTTAAATTATAAAGAACATTAATTGCAACTTGAAGCTGGAATGCAGTCCACCAGCATAAGCACAGGGTTCATACACTAATCCAAAGAGCGGCATTGCTATTCCTTCCGAGTGAGTTTATTGCTATTTAAAAAAAAAGAAAGATACAGTATATTACACTATATAATAGGATATGAAGTTTTATCCTCAGTTTATGTTTATGGATCCTTTGAGACTAATAAATAGTGGAAACAATTTTTTTAAGGTTTTTATGGTAGTGTCATGGCACCTTGGCACTTATTTAGCAGCTGCCACTGGAATGGTGTAGTACAAAACGGTAATAATACTGTACAAAAAAGAATGTTGGCAGACACAGTGCATGTTTGTTGATATTATGAACGTTGAAGTACTATTTACTATTATTATGCAAACAGGCGGCAGTTTTTCTGCAAATCAACTTGTGAAATAAGAATACAGGCAATGTTATTGACAAAACATTTGCACTTAATTTGATGGTAATAAAATAATAATAAATTACCAAATTTTACATCATAGTCAAGTAATTTAAGATTGAGGAAGACCGCTTTTTGAAAAAATGGTGTTTATTATGCATGGTGTTGTTCGTATATTGCGTAGTGTCGCATGTCTCTATCCTAAGCGTAATTCAAATGTCCCAACCGATGCATGGAAAGGTAGTTTGAGGGGACGCTCTCAATTCGCAAGTGACGTGTTTTCAATAATGATCATTCGGTTACGGACCAGCCAGAGAAATAATAATAATAGCAATAAGCAAGTTGCTACTTACTAAACTATCATCTCTCTGCATCACCCATATGCTCTTAATATCATCTACACTACTCTCTAGGTTGGCAGCCATTGAACCTAAATGTACAGGAGCATTAAGAACCTTTGTTGGGCCATTCCTACTGCCTGCAGTACGAACTGGCTTCAACATTTGGAGCAGTTGATCGCATATGTTCCTACAAACATGAATTCGTAAATACATATTCGTTAAATGAATTGCGCAATATTGCTAACTTTATGTCTTCTTCCGATTTATCACTAGCTACTTCTTGCAATACTTCACCTACGGCTTCATAGATTTCTTCACTATCTTCGAAATCGTCCGCCCCATTTAACAATACGTCTGCAATTAGTTACAAGGGACTAAATGTGGTCAGAACAATTTTTGTATAAATACCTTCTACATATTGTTTTAGATCGTCGTCGATTAAGGGAAATTCATTCTTAATAAATTCACTACACTTGGTCATGTTTACAAAAATTCCGTAATTTGACACAACATGCAACTGCGGAAGTTGTGTGTTCGTAAATAAGAAATTTGCTGAAAATAGGGTTACTGTTCCAAAGATAAGGAGATAACCAAGCCACTGCCACTATTCAAGTATTTAGCCAGAAACAGCTGACAGTGTGACACAGACAATGACAACACGACAGATGACACATGACAATGACAGTTGATGAACCGAGCTACACCATAAATTACAGATAACAGATACTCTACACTAATAACGGTTTCCAACAAACGTGTATTACAGGAACTGTATGTGTATAATTTTTTAATTAATTAAGTACATGTGACACAATTTCCTTTTTACTACGTAAACGTTAGGTTAATGGATATTTTTCCAATTTCTTGTGCTGTACTAMATAAGGCTTTATTTCTTCTTTTAGATTAACCCTTTGCAACAAAGGTGTGGATTGCTCAGAGACACAGCACCTATTTTTTTGTGATTTACAATTGGCTATTTCCCATGTATTTATATTTTATTAAATTGCATATTAATAGGTAGCATCTAATCCACAAAACAGCTGTGACAGATTATAAATTGGAAAAAATGGATCGTAAGGTGTATTTTTAATATTAAAAATGTGAATATTTAAAAGGACCGCCAAAACGCGAGCATATTGGCCGTGACGTCAGGTGTCTTGTAAATGGCCGCTTGTTTACATCTGGGGTCAGCGCGTCACGCGTCAGCCTCAGCCCGTCAATTTATCAGTTTGTTGTTTGCCTTCATTTTGTGACAAGCGAATTAAAATACGCCAAGAAAGAGTCAAATACTTATTAGTTATGACTTCTTAAGGTATGTTCACTGTTATGGAATTTGTGTACAGCGACGAGCGGTTCAACGCGGTGGAGATGAGGAACGTAAAACCAAAAGCAACAGCATAAGTGAACTTTTTATCAAATTAACGTAGCATTAATAATTTGATCACAGTGGGTTGTTGAAAACATACTATTTGTAAACATAAAAATGTAAGAATCAAAAATGTACCCTAAACTTGACATTTATTTTAGAGGTCAGAATAAGTATAAATTGCCATTTATTTTCGGGGCTCTTGAGGCTCGTTTCCGGTCTGGTTAACAATCAAATACATGGGGAACAACGTCGTCCTTTATTATAACATTTCTCTCTATTAACTTAAAACGCATATAATTTTTCATAGCCCCTTCAAGCTATAACAAAATGGAAACTGAATGGTAAACACTTATAACCCCAAAAGGAATAACAAAACTTACAGTAAGAATTAATTAAGGCGATCTTCGCAACCAAAAAACAAACTGTTATTTCGGCATATCACGTCTCGTGGCCTTAAACACCGTCCTTTCAATAAACACCACACAAAAGTTTTTCCAATACAAGAATGATACTACACCATTAAACAGCACGCTCCTCGGTACTTGACGTCACGAATTAAATAACCTTGGATAGAAGCGTTTTGGCGGTGACTCCTAAGATTCGAATTTCAGACCTGAAATTCTCTATCTAAAAATATTTTTTTTTGTTTTTTCTTTAACGTGGCGATCGATATATATATATATATATATATATATATATATATATATATATATATATATATATATATATATATATATATATAGCGGAATAGTATGTTCCTGAACCAAATGTATGTTTCTGAATGCAAAAACCTGAACCACTCTGGAAAACCTGAACCATATATGTGGTTCAGGTTTTCAAACCGTACGCACGCTTCCATGGTGACCTCTAATGCCTGTAGAATGAATTTCAAAATGGCTCATGTTTAGACGAATCTCCATTTCGTAGTTCCACCGTTTTAGCACCGAGCCGATGGTGGCGCTGTAGTCGCCACCGCGGGTGTATATCTGTATAATAATCATCCTGAACCAACAACAATTTTACTCCTACGATTCTGTGCGGGGACTGTGAGTCGAAGAAGGGAGGACGCGTAGAGGAGGCTACGTTGAGAGGAGAATTGCGGGCTATAACTTATGATATGCTATTGATTGAATTAAAATATTTTGATTTAAGGTTTCTGATTATGTAAGGTCAGAAACGGATTATACTTATATGAATCATTAAACCGCTTTAATCTAGAAACGTTTTGATTTATACATGGCATGATACAAATAACACATTGTTTTGTATTATTTATTTACAATAATATGGTAGAACGTTTTCTGCTACCTAAAAGCCACCATCAGTACCAAAATTAAAAAAAAATAAATAGCAACTTTTACAACTACTTTGGCATTGTCATCAGGGAATAAAATCTACTGGACACTTTTTAAATTTCATTAAGTCATATCACTGATACATTATTTTTTAATAGAAAAGTATAATTTTTTACATGCGCAAATGGCTAATTTTTATTCCTTTATCGGCTTATTCTTTATCTTTTTATTATTTTTTATATATTATATAAAAAAGGTATTTATGAAATCAATTATTTATTCATAAATCTAAATTAGGTACGTCAACTACCAGTATTGAAAAATAAACATATAGAAGGCGTAGGTGTTGTATGCTATATAATACTTTTTATGCATCCTCATAAAAAGCATAGTCTTGATAAATCTGGGAACCTGGGTGGCCGCAATTTATTGGTCAACTTCTACCGATTCCTTTGTGTTAGTATTGTTGGTTTTAAAAACTTCGTGTACTTGTTAAGAGGCACATCTTCATGTTGCAGCCACATTCCTTGTCGAAGATGTAGACATTACATCCTTTTATAAAAAATTAAGAATTATATTCATTAAATGTATCACTAAATTTGCTCTAAAATTTGAAACAACCTGAACAAGCCATAATTAAAGGGTAATTATCCTAACAATAGGTGACACTTGAAAAAGGAAGCTTAAAATTAGAGACAGATGAACTGACACAACCCACTTAAAGGACTCTTCGGTATGTTCACATACCTATTCGTTAGTATTCCGCTGATACTATACCGCTGTTGGTTAAATTAAAATTGACATCCTGGCGCCTTCTTATTGCAAGCCAGCTGATTTTGATGTTTATCCGGCCGGACACTGCGGACAGAGTTCCCATAACAGTTCATCAAATTAAACTTCGCAGGCAAAATGCACAATCCATTTAAAGGGACTAGTTGTTCAAGGTCATTGAAACCTAATCGAAAAGATCAAAGGTGCCGCTTCATGTATTGTCAGGATGTATTTAATTTCATTTTAAGTATACAAGATAGATATCTTATAAAGAGCTAAACATGTCATCTCTAGGTCAACGTTTATTCAACGAGCTAGATACGCCTTTTGTCCATAAATGAAATGGAAAATGCTTTGCGAATCCTAAGTTAGGCATTCATACGATTTAGCAGTTTTAATTTCTGTTTTCAATTCGCACTATGCTATATCTAAAAACCGCTGCAAATTGAAGCAATACTTCCACCTGCTTCGACATCAAATTGTCAAAATGACATTTACACTTTTATTTCTTATATTAAACGATCAATTATGAGGTTTTGAGCATTTTTTTCTCTACACATTTTTTTTCTACGACAAACGGTTTTCGCGATATTTGCAAAAATCCATAAGTTTGTAAAATCAAATTTTTCTAAATAACTCGAAAATTATTAACTTAACAAAAAAATTGCAAGAGTGCTTTTCGATCGCAAATTTGATTTTCTACATAATAGCACAATTTAAAAAAAATCGTGTGGACGGGGTCCAAAATCCAGTTTCTTTGAAATATTTCAAAAATGTCAAAATTTTGGAAAAACTTTTTACAATACTTTTGGTGAAAAATATTATTTCCTGTCTGATGGTACTTTTACTTTTTGAATATGTTAAGTATTTTCGGAAATATTTAGAAAAAACCGTTTTTTAAGTGACTGTTTTTTGCAAATAACTTATAAACAGTTTGGGTAGTTGAGTGCCAAATTTCAAGATCATATGTTAAGTCTTTCGAAAGTTATGGAGTACACACACAGACGAGAAAATTTTTTTTGTTCAAAATTTGTTTGTGGACGTTTTCGAACATTTTAAAGCGATCGAGCAAATAAAAATTTTTGAATTTTTTTTCCCGATACAGTGCTTCCCCATCCATTGGATGCGGAAGTAAAATTATTTGACCAGCTATACTACAAAAAAAAACTATACTACAAAAGTCTTTCTAACTGTACAGTACAGGGGGTCCAATTTTACAGAAATATTTTACACTAACTCGTTGTCTTTTCTTTAAGTCTACTTCAGTATTTTAAAATAATGGTTTCTTTCTGATGTACTGGTCAAACTGTCTGTTTTTAATTGGAACCATTTTTGGCCATATTATAATCAAAAATAGTATTTTGTTCATTCACTAAATTTATAGTATAATTTATTTTAATAATTAAAAAATCAACAAAATTGTATTACCTATATTTTACTGCGATTATGATTATTAAAAGAATGAGCATTGACATTTATTATTATTCATTAATTCTATGTAGTCAGATACTGAGGGCTCATGTCTGACCGGGCAACTATTTGGTCTTACGTCTACTTCCCCCACCACATGGATCAGGATGTCCTGATGAACATACATACTGGTTCAGGACCGGATTGATCAATGGGCTCAGGAACATACTAAATTCTTTGTATAAAAATTAAAATTAATTTTGTGATTTTGTCGCGTATAATTTAGTAAATTGACAGTGATAGTAAATAATTAACAAATATACTCAATAAAATATTTGGTTTGAGCCTGATTTAAGGATGGTTCAGGATTTTAGCTAAAGTCAATTGGTTCAGGAATAATATATTGATGTATATATATATATATATATATATATATATATATATATATATATATATATATATATATATATATATATATATGCACTTCAAGATTCATTTTACGTAATTTTCAAAAAAAGTGATAATACCCAATTACGTGAACTCACATATACAGGGTGGCCAATTAGTGCGATAAAGTAAAATAACTTGTTTATTATTGAAGTTAGAGAAAAAAGTTTATACGTAAAATGTTCCTGGTAAAAAGCTACATCACCTAAAATTCCAGACATATACAGGGTGTTCCATTTACTTGGTAAAGCACTTTACTCTGATTTTTTAAATGGAACAGCCTATATATTATTGCATTTTGGTTTCTACGTCAAGATCTAAGGTGACTTTATTGAGTATACATGTAGTCAAGGATAGGTCAGTTTGGCATTATTTGGTATTTTGTGAAAAAAATGAGGTTTGCAGGGCTCTCGAAAATAAATAATATTTCTAAAACTAAAAGCGATGGTGAGATGGGGTTTTTCCAGTTTTACAGGGCAGATTTAATACTATCTCACAAGGTAAAGCTCGATTATTTTTTTTTAACAATTGTGAAAACACACAGTGCCTTTAATTTAGATAAATTCGAACATGGCTAACTTGATCTTTTTCTAAGTGTGAAGTACTAGTAGCCGTATACGACAGTATAACATCATTTAATTTCTCAACCTGTCCATTACCACGAGGTATTCAGGTTGCGACTTTTACATGCTGAATACCGTGGTCCCGACAGAAATAATCTTCAAAAATCGGCATCCCAAAAAGGCTGCCCCTCTATCACTAATTATCTTATCTGGCCTACCATAATGCATAATAAATTTCCTTACAAAAGGCCCCAAATGATTTATATTAACCACCTGAAATGACGAACTTTCTTCATCAAGTGGATGTAAAAACCCCTGTTGCTTCCCTCTAGGAGTCTTATAGTACAAACAGTTAATCCACCTCTTCACATACCGGGTATAAACTCCCTCATTTTTGGAAAATAATACCGCTCTTTGATCTTCCTTAAAGTCTTGTCAATCCCTAAGTACATGAGCTCCTTATACGCGTTACTTACGATATCATATCTCAAATGAACTGGTACAAAAAGTCTCCAGTGGCCTGATTTAAAATTTTTGTAAACCCTTCCGCCATACAGCGTGAATTTTTCGTGAACAGTTCTGTCGCCATCTTCTAACTTTTTAACAATTGCTTTGACTTCATTGCAAGCACGCTGCAATGCTGTGACCCAATTTGTTTTAATACAAATTCCCAAGACAGGCAAACCAACAATATCAATTTCCTCTCATCAATTTCTACTCAAAGCATCTGCTATTCAATGGTTAATCAAACTCCGATAATTTAACAAAGCATCTTCCGATTCCCGGATTAAGATTTTTTTTGTTTGCCAACATTTTTAAGCTATTGAAGTCTGTCTTAATTACAAAATGCATATCCAACAAATAAACCCTGTATTTTTCTAATGCCGCAATCATAGCCACAGTACAGGCGCGCTAGCCAATTTTACTTTTATCGCCTCAAAAACCTCTTGCTGTTCGGTACCCCATTTAAATTTACCCCCCTTTCACAGTAGGTTACTAACGGGTCCTGACACTGTAGCAAAACCCCTTATAAACCTCCGACAGTAATTCGCTAGTCCCAAAAATGACTTTTTGGACGTCAGTTGGCATCGGGAAGTCAATAACAGCCTTTAACTTTTCTCTAGGGCAATGCCCATCTACACTTAACGTAAATCCCAAATATTTAATTCCTTTCATAATCTGTTATCTAGCCTTATAGTTAAATTTGCCAATCTAAACCTATCAAAAACTTCTCTCAATCTAACTAATCCTTCCTCTACAGTTCGACAAGGTATAAACATTTTAAATCGAAATTTGAAGTTACTTTTGCGTGCATGAGTTTTTAAGCATATGATTTGCAAATTTCACATGAATGCTGTTAAAACAGAATTACAATATTCTGGTTAGGTCAGGTCGTTGAAGGGGATTAGAATGGGTAATCCAAATCAAAATAGTTGTTTTGTGCTAAGGTCTGTATTGTATGCAGGAAATAGTTCAATTGCTTGATAAAAAATGATATATATTATTATGTACAGATTTCTAAATTCTATTCTAGATACAAACGGTGATAACATTTTTAATGATAGAGATCATGCACAAACATACATTGGAGTGTTTCCCTTACAATTTGTCATTCAATGACAAGGTAGAACTATTACGGAATCATATAAAATAAAAAACGACAGCAGAGTGGCACAATTGATGACTATCTAGTAAAGAGGCGCACCTAAGTAAAGGAATATGTTTGCATAAATACAGTTTAATTACGTAAATTGTTGAATAGAAATGCTTATAATAAAGCCTACTTATCATATTGATCCCACAGTTTACTAGATAATATGAAGTGTATGTTTGAGAAAAAGTACAGGATGTGTGCGTTTATAGTTTATAATAAGTATTACTTTACAATCACGTTAATGCTATTACAATTTTCACATGATTACATAAGATTCGTTTATAAAAATTCACAGTAACAAGAAACCTTACTCATTATGCCCTATTTGTTGATCGTCATCAGATTTAGGTGTATGTATAGACAAATGTAGATGCTGATCAACATGATTGTCATAACAAATTCACAAGAAAACTATGTCGGCGATTTATAAAAACGACATTCGATTTTTTTACAAGCAACATCTAATGACCCGTATTTACAAGTTTTTTACAATATGTATATAAAATGTCATTTTTATAAATGCACCGATGCTTAATCACAATATACGATTATCAATCTGAAAAAATAAATACTACTTTAAAGAAAAACTTACTTACTAATATATTGCGGCAATTATCAATGTGCTATAATATCGCCAGGATTTATAGGTACTTTCAGCAAACCAGAGACTGCAGCATTAGCTTTACTCTTTGTTTATATTTTAAATTTTGTACGTATTCAAGCAAATGTGTTTTTGCTTTACAGGAAGTCAGATCCACAAACCCAGTTTAACATTCTGGTATGCTTCCCGCTACACCATCAAAACTAGGGCTCGAATCTCGATCAAAGCAATTTATTGGTAATGAAACATATTCGATGGTGTAACGGAAAACACATCTAGGGGTGCGGGGTTGAGTCCCTGTCAAGAAAATTTTTTTTCTACAAATTTGTGTACATACAGGCAATGACAATATTTTTGAATATGCGTGATCATAGCTCAAGCTGCTTCTGCGTTACAGTTTAGAAGCCATATTGATCAGCTGTAAAATAGGTACTTGCAGTGCTATTTAATGGAAAACAGTTAAGGCATAATATTTGCAGCTGTGTCCACAGCACTGTAATTTAGAAATGTATGAACAACTTCAAGCAAAAAACAATTTCTGATCATACATTTTTGGCTAGGTATGAAACATAATAAAATCTTATTGCTTTACGTTTTGTTATTACTCATATTAAACTTTCATAAAAATTGTAATGTATACCAACATCCTCCTTTTATATAAGAATATATAATCATCTTCTTATCAGTACAAACATTTTTATCTTAGACATTACACATCAATGAAATCGATGCTGATCCTTGAACTTGCAACTGGATTACGAAAACGACTGGCTTAGAAAAGTGGAAACATGCAAGTAGTGTTGTTATGATGAAATGCCACTAACGTCTTGGTTCCAATTTTTGTGACATGCTGGTTAAAACTCTTTGATTGTCTATTACACGCAGGCAAGATATATACGACTTCACTTCACCTTCACTCTTTGGCGACGGTGGATCTAAAACTGAAAGGTCAATTCATTAAAATATTTAGATATATTAAAATTTAAAAAATCTTAAGTCAAGCACCATCATCAGAAATATATTTTACTAATCACGTTAATATTTATTACAGTTTAATCTATAATTGATTAGCTCTATAGGGATCTTTATTAAAAATTAGAATTCTTCTGGATTTGTCTCTACAAACATGAAAAAATTAGAATGAAATAAATTAGAAGTCGAATCCATTGCCAAATTTGGTTGATATTTTAACTCCAGATTCGGCAGATCCATGAGCTAGCTAGATATTCAATTTGAATTAGCTTCGATTAGTTTTGAGTTAGATACTCCCTAATTTGATAACATTAAAATGTTAACGGAGAGATAACCGGTATTGCACCATATATGGGGGTTGTCAACCCTCGGTTTGTCTAATCACGTTTTATCTCCAAAGACACGTAACAAATCGTACCGTATTTTCACAAAATTTAGTTTTCAGTGTCATTTCATGTTCATATAAGTCGGAAGTCATGTTGTTTTGGCCGAGATCGCGATGTAGAGTAAATGATTAGAATTTGGAAAAGTCCATTGCAAGTGTTTAATATAAAAATTTGTACTTTGGGTCAGTCACGCTTTCCTGTACTTTCGTAAATGTTTTAGTTTACTATAGCTTAGTTTCGCGTAAGTTTATACCCCATATATCCACCAAAGGCAATAAATTCAAAGGATGCATTATTTCCAAGTGCTGTTGAAGACGACAACAAAGATCAATTGTAAAAACTACGCAGTAAGTAATATAATAATGTAACAATCAGCATTTCAAAAAAGTATTTACGTCAATCGAAGTAAACAGCTCCGATTATCGATTCTCTCAGTCTGTATTGTTCATGTCAGTTAGAAGAAACTTCACTTTTCACTTATTCAGTAATTGTTAAACTTATAAAGTTGTTAACTTAAAGAAAACGAAAATTAGTAAAAACTCAGGGAAAACGCAATTCGCGTTAATTCAGTTGAATTTAAATTTGGATTTAAAGAGTAATTTAATTAAATTATTTCTTATTTCATTCATAAATTGTTAAATATATATTCGTTGCTAGAAAAGTCGTTCTTTTATCGCTGTGCAAACTAGTTAATCGTGTCTCTTGCGCAATACTGGAAATAACAGTTACATCTATGAAAAGTAAGTAATTGATGAAGGTTTATCGTTAGCAAAAAAGTTTTGGTTAGGTACGTTACCGATAAGCAGCAAAAAACGATCTGTTCCTTTATTGCTCCCTCTAGAATCATTAGCTCAGTGTCAAAAAATACATGCAGAACAATGTACTCGCATAAGATTCACTTTCTTATTAAAACATCACAGTGACGTGAATTACATTATTGTGGTTGAATTTTGCAACTGTACACTACGTACGCAATACCTTAATTGTTTGTAACAAGTACAACATTAAACTCACTGAAAAGTTTCTGTATTCAGTTAAATCAAAAATTTTACGAAGGTGGTTGGGAATCTTAAACAACGGAAGAACTCACAGAAAGAATAAAAGAAGAGCTTCGCCAGTCCAATCTGTGCACTTTGAAAAGTTGATGTTGACATATACCCGAGATACCTAAATGATTATACTTTATTATAAGTCTATCAAGTCTAGTGAAGATAATTCTCAAACTGTTTGCAAATAATTTAAAACTCTTCAGACGGATATTTTCTCTTGAGATCTCAGGCGTTGCCAAAATCAAATTACAAAAGTCGGTATAATCTTCGGCTAAAAAAACACTGAAACCTAAAATTAGGGAAGATAATTAAAAATTAAACTCTACTAGTAGATATTATACCAATACAAAAATGGAGTATAAATATACACGGCACTTGAAAAGTAATCTTTTAAATAAATAGAAACAAATATTTAACGGGTGTTCATAAAAAACGGGTCAAGCAAGCCAGGCTTTTCTTTTTCCAATGCGAACGTAGCGCCTATCATGTAAATTAGTTCTTATAATTTGACGCACATTTGCTTTTAGGCCCGTTTGACGTTTTCGGCGTTTATTACACTGACGAAAATAACACGCTATTACTGTTACCTGCGGCAAATGCGGTTACCGTTGACTCTGCTAAAACGTTTACAAGCCGCGGAATATCCTATGAATAATTAAAATGTCAGTGTAAATTGCAAATGATGCTCGTTTGACAATCGACGCAAGTAACAGTCGGGACACTACGACGTACATTTGCCGTGACAAAAACCATCACCGGGTTACTTGATCCTTTTTTATGAACGCCCGTTATATGTAACAATAGTCAGCAAATACATACAAATAACGATACAAGACTTTTATTTATTATAAAAGTTAAGTTGCAGGAGCTTCACCATAAGCTAAACGTAAAGTAAGCCTAAAATAAATACAGGGTTTTTATAAATGATTGATGCATCCAGGGCGCTTATGGAAATTATTGATTAAATCAATTTGCTGCCTCTCAGGAAGGTGAACACAACAATTGCTTTGACTTATACTTGTCATCTGTCGATTGTTGAATTATTTGATATATTTTAATATGAGAAAACGTGTGAGAGATTGTATTCTCAACATATTCTGTAGTGTTTTGTGCAATAATCAATTTTAAGGTTGCAGAAAGCTCACATTTCGGAGCTATGGGCTGAATAAGTTTCATATAAATTTGTGAGGTTGTGGCTATAGTAAAACTGTTAAATAATTATTGTACTATGATAGACTGAAAGATGTTTTTAGCCTGCCGCAATGGTAAAATTCACAAACTAAGTAGTAGTAACGTTAGCTGCACTACATAAATTTTCCACAGTGCAAGGGTATAGACTGTAGAGGGTATCAAGCCTACTATACCAATAATTATAGTTACTTCTTACCTTTGAAAGAAATAAAGAACCGTAAATTATTGGAAAATCTTTATAAATCCATCAATTTCGTGATTGTAACTTCATCTGCAACCTTCAGTACTATCGTGCTCATTGATGTTCAGTGATCGCCGTGCATATTGTAGTTTGGCAGCTGTTACAAAAAGGCGGCACAAAGAATTCAGAAATCAACGCCGCCCGCGTTACATGAATCATTTATAGAAATCCTGTATTTAAATAAATTGCGGCTATAAAATAACATTTTATAAGAATATTTATAATTTATCAAAATTTAGTACAAAMAAAACAAAACAAACCGAACAATTGAACGTATGCGAAACAATCTAGCAAAGTTTCAATAATCTTTCTTTATTTGAAGGATTGACGAGAGTGCCAGCTTTTGATGAAACACAATTTACTCACCTAAATGCCTGCTTCTACAGAACCGTATTGTTCTCATTGTCTGTGCAAGCATATGCATCTTTTCGAAGTTAACGAGCCCATCCAGACACGTTTTATTTCCTTCGTGGGTGAACGTCATGTCCTTAAGCAAGAGCGGCATGAAAGGGACAACTGGGGGCTGCAATTTTCCCACGCTGACCCTGTACGCCCTGTGATTCCTACTTGGATCTATCAGAGATTCAAACTCTGTGTATAGCTTTCTGAACTTCGACGGCAGTTTCTCCCACGTCAGCGATAGTCTGGATACTGCAACGTTGCTCAGTCCCATCACGATAGCGCAGAAAGCATTTAAATTTTGATACTCCTTGCAGCTGAAAAACCTATGGGTTAATATTCTTACTTATGAGAATTTAAACTGACTTACTAAGCTGCTAGTTTGATGAATTTTCGAAGTATACCGACTCGTTTTCCAAGGCTTGAAGTCATGCAAATTTCCGTCACAACCCAGAATTGTATTTCGTTGAATCGCCTGACGAAAACATCCAAATTGGCCGTTATTTGTCCAAAATGATGACGGCCGAACGTGTGATAGATGAGTTCGTATTCGTGAACACACCTGTGTAAAATGATTAATTTTAGTGGAACTGGTGTTAATGGACGTATAGAATGATGAATTGTTCATATTTTAGTTTAGTTTAGTAAAAGTCAAATTGAAGCCCTCTCTCACATTATTTCAAAAGACAGTTTAGCGCGGTTGATTAGAGCGCCATTTTAACTTATTATATCTGCGTTAAGGTTCTTTAGTAATATTTTCTTGATAAATAATTTCAGGCTGTTATTTATTTTTATAATTCCAATACGGGAAACTTCGGTTTTTTTTCGGTGACTGTGCCGACAGCGTCGCCTAGGCAGTTGGATACGGAACTAGCATTGCAGTGGATAGTTTCAAACGGTATTCTATACGATAATTTAAGGCAAATATAATCAAGAAAGTTAGCACAAAATGCGAAAACAGCGCTACCAGTAGAAGTAACAATTCAATAATATTGTGGGGCTTTCAAGCAAAATGGCAGATGCCTACCACGCTACAACCTTGACAAGCATTTTGATCCTGGACCCAACTAGATCATCTCAATCATACGTTTCTTTATACAGTATACTTATCCCACGTAAGTCAGCTTAACAATAACGATGAATACTCAACTGCATTACTTTATTCTGCAAATACACAGGCGAAATAAACAGCACCTTGATTTCTTCTCTTTAACATCTGCCATGTGTGAATACGCACATAGACGTAGTTAAAATAATATTTTAGGGGGAGGGGAGGGAGGACTTAAGTTCCTAGAGTAGAAATAATAATAGTTATTTACGATAGGTAATAAGACATTAAATATATAAATATATATATATATATATATATATATATATATATATATATATATATATATATATATATATATATATATATATATACAAATAAATTATTATATTTAAACCTTGAGAAATATTTTTATTGGGGAGGGCCTAACTCTCCGAAGACCCTCCTAGCTACGCCCATGAATACGCAGCTTCTAGCTAACAGATGTAGAAGTGCAGCTGATGAAATGTTACCGTAAAGTCCCTAGGGACTTTAGTTAGCGCGAATTTACGGTAGTTTTCGGTATTGGAATAGTAAATTGGAATAGCCTACTCGTATATTAAACAGAATGTGTTACCTAAGACGAATCGGACTTAAAAATTTCGAAGAATCCTTCAAATAAATGTTGTACCAAATTAAACTCCTACACTTTAGAGAAGGAAAAAATAGACATCGCACGTAATATGTCAAAGTGTTACCGACACCAATCACCAGTGGCGTACTAGCATGTTTCTAGGGTATCTAGCCAGCAAAAATAAGGAGAACTGACTTATGCCACTTGATGCAGTCCGTGAATTGAATTCTGTTCAGTTTCATTTTTACTAAAGAGACGAAGACGCTCTATATATGGGTATGTGCGTTGATATGTAATGTAATATTTGGATAAATCTGATTATAACAAGCCTTTGGTATATAGGCAAAACCAGTTCTATGCCGTGCTGTCTGCACTAGACCTAGACTGCACTGATGAGCTTTAATGATAGCGAAATAGATCTATCTGCAGTTGGTTGCGGTGCAGACAGCACAGCATAGACATACATTTTAAATCTTATATTGTTTTTTTCTGATACTAAAGATTGCTATACATGGGTGTAAGTAACAATAAAGACCAGTATGATTTAACGAACCTAAAATTATTTATAATCTTACCAAAAAAGGTCCCAATCGAACAGTGTCATGTAATATGCCAATTCCTTTGTACTAAATAATTCTATATCAGCATCGATTCCTTGTGTGGCCTCTTCTTGTTCTGCTAGGCAAGTCTAAATAACGCAAAAAAATAAGCTTAACGCATAATTTTTAACAACGTCAGTACTTACCAAGGCGTCTTGATGATCCTTAGGGGATACAAATATCCTTCCATTGATGGAAAGTGCGGTCGGTATACTGATGTCTTCGTCTTTGAACAAAACCCTTTCTCCATTCGACTTCACTTCTACCAAAACTAATTCGTCGTTCGCTCGCATTTTCAGTTTGTCCGCTGCTACTAATTTTATTGTTTCTGCGGTCGATTCTATTGGAWGCCTGAGTGTACAATATGTGTGGTCCGCGCAATATACCCTAAATATTACTGAAAAGCAACCTATAACTTTAAAGTTCTTTCTACGGTAAGATTGACGCTTACTGTCGTCTTGAGGCATTATTATCGTCCTTGAAGTATCGTTGCCGCTGAATAAACTAATTGGTTGACCGCACGGGGGCAGTTTCCATTTTTGGCCCTCGTGAGCCTTACGGTCTTCTTGATATCTAAAAGACAGAAAGCACCTGGTAGACGATTTCAGATGCACCTCAGTACATTGAAGTTTACGTGAAGAAATTTAATGAAATGGTTTTTCCAAGAGGTGCATTTCTTAGAATTTTCTGAGTTTCATAGAATTCATCACGATTTCTAGGGATCATTTGAATATCCAAGGATTTGTAGAAATTTTCGCAGATTTATGGTAAATTCTTGGGATTTATAATTTATAAGTTTGTGTTTTCCTGGGAATTTATGTAAATCTGGATGCTTTCGTGTGGCAAAGTTGTGTTTGTTCTTTTATGTCTTCGTCATTATTTTTCAAATGACAATCCCCTTTTTTAGCTTATTTCTACTGAGTATATTTTGTTAAGTACGAAAWTGTMAAGAAGTGTTGTCTTGATTCGTAAAATAAAGACCAATTATATTATTTATCAAGGAAACACTTAAAAAAATTAATGATTTTGACAGTTKTTACAATTTTGTATATCTACCTTGCAAGTTTCGTTCTATTTCGTTTCTGAGCCAATGTCTGGTAAGCCATAAAGATAGAAGAGATGAGAGGTTTGCTTCATACCTTCAAAAGCGAGCGAAATATATTGCCGTTCTTAATTGCCTGGTTTTATATAGTAAAGCAAGGTATACCTACTAACCTAAGGGACTGAAATGTTTAGTAGCAGCAGAAAATGAAATAGTTCAAAGTTTCTGTGCTTCTTCTAATTGAAAAATGGCAAGTATATCGTGTTCTCATTCATACGGATTGGTTTACCTCCGCAACTGCGATAAGACGTGATGCATCAGCGATGCTTCTTCTTGCAGGCTGCTGAACTGCAAACAGTCGCTTTCGAGTTCCGTCGCCAAATCCTCTATGAACTCAACGGCAGACTCATCTTCGAACACGGGCTGTCTAATGGTGGTAACCCAGCGATATACAAACTGCACTACACGTCGTTTACATGCTAACACGAACTCTTTGTCCTGATTCGATGAATCAATCCTATAAGTGTATCTTGTTAAGGAAATAAACGCATCTGTGAAATGTTTCCCGCAAAGACAACCAAACAATGTTTTCATACTTCAATACTAACAGTTTGTGAATAAACTACACACATTTCACCATATAGCCTAAATGAGCAGTTATGATTTAATATTTATTTATTAGGGCAAATACCAGTTTTAATTATCATCTGCTTACGTATTCATCTAAAGGGAACTTCGTGGGTCATCAAACCGAGTAAGATCATTTAATTAAACTACCACAAACATTAAAGATTAATGTTTATTTTGGACTACGACCAACTTAGGCGTATAAGACAGTTGCTAGTGGTATACACGGATGAATTATTTAAGCTTATTTAACGGAAATAAAGTTCTAAGAAATCGTCATGCTGGTAATTTTTTATACTTCGATAATAATAATAATAGCGTAATCAGTTTTGTGCTAATTCAGCAGTGTATTTCTTTCTTCATTAAGTTTGGTCTTTAAAAAAAATGTATACAGGGATGAGTCACTACTCGTAAATCGGTCTATAATGAAATCTAACACAAAATTAAGATGAAATTAGTTTCAAAGATAGCGGACTTTCGGTTATATCGGAAATGGACACTAACTTCGTTATTTTGAATTCAACGCCCTGGTTGAATTCGGCATTAATAATAAATACCAGCTTGTTAAGATTATTTTTGGTCTAAATAACACGATTCCGAAGTTATGTCACATTCTGTGCAAAATTCGACGGGCGAAGTCTCGGCGTCATTTTGAAAATCTCTGAAACCGAAGCGCTTAGAATGATAAATTGCTTCTGAAAAAAAAACAACTTACGCTTTTCTCAGATTGTACACAGGTAAATTCTGAAATTTCATACAATTTATGAATGACAAAATTTAAGAATTCGAACATGAATAACACATTTTTTAAACAACTAGAATACCATTTTTTCTCACACATTGATTGCATCATCAATTTCTTTCTGTTGATACCAGTTCTTGGTATTTGCCATCAACGGTTTTTGAAAAGTTTGTACTTTTTGGAAATTTCAAATAATCACGTGTTGTCGTATTAGCTACAGCCGTTGCTTATTTTGAACTTGAGAAAATTTATCTTGGTATAGGAGTCACGTTAGTAGCCGTATTGTAGCTCAGTGAACAAGAATTCGGGGTTTATACGAAACTATAAACAAATGTCCAATTAAACAACAAATCATTAACACATCATATAGAAAAACCTATAATAACAAAACCAATAATAAAATGTGTTCCACATAACTACCAACTTCATCATCACATTTATCAAAATATTTCAATCAATCTACAAAACATGACAATTTCGTTCCTTCATATCCTTCCGAATAGTTGGCAGTTCTTATAAACTGTTGTTTAACGTGGCCCCATAAGAACAAATCAGGTTTAGCTAAATCCGGAGATCGCGCTTCCAAACAATTTGTTTGGAAATTGTACATGTATCCATCTAGCAATGCGCGACTAAACAAAAAGAACTCATGTTGTAATTGACACACATACATACATACGAGCGCCTTGTCACAATTCCTGCACTTACTAAATTGACATTGAACTGGCGATGGTGAAAAAACAAGTGCTGTCAAATTATGAAAGTCTATAATTGGGACATCACTTAGGTATATATGGAACACGCCATTGTAGCGAATTAATGTGCGTATATCAAAATTCAAACACTGCGCGAAAAAACGGTTGCCGAAATTCACTGTGCGTTACAAAAAGCTTTCCAGGAGTCTTGTGCTCTTGTGTGCATAATTCAACAGTATCATGATGGAGTAAGCGTTCCAGAGCATTGGACTAGTGTTAAAGATGACTATAGAAGTTGCAGACCTCATACTGCTACCGACAACACATTTGCTACTATTGTGGCTACAATGATGGAAAAGACCGCATAGACAAACAAGCAATAGACAAAAAACAAATGTATTTGTCTTCTTTGTAGAATATTTAAACGCATGATTCCAAAAGTGTAGATAAGATATGAAAGACAGCGGCGTAATCCTCTTGCAGGATAACGCTTGATCGCATAAACCAGTCAAATGAGTTTGCGAGAAGAACTGATGTGAAATTCTCCCACATGCCCCCGTGCAGCCCTGATATGCGTCCTCCAGATTTCGTTCTATTCCTCCAGTGGAAAGGAGAATTTAGTGAAGTCCGATTTATTGACTTGGAAGGTTAAAAGCCCTGCAACAGCATATGCGTTCGAACTACTGAAACATCTTGACAAAATGGCGTACCTATTTAACGACATTACATTACTGCCAAAACGATGGCAAGCTGTTTTGGAAATACAAGGCGATTATACTGAACGACTTTAATGCAATTTTTAAAAATATAAGTGTCATTTGCCAGCTGCATTATTGTGTGTAGGAATTTTGACGTGACCCCCGTATATAAGAGCTAGGTATCACTGAAGAAAAACAACAACATGTGCACCTGGTAAGCTGAACCCGGGGACATATACAGTAAAACATTTTCATATAGCAGGTATACAAGGTAGCGCGAAAGTTATTATAGTATTGGACGGTGTTCCCACTAATGTTTTTATTAACCCGTTTTAGTTGTCCGCTTATCGTTTAGTGATGAGGATATGGAATTGTTTGAACTTATTGGAGCTAGATTGAACCACATTATTGTGATTTGTCATATTGGTCAGTTAGAAAATTGGTTCAATTTTCATTGAGGATCATATCGTAAAGCGGTTCGCGTACGAATCTAATATATCAAGTGAAACTCCTCTAAAGTTAGTAGTTCCCTGGGTATCTTAAGATGTCGAAAGCGAATATAACCCGGAACAAAACACATTCCCGCTAATCTGCGAATGAGCATCGAAAGCACGTCCCCCCAAAGGCGTATACGTATACTAAGCACGAACTGTTTATTCGTTATAAAAAGGATATTATCTGTCAAGTTGCTCTACTAGTTGGTGTGTGGGCATGAACACGATGTGCGTCAAAAGGAAATCGTCCAGAAACGGATCCTGACCCGTGTTGAAAATGAACTTATCGGTCCCACTGAAACTATTACGTCCGTCTAATCTCGTTTCTAAAAGATGCTCCAGCATTTTCTGCGGCGTGCCAGCCATCACAGTGTACCTGGCAAATAAGAAAAGCTGGGTAAGAGCTTCCCTGAAATGTGTGGGACAGTGGTAAATTCGACTGACGGCTGGGAAGAGTATTATCGACGTTTTCTGACGCTAGTTCTCATGTCTAACTCAATATAATGTATAAAATGTTTTTGTTTTGCCAGATATTTGTATCTGCGTGAGGTAAAAGTAAACTTCTTTCTTTTCTTTAATTTACTTATTACCTGGATGCAGATTAGTCCAAGGGGAATGGTATTTCTGTTCGTAGGATACCTAAGGGCAATAAAAAATAACCCGTTATTTTTCTCTTCTCCTCATGCTCGCTATAGTGAAAAAAACGGCTGTCATAAACGGTTTTTTGAGTTAAATCGAATACGCTTGAATGAAATAATACAAACAAATTTAGAAGAGAATTAAAGGTGCAACGAAAAATATTATAAGTTTTTTGATATGATATCTGTGACCCGAAAAACGCGTTGAAAGGTCCGCCCGCCCGCCGTATAAGGTAATACGAGAACAAGTTGGGATTTCTCCACAGGATTTTTGGAAAAACGACTCGAAGGGACGAAGGCCTACAACAAGACCACACAAGTGGTGACAGATACATTGAGACTGTCTTATAGAAAGTATGCGGAAGATAGGAACTAAGAGGTTTGCTAATTATTGCGACATAGAAAATCCAACAGTAATAAACAATTTGTAAAAACGTAAGCTTTCGCGACAAGAGTTAGATTTAGATCCTAGTCTTTTTGGGTTAGACTGCGTCTGTTTCTGGAATAGGGTCGACGTTTTGCTCGCTCTTGTAAGTGGCATTAACAGGACAGGAATATGGAATATGGTAGAAACCTAACGCAAGAAACACGTTAGGCCTGGCTGCTATAGAGTACCGTTGTACTTGGTGTAACGAGCGGGGGATGCTTGGACGACAGAAGGGGTAGATTGTGAAAGTGGGGCTAGCCGTTGTGTGATGGGATTCCAGATGGTGGAGGGGTAGTAACCATCTTTGCGGTTCAGCTTATATGGATTTTTGGAAATTTATATGGCTATTCGGAATTTTCGGGTTGCAAAAACCCGGACTTTCGCTAGAACTGAAGCATTATTAAACAACATATTCACTGAAAAAAGTTACTTGTAAAAAATTGCTACGTGATTGTAGTGCACAGCTTTGTGTTACTCATTACTAATATTGTAGGAAATCTTACATAAACGTCTTGAAATAGGTCTCTGGTTTTTGTAGTATAACCATTGTAGCAGAATGTTCTACACATTAAGTAAAGTTTAACAAAATAATATTAAAGTATTTTATAATTCGCGTTGATAATGATTATAAAGTATTGGGTTATTAGGTTAGCATACTAATTAAATTAGAAATAGTAACCCGCTGCGGTCGGGACTCGAACCAGAACCGAACGAATCTCTGGTGTTTACATTATACCATGCATCTTAGAGCTATTCTAATTAAAGCCCATATATATAGACTCAGAGACCCATTCTGGAGCGAGTTACTTTTTCAAATTTGATTAACCTGCTTAAACCAATACTTTAAAAAATAATATCATTGTAAAAAATATAACAAAAATCATTTAGTAATTATTTATAAGTTTTTTTTGTAGATTACTCACTGAAGCATATTTTTTACACACTTAGAACATTCTCAGGCATTATTAGTTAAATTACAAAAAAAAACAAACATTACACTAATTATAGATGATATCATTATTAAAAACGAATAAAATGCATCAACACATATTGCATGCTACAAATCGCATTATTATATACAACTTTTGTTACTCTACAAACAATGATAAATGCAAACAACATTCATAGGTAATATCAATAATTTAAAGTATAGCTTTTTTCAAAACTATGTCGAGCATTGGAAGTTTTATTAATTTATACCTATATTACAAAGTCTACCTGTTTTCTAGACTAAAATGCATTCAATACTGTAATTGTCTAGAAATTAGGGTTTACGGTATAACGTATAACGACAGATGAATAATAATCTCTAAATTTGATCTGTGGTACAACGTTAGTGAGAAAATTAGTAGCTAAGGGTTGGCACTATTGTTAAGTTGGTACTTATAGTCGCTCGGCGGCAGCGCGCGCGCAGTTCATCACATCGTGGCATCACGCCATCCGCCATCACGCAAGCCTCGTCCACTCACGTTCTTGTTTTAGTTGTGCGGAAGTGTTAGTGGTTATTGTGTTTTATATTATTATATTGGATTTTCCTTATTAAACAGCCCCTAATTGTTGTGTACTGCAACATGGACGATTACGTTAAATGTTTAATTTACAGGTACAAAAATGTAACCTTGTTTGTCTAATGAATAAAATCATAATAATGCTGCATTGGTTTCATTTATTTTTGCACTATATCCACTATATTTTTAGTAAATTATAACATTAATTATAGTAAAGAAAAAGATTTAACATAGTAAAATTTAGCATACTGGAATATTAAATTTGACTATTATAATATGTTACAATAAACAAAACACTAATAAAGTACACTACATCTTGTAGAAAAAATTGTGATACCCTGCCTAGTAAATCCTACAAAATTTGTATTGAACTGTACTGCATTCTCTAAGAACATACACTATAAAATGGTAAGTACTGATTTCTACATTTTTAGTAAATACAGCTACAATAGTTAATCTACAAAAATATAGTATAATTTTCGACAGTTTGTATCTAGTCGTATTTGCACTATATTTTGTGGTAAAGATTATTACAATTGCAGTTAAATTTACTATAATTTTTTTTCAGTGTTGTGACCGGTTTTATGATGATATTCGGCTACTGCTGAGTGGGTGAAGACCTGATTTTATGCAGCGTTTGTGTTTAATAAGTCTGGTTTTAATTGATATGCCTGTTTCGCCGCTATATACGCCACCGCACGAACAAGGAATGCTGTAAATACTTCTAGAAGACTTATTTTGTCTTTCGGAGATGGAAGAATCTTTGACACTTTCGAAGGCGGTTGGAAGATTGGTTTCTTAAGAGGTTTACCCCGTTCTGTTTGTGACACCTTCAACATAAGGAAGTAATGCAGTGGATTTATATTATGAAGATTCGAGAGTTGGGGTAAAGATGACGATTAGGTAATTGCAGATTGTATCTCACGGTTATTAAGCCCATTGTTGGCCAGATTGATGAGTAAGTGCTGCAATTCGAAGTATACCTGGTTCATAMATCGATATTGCACAATTAACAAGAGAATTTAGGACATAATGTTTTTATTACGTATGATGATGAGAAGACGCATGCAAGTACTGATCTGCGTCGGTGGCTCCACGATAGACAGAGTGGCCTAAACTATCATCCGGTAGAAGAGTGATAAGGCCATCAAGAAATGCTTTCGATTTGGATCGTGAATTTTACTTCAGAATGTTAGGATTTAAGGTGGTCTAAGAAGGTTTTTAAGGTGTCGGAGCCGCGAGGCCATAATAGTGAAAGTGTAGTCGACGTAACGAAGCTAGATTTTAGGTTTCAGGTCTGATGACCCTAAAGCTATTTGTTCAATGGGGAACCCATAGGTGTACCAGAAGTTTGTTGGTAGTTAGTAAGTGTTACAAAGTGTTTGGAATTGAAATCATGTGAAGATGTTTTACCCGTGTAGTCATTCAGAAGATTCACCAAGAACTTGGCTATGTTATAAGTGGGTGAGTCAATAATGCTGACAATGGGCCTGAGTATGGWATTCCTTTTTTATGAAATTTTGGAAGGCCGTATAGACGACGGGGTTTCGAATCTTTGGGCGCTACCTTTTGAATATATATTAAGCGACTGCTGGATTCTTAAGTACCGAATTAAGTTCTTTTCCAATTCTTGGAGTCGGGTCATGTGGAATGGAAGTGTATGGCCCATCTTGCAAAAGATTGTTAATTTTATCCACACATGGTAACATTGAGGACTACAGTCCCTTTACTTTTATTATCCGGGAAGATGGTTATCTCTGAATTGGCATGAGATTTTTGAGAGCAATTTTCTTTTTTTTTAAGATTGGATGGGAAATATTTCAGTTTTTAAAAACCTGGGCTGTTTCAAAATAGATATACGGTCCGCCGTGTCCTTGGGTAATGATTGAATGCATGATTCTATAGAGCTGATTATTTGCTCGAATGAAAGCTGGGGGCAATAGCAAAACACGCAGGCAAGTTAACCACAGGAAGAAGCATATACCCTAATGGTACTCCATGCAACTTTGGTCAGGCAGGACGCAGCAATTACTGTTTTATTTCCTGGTACAGACGTGCTGATCCTTCTCATTCAGTACTACCAGCTGTCGCCCGAAAACACCCAATTTTTCACTGGAAGGGGGAAAGACCGCCGGACTATAAATCTACGCCCCATTCTGGAATCGTTGAGACTGTCGCGGGCAGAGTCAATTTTGGCGTGGCATGTGCTGACAGGCTGCGATGTGGCGGGCAGATTTTTCGAGAAAACAAAATTTTTATATTAGGGTGTTTCAGGAATGCGAAAAATATGTAATGCAAGCATTAAGCGACTGGGAAAAATGATCTAGTCCTCCAATAACAGAACATTTAGTTTTAATAGAATCTAATTTGTCTCTCCTTTGGCATCAGTTTGCCTAGGAGTCTTCATAGGAACAGCCTCTACCAACACTTCCATCTTAGCTACCGATGATACGCCGTGCTCAATATCTTCTTCATATTCTAATGCGCGTCTCAGAAAATCATCCATCAATTTTGTCACCGTCCAATTTTGGCTGAGTCGGCGAAGAGGGCAAGATTGTTCCGGTCAAGTGCATCGAAATGTTCGCTTTTAAAAACACTTCGTTACTTAATAAATGCAATTGTAAAAAGGGTTGCTAATCTTCCACCTGAAGCTGCGTAAATAACTGGTTGATATGCACTGAGCAGTGTGGATACGAGGACCATGTCTGCCAAAACCGTACTGTTGTCTCACCATCACCCGACTACGACAGCTCCAGCGAATAGTGGAAGGCCTTGCAAATATCTAATCTAATAACAAAGCGACAATTCAAGGACATGAAGCGGTGGCATGTATCGCATAAGGTGAGGGGGGGGGGGGAGGGCGACCTTTCAACGCGTTTTCAGGGTCTACGGTCACAGATATTATTATAACTAATAAAATGTTGTTTATTGTTATTTCTTAATATCTCCAACAGTTTTCAAGATAATTCCAAAAACCGCTTTTAACAGCCCATTTTCTGCCACAGCGGCCGGTAAGGGAGGAGAATAACGGCAACAGGGCATTTCTTATTATCCTTCGCAAACATATCACTTTTACGAAAAAAATCAAGCGAAACACACTTCTTCAACAATTCCCCCTGTACTCAATGGTTGAAAGTATGCTAATACCTACCAATTTTGCTTAATTTATTCGTGGACCTGTAGAACAATTTACTTAATGGATGCAGTTTTAAATAGATTCCGGTTACTCTTTAATTCATCCATCAGTCGGGCTTACCCCACAGACAGGCAATGAGATAATCTTACTTGAAATGGGAGAATAGATTCTTCTGCTGCGTAGAAATCTTTTCCAATATGAGGACATCTTTACCATGTTCTTTAAGTCGAACTGTATTAGCTTCCACGTCCCTTAATATTCGATTGAAGTTTTCCTTGTCCACTCGAAGGAAGTGGCAGTTGTTTTCCCTTAGAACTATAGTTGCGGCCCTATGATAGAAAGAGTAGTAAAGCATAAAAGATTATAGCTAATACTTCTATTAAGAACTGAAATTAACAATGCAGTGTAAGCGCTTCAAACATAATATCAGTGTAGATGATGAACAACAGAATATAAAAATCACTTCACAATGTGAAAGATTAAGTTTGATGTATTCTCAGTATAAGACCATACTATAACCGCCACCAATAATATAATACAAACAAATAGACGTGTTGTGTGTGAAACTGGTTACAATATGTGCAAAATGACAATCAAAATTGTAAAAGAACCAAGACTTGTTTAAATAGATGATGTCAGCTTGGCTGAAAATATTTGAAAACTGACTTATTTATTGATGATATGTACTTTTTAGTCCATCGTGAATTGTTTTACAATAACCCCAGGCGTGATTGTAAATAAATTAAAAATAACGTGTATTAGAATAGTGGTGCTGTAGATGTGTACTCTATACAAAGAACTATTTAAAATGGGATCATTCCATTGAAAATAACATTGGTTTAAACCATTACTCTAAGACTTAAAATAAAAAAATCGTTATTAAATATTAACATTTAAACCACTATTCTAAGATCTTAAATAAAAAAGCTAGCTGTTGTAAAGTGAACACCCTCTTTATTACGATGACATGGGATCATAAGCATAAACTGTAAGAGACATACATCATTATTTTGTATTCCTATAAAAGTGATTTTGCAACTGAACATTAAAAAAAAAACAACATATTATTTTGGTAAACAACTACTACATTGGAGCGCAAAAGGTTTTACTATAACGTGGTTCAGTACATTTAATGTTTATTATGTACACCTAATATCTAAAAGTTCGGTTCTAAAATAACTACTAACACCACTCAGTAAAATTATACTACGAATATCGAATGACATATTATATTGGTTTTGGAAGGTAGGTATTTATAATGATTATAAGATTTAATTGGGTTTTTGGCAGATAAATATATAATAATTATGAAAAGGTATTGCCAGCTTTGACCGAAATTTGAACCCGGGACCTTTTGACTGCTAGTCAAATGTGCTATCCACTTTACAATCAAAGCCCTATTCAAATTCCAAGTCAAAGTGGGATATATATGTCAAAGTTTTTATATGAAATGCTATTGAACGCCATTTGACGCTTTTGTAGCTGAGTCGCTCGTTATTTGCAAGCTTCAGAGCGGACTTGTGCTATGGTAGCCAGATTCTAGCGACCAGTAGCTAATTACAACCGAAATTATTATAATGTCAAAGTTATTATTAGCTGTATAATTTATAACGATCATAAAATTTAATTGGGTTTTTTGCAAGTAAATATTTTCATGAAAAAGTAATTACTCGTTATAAATCATCAATTCTTGGTCCACTGCTTTTTAACATCTATGTGAATGACAAAACAACACAAAACAAAATGCTCTTTATTAGGTAAAGTTACATTGTATGCTGATGATGCAGTGATATTATATGCAGGCACTGCCAGAGAGACTTTGAAAGACATGAAAAATGACATACACCAAATTACAGAATGGACTACAAAAAATAAACTACTACTTAATGAAATTAAATGTGCATACATGAATATTAGTAATGGAAACAACCATAGTGAGAATGAAGTTGTAGAAATAAACAACATAAAAATTGAAAGGGTTAATAATGTGAAATATTTGGGATTAACAATTGACGATAAGTTAAATTATGTAACACACATAAGTAAATTAAATAACAAGTTAAGGTCCTTAAGTAGTGTGCAAAAGAATAGGCCCTCTAATTGACGATCGAACTAGGCGGATTATATATATGGCTTTCATTAAGTCGCGCTTAACATATCTTGCAAATATCTGGGGAGATGGGAACAAGAGAAAACTTGACCGTCTTCAACGAACTCAAAATATTATAATTAAGCACCTTTTCGCTCTGGACATAAGGACATCAACAGAAACTTTGTACAATAGCACCAAATTTTTAAAGACTAATGAAATAATAAGACACGAAAAACTAAAATTTATTTATAAACTGAAAAATAACTTAATAGATAGTAGTATACACCTTCAGTTAAACTCAGATATGCATTATCACAATACTAGAAACTCAAATAACATTTATGTTAACCAAAACAATAATAACGCTGGAAGACAGAGTAATACATGGATGTGCAGTTCTCTTTAATGACCTCCCTACTGAAATTAGAGAAGCCAAAACACATGACAAATTCAGAGCACTTACTAAGGAACACATAATAAAGAATCGATAATTTTTTCTCCTATATAATGTAATACTAGTTGGTACCAGAATTTATTTTATTGCTCATTTCTTTTTTTATTTTTTTTGAGACTAATGTAACCGTTGATCCCACTTTTTAGATGTAAACTATTTGTCACTAGTTTTAGGATTTTTATTTTTTGAAAGTTTATTGTTAATTTATAGGCGCATTACTATTATTTTTTTCTCTCCCAATTATTATATGTTTAGTTAAACTATTTTTAGGATGAAGCCTGATGTGGCCTTAATAGGCTTTTATAGCTGATGTTTATGGGAATGTAAAGAATGATTAAATAAAAAAATAATATAGGTATCTAATAATAACTTTGATATTTTAATAATTTAGTATTTTTAATATTGTATTTGTATTTCAATTATTTGTTGTATTAAAAAATTTTTATTCAGAATCTAACCGGCGACTTAGCTGTCAAGAATATATGTAGGTTTTCGTATACATGATCATGGTAATGAGTTGAAATGAGCTTAATGAAAGTACGGTAGAGTTCAGAACTCAGCAAAGTTAGCGAGACTAATTACATTAACAATGCACATCAGCGTAAATGCAGTCAAGGCAGATGCATTGACAAAGGTTGGCTTTAAAGCCACTGAAGGACGTTTACAAAGAGATGCACAATAGAGCAGTATTAAATTCAGTTGTGGAAGAGACGAAGTAGTGCTTTGCTAATGTGAGTGATACCCTATCATTGGTGGGAAGTTTTAAAAATATGCGCAAGCGGAGAAAATACGAGATCAGCCAGGAGAGAGAAAAGCCATAGCAACTAGGCTTTTATCCACACAATATCTGAATACAAAAATGGAAAATATTATAAGCCTCTCACCATACTATAAAGAAATGTTTTAAAGTAAAGAACTATTAAATGATCAAAAATAGGTTGAAAGCAATAATCTACTGCATATTGTGTCCAATATTCTATAACTACCATTGTTATCTTCGCTGAAAGTCTGGTATAAGAAGAACCTTACAATTATTTTAAATTCGTGAAGACATCCACTGGAATCATTATCGTTTGTAGGAATCACATAAAAAGGGATGCTAATGTCGTTTTTACCTTGCAGTTAAGTTGGCGGTGGAATTATTTAGGACAGACTTTATCCACGGATATTAGTTCCTTTAAAGTTACAATTGGGTTCAAAAAGAAATTGTCAACGTTGTATTTGCCGATATAAGTAA
This sequence comes from Rhyzopertha dominica, assembly GCA_025024175.1. Lineage (NCBI taxonomy): Eukaryota > Metazoa > Arthropoda > Insecta > Coleoptera > Bostrichidae > Rhyzopertha > Rhyzopertha dominica. The sequence goes on from QCXZ01000138.1 coordinate 11,850,364, forward strand.
TGCGCTCTAAACAAAAATGACAAAAAAAAACTATTAATCAACTGATAAAATAACTGTGGAATACCATAAAACTCCGAAAAAGTGAAATATACCTGTAATTAGGATCTTTTTGCCTCCTAATTGTCTCTTGAAGCCAGTTTATGATTATAAATCTTAATTATTAAAAATTACGAAAATGCAGAACAGCTTTTGCTAGTACTGGTAGCTACATAATAAATCTTGAAGGCATTAGCAACAAGTGAGATAGTACTCCATATATTTTTGAACCCACTGATATTGTTCGGAAGGGGTAAATAATGGCCCTGCCACATCATGCAAATAAAACTATCCTTTAATATCAACTTCTTCGTTGGTTTAGTAAAAGTGATGGATGAATATAAAAAGGAATAAACCAAGAAAATTAGCTGAGTAAAAACACCACCGCTATGTGGTAAAAATGTCGTGAACAAGTACAAAATGGTTGTTTTGCTCCAAATAAATGATATACAGGGTGTCTTTAAAAGGTGCGGAAAAATGCTACCACAAATTCCCGAGGCTAAACTTTGACGATCTAACTCAACTTACGTCAGTTCAGTTCAGTTTGCATTTAGTTTTTCATAAAAAATTTTTTAATAACTGGTGTATTGTCATAATATTCGGCTTGGGAGGAAGGGGGTGAAAAATTAATATTTGCTTTCATTTTTATTGTACAGGGTTTCTATAAATGATTTTTGTATGCGCTTATGGAAATTACCCATTAAATCAATTCGCCGCCTCTCAGGAAAGTGATCAATGATCACAACTATTGCTTTGACAGATACTTGTCATCAACTGTCAATTGCGGAATTATTTGATATATTTGAATACGAAAAAGCGCGTGGGATGGTGCATGTTTTTAGCCTACTGCCTGCTGCAATGGTAAAATTCACAGTTAGGAATTAGGACCTATACTAGGCAAGTGGCAGTGTCCTCAGCTGTACTACTGTTTCCTAACCTAAAAATAGTAAACGGCTCAAATGCGGTAGTACAATGCTAGTCACAAAAGAAGTACAAACATTAAAATAGGAGGACTGGATTGACTGCGTAGGCTTTCAAATTTGCTGAAAATAGTTAAATTTATAAAGCCATGTTATGACGGACGTAGTAGTTACAAAAAAGCGTCACAAAGAATTCAGAATTCAACGCCGCCTGTGTTGCATGAATCATTGATAGAAACTCTGTACTTCAATTCAACGATATTGTGAGCGGTGCTCTTGTGTATAATTGCCAGTAGTGCTGGAAGCAAGCATCGGTGAAATGTTGAACAACTTGCCCATTTAGTTTTCGTTATGGCCTATGGTACCTATACCAATGAAGAAATTAATTAATTTAATGTTGTTTTGTACTAGTATTTTGTGGATGATTTTTTTAGTGTTTGTTATTATTGCACTTTCAATAACAAAACATTTTTGTTAATAACACTGATACAGGCCAGAAAAACTTTTTAAGCCGAATAAGAAAAACGAAAGTCTGATAAGACGTATGAAGACCAGTTTATTTTGTATGGCAAAAGGTGCTAACGATTGAAGGGATGTACAGGGTACTTTAATTATTACGCACAATTAAAAATTAAACTAGCAACTCTTATTTCAAAGAAATAGTTAAAACTTTTCTATATAATCGACAATGTAGTTTTTTCACGATTTCCATCACAGCATCGAAAAACTTTATACTTAGTCTCAGAATCAATAACACTTCAGTACGCAAGCAGTTTGATCACACTACCCAAAAATCATTCTCGCCTTCAGGTTCAAGTAAACTAAAAAGCCAGGTTAAGCACACAGTGCCGAAGTTACATGTTTATCTCGCCTGAGCATCGGAGTACACATGTACCACAGCAAAGTTGGAGGTTTTATCTCCCCCAACTCGCATTAACCACACCTGTTTAAACGGCTAGACTTAACCGTCCCGGGTATGTACACCCGCGGACATAGAAAATGAGACGATTTAGCCGGGCGGCATGCCGTGCGGGGTGAAATCTTCTCAGTGAAATCAGTCCAGCTAGTTGCCGCATAGCGGCGCAGGTAGAGCCATTTACATTATATCACTGAAAGTTATGCTACCGTTATAACACTCCTCGCCGTTTCAAGTTTCAAATATTCCAAAATTCATGTGCTTGCTACCCTTACAAGTTTACTCCGCTCCGCTTGGTCGGCCAGGTTCCAGTTTCATTTATTTGTTGGCTCGCAATGATAAGGTTTAGCAAAGGTCAATAATTATCACGACTGACAAGCAAGCAGGGGAAAATATAACTTTTTTTTAGTGAAAGTAAGTTTTTATATTTACTTAACTATCCATGAGCACTTTAGAATCGTTCTAAAGTAAAATCCGGCTATATTATTTAATAACATTACATGACTTTAAGAAAACAAATTATTTTTTTGCTAAAAAAATGAGCAATATTACAGATATCAAAATAAAATTACTACAAATAAGTTAGTGTGCAGGCAATTTAGATATAAGTAAAAATATCAAACAGTGGTGAGGATATTTTAAATGTGATCTAAACTGTATATAACAGAAACATATAATGTCAATATAAGTAATAGGATCTTATTATTATTAGTATTAGTTTGGAAAAGATTCTTTTTCTCAGAAACGGTTAACTTTAGGACAAATTTGCAGGGAGGCAAAAATTATATACTTAAGGCGCCTTTACTGTATATATTGTATTCCTTTACATTGACGTCTAGCATATAATATAAAAGCAAACCAACTCTTTAAACTACAGTAGTATACAGTGATCTACCAATTTTTAAGTATTAGGCATTTGCTTACCGAAAATATGCCACATTTCCTTTATTATATTTTTTTTGATAAAAGCATCCCTAAGTTATTTAACAACTTGACGTTTTTGCATTAAAAATTAAAACTTCATTCTTAATTTTAAGCATTTGGAACCCTAGCAAACTAGTAAATTGAAGACTGCACTTTTTCCGGAGGGATCTGTTATAGCTGCCCTCAGTTTACAAAGATATTGAGTGATACAAAAATAGTACCGTTTGTTCATTTGTAAGAAGCTTAAGTGCATTTGGATCTGGACCTGGTTGCTTTGCGAAACTCAATGCAGTACACCTTAAATTATAGTAAGAAAAATATTGCATACCACTTCTCTGTATTTATGAAGGATTACTCACCTATACCTACTTTCCGGTATTAAAACTTTTATGACCCTACGGCGGTGCAAGCGGACGAACCGATAACATGTTTTCTGGCAAAATTTTTGTTCGGGCGCTCGCCCCAAATTATTTCACCTATTGCAAGAACTATTAACCAGAAAAATCGTAATCGCGGGACTTTGAAATTATAACCTAAAAGTTTGATAATGCAGAGAACTATTCAGAAATAAAATCAAAAAGCAAAAATAGTTCAATACACTTTTCCAGAAATTCTCAAAATTAACGGACTCCCTCGCAGAAACAATTCTAAAATCAATTTAATATTCCATTTTGAAGTTAATTAATATAATTCCATACCATCTTTCAATATTTAAAACAATTTTATTCATATTGAAACATTTGAAAATAAGATAAAATTACTTATAACAAAACTTTTACCATTACACGTAAAAGTCAATAAAAGCAATTATTGTGAAGAACAACAAGCACTTTTGCTTTTTAATATATCTCAGAATGTCTCTCGTAACTGATTACGATTTTTTTCGCGATGGGTGAACTAAGCTCGGGCAAACGCTAGAACAAAAATTTTACCGAGAAACATGTTATATATCGGGCCGTCCGCTTACGTCGCCGGAGGGCCATAATAATACCAGAAAGTATAGGTAAGTAGTCCATCACAAATACAGATGAGTAACAATGCAATATGTATTGTTCTTACCTGCATCGAGTTTCGCAGAACAACCAGGTAATAACAGACCCCGATGTGCTTAAGCTTTCTTGCGCGCCTCAAATCTTATTGCAAGATTACCTGAATGTTGATACAGTTTCAAATTACTATACACGATTTTTGTATCACTCAATCTCACTAGCTACTAGATCGCTCCGGAATAGATGCAATCTTCACTTACTAGTTTGCTAGTGTTCCAAATGATTATCATTAAGAATGCACTTTTATTATTTAATGCATTTGCTTCAGGTTGTTAAATAACTGTTAAGCATGATTTTACAAAAAAACTATAATGGAAATATGACATATTTTTGGTAAGCAAAATGCATATTATTTAAAGATTGGTAGACCATTGTATACTACTGTAGTTTACTGTAAATAGATTATTTAGATAAAATGAAAAACGATATTCTTCAGCAACCCTACCTTCATCTATGTTAGCATCTGATACTCGTGTTGATACTTGATGGACTCCCTGACAAATCTCAGAGAGCGGGTTTGTGTTTATATTGAATAAATACTACTGTATGAGGATGACAGTCCTAGACATCAACTTAAAAGAATACAGTAACTGCTGTAACTGATTACAACAAACAAATTTTTATTGCCTATCTAATTCCAAACTCTGGTAAGTAACTGCCCTCCAGAATTGAACAAAAAATACATTTTTTAATAACTACGTAAAAATATAACATACGTTAGTAAATTTTTACAGTTGATTATGACTTATTTAGAAACATTATTCATAAAAGATTAGACATATTTCGTGAACCGGAAGTTGTTTCTTTTGTTTCTGGGGTACACTATAGTAATAACCAAAGCTAATTTACTTCATTGTAAAGGCGCTTCAAGTATATAATTTTTGCATCTCTGCAAATTTGTCTAAAGTTAACCGTTTGTGAGAAAAAAATCTTTTCCAAACTAATAATAATAATAATAATAATAATAATAAGATTCTTTTACTTATATTGACGATATATATATCAATGTCTCTGTTATATTCAGTTTGGATCACATTTAATATATCCTCACCACTGCTTGATATTTTCATTAAAATCTAAATTTCCCAAGTACTTATATGTAGAAATCTCATTTCGCAACTTGTAATATTGCAATGTCTTTGCCCCATTTTTTTTGCAAAAAACAATTTGTTTCTTTAAATGTCAGCTAATGTTATTAAATAATATATCCGGATTTTAGTTTAGAAAGATTCCAAAGTGCTCATGGAGAGTTAAGTAAATATGAACGTAAACAAAAACTTACTTTCACTAAAAAATAAGTCGTATTTTCCCCTGTCTGCTTGTCAGTCGTGACAATTATTCACCTTTACTAAACATCATCATTGGGAGCCAACAAATAAATTAAACTGGAACCTGGCCAACCAAGCGGAGCAAAGTAAACTAGTAAGGGTAGCAAGCAAGCAAGCATATAAATTTTCGAATAATATCTGAAACTTGAAATGCCGAGGAGTGTTATAACGGTAGCATACCTTCCAGTAATATAACGTAAATGGCTCTACCTGCACCGCTATGCGGTAACTAGCTGTACCGCTTTTACTCGGAAGGGTTGTGATCCAAAATAACCCCGCCCGATATGTCGCCCGGCTAGGTCGTCTCATTTTCTATGTCCGCGGGTGTACAATCCACGCTTATACTGCCGTTTGGGTGCATTACATCGTTATTTCAGTCTTATTAGATGCTTCTCTGGTACACAGGAAATTACCATGTAGCAAAACAAAAACACTTACCTCGGAGCGTCGTTTATCAAAGCCAACTTGCCGAAATCATCTCCTTCCTGCAGTGTTGTTACAGTGCCCTTGCCGTGTATAACCACGTCAACGGAACCCCGTAAAATGATGTACCACGACCTGCCCTCGTCGCCCTGATGGAACACTGACAAAAACATGAACGTTACATTTGCGCCTATCATGATTGGCAGATCCAATGGGGCAGTTATAGATTATAACTGACAAGTGTCAGTCATTACGCCTCTCGAAAAAAGTATCTGGAGTTTTACTGGATATCATCCCATGCTCTGTATTCATAATGTATGCTTCACCTTCATTCGATTTCATTAATTCAGTATACATATTGCCATCGACTGAATATCTTTCCTTATCAAAATAATAAATTTCAGTCAATCACAAGCCACCATATTATATTTTAACAGTGCAGAAGGCAGAATAAATTAAGTCATTTCAAAATTGGGAAGTTTATTAAAATGCTATGTTTTTACCTAAAGAAGTAGTGTATTGCCTTACCTACGGTCTGACTATTCTTAATATAGGGTTAACATACGAACCAAGTATTTTCTAAATGGATAGAATTTGGAGGAGCATGCGGCATGTTTGTGTGTGTTCAAAGCTCATCCAACAAACACAATTTTTTCCGGGGTTTTGCGCCCGCTTTTTCGGTTATCGGTATAAACTTTATATAATTAATGGTCTTCTTCATCATATGCATGTTTTAAAAAGAGCTAACAGAACAGAACAAAAAAAGCGTTTGCTTTACTGGGTAGGTTCGTTTTTATATTTTTTTTAACGACATCTTTCTTGATAACTGTAATTTACAGATAGACATGAGAATTCGTTCCCTCAGATGTGAGCTTAAAACTATATTAGTTCCTATAAAGCAAGCGTCAACTTCATAAGTAGGTTCTGCCTCTTCAGCCAAAGCTAGCGGGTTTTCAAGCCGAATGGAAAATTTCGAGTGTTTTTATTTGTTAACGATGGTCATTGAAATTTTTCTTAAGATTGAAATATTGAATCCAGTTTTGCAAAACTCTCCACTTGACGCAATTTATTAGTTTCAGAAAGTTGATGCTATGCTGGATAAAATGAAAGTGTTATAAACGTTGATGTTGAAAAAACCCTGGCGAAAGGAATTTTAAAATGGTTGGATCCAGATTAGAACACATGTTTCAGACTCCCAAAAAATGTGCAGAAAAATTTATTGTGAAGTTTGCGATTAAGTTCTTCCACATTCACAAAGTAGATTCGGACAGATTCGGCTTTTGTACTCGACGAAATGCTAAAGTGCATTAAATTGTTTCATTCTACAAAGATCATTTCAAACGGAATTCCTTATTTAGCGACATGCAGATGCACTTTTCTTGATTTGACACGAAGAAGTAATGTTGAATTTAACAACTGGATCCAAAGAGCTTGTCCTAGAATTTGTCAGATTCGTTTAATTATTAAATACAGTCCCAGCCTGTTCTTGTTACGACCGAGAACAATTTCTCGCCCTTAAAGGGATTGAAATCGTATGTGCAATTGACAATGAGTCGAAAGCGTTTGAACAACGTAGCCATTCTACACGTTTATCACGAGCTAGTCGGCAAATTAAATTTGGATAAACTGATGGACGAATTTATTGTAGGGAATAGGAAACGAGAACAAATGTCTTTGTTTTGTCAAAAAATGTTTCGTAAAGTGTCTTACACACGACACGTACCACATGTCCGCAGACTGTACGGACGTGTAGTTAGTATTGTAGACAAGCATGGGCGTATCCAGCTTTTGATCTAGGGGCGGGGGGGCAAAGCAGAAACGTCCTGTAGAGTATAATACAACATAAATAGAAATAATAAATGTATATAAGAAATAGGTACTTAAGTAATTAATGAAGTATTTCTTTCATGAATAATCTTCGTGGATTTTCTGCAAGGCGACTTAAGACATCTTCTGTGAAATAAAGACCCAACTTATTTATATGTTTTCTATGTACACTGATCATACAAAGCCCCTTTATTACTAATTCCGTTATTAATGAACTCCGTTAGGTGAGGCGCATTCACTTGCATCGCTCTCGCATTTAACAAAAAATGAGTTTATACATGTTATTTTGGAGAATAAAGATCCGTGATCCACATAATGTATAATAATATACGAAGTACCAAAGGAACATACATTTCACCTTAAAACCTCTACTGATAGGAGCACGATTTCTGATTCAGAATTAAGACATCTCAAAGACTAATGCATTAACCGATGCGCTTTTAGTACACTTTCAACTCCTCACACCAGAAGCTTTAGAAATCTAAGCTGGGAGTTCATATGTATAGGTGCTAAAGATACAATTGTAGTAATTTTTACTCCCCAGGGAAAGAGACTCGATGGATAATTAAATTATTAAAACTCCGAATGACAAATGCCTCAGCATTATGTGTCAAGCCAACCTTCTTAGATCGCCAGTGCATTGCTATCAAAAATTAAGCGACTACTTAATATTTGAACCAAATTAAGCTTCACTTAAATAAACTGAAATATATTTAATTGCATTTTTAACAACACACCGGGTTTTAATTCGTGCTAATAATGCTTTTACTGGATTCCTAAAACTTATATTAAATAAATTGACTTTCATAAACGTGAGTTCGGATGGATTATTAGTTTTTTTTTGTATTAATTGTTATAACGTAATGTGTATTTAGAAATTTGGTGCAAAAGTTAGAGTTATCACCGAATATAAGACAGATTCTGATGTGATTCCATATAACAGTAGTTAGTTGAACAATCTTTATAGGAAAAGGTAGACGAGCTGAACTAAGCAGAAATCGTGTTATGATTCATCCTGACCAAGATAGTCTTTTAAAGCTATATCCGCCCTAAGACAACGATTCGTAACAACAAGAATGTTGCAATTATAGCTTCAAAACGCACATATCATCGATTAAGCTTGGAAACCATTTGACAACGACTTATTAGAGAAGGTCATTTGCAAGGGTCAAATATGAGTTCTGAATGAAAATTGTGAAATACACTTGCCTATAAATTTTACTATATTTACAATTTTGTAAATAAGACAATTTTTAGGTGTACACACATAATTAAGCAGCTAAATGTATGGGAAATTGGAAAGGCCCAAAGTTGGCAACCCAGGTCCAGGGGAGGGGGCACCTTCTCCCCCCTTGCCCCCCCTTGGGTACGCCCATGTAGACAAGTTTTTGTATAAAAGGCGTTTTCCCGTCGCTTATATAGTTTTCGTCTTCGGACACGTACGTGCATGCGGAGGATGCAGGCTAAGTTTTTCTTGTTCTTTAAGTGAACAAGATTACAAGATTACTCCCCTTCCCCTCAGTAACGTATGCAAACGCTTTGGCGCTGTTTACATACTTCCAGTATTTTAACGCAGGATTGTTTTTAATTTTATTGGGACAGTCAACAGACAAAATTGTCTGTATTCGGCTGGAGAAAATCCACTGAACTATATAAAAAAGTGCTACATAGCCCTAAAATTATAATTTATTGTGCGGTGGAGAAAATTTGGCGTCACTGGTTCTTATCCTTTTTTTTAAAGAAAATGGATAGTGCCACTGTAATATCTGAACGTTACATTAATATGGTGAACACCTTTTTCGTACCTGACTTACAACAAGAAAACTGGATCTTCTAAATATGTTAGTTCACTAAGAAGGGACCACAGCATACATCACCACAGCATGCTGTTCTTTGTCGCCTGTTTCTTAACCGTTTCATTTCGAGATATGGTGACGTTTTACCACCTTCTCGGTGCCCTGACTTGTCCATATACGATTTTTTTTCTACGGGGCTACATGAAGTCGTGAGTTTATTAGGCTAAACGAAGCGGTGCGCCAAGAAATCATTTTAACCAACTTGCTAGAAAGAGTGGCGACCGCAATTTTCGTGAACGATTTCAATAATTAGCGAAAACGGACATTTCATACCAGATGTAATTTTGCGTTCATGAATATTTAAAAATGCGTTGCTCTTACATAATATGTTGTTTAACCAATAGTTTTCTTTAGAGTAAAAATTAAAAATTAATTAGTATTGATGTCGCTAGTAAACACCCTGAAAACCAAATTTCATTTGCATTTCTCGTTTTCAAGCTATGACCATAAGAAATGTTCCCGCTTATAGAAACCTAAAAACGCTACCCTGTAAACCTATTAGTCCGGCAAAGTTTAAATATATAAGTAAATTATTGATGCAAGGCGGTTGGGTCACATTTACATATGTATGTTTGAAGTAAATCGAATTTAGATACTCAAACCTAGCCGGCGATGTCAACTTAGCTGCGCTGCCAGATTAAGCGATTTATCACAACGACTTTTTGCACTGACGACATGTGAAGGAATTCTGTGGTTAATATAAAATATGTATTGGTCGATATCCATATTCAAAGACGACTGCAACTTACTATATTAGTAAGAAGTAAACAGTTCTGTATACTGGAAGCTTATCAGCGACTTAAATACTATAGAATAATGTACAATTTGAATTAAATTAATACTATTCGTATTTTCTATGCTCTTTCAATCGGAGTTATAATGATTAGTTTCGTTCATTAGCACTCGAAAAGATAATACCACGTTAAGTTTTAATACATGTGTTAATGGTATTGAAAAAGCTGTCAGGGTTAGTTGAAACATTGCTTTTCCTTTTGTGTTAGTTTCGGAACTTACGTTGTTTATTTTTCAGGGCATGTGGAATGTGGATTTAGATTACAAGGGATGTGCGAGTCGGCTACATAGAAATACCATATGTAGCAAATGTTTGTCTTCATTTCCAATTAGTTTTACGTTCTAAGGTACAGTGATACTTTATAATCTATGTTGTGTAGCGCACAAATATAATACTTGAGAATAGTCCATGCAATTTGATATAATAATTATTTGGTTATTTAATACGTGCATAAAAAGTTCAATACCAAAAATTACATAGACAATTACATTGCTAATAATCCTTGCTTATTTAGAATTTTATTCGTTACTTTATCGGCACAGTATAATATGTATTATGTACGTACAGGGAACGTTGATTCAACGCTAACGCTTATTTTTTAAGAAACCAATATTTTGTAACTTGCTCGGAAAATGCCCCACAGCATTCTTTCTGTTGCATCTGCTGCATGGATGCATCCAATATGTTTCTTTGCTATAGAGGATGAGGAATTTCACTTACAGACAGTGCCTGCCCTGGGATGTGCTTCGAAGACGATCACCGACGCCAGTTCCCTTTTGATCGAGTTCGACAGATGAGAGAGCGCCCTGATGTGTAGCAACTCTTCGTATATTGTTTCCAGGTCGTCCGCCGTCCTTTCGTGACTCCTGCGAAAGACAATTTCAAATTTACATAATTGGTCGGAGATGACGCTCATCGAGAAGTGTCATTTATACTTCATTTACGAGGTGGAATTTGATCGATTGCGCGATTTTGGGATTGAACGTCATGAAAATTGGGCTGAGAAAGGTGAATGTTTATGATTTATAGGTCGCGAATGTTTAAACTACGATATTTATCGATACGTGTTGCGAAGCCGGAAAACAGACTTTCTCATTCCTTTGCTATAATGTCCGAATAAATATTTATATTTGTATAAAGATCTTATATAATTTTGTTCAATGTTAGTTTTTACAAGTACATTGAATACGTATATGGTGTTAGTATTTTTTTAGTGCTGCGAGCCAGTCAAGCTTTGAGAACGGTAGATAAAGACTAAGCGATTTCAGCTTATTAAGCTTCATCAGCATGGTTATAGCCCCAATGCAGAGAACACGGAACAGGTTACAGGTCTCCACTAAAGGCGGTTGGGTAGCATTACCTGCAGATGGCATTTGTGTAGCTTATAGGATCTATTGCGCTCACTTATTTAATTATTTTGTTTTTAAGTAGTTAAATGGAACAACTTAATATGAACTAGAGTTAATGTATACAACATAAAGCAATAATATATAAACTATTAGCAGGACACAACGTACAACTAAAAATTTGGAGAAAAATCTATACCTAGTTGTAACAAACCACAGACCAGTTGTGGCATTATTTACCCATAAGAATCTTTCTTCAAAGCACTTCGAAAGAAAATACAAACCCGGAAAAGCAAACGTAAACGCATATGCATTGTCGAGGTTACGTACATAGACTCAAATACATTAAAAGCAAAGATTCTGGCAGTAGTAACCACAACGCTTACGACGTTAAAAAAAAAACTGTTAAACAACATTGATTCGAAATTGACAAACAGCAACCAGGTCTGATCATCTGGCAACTTGGGAAGTCGCATCACTAACAGATGTAAATAAAGTGAAAAGGTTACAATTTCAAGTAATTATTACATCACAAATTCAAGTAAGGCGTGCACCAAATTTTAAAATAATATAATAATAAGCATGATTATGTAACCAATGGTACGATTTTGAAAAGAATAAATGAGTTCAAAGACCTTGGTGTTATATTTGACAGTAAATTTGCATTTTGCAAGCAATTCTCCACCTCTACTAACTTGCCTTTTAGGTCATAAGGCTTCATGTATAGTATAGTTAAAAAACTTACGCACCTTGCAGATGTTATTGTTTTTCTTTGTTCTATCTAAGTAAGAATATGAGTTATTATTGTGGTTTTCTATACACTGATGTGACATTGTCAGCTGGAGTCTATTCAAAGAAAGTTTTTAAAATTCAAGCTTTTCTTAGCAGAGGCCGTTATCCATTTAGGAACTATGACCAATACTTCTATGCAATTTACTCAAAAATAAAATTGGTTGTAGTTTGTTACTTAATAAGATCAACTTTTTCGTACCCCAAAATTTCTCTAGGATAGGCAAACCTTCTATAGTAGTAAAATCATACAAATGTTTCAGTTAAGTCACCAATTAATTATTTATAGTTACTATAATGTTATTTCTGACTCCTGTGACATTTGTTTGATCTTGTTGCATCTGTTATTAATTAGGAACTTGCTTGATTTTTTTCACTCTATTTTTTTTCATATGAAGTTCTCCTATGTTAGAAAACGGCAAGTAATAGTTTTTTTTCTTAAGGTTCATCTGTATACTAATAATAAAACGACACATTTCGAAAGAAATCGGCGGTTTTAAACGCGAGTTCAAACGTACCGAGATTGGCTAAATACAAAATTGCGTCACGTAACAGTAATAAGGCCCCGCCAACCAAGGTCACTCGCTGCCAAGGTTACTAGACATACATACTACTAACCTCGGTTCGCTGCATAAATATAATTACGCAAATCTGTTGCATAGTGATTTGTTCATTACCGTTATGTGACGTCACCGTCCGCCGCAGCCGTTTGCGCGCTTTAATTAATCGCCTTTGGTTTAACTTCAATCTGTGAAGTTATTTAACAACCAATCACCGTAAATGAATCATCACTGAAATTGTAATTTTCTTCTCTATTCTTTATGACAATAAAAATTTTTCATGCAAGCTCCTAATTGCATGGTCATTATTATTATCTAATTTGTTTTGATCGGTAGTTATTCCTTGTTTCTTACAGTGTGTTTTGCTAACATTCATGCAGTTATCTAGAAGAGATCAGCTAGTATGATACTGTTTGTATAACACAACGTAACGTAACATACACTATTGAATTGATTAAAATTTAAAACACTTATAAAATAGTTAGCTAACAATGTTTTGGTGTCATTGGGATCTTGATCTTTGATTCTTGGTACATTAAAATGCCCAATTAATATGAAACTGTTGCTTCGTATATTATGTTGTTCTAAACGGATTAATTTAGAACGGCAATGCGTCCGGTTGTCGAGGTCAAAATGTAATTGTATCGACTTGTTTCAAGCGAGACAACGATCTCTAGAAAACTCACATAGCATTAAGGAAACTTAAAAAACAAATACATACCTTAGTAGGAACAAGTAGAACGAACAACTAACCAGCAAAATAATAGAAACTACTTTCGTCTTTTCAGGTGTTCTTTCAGAAAAATATAAATAAAAAAAATCTCTTACAGTAACAACGAATCAACGAAAGAAAACAATAAGATAGATGCATAAGGAAAAGGGAATATGCTGGCAACGTATATAAGCTCAAATATTAATACAGCTTGTAGATAGCTCACGATCGGTGACACACCAAATAATTGCTATTAACTTTTAGATCTCTTCATAATGTGTTCTAGTGTTAGGTTCTTGTGTTGTCGATATTGTTTGTGTTGTAACAGTGATGTCTAAAAAAAGTGTATACAAGGAATCATACAATTATGGTACAGAAAATCTCGGGAGACGGCAGCCGCCTTCGAAGCACATTGAGTCGCCAAATGTACGGGGAGAGCACTACCCAACAAGAACACAAAAGCCACCCAAGAAAAGCTGGAAGAAGAAATCATAGTGACAAGAACAGAAAGAAGCAGTAAGTAAGAAAGCACTGTACAAAAACCAGGAAAACATGGAAAGAAGTCCAGCCACAAAAAAGTTGGGATAGTCCTAAAGAAGCTCCAAGGTATAGAAAAGAAAAGAAACTAATACACAAGACGAGAAAAATTCCGGTGGAGTAATATCATCCCATCTAGAGACCCAATAAGCGAATGGATAAGCACATACGAAATCGATATCGATTTACCATCAAGAAACAGCAACATAAACAGGTATCAAACAATTATTTTAAATTCTAAAATTTTAAGTTCATAAAGTGTTCTAGTGCTAAGTTCTTGTGTTTACATTGTTATTGTGATTATCGTTACAGTGAAGTAGTTCCGCGAATCTAGACAAGTGTATATATAAGAAATCACGTAATCGTGGAAAAAAATCCAGTAAGACTGAAACTACAAAATATACATTGAGAACATTATCAACCGCAACACAAACACCTTGTAAGACAAATAAGAAGATGACTGCAAATCACAGACGAAACATATGCCCAGAGGGACCTTGGAAGAAACTATTCAAGAACCACAACCAAAATACAAATCAAAGAAGAAGAAATCATATCGACTATAACAGAAAAGAGTAAAAAACCAACAACGGTGGAGAGAATAATAGCAAAATCAAACGTAACTGAAGAAAAAACAATGGTCAGAAATCGCAAAAGACAAGTAAACAATAAATAGGGAAGTCCTAAAGTTATAAACAAACTCAGGCAGCAGCTCGTCCGAGGAAGAACAAGAACAATGCAGCCAAATTAAACTATCATCCAACACGGATGCTAATAAAAAAGTATCCGCTAGTAGGATGCCCTAAAAACCTCCCCACTCCAGTCCCAAACTCCTGTAATATGCGCTACGTGGAAGCCCACTAGCAACAAGCATGTAACTCCTCCAACCCAGGAGACGTAGCCGGCCCGGCGGTATATCCGGGAGCGGCAGAAATGCCTACCGTACGCTGGTTCAATCAATCAACGGCAATGCGTCCGGTTGTCCTTCGTTCGTAATCTAAAGCTAATTTCTTAAAGATTTGCCATAAACTTTAGTGTTTGAACCATGCAATTACTTTTATTTGTGAATTGCAGCTAGATTTTTAATTATTACTAACACTCTTAGAGCAATTATGATGTGATTATCAGTTAAGCTGAATACCTATTACCTTTATTTAAAAGCCATACTGTACCTAATACTTTTATCCTGTAACTGCAACAAATTACGTAGGATTTTTTTTTGCGGATAATTAACGCTGACAGCATCTCATAGCTTATTTCATACTGCAGCGAATGCAGCGCTTCTGCGGTACGCTTAACCTCTGCGGAACAGCATAAAACTTCCGCGCGTCAGTCTATGTGGAAACCGGAAGTTATAAATTATGATGGAAAACTCACCCGCGGAACCGTCCCTCCTAATATAATTTCCCCATTATCCGAATCGAATAAAATTTTCATTGCCACCTGTTGTATCGTCGGTTGTTATTGGACGCTGAAAGTAGCGTGGGAGAATTCCACAAACTGTTCGTAAAGTTTACACCCTGGGTTTTTAATAGTGCCGTTAAAGTTATTGATCAATTCCGTGCTTTGTATACTTTTTTTCCGGCGAACGGTGCTTGAATATTCCAATCGTAAATCTTTCCGATGCTTGTTTTTCGCGTTTTCCAATATGTCTGCAAGGGTTAGTTGATTTTCCTATAATGTTTACTGGATTACTTCCACATCCAACGGATGGGAAGTATTGTATCGCAAAAAAAATTTCAAAATTTTTTTTGCTCATTCGTTTTAAAATGGCCGAAAACGCAAAAAAACAAAATTKGAGCAAAAATATTTCTTGTCTGTGTGTCTGTGGTATTGTTTGTGGACACGATAACTTTCGAAAGACTTAACATATGAACTTGAAATTTGGMAAACGTATAAATCTCAACTACCCAAAGCGACCTATTGTKTGTGGGGTAAGTAGGGTATCGGGAAGGGGGCGAAATTGGGGGGTAACTACCCTTTTTGTAAATTTTTATTTGTTTTCGTTTTAGTATGTGATTAGTAGTATAACTGCGAGTATTATTCGTTCTTATAAATTTTCGGTGCAGAACTGTTTAGAAGATATCAGTAAAAAGCGTCACTTACTGAAAACGGTTTTTCCTAAATATTTCCGAATATTAATTAATATTTTCAAAAAATGAAAATACCATCAGATAGGAAATAAACTTTCTCACAAAAAGTGTTGAATTTTGGTATGATACATAAAATGTAATTTTTTGTTAAGTTAATAATTTTCGAGTTATTTGGAAAAAACCGATTTTAAAATTTGTATATTTTTGCTAATATCACGAAGACTGTTTCTCTTAGAAAAAATGTGTAGAGAGAGAAAAAAAATCAAAACCTGATTAGTAATCGTATAGTATAAGAAATAAAAACGTAAATGTCATTTTGACAACTGGATGTGGAAGATTGATTCAATTTGCAGCGGTTTTTTATCTGAATAGCAGAATATATAAATATAAGTTTACGCAAATTTGTAATTCTCAACTGTTAAATACATTACTGTTTAGTTTTCTGTTGTTAAGCTACTATAGGTCCATTAAAATTGACATTTTTGTTTTCTATGTACTATTTTGACAATAAATAAATAAACGAAGAATGCGACTAGCCTCAGTTTTTCACCATTGCTTTTCTTTACATAAAAGCCTCTAAAACAGGTTAGAAAAAATACATTAGTAACATTTTTTTGAAAGGCGCCTTCTGCCTATATAAAAAATAGTTTTAGAACATTTTACGATTAATTGTAATCTCGTTAAAATTTTTGCAAAATTGACTACACATTAGCTGGTTAAATTTGAATAGGGCCCTTAAAAGATATAACATTTAGACGTTTTGTGGTTATTTAGCTTTGTTGCATCGTTACCACAACAATTAAGGAAAAATTGGAAACAAATTTTTTTAGGTTCTTAATTAAATGGAGATTTTTAAAGCTGTTTTTTTTATATGCGAATCTTGGAGTTATTTACGTTTATTGTATAGCGGGTAATGTGGGAACGTAGTATCATGCCCGTGGTGAATACAGTATTTTATTATTAATTTCGAATTCGAAAATAAAATAAAAATTTTGAATACGAATGTATTCAAATAGTTTGATTTTTTACTTTGATCTTCACAGTATCTATGACTACTACAGCCGGGAAAACTGGAAGTAGTWTTTCCATGGGATCTTTGAATGAACTCACGAACATAACTCACCATTTGTGTAGTCTTTTTTTGTTTTGTTCGATATCGTCCTGTAAAAGTTTTCAGCAAAAGAATATTTGGCATTTATTCTCAATCATTATATAATTGACAGTGGGAATGATATATTTGATTGTTGATTGTTGCAAAATTTTGAAAAAACGCATTTTATCCTAAATTAAAATAAAGTTACATTTAAAATGTCATTTTCTGTAGATGGAGCCACGTGCAAAATTGTCGTTAACTGGTCGGTAACTGGTCCGTTTAGGGAGTCTTTCTTTTACGATCTGCCAATGCACGTATTTGATCCGGACAATGCATTACGCAGCGTTATCCAGTTTTATTTAACTGACTTTAAGTTAATTTATAATTGCAAATTAAGTTTCATTCCATAAAGTAAATAACGTTTATACGATTAAAAAATCATCACTGTCTCATCGTCGAACATACGAAATATGGTGAATTCTGAAATGCCAATCGGTGACCATAATACCGTCAGATTTGTTTGTTTATGTGTTTTCATGTATCATAAAGCATTCCAATGAACGAAATGGTGGCGCTCAAGTAAATAATCAAAACAAACAAATGCTTTGTTTGGACTGGTTTGCTGTGATATCACCATTTCGTTCACTGTAATCGAAATCAAAATGTAATGATTCATTAATTGTAATATCGCATTAGATGGAAGAAAATAGGCAAATCATCAATTAGTGTGGCTTAAATGTTGCAACTAAACAGTATTGTTTAAAGTCGATCACATTTCTCGCATTTCTGCGGTGCACTGCCGATATAATTAATCTCGCATGTAAATTTTCCTTTGAAATATGTACTTCATCAAACAAACGCTCGATCGTTAAAACACATTTCCAGTAGTTTAAAAAAAATCACATACAAATTAATTGAAAATTTAACAGAATGTCCGCTGTGTCAGCTAATTGCTAAATAAATAGGTTTTTTTTGTTTCGAAAAAAAAACGAATTTCTCTGAAAAGGTAATCTTGTGGTATGTAACCATAACCAATGATTTTTAAGTCACAAGTTCAAAGGGTTATATCTCTTCAAAGTGAACGAATACTGCAAATATGCCAAAAATACATTTGTTTTAAAAAGAAATACTAGAAATGCAAATTTTTTAAATACAAACACACCGAACGCGTTTTTAAATATAATTCTCAGATAACAATTAATTCAAAATAATAAACTCAAATTGATTCTTTAACAAATTCTATTGTTACAAGTATTATTGCGTACCATGAGTACAGCTTTATTCGAAGACATTAGCTGTATATTGTATAAAAGTATAACATTAACTCACGGCTTTCGAAGGATCAGCCTCATCATAGCATCTGGTCCCCGGTGGATCAGTGTCGCAATACAATCCTGGACTTGATCCTCCGCAGTATTGACGTCTTCCAGCGTAGGGAGAGCTACAGCACCCTCTTCTTCTTGCCAGAATCGATATAAGAAGCACTTGTCTTTGAAAGGTTGTTCCCTTGCAACTGCGAAAAAAAGAAATTTCTTGAATGTTCGTCAACTTTTTTGTTAATGCAATAACTGATTTTTACTTGTATAATATCAAAATTGCCTTACCGTGAGCTATAACTCCCTCTTCCAATAAAGCTTGCCACATCCCAGCAGCTTGTACTCTTGTGTGAATAGCAGATGAAAGTGATATCATCCAGTCCACCAATTCCGTTCCGGGAGCGCATCTTCGAACCAGTTTTCCTGACATTTTCCTGTCTTTTAGGCAAGTATTTTGGCCTAAAATGTAAAATATACTTGGATGACGTACTATATAAATTACAGTCCCCAACAACGTTAATGTTAAAAAGAATCCTTTTACATAAATATATGAAATTCTATTTAGAAGTCAATTATTATTTTAATAAAATGTTAATGGATATTTCACAATTAATAATGACTTTATCACCTTTACTAACATGTAACATAGAAAAAAATTTTGGATTAAAAGAGTGTATGTAGTACAAGAGTATAACATTTTTCACAAATTACCAAAATTATACAACCCAGAAATTGGGTTAGATAAAGTCTATTGCCACGTAATTAATTTAATTTACTAAGGAGCTAAGGAATCATTACAAAGGAATTCGTTGAACGAAGTAGCTCATTAAAATTATATTAAACTCCTGTTTGCAATTCAAAGGAAATTCATTATTGTGAAAAAATCCTTTGCGTTCCTCTAATTGTAATATTTACTTGCAAAGGATATAAAAGCATTTAGTTCCTTTAGAGACAAATACACTTCTAGACCAAGCACTCGTTATTAAAATGTACACCAACTTGACTATCCCAATATAATACTGGAGTTTAAGGACAAATTTATGTATAAAAATTGGGCAACAGGTGTAAGTGGAGTGCTTTTCGTACCAGTCAAACAATGAGGCAGCTGTAAGAACGTTTTCTTGAAGTATTTTCAGAACAAACTCTTCGTTCAAGAAAGTTTCCCACCGCCACAATTTTGTAAGGAATTCTGTCTATCTGCAATGTAAGTTCACTCTTAAAAGTGTAGCACGTTTTGCGCAACAGAACAAAAGTTGGCTGTATCAGTAAGCAAAGGATTATTCATATAAGGTGTAAGTTACATACGAGGGGTTACGACTGTATATTATACAGCTTGAAAAGTTTTTAGTAAACAAAATTTATTGCGGCTACTATGATTACTACAAAATTCTATACATAAGTTGCCTATGTCTTATAATCATAAATTGAATTATAATAACAGTTATTAAGTATATGTTTTTGAAAAGTTTATAAGATATAAATATAAGAATTTAGGATGGCAATGCCATCTGTCAGCATTACACTGACATGATGACAAAGCCACCTAGCTGCCTTAACGGGTACTACTTCCTAAAGGAAGTGACCTGTAGTCTGACAAATTGGCATGCAACTGCATACTTCAATTTGACAGCAGGCCCCCACGGCACTTTTTGCTAACGGGCAAGAACCAACATACATTAAAATGCATGTCTATGCTGTGCTGTCTACACCTCAACCAACTGCAGATAGTACTATTTCGTTGTCATTACAGCTCATCAGTGCAGTTTAGGTCTAGTGTAGACAACACGGCATAGAACTGGTTTTGCTTATATACCAAAGCAATGGTATGATGAAAGTAAGAATTTAGGATGGCAATGCCATCTGTCAGCATTACACTAAACTGCACTGATGAGCTGTAATGACAGCGAAATAGTACTATCTGCAGTTGGTTCAGGTGTAGACAGCACAGCATAGACATGCATTTTAATGTATGTTGGTTCTTGCCCGTTAGCAAAAAGTGCCGTGGGGGCCTGCTGTCAAATTGAAGTATGCAGTTGCATGCCAATTTGTCAGGCTACAGGTCACTTCCTTTAGGAAGTAGTACCCGTTAAGGCAGCTAGGTGGCTTTGTCATCATGTCAGTGTAATGCTGACAGATGACATTGCCATCCTAAATTCTTACTTTCATCGTTCTTTTAATCTTGCGCCAAATAGTCTGTTGTTTTCTAAGCTTAAATTTTGGTAAGTGCGTGCAACTAAAGTTAAGTCTGACACTACCATTAAGTTTTATGGTTGTTCTACCAAAACTCGCGAACCTGCTTATTTAGTTAGCATCTCTTAGGAAGATAATAATGACCAACTAGTATGAAGAGGGGTCTTACAAGTGGAAAACAGACAGCTTACGGCTTGAAGTTAATATATGCCCTAAATATTAAATTTAATTCCTAAGGATGACAAAGATTAGAATATCGTCTTGTTTACCGCAATCCTAAAGAAATATTTTGTGTTTAAAAAAATCCGCTGACGATAGCAGTTTGGAGGCACCACCAGGTACAAAAGCGCAACTATTTAATGTTAATCTCTGAAATTAACATACTCAGGAGCAAGGTCCTTAAAACCCATCCCGCCCTCGCGATGCTCTGGCTGGGTGTCTCCGTGATGGGTTCAGCAGGATTCGGTTGGTCTGGCGACATCGACCGTTTCGGCGGAGGCGATACAGACTGCTGCTGGATCGAGTTGCCTTTGGCGTTGTTGACTGCGGTGCCGAACCCTGAAACGAGCAAAAAGGTAGTGTAATTAAAAGTTTCGAAGCACCCCGTGCAAGGAAGCTCGCGCCGGTAACCCCGTCGGCAACGCACGGTGTCGGGATTAAATTTGCGAAGGTTTATTGAAAACTATAAATTTGTCCAGTTGGGGGTAAATTCGTTTCGTTTTATGGCCGGTACAGTTGGCGATGCATTCTATTTTGTTACTAGATGCTTCAATCTCCATGGAACTATACGACCCCGATGAAAGTCGAGAATCTTCGAAATCTCTTTATTTTGCGATGTGATTCGCAATATTTTATTTGCGGAATTGGATTACATTATTTTTTATACGTTGTTTGTACTATTTTCCCACTTTATTTTAATGCAACGGAACTTTTCCAATTGGGTTTCTTATGGCGAAATCAAGAAATAAAAGAATAACTAAAATTAGAAATAGTTATTTTTGTATCTAGAATGCAAAATGATACTTTTACGTTCAAGAATGGAAGTTATCCATTCGAGAACGCATATCATTTCGCATTTGAGATATAAACAATATTTTTTCGAAAACTGCAATAAAATGAAATAATTGTATGTATAACTATTTAATTTGTACTTGTACTGTAACTATTGTTTGAATCAAGACTTTTAGGTGCGATGGTGTTGCCTGTCATAACGATAGCAACCTAATAAACAATAAACATTGTTTGTCAGAAAAAGTAATTTCAGAATTATAATATATTGTACTTATTCTTATTCAAAAAGGGTGTGAAAGAGTGTTTAATTGAAAATGAGCTCGGAAGGTGAAGAGGAGCATTTACCAGTAGAAGTATTGGAAGCAGCAGCAAAGTGCCGTTCCACAATTAATCCCCAAAAAATCATCGAGACAGTACGAGACCGCATACAACGAATTTGAAGCGTGGTGCAGTTCAGAGAAATTTCAAAAAGTGTCCGAAGCGGTATTACTGGCATTATTTAGAACATAAAATTAATAAAGTTAATCCTTTAACATTCTGGTCAGTATATTCAATGCTCAAATGTACACTGAATACTAAAGAAAATGTAAATATCAGGAAATTTTAGAAACTAATGCCATATTTGAAAAGCAAATCAGTTGGATACCGTCCAAATTCCACACGTCCAGAATACTAACGAAAAAAGAAATTGAGAGATTTTTACAAGAAACACCTGATAGTAGATTTCTGCTAGAAAAGGGAATTCAAATTAATATAAGTCTATTGACTTATCTAATTCTGAGCAACTTTTCAGGTCATTTTAATTATTGGTGTTTGTGGAACTTTGACAAGAGATGAGCTACTGAAAATAACGACAGATGATGCAGAAGACAAAAATTCAATTATTATTATAAGGATTCCTGATTTCAAAACTCATAATCCGAGATGTTTTGTGACTTCAAGTCCAGACCGCAAATACTCTGCTTTACTTCAGGCAGTTACTACAAGATTTTTTGTTAAGTACTTTAAAAAAATGTGTTAACCAAGTGCTTGGCGTTAACAAAATAGGGAATGTGCCAACGTATCTCAATTTGCCTCATCCAGAAACTTATACAGGGCACTGCTTCAGACGTTCTTCCGCCACKCTGTTAGCCGACGCAGGCGTCGGTATTACCTGGATTAAATGACTTGGGGGGGGGGGTGGCGTTCTAGTTCAGTCGCAAATAAACTGTCACCATCTTTAGCAGAACCTACGGAACTTACCAAAAATAAAACGTGCGCAGTAAACTTAAACAATTATAGCAGCAGCCTCATTAGACACCCAGAACTAAAAGCTACGATAACTGATAGCACTAGATCTGGCATAAATTTAACTCACTGCAATATCGGTACTTTCTATTTACAGGTAGTGCAAAATAAATTGTAATCGTCTGGTTACTGTTTTTGTATGTAATAGTTACTGTTTTGTCATTAAAATGTTATATTATGTAAAATTAGTATTAATAAAATCATAAATAAGTTTCAAATGAATGATTAATTATTTCAATATTGGTTTTATGTTCTAGACCAACAAATACTTCGGTGTTCTAGAACACCAAAGTATTTGACAGCTAGGTGACAAAAAAGGTTCGCTTTGTCAGCTGAAAATTTAGCGAAAATGTCAGCTTTTGATGACAGTTTTCGAAAAAGTAACGTTTCAAAGATTAAACCCCAAGAAGGCCAACTTTATCCACTTTATTAAGAAACGTGCAATTTGCGTAGCGCATTCCGCTACCAATAGCCATCATCAGCGCCTGATAGTAAACGAATCACAAAAAAATTTAATAAAAAGGGCGTTGTCAAATTAGAAATAAGCAGTCTTGACTTTAAGGAAAATGTAGCCTGGATGTCAAAAACACAAATATATTGTTACGTCTAGGGGCTCGAAAACTGCGGATTTCTAACTTCCTGCTTCATGCTTCAAATACACTAAGCTGAACACACTAGTCTAAGACACTACCACTTTAACACCACTAATTCACTAAATCACTATACTGCACACTAAGTCTTTCGCTCGCTAGAAAACTGTTATCAGAATTCAGAAGTGCCCGCGCTCTCTCCGTCAGGTTATTTATACCCCCATCGAAAATTCCAAAAGCGACACCTTCCAGATGCTATCGAAACTTAGCGAAGGTTCGATTGATATAATTCTCTGGAGAGTATCGAAATTCCCTGCCATCTGTCTGTAGCTAGGATCACACCTTACAGTGTCCTACTAGACCGCATCTACACGCTTGCAACACCGGTCCACAGATGGCGCTGATTTCGCAACATTACCCTCTCCTTAGACACTGATCGCCCCGATCTCCGATCTCGGGATCACCGTGGTACTTACTTAAACGATTTAAATATACCACCTTCATTCATTCTGGACTGCGCTGGATTCTATAGACTAAGACCTTGATTCTTATCGTTCCTTCATAGCGAGCTTTTATACGATCACTGGTGGTAATCTGCTTTAATGGGGCTCCTCCCATGTTGTACTGCTTCGTCCTTTCAATAAGTCGCGTCGATCTATCCTTCGTAGCTGGGCAGGTTGCACACTTGTAGCATTTATATAAAAATGAATTTTGATCGTTTCTACACATTCTAAAAAGGGGTTTTGAAAGACCTTCAAAATTATAAATTCCTATTCAAAAATTACGAGTAGAGGATAGAGGACTG
Organism: Rhyzopertha dominica; assembly: GCA_025024175.1. NCBI lineage: Eukaryota > Metazoa > Arthropoda > Insecta > Coleoptera > Bostrichidae > Rhyzopertha > Rhyzopertha dominica. Next base: position 11,874,765 of record QCXZ01000138.1, read on the forward strand.
TTTAATAAAACCTATTCAAATATTTTACTCGAATTTGTCTATCACAAGAATTTTTGAAGGTGACTCGTTTTCACTGAAACATCCTGTATAGTGATTGCATAGTCTAGTTGACAAGAAATTAATATTTGGAGAAAATCACAGTACTCACCACATGATACTTCATTCGAATTTGCATTCCCACTCATCTCTTCAAATCAGAACGTAAGCGATATATCACCACAATTTTAGGGAATACTTCACAATTACTTAGCGTCTATATCCTCGCAAGAAGTTCGCTTGTGTCATACGTTAGGCCCCACTTAACGCACATTAATTCCGAATGTATTTTATCTAACTGCTAACATCACGCCATAGCATAATTTTCAGTGCGACGCTGTCTGGGTTCGGGATTATACTGGTGAGCAATAAACATCCCCCTGGCAAAAATAGAATTAGCGGAAATAAACGTTGACGATCGATCAAGTGTAGGGTTAGTCATATATGGACACTGCGCCACCCATGTCCACCCAGGAGTATGTTACAAGTCACGCACGTATATATTCGCACGTGCATCCACCGCTCCCAGATATCAAATGCGAAATGTTCCTATTTATAATGCAGCTCACCTGGATGCATTATCAAAACAAACAAATGAAGCTATAGCCGATAACAACCGCTTAGGAAAATACCACAGTTGTAATCAAATTACACTTTCCAAGTATACAATATCATATCCATTATACGAGGTAGGTACATATTTTTTATTTCAGTTTATAACAACATTATTGCATTATTATAACGGCTCAGCAATAATCTCCACTCGTAAAAATGTATTCTCAGTTGTCCTTAAAAAGTGTCGACACGATGATGACATCCGCAAAGATTTTCAAATTCTTAAACGAATAATTATGACGACAGCCATCTAAACTATGGGGGTGTGAATAGTTTGTTAGAAACAGGAATCACGCACAATCCATCTTGAGCAAATTATCATAGGAGGGGATTATAATGTAAGATTTGTTCTTTACGTCACCAAAGAGATCCCAGAAGCTTAGCGCCCATTTAACACGCGTTGTTGGAGTTAAACTGCTTCGTGTTGTTAGCGTGTCTTAATTTCACTCACACCTTGGCATGTAAAAAGCTCAAAGCTTATACCTAAATGGTGGTGGAGGAATTCAGCGAATATTTGGTTCTGAAATCTCCATAAAGTTCATCCATCTTCAAGCACAGGTAACTCAACTTCGTTAATATTTTACCGTATAATAAGATGTTGAAGGTTTGAGGACGAGCAGAAAAGTTTGGTGTTACCTTTAAAAGAGACAAAGCTCTACATAGTTAAAATAAGGTTTATGTTGCAAAGTTGCGAAAAAGGATAGCCGTTTTCTTGGTTCGAATTTACGCCTGAAGAAATGTGCAATATTTCAATTCTCAAGAAACTGGTTTCCTTATCATTTGATTAAAGTTAATTAATATAAATAACTACATTTAAACAAAACTGTTTAAAATAAATAAACTACGTATAAGAAAAATAACACTTACCATTCTTTAACTTGCAACTCGCAACGAGGTCGTTCATCAATTCCTTATTCTTCTGCAACAGAAGATTTATATCAACCAACAATAAACAGGTTATTTACATTTTAGTTTATCACAAATATTATGTATGTGTTAGAAGTGAATGCGAAGCGCACATTGTGACAAAACTTTTAAGAATGAACTTAAAGTTTATAACTACAGGTAAATATATTTGCAGCGGTTGAGGACTTCAAACAATCTTTTTGTGGTGATGTTTGTTGTACATGTTCTATTTCACGACTCTGATTGTGAACTATTATCTTACAATGTCGTTTCTAGTTATGAAAAACTTCATGTTGCAGCACTTCCTAGAGACCGTCTAATGTTTTCTCAGGTCAGGTCAGGTCAGGTTGTTTCAACTAGCTAAAACCTAAAAATCTAGAAAACGAGTATTGGTAGATTTGACTAGAATTTCAATGTTGCTTTTAAATTGTGGACCGCTGCTTGCTTTAACATCTGTAGCAAATGTAGGGTTGGTGTAGCGATGTAGCATCATAGTGAATAAACACTATTCTATATTTTTACATCTGAAGATTCAGCATTTCTTGTACAGAAATGATAGGCTGGGAACCATATAGAAGTGTATGGCCTTCCCTGACAAACTACTTCTTGTCTCACCAAGCAGGAGTTATCGGTGAAACAAGGGTGTGAACATTCACTCCATGTTGTGAGAACCTACGTGAATCAAGCATCAAAGCATCATCAAAGCGCTTCTAAAAAACTAATTTTTCTAATGCCTTCGACCAATTTTCTCGGGATGTGAAAAGAAAAACTTCGGCTTATATCCTCATCTGCATTAGTGTTATCGGCAGACTTCTTGTCCTTCGCTGACAATGTAATCACGTCGAGGCACCCCATGGCTTAAACCGAACTTAACCTGTGGTATACAGCAGGTATAATCTAGCAGACACACCATCAAAAGTGTTTCAAAACTTCGTTTAGATAATAGATTCAGCTAAATCTCTAGGACTTGAAAACAATAGTAGCAAATGTATACTTTCTCTCGGCAGCGAAGTTTCAAAAAAAAAACGTGGTTCAGAGTTTCTTTACCTTTGTCCCTTACTTTATTTTGCGAAAAGTAAAATATATTACAATTTTTGATTAAGCAAACTAAGGGTTTAAACTCAAATCGGTTAACGATTATGTTCTCTTGAAAAACTGCATGTGGATATATTCCTTGAGAACATCACCTTTTTTGAAAGTTTGACCAAAAAATGACGTTGACTGACAACATGCTACATGACGCACTTCAAAATGTCTTGAGGTGAAAGAAAGACCATAGCTTCGAATTTTATTTGCTTTTAATAGCCCTATTCATGCTGCAAAGGATCTGGTTTCTCAAATTGCTCTTACTCAGGATCAAGGATCTGAATTGCACCAAATGAAAGAACCTTTGGAATGTTGGAAATGAAGAAATTGACTTGACAATCCAAAAGAAATGGGACACCTTGAAAATAAAACGAACTGCAGAGTGCTTAGGTGCATTTCTTAATCCAAGAAATATCGGAACTCTTATGGACAACCAAATTTTGCAGTATGTTGCAAAATATTTCAAGAGCTCGTGTACGAATGCGGACCTTTAGTGAACGACACCGGGGTTCAAGGGCTGAGCTGTAAAATCAACAAAGGAACGTACCCACGACACACAGAACTCAACAACATCGTCCAGCGCGCTCTTGTCACTATCCACATCCCGTCTACCCTGGAACAAACCGGATTAAGCAGAGTCGATGGAAAAAGACCAGACGGCTTGGCACTAGTCCTTTGGCAGAAAGGTCAATCTCTTGTATGGGACTGTACTTGTGGGGATACGTTGGCACATGTCTACATAAGTAAAACGAAAGAGAATGCAGCAGCTGGAGCGGAGTAAGCACACGATAGAAGTATGAGCAACTACAAGKTCATAATGGAACAAAATGTTATTTTTAAACCCCTCGTATTTGAAACTTTATGGCCTTTTAGTAACATAAGAAGAAGACATGTTGTTTTCCGGGCCGGTTCTCAAGTTGATTGTTTAGTCTTGGCGTTTCGATGTTAGTGTCTGTGTCTTCCTCATAAGCAGCTTTAAAACTGAAGTATTCTAGCCTGCTCTCGGTCTCGGTTGTAATTGTGCGGATTCTTCTGGATTTCAATGGCTTCCTTGTACAATCTTGGCCAGAATCTCAATTCCCTTGATGATGTGAACAGTCTCCATTTGGTGTTCTGCTACAGCCGACCTGTAATATTGCCGGTTCCTGGTGTCCCTGATGTGTTCTTTGATCTTCGTGGATGAGCCTTTGGGTTTCGCCGATATAAACGATATAAAACAGCTGCACATACACCGTGTTTGCAGATCCTCAGTCGCCGAACGATATTTCGGAAAGGGGTTAGCTATATTTCCCGGGGCGCTGAAGATGGTGTTTACCTAATGTTTTCTCAGCAACCGTCTGATATTACCTGTACACCCATTGACGCAGGGCTGGTACGCTGTAGCGACATGTCTTATCTTTGGCTGTCTGTTGATAGTCTTCTCAATCCGTGCCTTAGGATACCCGTTCTTCCGTAGTGGCCTGCGTAGATGTTTTATTTTCTCTTCTAGATGGTCTGGCTCGCTGATTAGCTTTGCTCGTTCTATCAGCGTTTGGATGACTCCCTTGTTTTTAGGAGGGATAATGATGTGACTCTGCATTCAGGTCGCGATCCGTGTAAGACGACTTCCTACAGACCCGACGTCCTAGCGTGCCCACACTGATCGCTACCTGCATGCAGAGTCCACATCATCACCCCGCCCAAAAACAAGGAGACATCAACACGCTGAGATTGGCCACATCATCAAATTCGGGAAAGCACGAATGTTATCAACGGTTGTACAAGGAAGCCATCGAAATACAGAAAAATCCGCACAATCACAACCAACCGATACCTAGAATCTGTAAATCAGTGATGCGTAACAACGTTCACGTTTCAGTGAACCAGACAGGTATAAATACCAGAGCAGAAATACACTTCACTTTCAGTGGTACTTCTGAGGAAGACAGGGTATGAGTGTCGAAATGTCAAGACTAAACAATCGACGCAGGAATCAGCCCGAAAAAACGACATATCATAAATAACAAGCACGGAAGCCTTCAAACCAACGTATGAAGAAGTTCATCAACCAGCTAGGAACAATGTTGAATTCAACAACGGGGGTTTCAATGACAGAGGCTTTCTTGAAGCAAAATATATCATTGATAATGTGGAAAATACTGTTTCCACATTACCCCGTATAGATGAAATAAGAAGAAATAACTATTAGAAATTTTAATTTCTGGAAAAATTGTTAAGAGGGGCGTTTACCTAGAGCGAAGCGGGTTATTTCAAGCACCTACCGTTTTACATTTTAACGAGTTATTCGAAACTATTTCGAAGTGAAATTTTGATATGGCAATGACAAAAGATGTAGCTACAACGTAGAGTTCGAGTTTTTTCTGAATTTGGTACGGTAATGTAAATATTTGTTGTTATAGTTTGCTTAAAAATGCGTATTTTTGGCGAGCTATTTCTCGAAAACTAAGGCACATATACGAAAAATTCGAACTCCACGTTGTAGCTACATATTTCTTTGTACACTACCAAAAACATGAGCATGATAAATGAGTAAAAACATTAAAAAAATCTAAAACCGCAAACCCTTTCGCACGAGTCTGTCACGAGAGCGGAATGCGAATGCCCAGCCCCACCAAGTGCGTCGCGTGGTATCCAGAGAACAGTGAGACTAAGATACAAACCTGTCGGGAATGATGGAGCGGTATGCGATCTATTCTATGACTGGATTTCTAAGATTGTATGTCTAAATACACGGGACAAGTTTAATGTTGTGTGTCTTTCACATTAATTTACTGTCTGCCGAAGCAATGGGAAGGCGGAATGAAAATTATTATAAAAGTTCCTACAGAAATCATAGTCGACATGCAGTTAGAAGGAAATGTTATATAGTTAATATTTACAGAAATAAATTGGTTATTCCATATTTTGAAAAACCTGGTATAATATCATAATAAGTTACCAATATTATGCTTACATTTTTATGGACAAACTACAGTCAGCAATTTTCCGAATATTAGTTTAGCCCGTCTGTTGCTCGTACGATCTTTGCCTGATTTCAACCTATCGGCTACCCTCTTACGTCCCATGTCCCACTGGTAATACGGGTTGCATAGTTTACATTTCTGCCCTATCACTCCARGTAAATACCCCYCTTAATCAMATAAAAAGTTTTCTATCTCTGTTGTTTCGCATAACCAAGTGTTTGGTACTGTTCTACTATTTTTTTTTAGTTTTGATGTAACATATGTTTCGTTTTTCTTACAGTAGTCCTCTCTAGACTAACCAACCTCGTACAGTTTTCTAACATTTTTCCTGCTATCTGCCATATGTGATGTTTTTACCATACTAGCGCTACATAGATCCCTTCATGATCCTTCAGGACTGGTTTCCGGCAAAATACTACTGCTTCCGCATTGACTTGGTGCACATTCTATAAATCCTCTTTCTAACTGCCGTGTCGTCAGTTGTCTTTATTGTAGGTTTCCGTTTCACAGGTTGAGGAGGAAATGGCGGCGCACACCTTTGGAATGCATAAAATTTTGTACAACACTCAAACTAATTAACAATAACATTCATTTCCTACATCTCCACACCGTTTTGCATTTTTAGATATTCAGCTCAATAAGAACGCAGTGAGCTCCAAATGCTCTTGTGTAAAAATTTGTAAAACCAGCACAGTAACAGACACATAGTGTAGTTGCAACCTCACAGATACGATACATAACCTACAAGTTATACGAAACCGTGTCACTTTCATTCCACAGCTCCGAAATCTGAGCTTTCTCCAATCTTAATTATCCCGCAAAATACTGCAGCATACTCCCATGGGGTTTCTCATATTAAAATAAATAATTCGACAATGGACAGATGACAAGTAGATACTTGAAGATGTCAAAGCAATAGTTGTGTTCACTTTCCCGAGAGGCGGCAAATTGATTTAATCGATAATTTGCATAAGCGTCTGGATGCATGAATCATTTATAGAAACCCTGTAGAACTAACCTTTGACGATATTGTGCAATACAGAAAAAAGTGGCACTAATTTATTCCGTTTCAGAATCTATTAATACTGATAGTTTTTACATGTGTGTGTTTGTAAATAAATAAAAACAGAAGAATAGTAAGAATCGTAATAAACAGTAGATCTTCTGTTAAAATAGGAATCCGAAAACATTGTTTGAGTACAGATTTTCCATGTATAGATATTTTTTGAGATCGTAGAATTCGGTATCGATGCTGGCAATCAAAAGTATCGACCATACAAAATATCGGTACCTCCGTCAATTTTTACCAGCCCTGCATACACCGTTACACCTTTATTTTAAACATCCTACTCTGCATGTGACCCTGACCGGAAGTGCGCAATATACACATGAAAACAATTTTAAAATAGATGCGAAACCCTTATCCAGTGATGGCTAGAATTTACACTGGGTCATAAAACAATGCATCATCGCACCGAAAGGACAACGCTGAAAGGGCGATTGGGTTTAGTTGCTTGTTATTTGATTGATATCGTGCTGTATATCACAGTGAAGCGCAGACTGATCCGCAGGCAAGCCCCAACGAAACAGTAATTAATCAGCTTACCTCCCAGATCAATTTGAAATCGTATTGTTCGACGCGGAGCAGTTCACAGGTGGTTTGCGTGACAACGGTGCTATCTCTCGGAAGATCTTGCAGGATCGACTCCCCAAACGTTGCACCCACACCTAACGTGCAGAGGGTTACTGGAATCTGAAACAAAACACAAGGTTTTATAAAAGATAAGTTTTTAAAATAATTAATTATTATAGTTAGTTAAAACAAAATGGCCCTTTAGAAAACAGCAAATTATGTGCAACGATTTTTCTTTGCTTTCGTGCACTTTTTAAAGACCATAATTGTAATGACATCATTAGTAAACAATAAAATAGCGCACTAAAGTAGCGGGAGGTGGATTGTTGAGATCAAGTTATGCATGCTTGTTTGCTTTGTAGAACTGATAGGGTAGATAGAGTATTCTGCAATTTACAAGAATTTTTGCGGAATCGGCGATAACCATATTAGTACAGGTAATGGTAATAGGGCATTGTTTTCGTCAGTACAATGACTGCGAATACGTCAAACGGGCCCCGTATTGGCATTCCTCACTACAGGATTTCTATAAATCTTACGATTCATGTATCCAGAGAGCAAATTATCGATTAAATTAGTTTGCCGCCTCTCAGGAAAGTGAACACAATTTTTTTGACGTATACTTGTCACCTGTCGATTGTTGAATTACTTGATATATTTTAATATGAGAAAAGGCGTGGCAGTTTCTATTTTCAACATACTCTGTAGTGTTTTGTGGGATAATCAACTTTGAGGTTGCAGAAAGCTCACATTTCGGAGCTGTGGGGTGACACGGTTTCGTATAACTTTAAGGTTATCTATCTTATTTTTAAGGTTTTGACCACTGTAAGCCTGTTAAATAATTATACCATGATGGACTAAAAGATGTTTTTAGCCTGCCGCAATGTATAATTCACAAACTAAGTGGTAGTAACGTTAGCTGCACTACACAAAGCTTCCACAGTGCAACAGTGCAAGGGTGTAGACTGTAGAGGTTATCACAAACCTACTATACCACTAATTATTGTTATTTCTTACCGTTGAAAGAAAAATAGAACCGTAAATTGAGAGAAATTTTTTATAAGCCATCAATTTCGTGACTGTAACTGGATTTGCAAGCTTCAGCACTATCCTGCTCATTGATGTTCAGTGATCGCCGTGCACATTGTAGCTTGGCAGCAGTTATGAAAAAGAGGCACAAAGAATTCAGAAATCAACGCAGCCCGCGCTGAATGAATCATTTATAGAAACCCTGTGCGTTGCGGAGCGATCGTGTTCTGAAATGTAGTAAAATGTGGACGATTCGAACGCACCATTTCAACCACCAATCTTTACTACGATTCAGCACACTCCCTTGATATGTACTAAGTGTTCTGAAATGTAGCCAGATGTCAAATTTACACCCCACGTTCGTGGTAGAAAAAGAAAACATGGCTTACTTAACTCATTTTTCATGAACGCTTGTTACTTATCCGAAAAATTAAGATATTGGCTGAGTTGGTAGCTATGTTCAGGGAATAAAAAAGTGGTATTGGATTCTATTCATCTGAATGTTTTAAATAATTGTCTCAGCAATTAACGAATAATATATATAGTTCAATCAAAATAGGACAGCAACTAACGGAATTACTTAAGAATTTTAAGCATGAATTTTCTGATATGCAAATATGTCCAGTACCTAGTTATTAAGCAGCCCAAATTGCGCAATCAGCTTGAACTACTTTAGCGTGATTTCTGTTTCATTTAAATATGAAAGGACGAGGCGTCATTCTGGGTCATATTATATTTAAATGCTCTGAAAATCAATAAAATTCAAGCAACAACAGAGAAAACACTTTCTCGTAGAGCAAAGGATTATCAATACACAAAACTTTAAAATCCCCTATTTTGTCACAGTTTAGATGAAAAGCAGAAACCCGGTAAATTTGGCTTGCAGTTGGACAATGATAGAGAGCGTCCTATCCGAAGTGATATTGATGAAATGTCTGTGAAAAAAATTGTTTACGAATATGACGTCTCAAAAAGCATAAGTTTCATCCATACAAGAACGACGATCCGAATTCACAGGTTTCTAATTTTCGAAAAGTGTGGCTCACTTTAAGATGAAAAACCTCTTTTGGCTTTCTCTTCGTAGCTGTTATCTCAATAATAAATCATTCCTGAATTAGAAAATACCGGTAGAACGCTCGGCAGTGGCACCCAGAAGGCCACGTGATCTCTCTGATGTAAAAGTTTCGATAATTATAACAGCTGGAACTGCAATGACAAGTTGCTAGATTGGACGACTTATCATAAAATATATACTTAAATAGTTATTCATGATAAATTATTGCAGTGGCGACTGGCAATGAAATGGGCAATTTTGTCTTTCTGTTACGTTAACAGAATATATATTGGTCGCAGTTTCTGGTTCTGATTTCTAATTAGCAACGAAAGCATACCGTTTTGAAGGTATTTTGAGCGATTTTAAGTCAATTTCAAATGGTATGCTTCGTAGTGAGACAAACCTACATCAATATCCGTATTTCAGAGCATACACTTAAAAAAATATATCTTGTGCGCACCGTGTGAGATGTGATATAAATGCTTTCTTGTACAAACGGCTTGCATACATTTTTAAATAGATGATAGATGTTTGAGAAATTTTGTGATCAAATGTCTACCAGTACTTTTATGGACACAGCGTATGATAGCGACACCGCCTTGGTAATTGGCGACATTTTTGAAAGTGGATTAGTTAGAGACGATCATCCATTCAAATCTGGCAACCCTGTTTTATTTGTTTTCGTAACATAGTGTTCTGTGGTTTTCTATCTAATTACACACGAGAATAAGAGTTATCAAAAAACTACTTGTGACAAACACGAAACAATCAACCCGTTATGCTGCTATACATGCCGGGTTGGTCATATGATACAAACAACGACGTCAGCAAGAAGAGCTTCAACCATTAAGTCAGCGTATTAGAATCTGCCCAAATCGTTTGAATTTTTACACTTTTGTCAATAATTTTTTTGAGTAAAACCAGTTTTCAACCCAATGGTAGTGTGTGAGAATATTTAACGACTGGAACAATTACTTTTAAAAAAATAATCCATTATAGTTACACATTACTTGGACAAAGTAGTAATGAATTATAATAGTAAATTACTTATAAAAAAAGTATTTCATTATTTCTAACATTACTTTTTAATTTAACTTTTTACCGTGCTGAAAGAAATAGATTGTCATATTTAATTCTAACCAATTGCAATATTTGTTTTTGTTATAAACGATATTTTGGTATTAGAAAGATTATTGTTTATTTGTATTGTTATTTTTACCACCAAAGGCTTTAGGGACATATCTAAATTTAAATTAGGTACTTATTTCTGAAGATTTATTTTGGTTTCACCTACAGTAAGCTCCGAAAAAACAATTTAACACTGAAATCCTATAATATCCCGACTTATACGTATTCAGAGTTGCATGACTTTTTAAGCTAATCAAGACGTTATTAATCCCTTTACATGAAAATAACTTCGATTTATGTTGTTGCATTAAAGTAATATTTATTTTTTGTTCAACAGTGCAAGTCTTAAGTATGCTATTTTCCTGTAAATTATTTTCATTACCTCTTCGGCTCATTTAAACAAAACTTGTGTGCATTTATCATACAGGTAATTACTTTGAAACCAAGATGAAATTTGGTATTTCTTCAAGTTAAGAAATATTAGGGGGTGGAAATTTTATTTGCTATACCCCGTAAGTATACTTTTGGACTGGATGGGATTTTAACTTTTATTATGTAGGTATGTAAAATGTTCAAAATATAGTTTTGTTATGTCCAGCAAAAGTATATTTATAAAGTAACATCTGGCAAAGGAACAAAACAAAAGTCCCTAACGCGAATAGTTTCGCCATGTAACCATTTTAATCAAATACCATAGGTAATATGTCATTCGGAATTTTATGTATATCAAGGATTCACTCACGTTACTGCAATCAAACATTCAGTTCAAGTAAACATGTGACTCAGAAGCGCGTCGAACCTTCTTAACACAAGAGATAACACCAGCAGAAACAATACAACCGAAGTTAGTTCTAGCGCCCGGTGGAATGAAGGGAGACTTGCATTCTTTCCAAAGTGCCACTACACAAAAGAGCCTTTAAGATTCCATTAGCGCAGAGGCGTTCGAATGAGAATTTCTATCTAAACTTGGGATTAGTTTGAGGGCTCAAATGCAGCTTTCGTGCCATCGCATGCTGGTGTGCTTAATTTGGAGGCAGCGCATTTTTGTGTATAAAAACAAATGTTAATTCTACTCCCGCAGCTGCAGTCGCTCTTTTACAACGGTCAGGAATTAAAATGTTAATGGATTAGGTTTCCTTCAGTTACGGAGTAGTTCTATAATACACCTCCTAGTTTCTTGATCCTATGCTTTAATTAATTAGAAGGGAGGGTATTAAAAGGAACAAGGAAAAAGAACATTCATCAATAAAATAAAAATTGTAGACTCCTTTAAGCCATTTATAAATTGAGCATTACTCTATGGCTAATAAAGCTGTTCATTATTCGCTGCAAACTAGCACTTTATAATTACTGTGTATAGCGTTGCCGCAACGATTGGCACTAAACTCAAAATTACTTAATTTAATATATTTTGCAATTACCACTAATGTGTATATGTATATGTAAGAAGAAAGTTATTTAAGATCGAATTTTTTATTCGGTACTGTATAAACTGTGAAAATATTGAATACATTTCAGTAATGCTGTAAAATTGACATTTAGGTATTAATAACTTCGTAAATTTAAATATCTAGCCTGGGTGTTCGTGTTATGTGTTGTATCTATTTTAATTATTCCTTTTTTATGCTGTGCTCTCAATTTTACTTATCTTAAATAATTTCTTTGTGCAGTTTTGTTTGAATTACAATCACGCCACTTTAGGGGTTCTATACCAACATGCAATACTTAATAAATTCAAGCCAATTTTGGTAAAATTATAGTCAATACTAATTAGTTGCTATTAAATACAGTAGGATATCTACAGAGTTCCTATAAATTTCTATAAATGATTCATGCGTCCAGGGCAATGATTTAGAATATTATTTTTACCTTTAAAAGTTTCCCTCGCAATTTGAATTTTGCTTGCTACGTCATCGTTCCCACATGGAGTGGGGATTATGCTCAAGGAGGCATTTTACCACTCCACCTTTGGAGTGTTACCAACTTAGCGGTTTGCCGCTAAATAACGCATAGAATTGTCGTCTAACGGGAAACAATACGTTCCAGGGGCCAGCGAATATTTTAGCGGAACGAAACTTTTTTAGTTTATTATTAGCTATTTCAGTTTTGCATCTAAATCTGAACGTTGCAAACGCTATAGAATTACCAAATAAAACGTATGGGAAACTTAGATATAGAATCGATTTATTTACGCTCGGTGAGTCTGTGATTGACTTCCTTTCCTGGAAAAATAATTTGTGTTGGTTTTACCTATCAATGCAAAATTTAACAACTAACATGTGTTTAGCGATTGTGTTGCACGCAGTGGTTCCACGTAATAAAATTATTGGTTCATGGAGGAAGACGATAAGGTTCACAAAGAAATTTTTACCTAACAATTATTTATGATAAAATAAATAATAAATTTCGTTTTACATTAATAGGTTACCCTATTCTAACGCTTTGTTTACGGTTTGTGAGGAGCCGATATGGTATTTGTTGGTTATTCGTTGGTGAGATTATATTTTTAACAAAAAAATATAAATATAACAATATACGAAGATACATCTTCGGATATTGTTGCAGCTATGGAGTAAGTTGACAGTGCCTAAATAAAAAGCGAGAATGCGATGATTACAAGTAGGGAACTCTGGATTGCTCTGGACAACGTTGCCAAAACCGCAGTATAAAATTACTCCACACTACCTCAAAAATTTCTCAAAACAATAGGACCGGTTAATACAAAATATTTTCAGTGCATAAAAGATTTGTAAAATATCCTTTATATATTGACATTTGTTTAACATTTGAAAACAAAAATTATTACATCAGTGGCTCTGCGATAAGTAGTGCTGTATATTTTACTTAACATCCTAATAAGTATACTATGGTATTATAGAAATAGAATATAAACTTTGCGCTAAAATTTAACTAAAACTGAACATAACCCCGTGGTTTAAAACTGCACATCGCTTGGCATTGGTAGTCTTGCGACTAGCGGTGTTAATATAGTAACTAAACGGCGCAGTTGGAATGCACCAAAGCAAAATTCCTCAAAATCCTCTTGAAAGAATGATCCTCACACTAAGTAAAAATTACTTGTGTTTTAGAAAATACTCACAAATCGGCAAAACCGGCACGTTGCTGGCAACATCACACAGTCGCAACCAGCCATCAGGCGCCGGGGACCATGACGTCACAGATTTAAATTTCAAGCTTTGCTATTTTTTAAGCCTTAACTGTGCGATTTGGAAAAAATAAAAAAACACGGGTCTATTATTTTTTTGTGTAAATTCATATTCTGCAATAAAAAAATATGGACAAGAAGCCTATTGTATTATGATGGACTGAAAGATGTTTTTGGCCTACCGCACTGGTAAAATTCTCAAACTAAGTGGTAGTAACGTTAGCTGCACTACACAAAGCTTCTACAGTGCAAGGGTGTAGAGTGTAGAGGTTACCACAAGCCTACTATACCGATAATTATTGTAATTTCTAACCTTTGACAGAAAAATAGAACCGTAAATTGTTGTAAGATCTTTATAAAGCCAATAATTTCGTGACTGTAACTTGATCTGCAACCTTCAGTACTATCGCCGTGCATATTGCAGCTTGGCAGCAGTTACAAAACGGCGGTACAAAGAATTCAGAAATCAATGCATCCCGCGTATCGTGAAATCATTTATACAAACCCTGTATAATGACAAGGCACCAGCCGCCTCAACACCAACAGACACAATTACACAATAAGAAATTCATTAGACATTCCTGAACCTAAATATGGCGATGGTACTGTTTAATAGTAACAAAATGCAGAAAACTGTTAGGGGAGAGTAGGGCAAAAACGGGACCCTAAGCTATTATTGTACATAAAATCATTTCTAGCAGCCAAAATTCACTTAAATTAAGTTGTGACATGATAGTGTGATAGCTGCAAAGTAAGTAAACTAAGCTATTTTACTGATTATAAGCAACTACAACGGTATAACAATATCTTCTTTCCAAATTGGTATTTCCTTGGTTTTACCCCACTCTAWGGGGCAAAATTGKGCGTTAAGTTCTTTCTATACCCGATTCTGCCCCTTTGAAATAGCAATAAAACTACAAGTTTGTTTTTAACCTTCTGGTAATTTTAAAATGTTCCAAGGGCTTTAATAACGCAAAAAATATTAGTACGTAACAGTGAAAAATCAAATTACCGGCAAAAATCACAAATAAAAGTATCATCTTCTTCGTCAGCATTACTATATTGCTCATGTGCCCAACGCAAGCATTTGACAGACCTTATCCACCCCTCATTTGTAGACCGACAATACAGTTCGTTGCAAAAAATGCACGCTTCATCGTCTCCTTCTAAAGACGAATCACTATCCGGATCTAAAATATTACGTTTTTTGGGTACATTGTCATTTTATCATTCCTCTTGCGTTTCTTTGGAGCTCTCTTATTTGGAGTGACAAAAAGCTTTTTTTTACCTTGCTATTTTGAAGCTTGAGCTGACTCCAATACTGATTTATACGGCGAGGATGTCAAAATTGTCGTTTTTTCCTTCTTTTAGCATTTTTTTTATCCCCTTACTCTTTTTCTTGTGGCACTGGCTTAATATCCTTCGGAGAAACAGTAAATGCCGACAAAGGAGCCTGTCTAGACTGTGAGGCACTACCGGGTACTACCTGGTACTGTCCCATACATGAGTACCCGACTATACCCCAACGGAACCATAAACAAAAATAATGGCGTCAAGCGGCTTTAAAACAACATAATCAATACGTGATTTGGTCAAAATGATCTTGAAATAGTAACGGATCTTTGACATACTTACTATTGTAGGCTGCAGAAACAAAATTACAATTCACAGTCTCTTAAATTACAAACAGAATCGATAAATAATACGTGAAATCCAAAAATGTTTGCTCGCGTCAAAAAACTACACTACACGCGTGCTGTTATCCTCGCTGACGGTCATGGCGCCGAAACCAATGCTTAGTTTACTAACAACATCATAGATGGCGTCCAGTTTCGGGAATAAGAACGTACCGGGTTTGACCCGCATACCAGGGTTTGTACAACTCTCCCCTAATGTTTAAACCAAGAAGAAAATCAGGTAAATACATCAATACACCAAAAAAGAGTATGTACTTACGATGGCAGTTTGCGAACATTTAAAAAGAGTATTGACAGAGAAAGTAATCTTTAAAGCTGATGATATATGACTTAATTAAGAGGTTCTGAGAAATACTGGAACTGAATGTCTTAAAACAATCAAATTGGAGACCTAAAAGATTTTACTGGTATTGGTGTATCGTGTCATGAGTGAGTGAATAAGGATATAACAAAAATCTTTTAAGTTCGTATTATCTTCTACTTTTGTAATATTGGCGATATGGAATACGGCTTTGAAACACACTTTTATCACTAATTAAAGCTCATTTTAATTGTATTTAAGTTTTTCATCTAACGTCGTTAAAAGCTAGACGTTTTGAATGCAATGCTATGAATGTTATCAAGTCTTAGACAGCAGTTCGTCGTATATAATATACTACCTAATAATATTGATAGTGAAAATACGTACTAGGGAGGAGATATGGATATAACATTGAAGTATGTTAGCATTTTTACATACCTTGCAAGTGCACATGTGATATATATCATGTACTAATAGTTTTTGATTTGGCACGGATATTGTTAAATGTATATAAAATGGATTAGAAGTTAGGTGTACAACTACAATTCTGGATTAAGAATCAAATAATAAAAATCAACTAAAAGGAAAAAGATAATGCGTCATGTTTCAACTGAGCCCGCGCAAGAAGTAAACTAATTCATAACTTCTAAAGAGCATTTCGGAATTTTAAAATTGGTACCCACTCATATTAAATAAATTATTTTCAAAATATTTATGTTGTGTTCTGAAATGTCGAAATTCCTTCCCTGGATCTTATAGTCATTACAATAGTAGTTCGAAATGTTGCAGTGTCAGTCGTAATGCAAAATATAAAACGGAATAACATTCAGCACTAGAATAATTGTTTCTATACCATTTTCGCGTCTAACACTTATATATAATTTCCTAAAAATACTGATGCACAATTTTGAACTTTGCTCAAGTTCATAAACTGTGGGCAACTGATAAATGACTACACTTCTGTGACTCATACAGAACTATATAGGTAGGTATTTGTTAATAAGTTTCCAAGTAAACAGTCTAAAATATGGGGGTTAGAAAAGAAATAATTAGGCTGTTATCTTTGACAATACGTAATGTATTTACCCGCTTCCGTTTTTAAAAGGCTGTATGCAGTATACTCCTTTAAATTGTTTATTTCAGAAGCCAAACTCCAGAGGTACACTACGTAAACATGCTAAAGTCAACTGTGATTCTAATTTATATTGTGTGTGGCTTTATTTTGGTAAGTATTGGGTGTTTTTAGTAGATGCTGCAACGTAGAAATTTATATTTTTACACGACTCAAGATATTTTGTTATCAGGCAGACTAAATGTGGAATACGTTAGTACTGGTGATGTTTTAAAAAACAAGCATATGCTAGATTTGTTGATATGTGGTGTAAAATTAATTTCTTTTCTGTTCTGTGTTATGTTTCTTCTTGTTCCAACATTGTTCCCTTGTACTGTCCAATGATAACGGTGTGCATACTCAATATTTTTTATGTTGGTAGCTATTGCAAAATAAAGGTTTCAAAATATAAGCGATACAATGTAGCAATACCTTCAAACTACCTTAAAAATTATATGGATACCTACTTCCAACAATTATTCACCGATATTAAACTTTCAATAAAGTTGTTGCAGTACCCGTAAAGTATATATATAGCCTCGTATTTGCCTTCAGAAAATATGCTTTCACCCTGGATTTCAGCCAGGGTCTCTCATGGCGCAGCGGTTAGCGCGTCTGGGCGTAAACAGGAGACCCGGGTTCGAACCCCGGTGAGAGCAAAAATATGTTTCATCAATTTTGATATAATGTACCCACCAAACACATGTTAATGTTCTATTACTAAATACATTAATTTTTAGGATTTTAATGATGCATCTCCGAACAGGGAGGCCGGCTTTCCCATAAGTTTGGGCTCTCTCATACCGGGGAACTTTGTAAGCTTGCCAATTTCATTTACATCGATTCTTGGTCCTCCATTGCTAAATGGGACGCTTCGCCGATATCAAAACTGCACTTCAACCATATCGAGGATAGTTGGAAACACAAATCTTACACGATTCGACCAGTGTGGCAATTCAACAGATTTAAGGTCTTTAGCCAATTTCGCCAGTTTTCTGCGGAGGGCTCCTCATCATTTCATGATATGCGTCAGAAAGGGAGGATTGGGGATCTGCATTTCGAGAATGTACGCCAGGGCATTGATAGAAATGTTAAAAATTAGAAGTGCGGTTGGAAATGTTTACAGAAATGCATTTGGCAACGAAGAATGTCGCAAACAAATAAGAAATGGGTTTTTTGGATCTGCTCGGAAACTTAGGGAAGGTTGTTTGTAACTGCTGCAGCTGATGTAATACATATTTATAAAAGGCTCCAATATAAGAGAAGAAGTTACGTTTAACATGATACCAAATCATTTGATCTTATATTTATTACTAAGCTTCTTTATGACATTATGCTGTATTTACGCCATTTATAAGTAAACCAGGAAAGTAAGAAACAAGTATTTGAAATGCCTTCCTATATATTTTTGCCGTACAAATGCCACCATTTAATGATTATATACGAGGATTTTGTATTGCACTAATTTTATAATATAATATATATTCCGGACTTCGCGAATATTTGGTTGTATTTGTATGCAAATGGTTTCGAAATAGGTAAACGGTTTTGGTGTTAAAACACACTATAAAGTAGCGCCTGTGGGAAATACACAGAGTATGATTAGAAGGTTGATCTAGGTAAGCTTCTAACTATAAGATCAATTAAGTATTATAGCACCTGAAAAGCATGCTACCACTTTCCGTTTCACTGAATAGACAACACAAAATGATAAATTCCTTAAAAAAAACCATCATCGGTGGTTGAAATAGTAGCACAGTAGGTATTTGTTATGGTTAAAGATGTTACTATGGTGTTATTTAAAACTATCCAGCTAGCGTATATACAGGGTGATTCGCTAAGAGTACGTAGCGGCGTTATCTTGAAAACCCTTCACGCTATCGCTTCGAGGAAAAGAATTTATAGATAAAACCATACCACAGAAATTCAGTAAAAATATTTTGAAGTTCCTAGACTTCCTGCTGGGGAACGTATTTGACATCACGTTACATATAAACGCATATAAATCCAAAATTTGCAAACAAATGTAGTGGAAAATGGAATTTGTAAGAATCTACGTCTAATTACTAAAAAGATTCGTTTTTTACTGCCATGAAAACCACAGTAAAAAGCTACATAACCTTGAAATTTCTAAACGCTATATGTTCTAAAAATCTCAATCACATTCAGTTAATTAGCACTCATTTTAGAGAGACATTCAACTAGATTAGGATTTATGGTAAAGTGTTCCAAACATGGTATCTTTAAACAGCAATAAAGGGCGCCATTTGAAAAAGTGTTATACATTCCTTGACTTCTAAAAAAATAAAATTTGAACTTCCAATGACTAGTATAATTATTAACTTCTTAAACCTATTCGCAAGATATTATTTTTATTCAAGGTTAAAGATGTATTTTTAGTGATTAAAATTAGATTTACCGTTATGTTCAGGGTTTTACCATGTTAGCTTGGAATAAAGTAGGCCATGCTCTGTATCAATCCAGACAAATTTAATGTCAATTGTATTCATTATAATTTGGTAGTTGTTTAAAATAATTAATGATCTATTTAAAAAATTAACAAATGTATGAGTTATCAGGAATACAAATTTATATTAGGTTACAAAATAACTAATTTAAAGGTTTTAAAGGATGTCGCCATAATGAGCATTGTAGGCGCTTGTCAATGACAAGAGCTGATATCTGACAGCAGAAAATATTCAAGATTTGGTCTCCAAAAATTATATAGTTAAATTAGTGTATACAAAAAATAAATCTGGAAGGGTATTTACTATACTCCGATCACCGAACAGATAGAGTGATCATGACGCGTGCTTTTCACGTAATTTTTAAACCATAATCATTTCTAAATATTTTAGTTAATTGTTCAGTAGTCAGAAATTTGTTATAAAGATTAAGTCGGACTTAAATAAACAGCAGTAACGTGCAAGATGCATACAATTCACGTGATCACTCGATCTATTCGGTGATCGGAGTATAGTGCTGTCAGATTTGAAAACCTTGTGTTCGATATTCGAATGTGGGGCAAACCGAATATATTCGTTTATTCCATACGAATACACGAATATTCATATTGGTTTTATTCGGCCCTTCCGAACATCAACATTCAAAACGTTGACGCTACCCTCGCCTAAACAAAACACTGTTACACTGCTACTGAACAATGCACTGTGATATAACAAGATTTTAAAGGTAACTGCGGAATTTAATAAGCCTGTATTTGTCTTTCCCGTTCGTTTCTTTTTACGTTTACTATCTTTTCCTTATTGATTATTATTTCCTGTATACAAGAGTACGAACATTACGTTGAACAAAACGAGCTACGTTTTATGACATATGTAGCTGCTTTCTGTTACTTTCGTAAATTGATGATGATGACTTTATAACTTTAAGTCACGGCACTTACATCTGATTTATATTTAAATCATTGCTTGCTTAAATCGATAGTCAAAACAGTATTGCAATGGTAGCATCTTTGAACTAACCCTAATCAATAATTAAAAAATATATATAATGAGAGCTATGTTTGGCAGTAGGTATATTAACTTACTAAGTTGCAATCAACAGTACCCTGCATACTTTGTATTCGAATATGTGATTTATAGCGACAATAAAAACATACTTTAACTTGCACTAATTAGATCTACTATCTGGAATATATGAGTATTTTATGGGATGGTTTAGTACCAAAAGTTTACTATTTGAGGAGGTCCACACTAAGGAAGAATTATTTCGTTGTGTACTGTGCAGGAGTTACAATAGTCACACACGAAGATGAAGTCAACTACAGTTATGGCATTTGTTTTGGTTATGGTGAGTACACTATCTACGAGCCTTAAGAGGAATATTGAGTAGATGTTCAGTGTCTGAAAACATACTTTAAAATTCCTTATTATGTTATGATTCAGAAAAGTATATTTCGTATCATAGTTTGTGAGTTGTTTGAATTAAAGGGTCGCTTGATACTTGATATTTTCCTAATAATAACATATTTTAGTATTAAGCTATGCGTTAAAGAGATTCACAGCTGAAACTGTGATTGGCTTATGTTTTAGGCTGTCAGCTATGATGCAGTACACGGACGGCATGGACCTTGTAACAACGGACCTCTAGAAGTATTACTGGATACCTGGTCGGATCTGTGGACTGGTATATCCAGTGTATTGCAATGGATCCCTTTTGTCATATCCGGCAATCTGCAAACATGTTCCTCGAGTGCACTAAATGTTCTCAACGACATAAATCYTCGTGAGCTTAACAGATGTGGAAATACCACACAGATTGCCCATTTTGTCGGACCTAGTAATGATCTGGAGCAACTACGCCTGCAATTTTGGTCTTACGTTGCAACTTTGAGGAGCTCTGTTCAGGATTGGTTAGATTTGGTTCCACAGATTTTTTCTACGGTTTTGAATAGCTCTGAATGTCGACAACAAGCAGGAAATGTTTTCTCTACAGCGTTGCAAAGCGTAATAGGAAATTGCACTTCGTAACTTGTATGATAGCTGTACGATTTGATCCAGTTAATTGAAATAAATGCATTATTTGAAGACATTTTTTTTACTTTTTTTAAATTTGTGATTTGCACAAAAAACAACCATGGCAAGCTCATAGCTTTAAAGTAACACTTTTAGGAGAGACTATTCGCTGACTCCATCAATCGGTTTTGTCATCTATAGCTGTGTGATTGCGGGAAAAACGAGTATGTATTGAGCAACGCATTATAAAGTTCTTAGCGCTAGAAAATGCAAAACCTTTTAGAATTTTGCAAAGATTGATGAAGGCTGGCACAAAAAAATTTACTTTTTTTGTCCGATACCGTGCCAGGAGCGAGGAACCCACCTTAACAAAACTTCTCTTCGCAAAATAAGAATGTATTTTACTTAAGAGTTAAACTAAATTATATGCAATTACCGACTACATCTTTCAAGCATTTGAAAAGCAAAATAGAAATGCAAGTAGCGTCCAGCCTGTTGATAATGTAGTTAGTTAATGAAGGTGTAAATTGATTAATCAAAATTAATTAATAAATTCTTGCACATCATAAAATGGTATTTTGTTCGGTCAATTCAGAGTAAAACTATTGCATTTCCTCATACTGCAGCAACCACGTACAGATAGGCCATTTGACTATAGAATAAGTCACTATAGATATTAGAATAGGTTTAAGAAAATGTATTAGCAAGAAGAATTAATTAACGTGGTTTATTCCTTGGAACGCAGAAGGAAGTTCATTAGTTTCTTCAATTACATATGCGTAAACATTTTTCCGCCCGAAAACGTCAAAATTCAACTGCTTTTGTGAATTGGAAAGAGAGGCTTGGTCATGAAAAAACCACACCATAGTAGCTGCTGTGGGCTGTGGTCCAAGATTCTCGCAGCAGAGAAATAAGTTTCGAATTAGAAATAAGCCAGTTTTCTGTATCAAGACTACTGTATAAAAATAAACTAGATTAGGATAACTTCAACAATCGATTGTAGTTTTCTGAATGGGTCCTAAGTAATCTTCAATACAAAAATTTTTCGATGTTTTTTTCAAGATCATGCTACGTTCTACAAGAATTCTTTTTTGTCAAGGTATAACCGCCAGAATTTGAGAACTAAAAATTCTCATTAGATAGGCACATGTGCCATAAACTTAGGTGGTCTTTTAATGCATGGTGTGGCAGCGTTAGATGACACAAATTTGGACTTCAACTTTTCGACGGAAATGTCAAATTTTCTATTTTTCTAGTTTTTTTTTATTAAAATGGGTTATATATTATATTGTAATCATAAACAGTATGTTCCGTTTAAAATAAGGGAGTCAATTTCTACTTGCAATCTATCAAGATATTTTCATCTTATAAAGCATTTAATTTGTACAACTTTTATTCGCAACCATGAAAAATACACACACGAACTTTAATATTATCTATAAAAGAAACACTATTAATGTAGTAGTGGGTGCATTATAGTATATAACTTTCACATAAAAAAATAACAAAGTTTTAAGCCAAAAAACTCACACTTCGTTAAAACAACGTTAATTCGTTTGGACAAAAAGGCGTACTGGACGCTCCAAATATAGAACATTGAGAATTCCTAATAATTTAGCTCCCTTTGACGTAACTGAACGTTATTCTAAAATCTGTACTTTACAACCTGGATAAAGCAACAGGTACTGCGTTTTATTGGAATTAGTTTGCTTAAAATGAACCTGCTTTCACCCTCAGTGGATACGGTACACTAAATATTGCTCTAAATGTCAATGCGTAAGTACACCTACAGATGCGTAGTTTCAAATCATTTGGAGCCCAGACTACCCTTACGTGGCTAAGTCCATCACGTTTGACCATGTTAGCTGCTTGATTGAAGGATTTTAACTTTAACAAATATTGCAAAACTGTTCACCTGCGAATATATGGCGAATGTTATACTACCAAACCTTCTATGTATCTTTTTTAAAAAAAATACGGTATGGTATTAAACTGAAATTATCAGACGCCGCGTATGGGTTTGTCCTTAAATGAAATATGCTCTTGATAATGCTTTTAACAATAATGTTAGTTTTAGTTGTAATAATTTTTACAAAAATGGTAGGTATCTTTACCTCTCATTGGTGATATCAGTACAGTACCGAAGTATTCAAGTAAAATTCATTTACTATCAATACGCGTGATATATAGTACTTTGTTAGCTTATGTCCACTTTTATAGTAACAATAAAGAGTACAATAACTTGTACTAATTGCATTTATTATCTGTAATATCCCTTTTATGAAATGGTTTAGTACCATAACAGTCCACTATTTTAACGCGGTATTTTAGGGAAGAACCACTCCTTTGTGTAGAGTGCATTGGGTAGCACGTACTACCGATCAAAATGAAGCTATTGACATTTTTTTTCGTTTCGGTGAGTATACGATTCATGTTACATAAGGCACAACTTCTTTGTTAACCATTTCAGTAAAGAATTGACATCATTATAAAAGGTGTTAGTGTAGTAAATATAAATATCCAACTCATATTAACTCATACAGATAGTTGGCAAAACAATGTTGCTAATTTACAAGACTAAGCTTAGTGAGAATTTGTAAATTTTTTATTTCGTTACACTTACATATGTGAAATCACTACGACTACCTTTCTGCTGTTTAAATTAAATGTTAAGAAGTATATAGAGATTGTTCACGCTAACAGTCTACAATAGCCAACTTTTTTATTTGACATCATCGACTAGTGATTTAAAGCGGAAAGTTAATGGTGTTTACAAAAAACACAATTGAACATCATATGTCAAAGGTATTGTCTACAAGTTTGTTATTTTAAATAGAACGACCCCATTCTTTATAGCGCACTATATTAAGGGCGTCGAATTAAACAAAAAAGTACTAAGGTACCACTACCCTACAGTCATTTGTTTTTGAGATATTTCAGGTAATATGATTTGTGTTCAGGAAACAGTCTACAATAGCTAATTTTTTTATTGTGGTTTAAATGGGAAAGTTTTTTTATTTTTCGAGAAGAATTTGATGGTGCTTGCAAAAAAAAACTATTGAACATCATCTGTCAAAGGTATTAACTACAAATTTGTTATTTTAAATAGAACGAACCCACTTTCTATGGCGCATTTGATTCACCACTCAAGTTAAACAAAAAGGTATTAAAATACCAACATCTTATAGCTATTTGTTTTGGAGATATTTGAGCTAATATGATGTGTATTCATGTAATTATTGCATATCAACTAAAACACTTTAGAAATTATAATTTCTTTCAAAAATATAATTAAATTAGATTATGAGAGGTCTTATAAAGTTCGAGAAACCTAGAATGAAGCATAACTGGTAACATACCTTTCTCCCATAATAGTCGAACTACTTTTTTTAGGGTCTTATCTATGGTGTGACAACGGGACAAGATACATCCTGTAATAATGGTGGACTAATAGAAACCCTGTTTGGATTCGGGGAACATATATGGTCAAATGTATTCCAAACAATACATGAATGGTTATCATTTGCATTACCCACTAATACATGTACATCAACTATAGTAAATTTTCTGGACGATGTAGATCCAGAGCAACTTAATGAATGCGGCAACAGGACACAAATAGCTCATTTCGTTGGGTCCAACAACGATATTGATAAAATACGAAATAACTGTTATATTTTTACACCGAGACCTTTTACTTGCTTGGAAACGTTAAGGGATGTATTCCGGGATTGGAGTATTTTGATTGGTCATGTGTTCCCTAGGCTTCTGGACAATGCAGATTGCCAACAACAGGTTACAAGTGTCTTTTCTACCTTACTACAAAACATACAAAATTACTGTTAGCAATAACTTGGATAACTGCTTTATTGTAATATGAGAAGGTATTTAGAAAATACATACTTTTAAAGGCATTTTAAAACAGGCTCTTTTACAAACATACACAGGTGTCCTACCTCTCCTATACTGTTCCAAATACGAGAAAAAGTTCTATACCGAACTTATCTAGATTACTTGACAGTCTATTTTAAAATTATTTCCCAATATATCCGGTTATATCGGAAATGCATACTAACTTTGGTATTTTATTAACTATACGAGTGGTCTATCTAGGGCCGCTTTGGCGTTATTTGACATTTTGTGAAAAAAAGCAGGTTTTCAGTACTTAGGAAAACCGTGAATCTCATCTAAGTTTAAAAGATATGACTGGTTTTTGCAGTTTAATAGTTGAAGGAAAATGCTACATTATCATTAAGTTTTTCTTTTTTTCTTTTACAATTGGGTATTATCACTTTTTTTGAAAATAACATAAAATGAATCTTGAAGTGCATACATATCGTACGCCATGTTAAAAAACACACAAAAAAATATTTTTAGGTAGAGAATTTCAGGTCTGAAATTCGAATTGGATCTATATTTTCTAAACGCAAGTGCAACACGATCGTTCTTTTAACTTAACGCGTTGAAAAATTTGCATGGAAAGGAAAGATAGTTTAGATGCCATTTTACCTCTTTTATTTAGCCTCTTGGCAAATTAGTTCCACTAAATAAGTATTCCATTTACCATAAATAATAGTTTAAAGGCCTCTCATAGAATTTATTTTTATATTTACCTATCGTTTTTGGCTTAAAAGTGATCAATAAATAACACTCAAACGTGGTACTATATTATTCTTTGCGCGATATAAAACTCTTGCAGTATTCTTTACAGTAATGATGGCCTATGACATAATTTAGCTTTAGTAACCACAAAAGCCTGGGAGACCTATTTCTTAAATTGGTGACACTGTCACCTCATCGCCATTGCGTCAGGAAAAGAGCACAATCAAAAACAAACGCATGTGGGATCTAAAGTAGCCACAAAGACAACGATCCGTTATAACGTTATACATAATGATCTTACTTCACACAATTAGTTGTGTTCAATGCGTTGCTTATAATATTGCACGCGTTTAATTGCAAGCTTCACACGGTGTTAGCTGGTTGCATCTAATTTTTACATACAGGTGTCTTTAAATTCTAAAAGGAATGCAGTATGTATGGGTACTGTTGAACGGTAGAGCTACTGCATCTTCTTATTTAGCATCAGAAGTCACTGATCTAAACAAGAAAAACTCATTTATTTGAGATTTTGTAATTCATTTTTATGTTGAAGTTACACGGACCCTGAGCTAATTGTACTCTTAATATTTATCCAATAGCAAAGTTTATGTGACAATTTGATTTCTGTGTAAAATCGTCATTGAAATATAGCAAATATTAAGCGTATTACCATTATTATCAAGATTTTACTTACTCACCCTGCTACAGAGCAATAAATGATCTTGTACATCCATATTGAGAATTGCTTATAAATTTAAATACGAATATTGAGAAATGGAAGGGTGCCCAAGTCCGAATAACGTTTTTGGTGTTGATTTCATACTTACAGAGTATTACTTGCAGATTATGTATAATTTGTAATCAAATAACATAACATTCTTTAAAGTTAGTTGTCATCCAACGCACATAAAACAGTACGGTTAGTATCCATAAAAACATTTGACACCGAAGGCGACGGTAAATTTTTTATGAACAAAACCTAGACCATATGGTTGATACTAATCGGGAATTACAAAACAAACTCAATCATATTCTGAACTTGTCTTTTACAGTACAAGACGAGATTTAGCACATTAACTTTCTTCTTATGTTTGTTTTAATTGAAATCAGCATAATATAAAGTGCAGTTACTGAAACCTTTTAAATAAATTAGGACTATACATTCTATAAAAGTAAAGTCACAATCAGAAACGAAATTTGTTACACAAGTACAGATAGCGTTGTTAATTGATCAATGACAAGACAAATTAAATTAAAAAAAACATACATTTTCTATTCGGTTAAATCTATCAAGGTATCGGGGACTATGTCGCAGCAATATTAAACTTACAACAATTTCTTTATTCAAAAATGTGTCAAATTGTATAACCTACAAAATTATACAAATTTGAAATTCATACCTTGCTTAAGAAGTTACCTATTACTACTGAATTTGAGAAACTTGTAGATTATGCACATTTGCCATTTCAAAAGATACGCAAAAACCTTTGCACATACTCGTGTGATTTTGAAATTTGAGATTTACTTTTGGGGTCGCAGCTGGAAAACAGTAAACTATATTTATATGTCGTAGTTATCCTTAATGATAATTATTTGGAAGAAATATATTTAAAAAAGTTTTTTTTAATCACGCTTGGTGTGGACAAATAAGGTCAAACAAATTAAGTAATGGTGAAATACAAAGAGTGTACTCGTATGCCATTTCGAATAGTTGTAAAATAAGAAACATGAAACAAATGAAAATTTATAATAATCACCGCTAGCTTTAGTACAACTTGCAGGTCTTTTATAACGGCTAGTAATGCGAGATAGAGTAGGGTAGAGCATGTAATTACTTCGTTATAATTTCAATATACTGACATTTTAATTATTGTACCCTATGTCCGCACTACCTTTAGTAAATTCGTAGAGAGCGCCCCTGTTAAAAAAACATTGTTCGAAAAATTGAATTCGTCCAACCGTAATATTTTGTTGCATATTAATGGATCATTGTGTATTATTTGTAACTACGAGACTACAACATTGTATGACATCTTCATGCAAATTCTGAACACGTCTAGCTTTATAACATTATTTGCATTTACTATTGTTTCTAGTTCCATTTTTAAATAGATACAGTTGCTCGCAAACACACTATTGATATTTATTTAATATTGTGTGTAAGTTTTGAAACAATACTAAATGATTATATCAAATAATTGTTTATTCGTAATAGTCAATTGCTAACGGTTTGTAATAGCCAACTGTTTTTATATGCGCAACAACTGTGTATTTAGTTTGTTGCATTTACTTTGTATATTGATAGTTTTGAAGAATTTGTAATATTTTAATATTTTAAGTAGACATTTACAACACTATAATGTTTTTCTTTTATTCAATTCATTGTGCTGATGCCATGCATCTGTGTTATTAAAAAGAATGCATTATAAAGGCATTTTTGCAAATATATAATTAATAATTCCTAAGGAATAACTATACCAGGTGATATATCTATATCTATATTCAATAACACTTGCTTGTTTTTTGCTATCTTTTTGTGATCCTAAGAGTAAATCTGAAAATCTAAGCACAACATTAATCCGCTCCTTTATTCAAGTACCTTTGATGAAGGCTGGACTTCATAAGCACCCCGCCTTGACCACATAATTCACAATATGTCACCCACACGCCATATTCCTTGTATGTTGGCACAACTAGCACCATACTGCACAATGCAGATACAAAACTGCACTACGGTTCCTCTGACAGGAAGCACTCTCACAGTTGTTCCGCGGTATCTGCGTTGGTGCCGGCGTCTACAGTTGTTTAACTTTCACGTTCATTGCGGTAATCCAGCTAATGCCTGTGACAGTTTTTGCGTAATGCCAGCGTCGGTTGATATCCAGATAAAAATTCCGATTCAATTGTTTACCGTGACGTTGGTCGATAAGTTTCGTTTACATACTATGGTCAGGCGGAAATTAAAGCAGAATATTAAATTTCAAAACGCAGGAAAAGCAAACACTGGAACATGTAATCTTAATTAATGTTTTTACTAGATAAGTGATAATTTGCCTGTTATATTTATTGTCAAGATCCAGTAATAAGTCAATATAAGCTACCTGCAGAACATTTCAACCAATCCAGAGTTTAACATTTTGCCAATTATTACAAAATCATATAAATTAATTAAAAATTTGAATTATAAGTGTAACGTGTTTTCATAGAATGAATAGAACCAAATTCTGAGGATACTAAATCTGCTCCTAATACCGTTCGATCATTTTCCTATGCATCTCCATATTACTGTACTTGTATTTGGCAGAAGAGTATAAAGAGAATAGTTAATACTCTAACTGAGACATGCTTKTATGAAAACAAAGTAAAATATTTTGATATAACAGCGTAAACTGCTGTACGAACATAATATAGAGCCAGTGATTCAGTTTTCAGGCAAAGTTCCTATAAACATGCGTAATAAGTATGGTCGTTTTTGAGGTACAGGGTACTCTATAAACATTATTATTCAGATAGATCAAATTATAGGTCGTAACAATCGACTGCTTTTTATGAACTTGAATTTCCTACAAAATACAAGAACAGTAAAAATTATGCAAGCATAATCCAAACAAATGCTTCTGAAATAAAAAAATATCAAAAATGTAACGAAAATCCAATTATAATAAGCAATAATTCAGTAACAACCTTAAATCATTTATCATTATCGTTTTCACATTAAAAATAACGTACGAAAAAAAACTATTAAAGTAAGTCAGGGTTAATAAGTCAAGAATAATGGAAAAATTTGATACGAAGTATGCTGACTGGGCAAATAATGTCATATATTCAGACTGACTTTTCTAACGGTTAAAGGTATAAAGTATAAACTTGTAAAAACTGGATAACACCAAGGTATCTCAAATTATGAAGAAACAGACAAAATGTATATAGGTGGAAATGTGTACAAAAATTGAAAAAAGGTAGAAGATGAAGCAACCAGTTTGAAAAAAAACAACTAATGAAATATTACACTTAACGGACATACCGGATGGGTTAACAGGCATATACAAAGTATTGCCAGCTATTCACTTCGTATATTATATGATATATCTTTCATTACACTCAATGAAATAACTGGCAGTAAATGTATGAACATGAGTTAAATGAGGGCTATATGTTAAAGAGAAAAGAGAAAGACACTGAACAGCATGTATATGGACTAAACAGACCAAGAAGTAGGAAAAAACAAACTCAAAGACAAATCTCCACAAATGGAGTTGTGGTTCTCCAGGCCAACAAGGGGGATTTACCTGCTCAAGTACATGAATAGAGTTTGTTGAACATATTACTTTGTGCCTGATTAGTAAAAGAGATTAGTCCACCCTAAAAGGCTATATAGTATGTATAATTTAATTCACAGTTGAAAGTAGTAAATATTTTTTCAAACGTAGGTATTCTAAAACTATTGCGATTGCAACTTATCTGGAGTAATTTGTCCAAGGAATTGAAAAGTTTAAATGCACTACATAAAAAAGAGCGCCCAAACAAGGCTGTCCTGTGCCTAGGCACCATCAGATCTACGGATCCCCTCAAACACTAATTATGTACTGATCTACGCGGAATCAGTTTAGAAAACAAAGATGCAGGTAGAGGAGTGCTAAGTATTTTTGCCACAAACAATAAAAAGTGGTATTTAAACAGGCCATGAAGTTTCAGCGATGCCATTCTTGCAAAAAAGGTCGATACACGATTATATTTTCGCAAATTGTTAACTCATCTGCAGCAACTATTTTGAATCTTTTGAAACCTATCGAAGGCGAGGATATCAAGACAAGGAAAGTAAACAACACCACGGTATGAAATTTTGGACATAATTAAACTCTCACACAATTTTTTTTCATAGCATAGTTCAAAATAAGTTTATATAATACTTTTAGCTTAATACATCATTGCTTACTAATATATCTGCATAACTGTAACATTTCGTGGCCTTCTGCACCCAGAAAATCATAAAAATGATCTGAAATATGTATTAGCTGTAATTGTTTTATGAAATACAAAATCTAGTTTTTTTGGAGACACTGCATTCAAATTGTATACTGTGTTGAGACAACTATTCTTCTATTTTGGTTCAACTCAAGAAGATTTTGAAATCTATCAATGCGAATAGAACGTTAAGATATACTGTCCACAATAATACACTTTCTATTCAGTGATCATAAAGCTAAAATCACATTTTAAAGAGCTCCCCGTCCAGTAATATCAGTGCCTAATATCAAATCTCATCTTGGTAATGATTCAGCCTAACTCCCAGCATTGAGATGTGCATATCTGTTAGAATGCATTTTGACCTAGTTTCTTAAGACATTTTACTGTAGTAAAAATCCAGATGTTTTTAGCACACTCAAATATAATTTGCAGGTTCAAATATCTAATTCTTTAAATATTTTAAAAAATTCTCCTACACTATTACATTTTGGTTCAAATGCCAGCACTTTATCCTACAAACAGTAAGAAATACTTAAAATAGCCCATGTTCATGTATCAAACGTACAAAGCCCCATCTGCAGTTTCTTAATTGAAACACTATGTCCAAACGATTATTGTACTAATGCATGTGCCAACCGCATTTAGTGGTACTTTTACGTATTTAACTCTTCAATCAATGCTTGTCAATCACAAACACCATAAGTGCTACACATATACAGTTTCCTAGGAACAAAAACGCATGTGCATACTCGAGTGTTTAAATTTACAGTCACCAAATATAGCAAGTGAATAATAAACACACAGCTCGGATTTCCGCATGCTATAAAAGTTCCACGTGATAATCGAAAGTACTATAAGAATTTTTAAGTTAACGGTTACACTTACATACCATGAAGAAAATATGGCAAATAGTGGAAAACAAAGTATTTCTAAAAAATAGCGAGAATGTTCATTCATTTACGTTTACTAACGAAAAGAGCTAGTCAGTTACTAGTAAAAATAACACGTAACTTTATCTGTAGGCAGGTACAAAATTTACCAAAAAAAAGAACAATCAAAAGTCAAAATAGGTCAAAATAATATATAATAAGTGGACTTTTGTTATACCATTTTTTATATTCGTTTTCGATGTAGGTGCATATAATAGTCAACGTATAAATTCTGCAAGTTTTCCGATTCACTTCCACCGTATCCATCATTTCTGAAAATGAAAATAATCCTACTTTATTGGTTATTGTTACTTGTATCTACTAGTCTATTTAAATTTAGTTGAATATTTTGACAACTAAAGCCCTGCATAGTTGTGCTGTATTTGCCCAGTTGAAATTTTGTGTTTTTCTGTATTAATTAATTCCAATGAATGCAATACAAGAGTAGCAATATTTCGTGAATGAGGCCTCAAATCCAAATCTTATGAGACATATAAACCTAAGCATATGAAGAAAAAATAAGGGGGTAGAAGGGGTGCCCCATCCCTTCCGTTCTCCACTTACGACGCCAAATCTTTAGCAGAAAAATGTATCTAAATGAAAAATATCCATGCCAAATTTCAATTAATTTGTTCCCTAAACCTGAAAATCAATTAAAAAAACTTTTTCAAAATTTATACTCTGACACCCTTTAATCGAAAACGAAACTTCCATATAAAAATTGCATAATGAAAGTCTGCTTATTTTGACCCAAAGAATCTGTGGTTCACGGGATGGCCTACTAATTTGTAACACCGCATATATATTCAATTATATTATTATTATTATTTAAATCAATAAAAAAGAACCATCGAGCAGGTTACGTATTGTTTATACACCTTTGTTTTTATAAATGAATTATTTTCGGTATACTTCATAAACATTTCTAGTTGCTCACAGCAGAACTCCGGTAAATAAATAAATCTGGAATACCATCTCGCCTATTTATTCTGATACGAAGAAATGCTAAAAAATTCACTTCGTGTACCTAATAAGCAGATTTCTTTACAACCATTATATAAATTTCGGCAGAATAGTCTCCTGATATAAACGCATGTACTTTTATAACTAGTATTTCATTAAAGGATTTTAATTGCTTTGGTTTGATATGAATTGCGGTTTAATGAGCAGATTTATTAAAGGCGTGAAACTACATAAACAACGTTCTTTAATAAATTAATACCGATGCATATTAATATAAGTATTTAAATGCTTCAAAATTTATATAACGAAGAGGTTAAAACATCCTGTAAAATGTTGCTTGTGCTACTTAGTACAACATCACACCCTTTGCGTCCATAATTAAACTTGTATGACAGTGTTTGCTGAAAAAAGGTGGAATTTATAAAGGAACTAGAATTCAAGCCACCTCACCTAACAGCGGCCCTCAACGGCTTGTTTATATCCGCTTGATAAATGCCATGCAAATTCATTTGGTGCCTGGAGCGTTGTTGTCGCCAGCGCGCATTACCCGACTGATATAAATCATAATTTGCGGGATTAACCGGAATTGACGCCAACTGAATATTTTTCCTGAGTGGAGATAGGCATATTTGGCATGGCACATTTGGGGTATGCGTTAATATTGATAAAGCGTGCTTTAATATTAAATTGCTTTGAATTTTGCAAATGGACAGTGGATGCAGAATTTATTTGATTTTTTTTACTCTTGCACTTTACAAGACAATATTATTACAAAAAAACTGACACAAAAAGGCAATGAAATTTTCATTTTAGTTAAATAGTTAGTGTTCAGTGTTATGGAAGATACCTATTGTTTAAAAAATACCTACTGAAGCAGTTTCGAAAATGCTAACAGTCGTACAATTTTATATTCTGTTATTTAAATCCTGTATATAAAAGGAGTTGCTTTTCATGCATTTAGATGCAAAGGTTTATTTTTCTTTACATAGCCTACTTCTCCAGATAATAGCAAAATACAAACGAGTTTTGTCCAGAGAAACTTAAACGTATTTTTTTTGTATCGTCCAGATGTATTTAATCTCACTTTAAGTATACAATATTCATTTCCTATAGAGATAAGGAGGCCAAGACCTATCCAACGAGCCATCAACGAGCCCGATGTGTTGAGCCGTTCTCGAGCTATGAGTGTGACAGAGATCAGACAGATGGACAGACCAAGGTTAATAGCGCCTTCATTAATGAAGCGGAAAATTTACATTACATTACAATCGGAAGTGCTCACATCAATTTACAATATTTCCATATTTGAATTGTGGATTTATAAATATATAAATAGATATATAGATACATATAAATAAAAAAACATTTGCTTTCAAAAGCTTTCTTTCAAAACTAATACCTTTAAATACCTTTACCGCTTCATAGAGCTAGAGTTTAGTTTTATTCTTATGAACAGAAATTTTCTATTCAATAGCATCAACATGTCCCTGAAAATCAAGTAGAAGTATTATTTATTTACAAGAAAGGTAAGTCTGTTACACACATTTAAAAGGAAGAGCGCCATGACTTT
Organism: Rhyzopertha dominica; assembly: GCA_025024175.1. NCBI lineage: Eukaryota > Metazoa > Arthropoda > Insecta > Coleoptera > Bostrichidae > Rhyzopertha > Rhyzopertha dominica. The sequence goes on from QCXZ01000138.1 coordinate 11,909,000, forward strand.
TCTATTAACAAATTAATCCCTGTTAATCAATTTCGATATATCTAATTTTATGTTGTTTGTTAATAATAAGGTTCCTTTATAAATATAAAAGGAAGTGGAAATGTGTTATTTAAGATCATCACCATGATGTTACAGAAACAGTTTTAAATTCAAATAACGTACTATGAACACAAATTCAATTTAAACCTGTAAACCGCGAGAAAACGCTTGTGACGTCAAGAATAAGTAAGCAGTAAGTTCCATCGCGACGAACCGTTGCAACTAAGTTGAGTTAGGAAGTTTCTAATTTGGCAGCTAAGTTTTGCCCTTAATTAGATATTTTCTTGATTTTGGCGACGACCGAAGTTTGAAAACAACATGCGTATTATACTAAGGGTTATAGCACTGACCGGATGGTTCCATAATGGTCATTCGCGAGATCAATGCTTTAAATAGATGGGTAAGTCATGTCAGTTATTGTCAGATGCAAATTTGTTAGTGTGTGACGTAAGCTCTTACAATGTTGATTATTTTATAATTATTTCATTTTTTGCATAAACGAAGCACCCTGTTCTGCTGTGATATTAAAACTGGCTATCTAAAAAAATTATATTGGATKTTATTATGTAGTATGCAAAATTTTTTAAGCAAAATTATTCGATAAAACTCAGCCTTAATGGCCGGTTGTGTCGACTTTTGGTAACTCTTTCGATTATGCTCCAAACGTAGTAGTAGAAGGGGTTTAAATCCGGGTTATTAAGAGGCCAGAAATCTAACCAGAAGATGTCTATGTTATCCGATAACCAGCTTTGCACTAAAATGGTTCGTGTGTGCCGATGTACCATCCTGCTAAAACACATATTGGAATCCACGGTTTCATCACCACTTTCGTGAGAAACAACGCATGAGCCCTTTCCACCATTGACGGAGTCCGTGTCACACGTTCTCTCGAATGACTGTCTCTTGACGCGTTAGCGGAACCTTTACCAGGTTTCTTAGAAGCATTATATTGTTAGACGTATGAGTTCGAAAATTTCTGACTAACCTCCTTTTTATTTAAACACTTGTTTCAAACATACTACGTCTAAATACAACTAGTTCAAAACACTAATGTTTTAACACTACTACTTCAGTAAATCACTATACTTGCGCTAAAACACCTGCTTCACTAATTCTTTCGCTCGCTTGATAACCGCTATTGAAATTCAGAACTGCCCGTGAACTCTCCGTCGGTCTATTTATACCCCCATCGAAAATTCCAGAAGCGACACCTTCCAAAAGTTATAGAAACTCCGCGAAGGTTCCACAATATAATTCTAGTGGGATCACTATTTGCAGTGTCCGACTACACCACATCTACAGGCCTGCAACTTCGGTCCACAGATGGCGCTGATTTAGCAACACTATCCCCTCCTAAGAAATGATCGTCCCGATCAGTTCCATTCCACGGGATTTCCGTTGTTCTATTAAACCGCTCGACAATTCAATTTGATTGTGGGTTAAGAAGAGCTGTTCTGGTTTTCGAAATACCTAACAAGCGGCAGAGTTCCTCAAATACCATGGACTCGAAATTCCTTCTTTGATCCGAGTGCAATTCTAGCGGCACTCCAAATTTGCACACGGGGTTAACGAAAAGAACTCGTGGCACCGTCGACGCTTCCTGGTTCGATATTGCGTGGGCACTTGCTAAAGTTATCCATTGTAATGGTGAAAATTGGTCCAGCGGCGTCCATAGCAATCCTCTCGAAGGATGCCCACACACTATACTGCTACATCCTTCCTTTTAGTTGGACCTCTTCTAACACTCGTGGTACGTACTCATTGGGCGCTACTAACTGCATGGTAACTTGCTTTCCATCGGCGCTCTCCCACGCTTTCTTCAATAGACCGTTCTTCACTTTCAAAAATTTCTACTGGGCCCACATCACTTTCAAGGCCGGACTTTCCGGGGCACTTCCTCCCAGGTCGTGGTCTGTTGTCTTCTTTCCATTTAAGTAGAGGGTCAATATCGTTGCCTCTTGCAGAGCTATCCTGACATTCTCAACTGTCCGCTCCTCGCTTTGCTCCATGGTCCAAGCGCTTGCAATGTTTGTATTCTCCACATGGTCTTCTAGATAAAGCATCAGCGTCGTTATGATGCCTTTCGGGGCGATTTTGCATCTTGAACATATTGCTGCAGTATCTCCATCCATCTAGCGACTTGTTTCTCTAGATTCTTTTGCCGTAAGAGCCAGGACAATGTAGTATGGCCAGTCCTTATAAGGAACTCTCGTTCATATAGGTACTTGGCCAGCAGTTCTTTCCTCGTAACGCAATAGTTTCTCTCAGGTTTATTCAAAACTTTGCTGCAATACTTTTTCTTCGCCGTCTTGCATCTGCGTCTGCATCCGAAGCCGACCTTACCTGCACCCGTATCCAAAATGAATTTTCCATGCCGTGCTCGCGCTCTCTCCGTCGGGTTATTTGTATCCCCATCGAAAATTGTAGAAGCGACACCCTCCAGACGTTATCAAAACTTCGCGAAGGCTCTATCGATAGAATTCTCTGGAGGGTCTCGACCTGCTACCTGCTACATGTCTGTTACTAGGATCACTACTCGCTACACCGCATCTACACGCCTGCAACTTCGGTCCACAGAGGACGCTGATTCCGCAACAATATTTAGCAACGGCTGATCTCGGGTACCAGAAGAACTAAATTATTTCAGCCTCCTAACGCCTAGTATGGAGATTTTCGATTATCTCGGACCTTCGGTTGTACTACGCATTTATTTTGAGAATATGACGGTCTACTAGACACTAGACGTAATGTGCGTGCCACGAAAGAAGGCAGACGTGGGAAGAACGGAAATTGTCGCCAGATAGTTAAATGATTGGTGTGCCTGCCATTACTCATGGTCACAATTTTAGGTTAGCGTGGCGAATAAATTTATTAACTCGGCTCACCCATGCGGATCGTTCGGTTCAAATTGTGGACAATGATACATTCCTAAGGTTCGAGTTCTTTCCTGGCGCGCAATATATGTGGCTTTCATGAATGCCAACACCAACAAGGACCTATATATTATATGGTGGGAAATTAGAATTTAATTTTGTCCGGATTTAAGAGGGGAACCCTGTAGCTTAATTATAAAAACGTTTTCAACTTGTAGTGCACACGAAATGTATAACAAAGGACGAAGAATATTGAGCAAATAACACTCGTTGAGATATCTAGCACTGTCGCGCCCCATTCACAGTCGCATGCTTCCGAGACTCTAAGCAGTAATTTGCTTTTTGACGTGAATACTCGTATACACGGATCCCATTAAGAACGACGTGATTCATTCAAAACAGCATGGCAGACGTAACAGAAGCCGTTAATTATTCAAATGGCTCACGTCGTTCCTCTCCGTTGATTGCTATCTGCCATTGTAATGTAAGATCCCTGCTGCATCCGGCGCAGGGAACAAATGCGTCTAGACCGCAGACGGAGATCCATTTTCAAACTTGAAGGCAAGTTTTCATTTGACGAGCGAAAATAACTTTTGTGTTTGCAGAGATTTTCCGCTTTCGCTCCAAGCAGCGGGCATGTCACGAATGCAGAGGAACAAAAGAGAAAAAGGTAAACTTGTATTTAAACCTACTCAGCCACGCACTCTGAAGCATAATGCGTCGTTTAAGAGTGTTGTACAATTAGCTACGAATGTTTTGTTCTTTTGTAATAATTAGACTAGCAGCTATATTAAATTACTGTTAAACAGATTGAAGAGTGATATTATAATTGTATAGGATGATTGTATTGAAAACCCATTTAACTAAAACTTTAGTTTATTGTGACTTCACTACCTCATCACAGGTATATTACATTATTCCTGCACTTTGAATACATTTTAGGATACGGTAAATGGATGTTTATGCGATCTCCCCGGATCCCGCAAATGGTACGCCAAAGATACGCTGTATCTTCTCCATAAATACCTACTGTTTATGTAGAATATGCCAGAAGTTTCATTCTTCCTATGCACTTCAGACATGTGGCGTAACTTGCTATACCCCAATTCTGCAATAGTTATAAAAACATGTATAGATGTCCATCTACTGATGTCGCGTCAATTAGAATTCTCGGAAGACAGGCATTAGCAAGTACTCCTACTTATTAAAGATTTATATTTGAAAACGCACAACAAGTTTATCTTTAGACATCAGCAGATCTGAATTGCGTAAATAAGTGTTCATCCAAAATACTGTCCAATACATTTGCATAGTATTTATGGCCGTCTTATTCACCTAAACTTTCACTAACTCCCAAAGCTGGTTTTAATTTTGCCAATTATTTATTCTAGAAACATACCCACACCTACAGGTTTAGATTGATAGTAAAGTTCGGCACCCTCTTTGACAAGGTTCTTATAAATATTTGACCAGTCTTACTAGTCTGACTAATCCCCATGTCGAGCAGTCAAAGGATTATATCTGCATGAGTGGTCCGACTCGTATACGCCCAAGAAGGAATTTAAACACCCTCAATAAGGGAAATGTACCTGGGTCATTTCCTTGCTATTAATTTTTCTCGGAATGCGACTCTAAAATATTTTTTCCTTATCACCCCATCTTCATAATTACCGTTGACCATAGTTTTCTTTGGTGTTTGTGGTAGTTATTTTAGACAGTTTTTCTTAGGCTGTTAACCAGTTAAGTTCAATTTAAGACGTGTGTAAATTTTGAGTGTTAACATGGTTGTTGCAAGTTGTTAAAAGTGGACGGTGTAACCCCATGTTGTTATACCATGGATGCATTCGCACGGAGGAAAAAACGATTGGAAGCAAAACAATCTGGAAATGTGCCGGCTACAATCGGAATCGTACTGGAAGAGTGCATACTTTGGGAGAAGAAGTGGTTCACAGTACACCGCATTTGCATGTCGCGGAAGCCACTAAAGTTGAAGCAAAGAAGGCCATCGAAAACATGAAGGAAATTGCAACAACACTAATAGGAGCATCTACTCAGGTTGTTGTGGCTGTAATATCTGCTAATTTGTTGTTGGCAGTCTCAGTTCAGCTGCGCGCTATCAGTTCTTAAAAAAGGACGATTCTGGGTGTGAGGAACGTAACGGTTAGATCTTCCTGAAGAATATATCAAAATAGATGGTGAAAAATTTCTACAATTCGACAGTGGTCCTGGCGATGACCAGAAGGAATTTGGATTTCATGGAATATTGTCAGCACTGGTATGTCGAGGTACGTTCGTTTCATCCCCGAAATTGTTCAGTCAGTTGTACACCATTCATGGGGTACACTACAGCAATGTGATACCAACTGTATACGCACTTTTTCCCTACAAATACAGAAGTACAGCTTCTTAAAGCGCAAAGTTTAAGATTTTATACTATTTTTAGATATAAAGTCATTTTAGTAAAAAAACAGGCTACAATAACCAGTCATTTGATATCACATGTTTGCAAATAGCATCTGGTAATATTCTTTATATAATAATAAGTGTTAAAATAGTATTACAGGTAGTGGCGGCTCCTCGGGGTAGGCAAGGTAGGCACCGCCTACTTTGCAATTTCAATCAACAATGCCATAATGCCATTATTAACTAGAAATTTATAATTTTTTTAAGTGCAATTTGTTTTTATACGAATGTTTATTTAAAATTTCATCTCAAGTTTACCCATACCGCTCCAAAATTACGAACCGCGTTATTATGGCGAACGTTTAAATTGGGAATAGGCGCCACAACTTGACCAACTGAAATTCATTTGTATTTGTGCTCACGTCCTTCAGAATCTGCACCGTTAACGACCGCAATTGATGGTTTACGTAGTAAAATCTTCGCGCATATAGATGCGTCTCAGGCGGAATGATCGGACGCCTACGACAAACTTTGTATGGACTCGGGCTATTCGCATTGCGTAAGATTTTTATATTTTTTATAGTCTTATTCAAAATGAAACATCATAATAATCATGCAATAGGAAGACGTGACATAGGAATATGTTATACAAACTTTCAATATGCTCTGAACAGTTACAACACGGATAAGAGGTGCTCTATTATTTAAATTAAGTACAGTTTCACAAGTTTCGTTTACTTTTTTTAGCGTTTTTGAGCTTATTATAGTTTGAGTTTTGCTAAGTTCTTTCTTTAACATAATAAATGTGCGGTGGTATACGAATAAAAATAAATGATTGGCATGACCATTAAAATACACATATTCCAAGATCGAAGACAACAATTATAATTGCTTATACTATATACAAGTATAAGGTGTCGCCACCCTACTTGGAAGGTCACGAGCCGCCACCGATTACAGGTCTATCTAGCAAACATTATCCAGAGTTTACGCACACATTAACTCGACCAAGAAAGAAAGACTTTTCTTTCAATCTTTACTCATTCAAAATTGAATTTTCAAATCGTAAGTGGAAGTTAAAGGTTATTTCTTAAGATAACCAATAGTCTAAGAATATAGAATAGTCTAAGAACCCGTACAAGAAAATTTGGCAGCCAGCATTTATCAAATATACACAGCTAAATATACAGGGTTAAACTGTTTATTTTTGTAAACATGAACTTCATAGTAAACGTCCTTAAGTAATTTTTTTGCTAATTATCTTTAATTTCATAGTCTTTTTTTGTACTCATATGTCAACGCATTTACACGGAAGCATATGGCATCAAAGCATTTTTTTGCGGATTTTTACTACGTCTAACCTGTGCACCTTAATTTTTGTATATTCCAAAATCTTCCTCTCCTGTTGTGTTTGTAACATAAGATTGAATAAACGCAAAAAAATATTAAATGTTCCAGATATGTAGATTATGGATTATTTATCAGTTATCCATTCAACTATTTGATTCTAACAGGTATATACTTTTCGATTTGCGTCTTATGTACTAAAATTCAGTGTATGACTGCAGTTAAATGAATGATAAGTTCAAAAGAAAGACGAACGTGTTTGTTATTTTTATGGATATTTACGTTATGCTACTATAACGAATTGGCCAATTTATGGAGAAATAAATGCGTAACGGTTTATACGCATACATCGTCATATTATGTCTTGAGCAATTAATTAATGTGTATTTTAAACTCCAAGTCATTGTAATTGTTGATTACCAGAACTCGCAACGCTCTACTTGTATAAGGTTTAAATATTAATACAGGAAATGATATTTCCAAATATTCGTAAGCACGTGTAACATACAATTTCCTTTAAATTTGTTTAAACAAGATACTACGCAATACTGTGATATTATCTATACTAAATGTATAGCACCGTAGCAGTGCAAATAATAAACATTAGCAATTTAAAGCATAGATTTGCAAGTAAACTTCGGGTGTCAATAATATATTCCTGATTAGAAGAATTTTTGAGTTCTTGAATTTTGTACAACTTAACTTTTTGAATTTGTTTACAGTTTAAACAGTATTTACAAATAGAAACACCGGGTTAAGCCTAATTATCTAGGTATTTCAATAATAGTGACAGCGACTTTATAATCACATAGATGTACTCTGTACGAGGTGATTCAATTTGGTGTTCGCAGCCCTATATCTTCTTTATTTTGACATCGGTCAAAGTAAAGTGAAAAGAGAAAAGCTCAGTAAGTGGCACACAAACTACCAGATGATGAACTGTATTATCTTTAAAGAATGCCATGCACTTTTCACCTGATTTTTAAGGTATATGAACTTTTCTATTCGGTTATGCAAATAAAATCGGCACAACATTATACATAACTATAATAGACCACGATCAACGCAAAGTAATGAATTACCTAGTATAACAATATTTCTGTAAAAAAATAAGAAATTAATCCATTATGTGTTCAAAGTGACCCCCGTTCTGCTTCAAACAAGATACTCCCCTTCTTATCACCCCCTTGAGTGTACACTTTGAACAATAATTTTTCATTTAATGTACGACATTCTGCAAGGATATTGACTAGAGTTGTAATTATAATTTTTTTTTGTAATTGTAGCGACGATCTGGCTATCTAGGAGAGCATTTAACTACTTCATTACTATTAAAAATCGCACTCCGTAAACCGCACACTGACTAAGTAATTAACAAATGTTTTTTACATGTTTCAATTCAGTATTCAAACACAAGGTAATACCCTCTATAGATTTACTAATTTATCGTAGCCAGTCTGCTTCTTACCTTTCTGTCTAAATTTTTGGAAAATCTGCATGTAGAGAGAACATTATTTTTTTTCATTGAACGCTTTAAAGAAAGAACTGTCTGTAATTCTCCAACATGCTTTTAATAAAAATTTTCCAAGTTATTTAATAGAAAAACTCTACTTTAAGCATTTCTTTCAGTACGACTAATTGGAACGAAAAAGTTAAGATTTGGTATCCTCTCAAGTTTGCCGGTCAAGTCTCAGTCTATATAAATTATTTAATTTCATCGAATGAATATTTTTTTTCTACCGTAGGTAGTGTGTTTTTCCGTTTTAATTTGTTGAGACCTTTATAGTTTTTCATGTAATGACTGAGATTGAGTTTATGTTGAACAAACAAATTGAAAAAGTATAAAAATACAGTTGTTATTACAACAAATTCTGCGATAGCTAACCACTTATTGTTAAATAAACTTCTTTCACACTAGCCGATTAAAATTTTATAAATCAAAATTATTTGAAAACTACAAATTTATAAAATTATTAGGGATAAAATTATTCTTAGTGATATTTGTAATTTGAATTGTTCAGTACTAAATTATTTACTTGGAAATCACACTTATTGTAGAAAAATGAGATAACGAGTTATATTAATAAGTGGAAATATTTTGCTGCCAAAGGCATCAAATTTTATGAAATTATTCAACTGAACATTCAAATAAACACCTAAAATAAGTCACTTAAAATTAAATATACAGTTATTGTATTTCCCTCTGGAAAGTAAATCAGAACTAATAAAGGTACTAGTAGAATAAAGCACTACATATGATTCAGAATTAATTCATATCCAAAAAACGTTAATTTTCACAATGTCGTATTATTTTACCCGAGAGGGACGCACTCATGAAAATTTCCGAAAAGGATTAATGCTCTTAAAAGATTATAAGTGGTAATGTCAGCTTTGTGTTGCAGGCATGTAGGTGGCTTTTTTAGTTTGCGTCTAAATTTATGCCAAAAATAGCTTTTATTTATTTTTGTACTGACGATGATCTTCGGGTAGTTGAAAGCGCTTGTCTATATTGTTAATGAAGTGTGTAACTTAAATAATATTTTTTTTAAGAAGTTCGTTAATTCTAATATCTTTATATTGGTTTATTTTGCACGTTGGTAAATATGGAATGAGTAGTATTTTAAGAATTTGTTGTTGTTTCTAAGCAAATAAAACGTTTAAATCTTTCGTATATACATTAAATTTTGGTTACTTGTTTTTATAAAACTAGAGCTAAAATTTAATAGTTTATGAAACAAACATTAAACACAAATCTGATACAAAAATGCTCAAAAGTTATTTCTCTTCTGGGAGTTTAATTTGTCTGTTTCTTACAAGACATGTCAACCTTTATATATCACTGTTATATGCGTTGCAATATGGCATATCTATTTTATCTATATACAATTTGTCACTAAACAAATATATTTAAATGTAATTTTCCCCAAAAGCGCCATGTCATTTCTGATTAATCCTGGTAAAAAAATATGAAAAGCAAAAATGCTATTTTTGCCGGACAGAAACTGTACATTCACGAAATTCATTGCACTAAATCAAATTTCTCCGTTTTTCACGGCCAGCGGACAAAAATTTGCGGAAGTCCTTAATCATCTGAAGTGCTCCAGTTGCACATTTTCCCGTGAGCTGTTTGTTCATTTGCGGAAGTTGAGGACAAATTCAACCCGAGGCATAGCTTCTCACCGCAATGCATTACACGTGCAACCAACCAATTAAGCAGTTCACATGGTGCATACTGAACCAACAGACACCGACTCAACTACCGGTATAACAGTGTAGTTTGCACGAATCATTGATTCCAAACAACGGCATCAGGTGTGTGACTGCGAATTTGCAGCGAGAACTATGCAACAACTATTGTTATGAAACCATTCCCCAGACAAGCGCATTCTGCGGTATGGGATGTTAACTATGCATGTCCGTACTGTTGGTATAAGTTAGGGAAAATGTGTTTCGGTGAAGATGCAATGGAGAATCAATATGTACATAAAAATAATGTAAATAGGTACTACTGTGGTTTCACACCTCAAATGTTCAATGTAATGATTGTTTTTGAGCTTATCAGTTAATTTTTTTACAAAACTTTGTGTAGGTCATCAGGTAATTTAATTAKGTAATTTATATTCTAGTTTCATTTCTGAAAAAAATATTAATTTTTTAGAGTGCATTTTTTAGTGACTTAGAAATTTTTTGAATATAATAACGCTAATGGGAGTAACAGGAGAACAGTGGCGGACTAACTCTTTTGTAAGTCCGGTGGGGCGGCATATTACAACGGATCCCTTATTTGTTATGCCCTCCCCCCCACCACAAACTTTTTTACATACAAATTTTGTACATATTTTGGACAACCAAACAACAGTTTCACTAACATTATCACCGCTTATCCAAAGCTCTGCTAACACTTTTATTTTTGTACAGCACACCAATCATCCTTACATATCGAACTCCAATATTACTATCTCTACTGATCTCTTGTTAGTGTAAAATTAGTGTTTAGTGTTTTTCGCCATCGCTATAATAAAAAAACCCAATCAAGAACATAACTATACTAATCTCAGCCCCTATTATCAGCATCAGTATAAATAAATTTTTATGTAAAATGTAACCACAAATACGTTGAAGGTACCTTTAAATCGTAAGAACGTAAGCTTACGCGACCAGAGAGATTGAAATCTTAGTCTTTTCGAGTTAGACCGTATCTGATTTTGGAATAAGGTCGACGTTTCGTCTGCACTTGTAAGTGGCATCATCAGAACAGGAATAAAGAGTATGGAATATGGTACAAACCTTACGCGAGAAATATGTCTACGCAGAACCAAATCCTAAGGAGGAAAGGGAATGAAAACCGTAGATAACGTAACCGGTTGTTACAAGGGGCTGGGGATGCTTGGACGGCATAGCTGACAGATTGTGGAAGTAGGGATAGCCGTTGCGTGATTGGGTACTAAATAGTGGAGAGATGATAACCATCTTCGCGATTTAGATAATTCGAATGTTTGGAAATGACTATTGTTTCTTAGAATTTTTGGGTAGTGAAAAAGGGGACTTTCGCTGTTACTGACACATTGTTAAAGAAAACAGCGTGACCAGTTTCATGCTGATGTTCAGCTACTGCTGAGTCGGCGAAGAAACCTGATTTTATGCAGCGTTTGTGTTCATTCAGCCTGGTTTTGATGGATCTACTTGTTTCGTCGATTACATATATAGCACCACATGAACAAAGTATGCCGTAAATACCTCTAGAAGATAGAGGATTTTCCTCCATTTCCAAAGAAAAAATAACCGCAGTGAAATGTTTAGTGACAAAAAGAGAAACTGATGGTACACGAGATAAGGAATCATGTACAACACCTTAAAAGAAACGTAACTTGGATCACTTCAACACGCAATTCAGAGAAGGAATAATGAAGTGAACGAAATGCATTTTGTGCCCATTAGATAATGTAAAAATTAACATTAAAATGGTGAACGCTAACACCAATGGTCTAAATAACTATCTCTCAAAGTACCACGTTCAGGACTACAACAAAGCCTTTGGTGAGAGAAAGAAAAGCCACTACAGAAAAAGCAACATACACTGACTCAGATGTTTGGAAAAAGGGAAAATATACCTGTAAGTTTTACGTGCAATTTTTTTTTATATTTTTGTTAGGTATATTTGGACAAAAACTTTGTGGATTGTCCCTCGCGATTAAAAAAAAAGATAATTGGCCAGAACATTAGTAGGTACAGCTTCAATATACTCGTATGTTTATATTAGTTTTCCTGGATTTTTCCTGAAAATAAGTCAAGAGTGTTTTCGTCTTGACAGATTTTGTTTCGTTTTGCTTTGTCTTGAAATCAAGACGAAATGCTAACAAGACAAGACGAGATGGCGAGACAAGACAAGACCAGTGTCCATACAATACCACCGTCTCTCATTTATTGTAACAAATATACAACGAATTTTTTTTAACCAATTTTGCTATTGTACTTTCAATCGTGGAGGAAATAAAGTATGGTGCTAAGAAGGTGACAGATTTTGTAAAACTACTGCGCCTGAAGTCATCATGGGCGCAAAATGCAAAACCTTTGTCTTGGGGGAACATTATTATTAAGTGTTGGGTTTTTGTGCGGTTTTGAGTCGTACTTCTGTTAGTAGGTAGAGCCTTTGTCATCTTTTGTACGACACCAACTTGTGCAGTAGCGTAGTTCAACAAACAAAAGGACTCATCACAATGAACCGCAAACTGTTGGAGTACTGTACGAGAAGTTGCCGCAACCTGCAGACGCATTTCCGGCCGCATTTATTGCAAGTAAGTTGTGATTTATCGAACAGATCGTGATGACAATACACATACACGAAAATCGTAGGTACTGGAACGAATAAAAAAGTATACAACTTTTATTCTTTAAAATTGTATAAAAGCTTTTCTTTGAACTTGGCTACAACTGAATAATATCGAAATAATCTTTGTTTGCAAAATTGGCGCAACTAGTCACTAGTTTCAGATCAGAAGCGATGACCCCATTAATTAAATCTTTTAAATAATTTATTATTACATCCTTTCATTGTGTCAGCTTGTATTATTTATTATTAATTATTATTAACTTTATGCCAGTAGTTACTAGACATTAGTCAAGAATAGCATATTCAATCCCGACATTTGACGAAGATTTTTACACAACCGGATTATTGTATAAAATCAGAATTAAATACTTTTATAAAATGACCCAAGACGTGCTTTGTCATGTGCACCGTGTAGTATATCAACTTCATCTCATAAATGGGAGCTGCTTCCAGTTACTCCCATTAAACGTAAAATCAAATACTTTAGTATTCCAATACAGAAAACTCCGGTAAATTTGGAAGCGGCAAATTCAAAAGTTATCAGTATTTCTAGAAGTTGCCAATATTTTTTTTCATAGAGAAAAGGACAGTAATTAAAACACTTGAAAATCGATTATCTTCTATAACATATTTGCAACCTCTAGAAATACTGACAACTTTTGAATTTGCCGCCTTGAAATGCGGATGGTTGCTCTTATCTAGGGACTTTATCGGCGACATTGCCAGCGCCTTTATTGGCTTGATACGAAACTTCTACATGTCAGCTGGAAGCTGCGTATTTTTAGAGGTTGCAAATATTTTATAGAAGTTAATCGATTTGCCCTCTCTAGAGATACTGCCAATTTTTGAATTAGCCGCATTGGAAAATCCCAAACGCGGCGGTTGGTTGCCCACTTAATCTTTTCTAGTGACTTTAGTAATAGCGTGGTAGATATCTGCCATCTTGCTTGAAGGCCCTACAGGATTATTAAATTGTTAATTCTACTGCTAACGCTGTTTTGCATTTTATGCCAACTTTCTTGATTATATTTTTCTTAAATTATCGTCTAGACAGAGTACCGCTTGAAGCCATCCTTTGGAACACTAGTTCCGTATCCAACTGTCCAGACGGCGGCTATGGGCGCTGTCTTCGAAAAACCTTATAAGTCGTCGAAGTTTCCCGTATTCGAATAGTACTGTATTTGATAAAATGGAAGTGCATGCCTCACACTACGGGGTAGAATGCAATTTGTTAAAGAGGTTAAGGATATGTTGTGTATTACAGAAACATTTAGCAATTCTTAATCCTCTTTTAGTACTACTTCGATTCACAAATTCTCAGGGGGCGCTTAAAAAAGACATGTTATAATTAGTTCTACAACTAGTAAACTAGAGCCAGTAAAATTTTAGAATCGCTAAAATTTCGAGTTTCCAATTTACTGTATTTAATTAATTTAATTTTAAATTAGCTTAATTTTAATGTAGTATTGTGAACAAGCTTCTAGGTATATCTACAAAACAACGTCATGTGGATGTTTAATCGGCGCGATTCGGCAATTTACAGCTCTGCTTAAGAAGCTATTTTGTCCTGGGAATCAAACAAAGCATTAGCACTTTTTAATAGTAGCAGCGTAAATAATGTATCATTGATTAGAATCTAAACGTCACAAACTTCTCAGTCGTATTAAAAAGTGTGCAAATTTTCTATTTTTGACTATTCTTATTCTCAAAATTCCGCTAAAAGTAGTAAATCGTTATCTATATATAATTACTATCACGCTGAACTGAAACCTTATAAAATAATATTTTATCCGCCTTTTTTAGTTTCTCAGATTTTTCAAAAAACGTTATGAACGTGAAATTTAAAATAAACCTAAATAACAAATATAGAACATTACATGTTTGGACAGTTACCTTTAAATTCACAAAGGAAGCCGAAAATGAAATAATATACAGGGTGTTTTACATAACGTATACGTGAAATATTTTCTGTAGACGCAAAACTGAGATGAGTAAAACTTTTTTAAGAAACCTGAAACTGAATATTATGACAGGACTTTTTTCCTTTAAAACTTTTTATTTTATTTTATGCGCTTACTCGTATTTCTTACAAAAATCAATATTATCATCTGTAACTGCGTGGAACTCCATGTCCATATGCAATACCCAAAACCTGAAGTACCTACAAACGAGAATGCGTAATACCAAACCAAATTGCATCCAATAATCAATAAAAGCTGGCACTTGCGTAAAATGCAAAAAGCACTGAAATGTCGAGAGTAGTTATAACTATTCTCACCGTTCAAATCAATTTCGGTTTCATATTATTACCCCTACGCTTCTGCCCCATCGGAAATTCTTTACTCGAAGCATTTCGATTTCATACTCATTTATGAATACGAGAAATGCGGAGAACGAAAACGCCTCAGGATATTCCCTTAATAAGGAAACTGGGCCGGAGTACTTTGAAGTGTGCATACATATTTATCGGCAATCATTCCGAACAATCGCAGAGGCTTTCTGAGGTGCCTGGCGATATTGATCCAAAGGAGATGCATCGTTTTTTGCACATTACCGACCCATAAATTTCAAAGAGGGAATTTTTAAGAGGATAATACCCGCGGTGGCAATTACCATATAATGAAGCGCAGAGGGTTTTACTGCAAACCCACCAGAAGACTTGATTTGATTTTCGTTCAGTAGCTCACATTCAAAGAAATAAAGCCCACGCGCGAAGATACCCTTGGTGAGAAGGAATGGGAAAAAAACGCAGTGAATAACTTACTTTTGGGTCTGCGTCGGGTTGAGCTATTCGTACGTCCAGTTGTCCTCCTAGCACTGCATACCAGCATTTGCCAGTGTCACCTTGACGAAAAACTGAAACAAATATGTACAAAGTGTTAAAATTTCATTTGCATATGGAGCTTCAAATTATTTAAAACTGTTAAGAGGGAATATTTCATGCGAAAAATCTGCTCGATACATAGGTTTTTAAAAAAGCTATAACGAACATATAAAAATAGCAATTATTGTAAAACCTTCACTACTGTGTTCTAAAAGAGTGCCGGCAGGGCATTTAAGTGTTGCTTTTCCCCAAAACAGCAAGAAAAAGTCATGGTTAAGATATCAAAATTTTATGACACCCTATAAAATGAGCAAGGCGACCGCCGTAACTTCTTTTGGTATTTATAATACAAACATTCGCCAGGCAGTGTGGCTTGATTGATAAGGGACAATAAAAGGATTATAACTATGTACATTTCAAACGTATTTGAACTTTGCTTGGTAGCTGATTTTGTTTTTTTTTTGGTGAAACTTCAAAACCACGAAAGTGAATAACGAGTGGAGAAATAAGTGTATAAAGATAGAATATTAGAGAAATCTCGATGATTTCTCTAAATAAAACCATTTGGTAACTACAGTGAAAATAAAATCTTCGAGTCAAAGAGAATATTGAAATCTTACTGAGTGAATTGTACTAACAGTATAAAGCAATAACATGCTTTGCGTTTTTCCTATGAAGGTAAGGATAAAAAATAATTTGCTAAGATACATTAGTAGGTGTACATCGATATAAGTACATTTTCTTTATATCCTTATGTAAATTCATGTAGTAATATTGTCCTTTTACCTATTTACTTATTACAAATATCGGAAACATTACTAATTATTACTTATTAAATAAATTAGACAAAAGAATACCGCCGTCATATGGTGATGAGGGCATGGGGCTATATCAGTCCTCGCATAATATAAAGAATATTTTATTATAAATATTGCGCAGGCGCGAACTCCTTAAAAGCATATCCATTAGTAAGCAATGATAGTATTTGTATGTGAGTTATTAAATATTTATTTTTGTGTATCTCACGCACACACATCATATCCAACAGCAACAGCTTATATAGGATTTAGAAACAACGCAATAAGTAATACTTTTCACTCAGCGGCGCCCTAAGACCCGAGCTTCGCAAGCTCATTTTCTTTGATGTGACACATACAGTGACCTTACGAGCCGTTTATGTCTGAAAAGCCGTTTTCTGTCCCTTGACCAACGACCCCATTTTCTTTTGGCCGGCCGCAATTCCTCAGCGTTTCTCACACGAAAGGCTATCGCTGCGGAATTTCTGCCCTTCGACCTTGTCGAATTGTTAGCTGTTTCTAATTAAACGGAATCTATTTAATTAAAGCACAAAGGCTAAACCGGGCAGGAGCAAATTGAATTTTCTTTTATTAAAAACTTCTTCAGTTCTTAATGAAATACGTTGTTATTTGGATCTGAGCTAACGGCTCGAAAATTGAATTAATTTTTACGGAGTTTAAGAATGTCTCGGGCTGGATATCGCCGTTGCTGAATATACCTTGGCGTGAAAAGAGAGCTGTTGAATAAATAAGGCACATTTATGTAGGTCATGACCTTCTTTTCATACTGGAAAATGTCAATGTTTACAAAAGTCGGAATAAAATAGCAGTAAAACGGCCTTATTTTAAAGGAGATATGCTTTTCTCAATGTTCAACATGTGAAAGGTAATTTTTCAGCGATTTTACTCCATTTATTTTGTATTCGAACCTTCTACCTTAACGTGTTTAAAGGTGAAAATGGGGGGAGGTGAGAATTTTGGACGGGCTCTGAGTACTTTATTATATAATACAAATTAAACTTGTACTACGTGTTCCATGTCTGGGCTTACGTTATACGCCTTTGTTGCTGCTTATGGCTCTGCTTATGATAAWGTTCACAGTAACTTTTACGTTCTGACCAAAGAATACCAGTAAMCAAGAATGGCCAGTGTTTGTGGAATGAGTTACAGCGCCATCTGTGAATGTTGTATGTGAACTAGATTAATGAAACGACCAGCAGGTGTAGCCGATAAATCAAAAACTCCGAGTCATACAAATGTCATTTATTTTGACGTTTTTTTCTTGTCTTAATTTTAAAACCTGGTATCTATTTTGCCCACTATTTTACAGGAAATTAAGAAAACAATCTTTTTAATTTATGTAAGCATGTCTAACTTTTTTATATTATGCTGACTTTGTTCGCAATTGTGTACTTCATAAAAGTTAAGTCAGAAAGGTTTACTTTAAATAATAACTAATAGAGTTGTTTTCTTCGTTTCGTGTAAAATAGTGACAAAGGAAATGCGAGGTTTTAAAAAACTTCGAATTATTTGAATTATCGTAAATTAAATTACCAAAAAGTAAGATTCAAAAACAATGTTTATCTTGCACCACGGTTTATTGTTTATAGTGTGGGAACTACTCTTCTATTTAGTTTTTTTGCTCTGKCGTTTAAACGCAATTAGCCAGAAAGTATTCTCAACATACCACAAATGATACTCGAATGGATTTAAGGCTGCGAGACTGCACGTCCAAATTGTTTKTCAGTTTTACCTGTTCTTCACACATGGCATATTCTCTTGGGAAGTGGTCAAATGTGATATTTGCGTTTGCTAAATATTTATTACTACAATTCTTTACCGCACAATTTTTCTGTGTGATACCTTCGGCATTTTCGAAACTAACAATTTTAACACTTTTCAAGGTACAAAATTAAAGCAAAATGTCTTACCTTCTTCGTATTCAACTTCAATGTCACAATATACTACATGTAACTTTAAACACAAAAATGCTACCAAAAAGGGTAACAGGTTGCAAAATAATAATAACTATAACATATTAAAATATCCTATAAGTAGGTACGTTGAGAACTTGCGACAATTTTTTGCTAGATATCAAAGCTTGACATCAACTTGATTTGAACATACCTTGATTTAAACGCAATCCCGCGTGCATGCGTTAGCCGTGCTTCACACACACAGCACAGGGTGCCATCTATGAATGTTGTATCCATAACTGTATCGTGTATTGTTGGTTGCAGCAATAGCGTTTACGGTTATCTAATATGAGAGTGTCCACTACATGCTGCGGACTCTTTATTTGAACCTACTAAGGTTCGTGAGGGTACCATTTTGTAAAAGAGACCAGTTTCGTTGCAATTATAGAGCTGGCCCGGGCGATGATCATTGTCGGTAATAATAATTTCTTAAACTGCTTCTTAAAAGTGTCCACTGTCAATGCATCACCAGACTTCGCCGCACACGGCGAGTTCTCTGCTGATCTCATGACGAACTTTCCAATTATATACCCTGCCTTCATTAGTTTTAAAACTGGATCGTGCTTCAATGACAGAAGGATCTTCACTTGTTTAAATGGCTTTTCGCTGCAGAATAGGGTCAGGTAAAGGAATGCCTTGTGCTCGTTGCTGAGTAAACAACAAATACAACGCCTTGTCAATTCTATCGTATTCACTATTCTATTTCATAGTTTTCCACTTTAACGCGGTTGAAGTTAAAACACTATTCCACCGTTCAATTCCGATACGGTGCCTATACCAAGCCCATACCCATCAGCTATTGTTTTTAGTAATGCTTCAGCATCAAGACATTTATAGCATTCAGTTTTTCCTCCATGGAAACAACTGTTCCCGTTCGCGTCGTGTACATTTTGTGACATGCAAGCCAGAGGTTGCAATAAGTTCGATTCTTCCAGCGTGACGCTTAATAAAACTTTGTCCGTCATTGGTAGTTTTTCTTCCCCATCTGCGCAATTTCACATGTAAATATGGGATAATCGGATCGAATAATACGAAATTTTTAGGCTCTATGTTTCGGATATTTCGGTCTCGGATATTCGGGAGTCTACTGCAGATATATAACGAACTATGAAACAGATCTAACAGCGGCCGTTTTACAAGCTTTAACTATGATTGACAAGCGTTCTATCAATAAAGCAATTAATTTAATTTAAAAAAATGCAGCTTGTGCACACAAAATACTGGTAGATCGTTGAAAACTCTTTAAAGTAGCTAATATTTAAAATCTTGTTTTCGTTTTTCGCACTTTCTATTGCTTATATTAAACGTATTAAACAAATTATTAGAATTTATCTGAAATGTGAGTTCTATAAAACTTAAAACGATGTTTGCCGCGGCTTACTATTTGAAAAGTAACTTAAGATATAGAAAATTAGCCATAACTCTGGTATTTAAAAAAGTAACTGCGAGCATTATATTATACACTTCATTACGTATAAAAATCGTCTACTTTTATAATCCATAGCAATTACAGTTTGCATTGGAAAAACATAATTTTGTGTTACATCTCAAAAAAGACAAAATGAGTAATAAACTAGAGTACACCTTTTTATTACGGGTAAAATTAATTTTTAAATTTATATATTTTCTGTAAAATTAGAAACTAGGAAAGTTTTATTTTTTTAATATATAATAAGTCAAGAACTTTAAAAATAAAAAACGTACATTGAGTTGTGCTGACAAAATGGCATATCTTTCTCTATTTAATCTAAGAAAGCTCTGCTACCAAACATTAAATATGCAGCATTAGTTTATTGCTTTTGAATTTAGCTTGAATAAAAAACAGAGCATTAAACCGCTACAAAACTAGTCATTCAAGCAATTCATGTAACAGACAATGCGCATCTCCATTCAATAAAGCGAACTGCAAGGTTATGGATTTATATCTGCAAGCATTTGCTATGTTACAATGTTAGAGCTGCTACTCGGAACAGACTCAAAACTTTATAACGTTACGAGAGCGATTCCCAAAGTTCTCCTTGAACCCATCTAAGTATCCAATATCTATAGCGAGGTCTATTTAAGCTGATTACACTAGAGTTTCCCGAATGGAGGACCTTTTACTCGTATTTTCCTCGGTAAGCACTTAGTCACTTTCATGTGTTTCGTGTTTAACCTTATTTGTGAGTTATTTGCTAGCACTGAAAGCGCGCCTCCCTTGATAATGTATGTATATGGCATCAGCGCCATTTGCTGTGCCCTCTAATTTACCCTACACTGAGGAATATTTAAAATTCAGAAAAAAATACATGTAGGCACTCTCTATAAGCGTAATGAACGTGAAGGTCGTTGAGCAATGAGGGAGATGAATTTACTATGTCTATGAGAGAGGAACATTAAGGTGTAAGTTTTACTTCAAAAGGGAACTAATTATTTAGTCTAAACTGAAAAGTGGCTTCGGCTTTTACGATAAAAAAAATAAAGAAACCATGGAACTGTCAAAACTTTCAACTTTTTTATTACTGTTAAATAGAGAATTGAAAATATATTGAAAAGTAATAAAAAAAGTTGAGGGTTGTCATTAATAAAAAGTAATAACATCATAGTTCAAAAACAGATGATGTTATCAGTAAAATACTTAAAGTTAAAGGATGACGTTCAATAATTATTTCAGTGCTAAGTACTTAGAGTACGGATAACTCCACTTAAAAGGATAATGAACATTGCCATCTGTCATGCAACAGAAATAGCCATCTTTTAGAAAGAGGGCGATAGAGGCTTCAAATGACACCGGTAGATGGCAGCAACTAACAAGTGTAAGATTTTTAAACTTTTTATCGTCTTATTCAGAATGAAACGCATAATAATGATCGCGCAATAGCAGGACGTGACATGGGAATATGTTATATTAACTTTAAATATCCTCTGAACAATTACAACACGGATAAGGCTAGGTGCGCCATTTTTTTAATTAATTACTGTTTCACAAGTATTATTGACCTTTTAAGCGTTTTTGAGCTTATCATAGTTTGAGTTTTCCTAAATCATTTGTTGAACATTCGATTTGGCAAAATTTAAGGTCACTTAGAGCAAAAAAAACGAATAAATATGCGGTGGTACATAGCTTCTTAATTGTTAAATTATGAGAAGCATTGTTATTATACGGTAATTTTATACTTTTGGCGATAACTGAAAGGTTGGTATTTGTAGTTTTACAACTTGAAATGAAAATAAAACTTAACGTTTAACCAGTAAAAAGAAAATTGTGTCACATTGCGCTAAATTTATTAAAAAATTAAACACTTAACATGGGGCTCCACCTATCGGCAATCCGTAAAAGCTTGAATTCGCCAGCAAAAACAGGGACGCTTCCGAGTCGTTTGTTCGGCATCCTAAGAGGAACTATTCCTAACTTAAAGTAATGCTTGTGGATGAATAGACAAGTCAAGCGGTCTGTAAGTCATTTAAAGAAACTTTCAGTACAGTACGTGAAGCGTACAATATTTCTTGTTAAATAGCTTGTAATTCAATTAACGCTTTCCAAGCTGTAATTTAACGCTTCGCATTTACCGCTAGATGACGCACGAGAATTTTCATTTTTAGTTACTGACTGTAAGTACAGAGGGCGTCATTGTGTGAACAGTAAAAGTGTAAAAGATTTATATTGGAGAGATAATATAATAGTAATTGACAAATGATATTGCAATCTCTCATTTAAACAGATAATAAACAGAAGGTAGGTAAAAGATAGTTTTTTAAAAGAATGAATGTTGGCGTCTTAAAAAGTAGTAAATAAGAAAAAAAATTAAATGTAAACTTCAACACCCGAGAATGGCATTAATGTAAAATTTTTTTCTTATTTACTACTTTTTAGAACGCCAACATAAAAGCACTTTTTTAAAATTTTTATATACTTTTATTATATTTATTGATTTTGGTATTGACGGTGGTTTATAAATAGCCGAAAACGCTTTACTGTATCATTAATAAAGCAGATATAACTTTGTGTACAATTTCTAAAAAAGACTTTCAATTACCTATATCAGTTATTGTTTAAGAAGATGCTCCGTGTCCTAGCTGTCAAGTTCTGGAGCTACTCGAACCACCATTAAAGGTCATAGAACATGGTTGTTGGAAATCTAGCGTTGTCGAAGGTGTGTATTCGATAGAAAACAAAAAAAGGGATTTTAAATAATTTTTATCGAGAGATTGTTTGCCTGAATCATCTTTGGCCATAACCGATAGAGGTGGTTAGAAAAAGGTCCCCTGAAATGTCTCATGCTGTCATCAGCTAAATTCTCCCGAATTAATAATATTGTTGATGCCAACGCTGTTAGTATACATCAGGACTAAATATTAGTAACAATGGGTATTCAGTCGAATATTCATTTTCATGTTACCATGAATTAGATAATTTAGAAGTTTAGATTTTTCTATAAATAAAGCTTACCTTTGTTTTTGTTTTACTTTGTTCTATGGTACTAGTACTGTGAAGTGCTTCTCTGTCAGTGCATTATTTGTCATATTATTCATATTTCAGCACGTAAAATCGTTCTAATAGTGTGAAACTTTGATATTTGGAATGATTTATCTACAAACTTCACAAAAGGCTCACAAAAATACTAGTTAAGAAACCACAGCTAAATTATTCTAGTAACGCCTAGTAGTGTATGTACTACAATACTTCATGCTACTCGAAAATATACTCTGGGAATATCCAATTCAAAAAGTAACACAATATAAACACAGAGCAGAGGAAATCAATATAACCGCCGATGATTTTGTACCAAGTAAATGCAGGAAATTAATAGAATAGATATTACGGTTTATACATGAACTCTGCACTAAGAAATTTCAGAGCTGCACAAATTAATTTGCCGGAAAATGAACAACGGCTTAATACTAATATACCATCATGATTCTACATTCCCGTAATAGATTCGGTTCGTATCGCAAATACTCCGGAAATTATTGTAGCGTTTTGCAATCGCCTATTGGTATTTCGCGTATTCGCTGAATCACTGAATTCAAACGAGTTCCATAGCTGTAACACTGTATTCTTCGTTTTTGATAGCACAACTCATTGCTGTGGAAAATAATTCCGATTAATAATTGAAAACGTGCTTTATTAGTGTACATACCTCGCCACAACAGTTTGCACAATGCTCGTAGATTTGAAAGCTTGCAATTTTACAGGATTTAAAACAAAATACCCGAAGCACGGTTTAAAAATGTTAACGTAAGCAACAATTTTGGTACAACATGCAAAGCTAACAAAAACAGGTTTGCGATAAAGAAAAGCGAATATTATAGCTTAGATAGGTAGATAATATAATTTGAAACCTGTTGGAAGGTTCTGAAACGATATTAACATTAATTTTTAGTGTTTGGTTGCTGTGTAGAAAGCTGAGGTTCTGATTGTTCTATGGTATGGGCAATACTGCAATATGAAGAAAACTGTGACGTTTTTAACCGCAAAGAGCTCACGAAATTATTGATTTACATTACTTTAGAACGTAACCTAGGCAGTTTG
This sequence comes from Rhyzopertha dominica, assembly GCA_025024175.1. NCBI lineage: Eukaryota > Metazoa > Arthropoda > Insecta > Coleoptera > Bostrichidae > Rhyzopertha > Rhyzopertha dominica. Next base: position 11,932,601 of record QCXZ01000138.1, read on the forward strand.
TGCATAGATTTGTACCATTAACAAGAGCTTGTAGTTGTGTACATATCGAAGCCTGAGAATATCTGACACTTATAAATTGGATGATGTTGACACATGGTTTTGGCTAATATGTTTTGATTTCTGTATTTGGTACTCGCCAGGTTGTGGAACTGTTCAAGTAGTTTACAAAGATGCAATAAAAATTCGTTTAAATCTTCAATGGTTGGTAATTCAGATCGAAAAGTATATTCGCTAAATGCCTTTTTTAGTATTCATGTAAAATTTATTTGAAATTACGTATACTATATTAAAAGAACGGCTCAAGAACAACATGAATGTTTGTTTACACAATATGGGATTCTTTAGTAATGGGTGGTATTCCCGTGATGGATTTAATGTGACTGTTAACTAATAACAAGTACTAAGTCTTGCTTTCGAATCTTTCTTCTAAAAGATCCCATAATGTGGTGTAGTTTTCGCTTGACAACTGTATATTTTCAACAGTGGCTGACGGATGTTTGGTCAACATATTCTTGAGATGAAAACACTTTTCTATATCAGAGTAAATGGAGTTGTTGTGGATTAAAAAAAGAAAGCTGTCTCTAAAAGGCACCCAGTTTTTATAATTCCCATCAAATGATTACAATAATAAACATGCTAATTTTAAATTTTGCCTGCTATTGTGATTTGAAATAGCATTTAAGTTGTCAGTCGTATCATGGTGTGATTGCTGAAATCTGGTGTTAGTCATCAAGAATTGTTTCAGTCAAGGCAATTGAGGTCACATAATGATCTTCACTTCACAAGGGGGAACGTTCACATCATAAATTGCTAATTTTGTTACGACAGTGTTGTATTTTCTAAATTATTTTGATTTTTGCTATAACAGTTTCAGTGATTGATGGTTGATCAGAATTTGACAGATTAGTTTTGAATGAACTAACTAATATTGTTAAGAGAAGCTTGAAGTGTTCTTGCCTCCAAAGGTTCCTTAGGTGACATCTTCTTGTTAAGGGGAATATCTTACAAAGGACCGTTTGTAGCTTTACTAGATGGGTTCTTCTCCTTGTGTGTTGATGAGACCACCAAACCAGTGTATTAAAAAAAATGACTTATGTATGCTGCTTCTTTGATGAAGCTACTGTTAAGATACCTGTTCCTGGTAGGTCTGTTACTAATTTGCCAAACTGAAATGTACTGTTTAGAGCTAAGCGCTGAAGTTGGGTGAAGGATATGTTTGTTGGACTTGCTGCCTTTTGTTAGTTGTTTGAAGGGGAGCTTATTTCCGCTTGATTTGGAATTAAGTTGCTCCTGGGCATGCTTCTAAATACTGATGTATGTAGACACCACTGACTGGTGTCTGATATCCGGCTCGAAGGACCATTATGGGATTCAAGTTTAGTCTACCAAATATGCTTTCCGCTGGTAACGACAATGAAGTGAACTATATTTCTTTAATCCTTAAACTTTTATTACAATTCTAACTTGACATACATCTTTTTTATCAATAATTATTTATTTTAGGGGTTGGTTGTATAAAGGTTTATGTATTGCATACAGTGTATTGTGTTTCGATGTAATTCCTAGCATATTTCTCTTGTAATAAAAAATTCACCCTCCACACAATTTAATTAGTTAATTAGTAAACATAATGTGTTACTGCTATACATCCGAAACACTAATTTTTAAGGTTCTTTTCTTCCATAACAAGTTAATAGTGTACCAGTATTCTTCTGCGGCAGTTAAAACCACATAGTGTAATTAATTTTTTGTTTTAAAAGTAGGAATAGGGCAATTATAACACGCAGAGTACATAAAATGTTACAACAGAAGACTAAAAATTACAAATGAACTAGTACTAGGTACACATAAAAATGAGAAGAGAATTTTACAAGCAAGTTCAGATAGAGAACATCACTAATACCGCAATAAATTTTAAAACACGGGAAACTTATGCTGTAGTTATGTAATATTCCCAAGCAATACCTGAACTTTGTTTAGAGCCGAAGGGTGCGTTATAAATCCAATTTAGCACTGATAAGACACCAACTACAACATTTACTGCGGAGAAATATCAGATTAAGTGGCAGTTTCCACAAAGTTTTTAAATTAGAGTTTTATAGCCCGGTGTTGAAACGACCAAGTCCGTTTTAGAGCTGCAAACTCCAATCGCGGGTTAACGGATCCTTTATTATCTAAAGAAAGAAATGAAAGAGCTTTCTTTAATTTCGTTATCTATCTGTGATATGATCTTTTAGAATGTGTCCGTCTCATAAATGGCGTTGTAGCGATTATCTTTACCTTTTATTGAAAGTTATTAAGCAGTAGTATTTATAAATAGTTATATTGTAGTAAAATACGGGGGGGGGGGGGTATTGATAAATAAGTAGACTTTACTATTTCGAGTATAATACAAGAATCGTGTTGTCACAACAAAAAATTTTGACTTCTCAGAAATGTTATTAATAAATATCACGTTAAAAGGTTAAATAAAATGATCTACCGTTATTACTTACTAGATGGAATGTAGACAAGGAGACGCTGGTGCCTACATTAGACAGATATGCGAAGAGTACATCATCAGCTGTCATTTAGTACTATTTGAGTTTTCCTTAAGCAACGTGCTTTGTACACACCCCAAGGTTTGACATCTGACAGTTCTCTCATCTTTAAAGTTAAATTAGGTTTAATGGTATGATTCGAGATCTTGAAAAACATTGAAATTTCCCGCAGTATTTTGCACTAMAATGGTKGTCTTAACGTGTTTGCAGGTTAGTACTCGCTTGTTACGTTGCGACCTCATTATTGCTCGGTGTAGTACACTTCAAGAGCGCATCTAGTAGGTGATGATGGGTGATACTTGGTTAAACCATATAAAAGCTATATTAAAAATTAGAAAATCAACAGATTCCAATATCGAGCTATCATCGTACCTGTACGTACAATGTTTACGATGTAAGGAGATTTACGACGATATCAATAAGCTCCGTGATGCGTGTCCTTCGTATGTCACTGTCAAGAATTGGATTTTTTAAGACGAAAATATTCCACCCAGGATGACCACAGTCTTGGAAGACCCATTTCTGTCTTAACAAATGATGCAGATAACAAAATATGACACATTGGGCATTTTATACGAACGAGTTCATCAACTGTTCATGTCGATTTGGGCATGAAAAAAATGTCTGCGGAGTGGATTCCAAAATGCTTGAACGCGGACCAAAAGGAAGCATAACTACGTTGAAACTTTGCGTTGAATCTGTGCCCAATTTAAAGATGATTTGCAGTTTCTGCAAAGAGTTGTCACCATGGTTGAAATCTGAGTGCATTTTTACCACCCCGAAGCAAAACAACAACCAACAGTATGAAAGCACTCTCCCATAGCGAATACTTTACTGATTCAATAATCGAAAGAAATAGTTCTTGCTTCTTTTTTTGGGTAGTCGTGGTATCTTGATTGATTATATCGAGAAGGGGTAAATAATAGCATGACCATATTATTCACAAATGTTGACATAATCGTGCCAAAATATATCGGAAAAAAGATGTGGAATGGTCGCCAATGTCTTGAAATACAGTGTGCCTGTACATAAGTTGCCTACTGAAATAAATAAGATTCACGATTTGAACTTGTAGACCATCCTCTATATTTATCTGAATGGGCTCCATCTGACTGCTATATATTGAAAAAAGAGTTAGAAAGTTTTTTTTTGCAACAAAGAAGTTATGGAAGCTTTAGGAAGCTGGACAGCAGACCATATATTTTTACAAAGCTCAGGGATACTACAGGATGGCGCGGCGTCTAAAGTGTATCCAGTTAATGGGAGATTATGTAGAGTAACAAAAGAAGTTTGATTTAAAAATATTAAGCGTTTCAGCATCAAGCGTACATAGATATCTATAAGTACGAGTATATTGTTTATGATTATTTTTTATGTCCCCAAAAAATACTAAATTATTATAATATAGTAATATGTAATATTATATATTATCATAAAATAATGTTTGTAAGTTCATCTGGCTCGAAAAGCTTAGCAAGGCATAATAAAAGTAGCAAACAGTTTTTTTTGTTCGTAAATCTGTACTTCAAAGAACAATAATACCCAGAACTTCATAACGTAAAGCAGACGGATAAAAAAACGACTCGTGTGGTTATGACATTTAGATATAACATAGCTTTTGAAGAACAGCAATCGCCACTCCTTCAATAAGATAAACAAAGTATTCCGTTTGTAAGCGAACGAGGTCATAATATGGGACATCACCAAGCTTTTTAATCACATGCAATGACTGACAAAAAGCAAAAACTTGAAACTCTTTAAAAACAATTTTTATGTAAAATAACCTCTGATTTCTGAACTTACAGTCACCACTTCTAATCGTGCTCTAATCAAGAAAAACAGTGATTTCTTTTATGGACCACAGTTTAAAATCGTTACATGAAAATGAATAGTGCATATGATCAGGTGAGTGCTCTAATAACGGATGACGGCTGACAAGTATCAGTTTCAAATAACGACACTGGATGTAATGCGGTATTTCATACTTTTATACATATAAGGGCGTTTTTAAAATATTAAATCAATTTTATTGCGCGCGCACTCATTTTCGTATTTGCTTGTTTACTGATCAGACACAATTCTAAGTTTCTAGAACTAAGCTACAAGAAAAAATGCATGTCTATGCTGTGCTGTCTACACCTCAACCAACTGCAGATAGTACTATTTCGCTGTCTTTACAGCTCATCAGTGCAGTTTAGGTCTAGTGTAGACAACACGGCATAGAACTGGTTTTGCTTATATACCAAAGCAATGGCTTTGTCATCATGTCAGTGTAATGCTGACAGATGCCATTGCCATCCTAAATTCTTACTTTAAGCTATAAGAAACTTAAAAGGCGAGAATTGCGTCTTCTTTTGCTGAAATGTCAAGTTCCAGAACATTCCCACAAGGTTTCATTCATATTACCGGTGGATTCGCAGCTACCTATACGTAATTATGGTTTCAGCTATATTATTTTTTTATTTTACTACCATAACATAGGTACTACAGCGCTGCATACCACGATGTCAAGGTATCAGCTGTGTGGTGTTCGAAGGCAAAGTCTTTTAGAACCCCAAACAGAATATTGAGTTATCATTAAAACAGATCAATTGTGCCCAAAGTCCAGTTCAATCTGATCTGTCACTATTCCAAGCCACGAGCTTTATGCAGCTGAGTCGGTCGTAGCACCCAAAGTGGGCAGTTTGCGTGAAGGTGCATAACAAGAACTTTTTGATTAATTATTTGTCGAGGAACCACATGTCTGCTATTGTAAGAAAATCATTCGGAACTTGCCACAAATTTAACGGACATGCATAATATCACCCACAACAAAAATTTGATACATCTATACTACTAACGTGGATACGATTGATGCAATATAGATAAGATTATGAAAATGTTGTGTTTGATATCTTCAAATTTTTCAAACGAGTTTAGTAGAAGGGTGAGCCCCGTGAKCACTGTTTTGACGGACTTGAGGAAGTTAGCACAAAGCTGCGAATTCAAGAAGCAAGAATCATCTTTATTAAGAGATCGTATATTTATTGGGATTATAGACACTTCGATTCAAGAAAGACTATTAAGAGACCTAGCATTAAATATGGAAGACGCTGCGAAAATATGTAGAGCACACAAAGCCAGTAAAGGACAATTAAGGTTTTGCAGGATGCAGGAACAGCTAAATCACAAGAGGTACAAGAAAACAGAAGCAGTTTAAGAAACGAATCAGTAATCAAGTTGCAAGCAGCATATATTTGTGTAAAAAATGTGGCACACAACACGAAGCTAGAAAGTACCCAGCTTTTAAGCAGAATTGCAAAAAATGTGGACAAAAAGAATATTTTGCAGTTAGCTATTGAGTTAAGCAAATTAAAAAAAAGAGGCTGTAAATGAGGTACCCAATCCGAAACCGAAGAAAGTGAGCAAGAATTATTTATGGACGAACTAATAAGTCAAGCAGTTAAGAATGAAGATGTTTACTGGACGTGTACCTTAATAATAAACGAGAAAGCTATAAAATTTGAATACTAAATTAATTGAAGGGCTTGGATTAAGGAACAATATACAGAAAAATGTAGAATTAATGTCGAAGGAGCTCTTCAAATAGCGTGCAAAATACTAAATGTAAAGGAGAAATACATCAAGTTTGTGGTTGTTAATATAATATAGATGTGAGTCCCACATTGGGACTTGTACTGAATTTAACTTTGTACAAAAAGTTGAAATGGTTTCCACGAGTGGTAAAGAAGARTTTATAAGTAAAAATAAAGAAGTTTTGGAAGGACTGGTAAAACTGTCTTTCAGCTAATCAATCAACCTAAAAGAAGATGCAGTGCCTACAGTTAAAACCACCGAAGACTAACCCAAGTAATCAAGAAAAGATTTAAGTCGGCATTGGATAGACTAAGAAGCAAAGGGAATAATCTCCGAAGTAACGAAGGCGACTGACTAATTGGGTTAATAACCCAGTTATAGTCGAGAAGAAAAATTATTCACTTCGTGTTTGTTTGAATCAAGCAGACTGGAACAATAACATCAAGAGGGAATATTAAATTCCAACAATCAGGGAAATGACAGCGGAATTAGCCAAAAGGATTACTACTTGCACTGTTAAAACTCATAATTTCACATTTGAACCTACCTTTACAATTTTTTTTATAAAGAGGACCAATGCTTCTCTTTGTTCCTGATTTTTTTTGCAACAAAATAATCTAAAACAAGTCTGACCGATTCTTATACTTGAGAAGGCAATAATCTGGCATTTTAATAACCCCACTTCACTCTGCCGGTGCAGCGGACGCCTCCCGGCGCCTCCACCACATGTCACAACCCTCGGTCTTGGGTTGTGCGCCGTTGAGCTAGAGATCACCTGAGGAAACCTGAAACTGAGAACTAGGGGCGAAGGCAGGAAAGATACGACTTAGGTTCTAAACAAATATTTATTAACAAGGAAATCTGTAAAATAAGTAACATAAAACAGACATTAATAATTGTAACACACAGAAATATATTAAAATGACAATTGAATATTTTACCTGGTTACTTACATTGTGCTAGCAGGGCTAGCTCCTGACAGAGGGACAACGATTTATCCTCGTATTTATACTCAACTCGCTAATACGTCATAATGCTTCGCTAGCATTATACCCGGTGCTAGCGGGAAGTGCAATGACACAAAAATGCTGACATATTTAGTAAACGTTCTGTTCTAGAATGTGTAACGATCTAATTAAATGAATTTAGAATAAATTAAATATATGACAATATTGTCTCCACTCACTAGATATACAATGACGGTACCCTGTACATACAAGAACACTACAAAAATCCTACGTATAAGCAAAAGGTTGAAGGCAATGTAAAATGCATATATCTCATGTAGTGAAATAATCTACAACTGATGTGACCAATTAGAATAAACCACATGAGCTAGTTAGGCGATTAAATCTATTCTCATATCCGTTGCTATTCGGATACAAGGTAAACACCCTTTGTAACATAACATGTTGACGAGATGTAGTGGCGTGGGAACAGCACAATCCGTAGGCGACGAGTAATACTGCATCGTAGAAGCACGCACTATTAATTAGGTGCATTTTATTTTAACCGGAGGCGAGAAAACTTATTAGGTAATTATTTAGTACTGTAATACTCCTAATTTGCAAGACAAGGACTTATTTCTTGCAGCAAATAATTAATCTTGCTTAGCCTAGTTACAAACGAAAAGGTACAGAATTACATTATTTATTGTGAAGAAAGACAAAGTACTAGTTTAATTATACAGGAAAATTTTATTACGATTTTACAGCATCAAGGATCTATAAATGTAACTCGTATATGTGAAGACATTTTTGTGTTTCTAATTTAATAAACTACATAATAAATAAAATCAGCTTTACTAAAATGTAGTAGTTTTTCTTTATACGGCCTCTTGCCATAAAAGCCTTGCCCACGCCAAACCAACACCTAAAACTTGAACTAGACAGCAATGTTCTCTTTGATCTAATTTTCCCTGAAGGAGTTTATAGCCAATACATACGCCGCAGTCGTTTTAAGCTACGTCCTTTAGGTAATACGTTTTGAATTATCGATACATCTTTCAATTTACGCGAATGATATGACCCTCATAAAAAGAAAAATACATAGAAAAAATGTTTGGCTGTCAAATTCCGTCGTATTGGAAGCGATACGTAATGAAACATGCACTGAAAAAGGAAATCAATCTGCAGTCGACAGTTAATTACAGAAGACGACGTATTGGAATTCGATTATGATTAATGCGTCAACGCCATACTATATTGAGGGAAAGAAAAGAGCGCCAAACGCAATTATGTGCAGGTATAACAATTTGTAGGAAACAACGCTGTCCATTTAGTGGATATCAGGTATGGCACACATGCTACATACTTATATAATTTCGGATTCACCAAAGCTGATCCCCGGCCATTTTCAAATAATCTCATGAATCAAATCGACAATCTCCTTTCAACAAATGCTAACATCTGACACCTCTTGCCAGTAAGCGAAGCAAATTCTTGACTTATTCTAATCCAATGTATTAGCTGAAATGTTATAAGCAAAAAGGAGCTTCAAATCAGGTTCCATGAAGGATGCAATTGCGTTATAAAGTATGGCTTATTGAAATCACTCGATTTAAGTAATTATTCTCTTCTATTTAGTAAAAGGACAAGACTAATAAAAAACCGTGCATTGTCTTGTTGAAAAAATGGATTAAGAAAGGCACTTTTATGGACACCGTATATACATACATACATCAAAGTTCTATTGTAACTCGCCTGATTGTATATAAAAAATGAATACAAGACGTAGCGACTGGGGCAGCAGTCAAATATGCGTTTTACCTCGAATCTGAATATGGTCTTGGTGCTTTGTCCTCTACAAGAGAAACATTACCATAGTGCATGCCTGTTTAGTACCTACCCTGATACAACCACACAAGGTAACACCGTCCGCCATACGCGTTTGCGAAGTTTGCGCATGACGTCACTATGGGAGCAGAATCTCAGCGCGTCTCGCTAACGCAGCGGCGGCGTTGGCATGGGTACCTAATTTGTCGTTATCTTTAGTAAAACAGGAGTAAGAATGTATCTTTTGAAAAAGGTACACTTCAATAAGTATTTACAAGTACACGTAACAGAAACTATATTATCTATTTAATATACTATACAGAGCAAGCAACTTTATTCATCTTTTTAACAGCTTTTAGTTTCATTCCACCCATTCGTATGTCAAAATTTACGTACCTAATTCTAATATAAGTGCTGGTTCTAAAAAAAACATTGCAAGACTTCTTTTGATACACGTTTGTAATTTTTTTTCTGTATTGATTAAAGATAGTAGTTTATCTGTTAATTGCAGAATAATACCGCATTGTTTGGACCTAAAAATTGTTTCTCCTAGTTTAATAACAGAAAAAAAACTGTCCGTAGGATTTCTTATATTTCCTCGCGAAAGATGCATAATCCATCCCGGTACTTCTTTATCAATTATCAAATAGTCAGCATTATATTCTAACGATTCTAAATCTAATTCCAATTTTATTGATCATTTTAATTTGGATGTTGCAGCACACTACCATCAGAAACGTCTTCTACTTCATCGGAGTCTTCTCGTAATCGAATTACTCGAAATAAACTCTATGTAGCGCTCTTATTATCAGCTTCCCCGGAGTTGAAAACTTTGCAGAGAAGAGCTTCTTGACAGGTTTGTTTGAGGCAATACTACATTTTCATCAGAGGACGAAATTATTTCAGTATTTTTATTAGACGGCAGCATAGCTGACGAGTGTCGCCCCTATATACCATTTTAAGCGGTGCATAAAATCATACCCCCCCCCCCCCCCCAACCTCGTACGAACGAATTTCGATGTAATTCTGATTAAGGCGGTGTTGGAGTTGATCATAACGTTTAGTCAGCTATTCAAGCAGCAGTTGTAGCGAGACTGGAAATCAATAGGCCCGTTTGAAACGAAAGTAGTGATTTTTTCCTCATTTGTATAATAACACTTTCTCCAGCAAAGCGTTTTGTTCGTTAAGTCTAACCCCATATGCATCTGTACCCGCATTTATTCTTGCGTTATATCTACTTTCCTAACTTTTTCTTGTGTTTGGTATATTTTATGTAGGAATTGCGTCCTCCTTTAATACCTTTTTATAATTTTCACCATACCAATTCAGCTCTCAAACTACGTTTAATTGCATTTTCATTAAAATGTTTTGAACAGATAGGCGCTATAATTGTTTAAATTAATTTTATACGTTCGTTATTAATATTAATACAAGGTTCCTTACCATGTTTAATATTAAATTTATCGTCACATTTGCACGTATTCCACCATATTTCCTGCAATCTCTTGTCTTTCGGAAAATAATAGTATCTAATATCACTCCCTCTAGTTTTTCTACTGCAAGAATAGCAATTTGTTATTGCACAATCTGGTATAATGATGCACTAACAAAAACACTCGTCTCGACTAGGCACTACGATAGAGAAACTAGCGTCTAATAAATACATATGGGATGAGAGATTTTGCTCCCTCCACCATGTTATATATGTTATGCATGTGCACGGTGTTACCTTGTGTGGTTGTATCACGGTATACCTACTACACATTTTGATGCAACACTTAATAGTATCGATATAAATTTACAGTTTCTAGAATTTGCTCCGAGAAGAGTTGAACATTATGAATTCAATAGATAGAAATCGAAAGCAATGTTTCTCTCCCATTTCTTGATGTCCTTGTCACTCGTCTACTGGTTGGTCGTTTGGGCCACTCTATCGCCAAGCAGCTCACGTAGATCGGTGCTTGAAAGCGTCTTCTTATATCATCATACGTCACCAAAACGTTCTGTCTTAAATTTTCTTGTTAACCGTGCAGTATAAATTTCTGAACCAGGCAAACTTCAAACACTTACGCACCAGTTCGGCCCACAACGAGTATAATAACCGTGAGATACATTTGCAAATAATCTTTTTCTTTACCCCAAACGTAAACTAACTTTTGAACCACAAAATTATACATCCGCTGCAATATTGCTTATGTTGAATGTGTCGTAGACAAAATCGGTAAAATTCTTAAGAAACAACTCATCCATACTATCTTCCAGCCCCTTTCGAAAATGTCATAGATTCCTTCAACTACGAAGGACAAAACAAATCTTCTATCTTCCAGAGGTATTTACAGCATTCTTTGTTCGTGAGATGCCGTACATATTAGCGAAACAGGCAGATATTAGCATGAAACCGGTCACAATATTTTGTTTGACAATGTGTCAGTTCTAGCGAAAGTCCCCTCTCTTACAACCACAAAATTTCAAGAAACTATTGAAATTTCCAATCGTCCAAATAATCTGAACCGCAAAGATGGTTACCCCCTCTCCACTATGTGGAATCTCATCAAACAACGGCTATCCCCACTTTCACAATCTCCGCCCCTTGTCGCCCAAGCATCTCCACCCACCTCGTAACGTCAATTACAACGTTACTCTATCGTTTTCGTTCCTTTTCCCTCCTTGGGATTTGGTTAGACTGGGATGTTTTTCGCGTAACGTTTGTACCATATACCATATTCCTGTCCTGATGATGCCCCTTACAAGAATGGACGAAACATCGATCCTATTCTAATAAGACACGCGGTTTAACCCAAAAACTAAGGTTTCAATGTAACTTTGGCCGCGAAATGTTGGTATAGGTCAGTATTTTGTCAAATAGTAGTCAAGTAGAACACATGCGGACCACAAACATTCATAAAAAATGATGTCCCTGAAATATGTAGTATTTGATGAAATCCAAGCATCGCAAATGGTCACGTAGTTTATTCTGCTTTCCACTATTTTTCGTATAATGCTGCGACGTGGATAGTAAAGCAAGTGAAGCCGAACACAAGTTCGTTCACGTTCTACTTTTATTTCAGCGAAAGCGCCTTTATTGCATTGGTTTTTCGTTTCTTTAATCTCGCTTTAAAAAACGAATTCAGCTCCATCTCGGACATCGCAACGCGTTGCCGCAAACGAGCAAAATGTCGGTCACCGCCACCTAAAATGTAACTCATGCCTTAACCACTAATTAGTTTTCCCTTTCGACTCCTGGCTTTGGACTCCGGGGACGAGCCTGAACGTGCAGTGTGCTGTAAAATTAAGCTGTTCGTTACGGGACGAGTTACTCTGTCCCTGTTGCGCCGAGTTCCGCAGATTCCTTTGAAGGAGCCCATGCACCGGTCTGAAATTGGCTATTATTAGGTTATAATAATTATTAAACGCTCTCTCGGCAACGTTTACTTAATCAAGCTGTGTTTGCGATATCCTGGCTTTTGCCTCTTGTGCACGGAGCTTTGAGTGTTTGCATGGCTGGTGATTAGGTATTCCACCGTACCGAGTTCTTCTATGTATCGATAAAATTGACCAGAAAAATTTACACACCAAGAGGAAAGGAGAATCTGAAACTAATAAGTCCACTAGATCTAGACAGGTAAAATCTTAAAAACACCCGGTTACATCGGATGTGAAATGTTACCTTATATAACATTATTGCATCCGACATATTATGTTGCCCTATACACGTTTTATTTGCGTTTGGAAGGAACGGGTGTGATAACATTTTAGCCGTTTTTATAATAACTTTCAGCTTGCTGTTTTTATATTAATACAAAAACAATGCTGAAAACCGATAACCTATTTTAACCTGATCCTCTGTGAGCCTTTCTGTTATATCAAAAACCTTGGTGAAATGCTATCAATGCACCTCGTTGTTTTTAAGTTATTTTTATTATTGGGATGACAATGGGATTCTTGCCCTCAACGGAAAATCATCATTATAACACATGTCAAACCATAGAAAAAGGAGGTACATAGATGAGAAATATTAACATTGTAACATTCATATTTTGTCAGTCGCTCACGCCTGGCGCGTAGGCTTCTCGTTGTACACAGTGAACCTGAAACCATTACATCGGTACTGCAGACACTTCCGTCGTTAAGCCTAACGCTTGCGCGTAGATTCTGAGCGAGTCACTTGACAGCAGAAAGAATTTCCTCTTTCTTTTGGCATTTTKACCTGTTGCGAATCGAATGTGAGAACGTGGTATTGTCGATTTTTGGGAAGATTTTTCTAAGTAAATAGACCATCGATTGGTTACCATAGTGGGATCCGCTTGGAAAATCTTCAATTAGACTGGTGGATGTTAGTTGGGCTTTTGGAATTGGCTGAATGGTTGATTTTGCATTATTGAACATCCACACGTGACCATTTTGGGATTTTGGGTTATCGACAAGATTTGCCACGAATATTTCTGCAATCAGAGCCGCACACCAACTATAGTGAGTAAAATACTAATTAATCGAACGAGTATTAATACCCTCTTTAATATTTTAGGGCTCTTTGATTTTCTTTCCTTTTCGGTTCTCATCTAATCTTATCGTATACTTATCGATATTGCTATCGCTTCGTCTTCGTTCGTGTGATTGACATCTGGGCCTTATTCCTGCCTGGATAGCTTTTGAAGATTGGAGAAGTTGAGAATCGTAGAGTTGGGACTGATCACTTGGGGTTGGATTTGGGAATTTGCGCTGCCATCCTTCCGGTTAGGAAGATTCAACCCTAGTAGCTGGCGACCCTTGGTGTGGAGGACCGTACATGTGGGACCCCAACCAGCAGGAGAGCGCAGATAAGCTTAAATTTTAAGTAGGAGGTCGTTGACCCTTAAGTCGGAGCGCAGAATCCGCGGTGTAGATTCCATCTCGGTGGTGATTGCTTGAACCGTTGTAAACATTGAGGTTATTTAGCTGTCCGTCAACGGAAAAACTTGTTGTATGAGCCCTCAGCTCTTGTAATTGTTTTGTATAACTTGTATGAGCCGTCAGCTCTTGTATTTGTTTTGTTTAACTTTTGCGAGCCTTCAGCTCATATATACATTGCCGTAGGAGCCTTCAGCTAATGAATTTGAGTATATAGCTTGTCCCATCACCCATCTTTCACAATCGAACCTTCAGTTCGATTCCATTTATTATTTTAAATTATCTGTAACGCCACAGGGCTATTGCTCGCGGGTATCACCGATATTGTCGATCGTTTGTGACGATTTTTCGTTCGTCGTTCGTTTTTGTTGCGTCACTCGTTAATGCGAAGCGCTGGCCAGTGCGGAAATTAACAGGGGCGATTCACAGATTTTCTAGTTATTTACTGGTACTCGGTGACCGGGCACATAGTTGTGGTGCTCATTGGGAAGGGTTAATTTTGATTGTTAAGTGTCATTTTGGTTATATGTTCGAAATTATCTCATATTAGTCGTTTAAGTTCGATCTATCTTAAGTAACTAATTGAGGTTCAAACTTTATTCTTTCTTTATCATTACTTGTACCTCTCATAGTTTTCGTTAATTAAACTACGCTTCTACCCGAGCTTTGGTGTTTGATTTCCATCGTAGCTTTTCAAAATTTTCGTCTGAGTAGTCCGCTGTGGAATTGTAAAATTTTGTGGCGCCTATAATCATCGTTAAAAATCTTGGAACCCCCCTACTCTCCGACTGCAGCGGCGGGACGCGGACTACATTGGAACATCTGGGTTGACACCATAGGTTAGTAACATCGTTTGGTAGAAAAACGGCGTCGCAAATTGGCGCCCAACGTGGGGCCTTGTTTTCATATTTTCGTGATCGCTATTGTCTATTTTTTTTTCTCTCTTCTCCAAGCTTCCAATTGACATTTTTCTTTGCTATATGCTATTTTTTTGGAATTGCTTTGTTAACATATTGCTTATAGGTCACGTTCTATTATTGCCTTGAATTTTTTTTATTGACTTTGAAATTGTTTGGTCTTGAACTTTTGGATATTTTTGATTTGCCTTGTCATTCATTATGGAGTGTAAGATTGTTCCTGAATATTTGCGTAAGGAGKAATTGCAGTATGAACTTCTTTATCGTGGTGCTGACCCTACTGWTMTGACTGTAMAGGGCATGCGTGGTTGTTTGCGTTCCTTGTTAAGGATGGAGAGCATAGATCGATCTTCCATTACTTATCCCCCTTATACTTTTAATTTGCAAACTGAGGTTGAGGGTGTGCAGAGTTGTTGTGTGCCTGTTGAGGAAGAAATAAGAAATTTCTCTGGTAACAAAACTGATAGTGGTTACAAACGGTTGAGTGCTCGAATAGCCCATCTTTTAGGTCGAGTTAATAGATTCCCTGTAAAAAACGCCACTGCAGAAGTATTAAAAGCTCGAAGTCAATGGTTAGCAAAAATTACGACCTTGATGGATTCTTTAGAGCGTTCACCTCGTTTGAAGAATGAACCTGACTTGAGTGTTTCACTGCATGCACATAGTATTCGCTTAGGTAGTGTTGCGGAGGACTCTGATGATAATGAAGAACCTGTAGAGGAGACTTCAGTGGTACAGCATAAGAGTGGTCATCAATCTCAACCAGTTTACAAATGGAATTTGAAATTTTCAGGTGACCTTAAGAAAATGTCCGTTAATCATTTCTTGGAAAGGGTGGAGGAACTGCGTGTTGCACGTGGATTATCAGTGGAAGAATTGTTTGCATCGGCCATTGATTTATTTGAAGGGAAAGCCTTGATTTGGTATCGTTCTGTTGCTAATCGTTGTACGTGTTGGAAGGATCTGTCTGAATTGTTGTTGCGGCACTATTTGCCCCCTGATTATCATGCTCGATTATTCCAAGAGATTTTGAGTCGAGTACAAGGCCCAAACGAGCCTATTGTTGAATATTTAGCTTCGATGTCCACCTTGTTCGCCCGATATGGCAAAATTCAAGCTGATGTCCAGTTGGATATCATATTGAAAAACTTGGCACCATTCTATGTTATGAACTTGCCTGTAGTAGAGTCTCTTGAACAATTAGAGAGGGAATGTTTGCAATTAGAAGTCAAAAAGTATCGCGCTGAGAGTTACCGACCACCTATACGAAGACCGAATGTAACTGCGGTTGAACCTGAATTGGCTTGTGCCTCGTTTATACCTAAGGCTCCAATTAATGAAGTAGTTGTAGAAGCACCGCGTTCTTCCAATGCTAATGTAACTTGCTTTAATTGTAAACAATTAGGTCACCTTGCTCGTGAGTGTCGTTCGCCTCTCAATAAACATTGTTATAGATGTCAAAAGCCTGGAGTAACTGTACGAACTTGCCCGCAATGTAATCGTAGTTCGGAAAACTTCCAACAGAGGTGCTGAAGGACCGACCTGCCACCTCTGATAATTGTAAAAGTTCGGTTCCTTGTAGTTCTAAAATTTTATTGGATTATATATTGCAGCAGGCAGAAAATGATCATAGGCCATATTTGGAAATAGATGTTTTTGGTTGTCGATTGTTAGGCCTTTTAGATTCTGGTGCTAGTAGTACAATTGTGGGTGGACCTGGGTGGAATATTTTGCAGAAGTTAGGGTTGCAGTTAAAACTTAGTAATACTTCGTGTACGGTTGCCAATGGTGAACATTGTCAGGCTCTTGGAACTCTTATGGTACCTGTATCGCTTATGGGGAGAGTCAAATTGGTGGAGTTGCTTGTTGTCCCTTCATTGCCGCATCAACTGATTTTGGGTGTGGATTTTTTTCGGGAAATGGCTATTGTCCCTGATTTGCGTAGGAATGAATGGCATTTTGGTAGTGATTGTGTTGCCCCTCAGATTTGTGGTATCAGTGATGTTAGGGACCTTAGTGTTGAGCAGCAATTGACTTTGGGAAAATTTCTTGATGAACAGTTTAAGCATATGGGAGACTCCTTGGGTGTTACTAACCTTGTACAGCACGAGATACTGACTGATGCAAAACCCATCAAGCAGCGAWATTATCCTGTATCTCCTGTCAAACAACAGTTATTGGAGTGTGAAGTGAGGAAGATGTTGGCAGATGATGTGATTGAACCTTCTATGAGTCCTTGGTCTTCTCCCGTGATCTTAGTTCCCAAGAAAGATGGTACGCAACGCTTCTGTGTTGATTTTCGAAAACTTAATGCTGTCACCAAGCGTGATGCTTACCCACTGCCATATATTTCTTCAGTTCTAGATCGTTTGAGAGGTGCACGTTATCTGAGTTCACTTGATGTTAGGAGTGCCTACTGGCAGGTGCCTATTGCGGAGAGTTCTCGTGAGAAGACAGCGTTTACTGTACCTGGTATGGGCTTATATCAATTCAAGCGAATGCCTTATGGACTTACTAATGCTCCTGCTACATTTCAGAGGCTCATTGATGGGGTTTTGGGTGCTGATCTTGAAGGATCTTGTTTTGTTTATCTGGATGACATTGTTCTCATTTCAAGTGACTTTGAAACTCATTTGGAATTGTTGCGTAAAGTCTTTGATCGCTTGATTAATGCGGGTTTTACCTTGAATAGGGAAAAATGTCATTTTTGCCGTTCGGAAATTGCTTATCTTGGTTATGTTGTCGATAAGAATGGCCTTCATGTGGATCCTAAAAAGGTGGAAGCCATTTTGAATGTACCGGTACCTAGAAATGTGAGAGAGGTTCGTTCTTTTGTCGGTATGGCTAGTTGGTACAGAAGATTTGTTCCGAATTTTGCCACTATTGTTGCTCCTCTTTGTGACCTTACAAAGAAAAATAGAAAATTCAACTTCACACCGGAATGTGAACATGCTTTTAATGCTATTAAACAGCATTTAGTTAGTGCACCGATACTAACTTGTCCTGATTTTGATAGACCCTTCACCTTGCAAACTGATGCTTCGGCATTTGGTATTGGAGCCGTTCTAACACAGGAATTTGACGATGGTGAGAAGGTTATTGCGTTTCTTTCGAGATCTCTAACTCGTCAGGAGAGGGCGTATACTACAACCGAACGCGAATGTTTAGCTGTAATTTGGGCAATGGAAAAACTTCGTCCCTACTTGGATGGTATCAAGTTCACGGTAGTCACTGACCATCATTCATTGCTTTGGTTGGATCGTCTGAAAAATCCTACGGGCCGATTGGCTCGCTGGGCTGTCAGAATGCAGGGTTTTGATTTTGTTATAGTTCATCGAAAGGGGAAGGACCATGTGGTGCCAGATTTTCTGTCGCGTTCTGTTCCTGTAGTAGATTCGGTAGCAGCTTCGGATATGGGTGAAGTTGATGATAAATGGTATCGCAAAATGTTGCAACTTGTTTCGGAAAGACCTGATCGATATCCCGCTTGGCGTGTTGAAGACGGCAAATTGTTTAAGTTTGTGAAGTGTAAAATTCCAGAACTACGTGGTGGTAATTGTGAGTGGAAAATTGTTGTTCCTAAGAATAAAAGGAAGTCTTTGCTTTTGGGTTGTCATGATAGCGTCACATCTGGTCATTTGGGTGTTAGTAAAACTTATTGGAAATTGCACGAGCTGTATTATTGGCCAAAAATGTTGTCAGATGTTGCTCGTTATATTAGAAATTGTATTGTTTGTGCGCAGCATAAAGTAGAGCAGAAACTTCCTGCCGGTCAGATGGGTGAAAGACCTAGGGTTGATCATCCTTGGGAGACGGTTAGTCTTGATTTTATAGGCCCATTTCCTCGTTCCCCACGAGGATATCGTTTTGCTATTGTGGTGACTGACTATTTTTCCAAGTATGTTCTTATTTTCCCTGTTCGCACTGCTACTGCTAAGATATTGGCTCGACATGTTGAAAACGACTTATTCCTTGTGTATGGTGTTCCAAAAACAATAATTTGTGATAATGGCGTTCAAATGAAAAGTACGATATTTAAGAAAATGTGTGACAAATATCAGACCAAAATTCTCTACAACGCGAATTACTATCCTAGAGCTAACCCTACTGAAAGAACCAATCGCACTGTTAAAACCATGATTTCTTCTTACATAAGCAGGAATCACAAAACTTGGGATGAAAATTTAGCCGCTATTGCTTGTGCTATTAGAACTTCGAGGCATGAAGTATTGGGTTATTCTCCGTTTTTTGTGAATTTTGGGAGAAATTATATTGGTTCGGGTAGTATGCATGATGAAAATTATAAGAACGTGGAATCTGATAGTGTGGATAGTAGGGTGGCAGGATTTCAAAAGATGTTTGCAGAAATTAAGCGTAAATTACAACTAGCGCACGAACGTAATAAAAACATCTATAATTTGAGACGCCGTATGGTTCAGTATGATGTGGGACAATTAGTTTGGAAACGGAATAAGGTTGTTTCTGATATGGCGAGACAATTCTCGGCGAAATTAGCACCGAAGTATATAGGACCGTTCCGCATACGTAGGAAAACTGGATATTTGACTTATGAATTGGTTGATGCAAACGAACATAGCGTAGGTACCTGGCACGTACAAGATCTAAAACCGTATACGAGGGATGAACCCTCGGACTAGTTCACATCTCGGTTCTGATTTTGCTTTCCTTTACGTATGATTGATTTTCTCTTGTCTGTCGTATTGCCGCAAAAGTGTGCACTATTGGTGACTTGAAGAATTGCGAGCCGTTCCTCTTGGTTACTGTAGGGAAATTGTTGTGATTGCTTGTCGCTGTATGGGTGTGGTCATTTTTTTTGAGTTGTGAACTTACACATTTGTGGATTKGATGGTCACAACCCTATTGGTTGCCCTTGCCTAGTTGGATTGTTGATTTGGTTGATTGATGGCTTGGACATTGTCGCCTTTGGCGGATTTACTACAGCGAAATTTGTTGGTGTTTTCCCTGCGTGTGGATGAGGAGAATAAGCTCGTATTTSTGATTCGATTGTTTYCTTTAAGATTTGCATATGTACTTCGTATATTTTTTTGGGGGGRGGCGTTAGTTGTATATTGGAAGCGCGCTACCGCTCGTGGCGTTGGTTGGGGCCACGGCTCTCGCTTACCACCTTGGCGAGACCTAGTGTGTTGGCTCTCGCTTACCACCTTGGCGAGACCTTGTATATTGTCTCTCGCACATAACACCGGCGAGACCTTAGTTGAACCTTATTTGAGATCTTGTATATCGGCTCTCGCTTACCACCTCGGCGAGACCTAGTGTGTTGGCTCTCGCTCACCACCTCGGCGAGACCTTGTATATTGTCTCTCGCACATAACACCGGCGAGACCTTAGTTGAACCTTATTTGAGACCTAGTGTGTTGGCTCTCGTTTACCATCTTGGCGAGACCTAGTATGTTGGTTCTCGCACATAACATCGGTGAGACCTTCGTTTATTGGTTCTTGAATACCACCTTTTGCGACTGTTTGTGTGTTTGCACTCGGTATAACGTCGATATTGTACTCTAGACTTATAATCTTGCCTAGATAGTTTTGACTTGTTGAGTAATTCGTGTTGCTTGGCGTGGTTATTCGCTAGTAGTTTCTTCGCTGTTTTTGTGGGTGGCAATGATTGATGGTTATTGTAGTACCTTCGCATTTGCGGACTTTCCTGCTCTCACATTTATAATATTCTGGCTTATTGATTTGATTTGTTGCTTGAATATCGTCGCTTGATGCGGAATTGTGACAGCGAGATTACTGCGGTGAATTCCCCGTAATATTGTAGAATTGCCTTGGACGTCTACCGTTGTGTTTCATTGGTATGAATGATTGGGTTTTCGTGGGTTTTTCGTTTGGAGGGGTCGTAACCCTCTGGGGTTGGCAGCCCCTGGCTATGTGCCTAAATTTTAAATTTTGAACCTTTTTTTCTCTTTGGAATCGCCTTCCTTTCCAACCTTGTTGTTTATTGGAAATTGCTCATGTTGAAATGTGGGTTGGCAAGTTTTTATCTTTGAATTGTTGACATTAATGGGGTTTTGATAGCTCGTAAGCTTACTCGCTCGGTAAATTTGAGGAAATTTACCTCTTTCTAGGTGAAGGGGGGATTGTAACATTCATATTTTGTCAGTCGCTCACGCCTGGCGCGTAGGCTTCTCGTTGTACACAGTGAACCTGAAACCATTACATCGGTACTGCAGACACTTCCGTCGTTAAGCCTAACGCTTGCGCGTAGATTCTGAGCGAGTCACTTGACAGCAGAAAGAATTTCCTCTTTCTTTTGGCATTTTGACCTGTTGCGAATCGAATGTGAGAACGTGGTATTGTCGATTTTTGGGAAGATTTTTCTAAGTAAATAGACCATCGATTGGTTACCATAGTGGGATCCGCTTGGAAAATCTTCAATTAGACTGGTGGATGTTAGTTGGGCTTTTGGAATTGGCTGAATGGTTGATTTTGCATTATTGAACATCCACACGTGACCATTTTGGGATTTTGGGTTATCGACAAGATTTGCCACGAATATTTCTGCAATCAGAGCCGCACACCAACTATAGTGAGTAAAATACTAATTAATCGAACGAGTATTAATACCCTCTTTAATATTTTAGGGCTCTTTGATTTTCTTTCCTTTTCGGTTCTCATCTAATCTTATCGTATACTTATCGATATTGCTATCGCTTCGTCTTCGTTCGTGTGATTGACATCTGGGCCTTATTCCTGCCTGGATAGCTTTTGAAGATTGGAGAAGTTGAGAATCGTAGAGTTGGGACTGATCACTTGGGGTTGGATTTGGGAATTTGCGCTGCCATCCTTCCGGTTAGGAAGATTCAACCCTAGTAGCTGGCGACCCTTGGTGTGGAGGACCGTACATGTGGGACCCCAACCAGCAGGAGAGCGCAGATAAGCTTAAATTTTAAGTAGGAGGTCGTTGACCCTTAAGTCGGAGCGCAGAATCCGCGGTGTAGATTCCATCTCGGTGGTGATTGCTTGAACCGTTGTAAACATTGAGGTTATTTAGCTGTCCGTCAACGGAAAAACTTGTTGTATGAGCCCTCAGCTCTTGTAATTGTTTTGTATAACTTGTATGAGCCGTCAGCTCTTGTATTTGTTTTGTTTAACTTTTGCGAGCCTTCAGCTCATATATACATTGCCGTAGGAGCCTTCAGCTAATGAATTTGAGTATATAGCTTGTCCCATCACCCATCTTTCACAATCGAACCTTCAGTTCGATTCCATTTATTATTTTAAATTATCTGTAACGCCACAGGGCTATTGCTCGCGGGTATCACCGATATTGTCGATCGTTTGTGACGATTTTTCGTTCGTCGTTCGTTTTTGTTGCGTCACTCGTTAATGCGAAGCGCTGGCCAGTGCGGAAATTAACAGGGGCGATTCACAGATTTTCTAGTTATTTACTGGTACTCGGTGACCGGGCACATAGTTGTGGTGCTCATTGGGAAGGGTTAATTTTGATTGTTAAGTGTCATTTTGGTTATATGTTCGAAATTATCTCATATTAGTCGTTTAAGTTCGATCTATCTTAAGTAACTAATTGAGGTTCAAACTTTATTCTTTCTTTATCATTACTTGTACCTCTCATAGTTTTCGTTAATTAAACTACGCTTCTACCCGAGCTTTGGTGTTTGATTTCCATCGTAGCTTTTCAAAATTTTCGTCTGAGTAGTCCGCTGTGGAATTGTAAAATTTTGTGGCGCCTATAATCATCGTTAAAAATCTTGGAACCCCCCTACTCTCCGACTGCAGCGGCGGGACGCGGACTACATTGGAACATCTGGGTTGACACCATAGGTTAGTAACATCGTTTGGTAGAAAAACGGCGTCGCAACATATTTGTTTCAATTATTTTAATGAACAACATCTAACATCTGACTAGCACAGTCAGAATTTAGTTGGCCATGAAACAAAAACAATAAAAAGGTTGCTTTTAAAATCGGTTCGAAATAGAAACAAAACGAAAAATTCTGCAGCAAAAAGTTAGCTTGAATTAACTTACCTAATTTGGGATCCTGCTGAGAGTTTGATTTCAAAAGGAGGGCATAGGAATTATAGAGAAATATTGGTAGGGTCTTCCTACCTAACCAATGTTGAGATTGTTATTTTGTTGAAGGAATTGTAAGTTGAATAACTTTATGAGGGTCGCTTAAAGCCTGACGCGTATTATTTTATTAGGTATACTTATACTACAGGTGCTTGTTGTTGGAGTGAGGTTGTTACTTATATTGTGGAGCGATCGATATAATAGGTATAGTTTGTGAGGTGAAAGTTGAGCCTCACGTCACGATTTCGCGAATCAAGCACCGACAACTGATTTTACTATTGTGCCGTTCGTTCCTTCGTTGCTTATATGGAGTGGTATTTAGGACGTACGTCCCCTGTGGATTAGACATACGTGCCCATTTCTCTCTCTTTTTTAATAGTAGCGGTCATGACAGCCATGATGTGGTTGCTGAGCAAACATATGTCGTCAACTAATGTCATCATTGACATTTCATCAGTGGCGTTGCATTATTTGTATTGTAGTGATTGCCTCGTAGTTTGTTTTGTGGTCTTGCAAACATTTAAACATTTTATTTAACCTTTAGTGAGTGCAGTTTATAATAAAAGAACTTGTGTAAGTTGGCGTTCTCACCCATCAAGCAAGAGTTGGTGTTTATACATGAAACTTGGGAGTTTCAAAAGGGTGAAGCACATAACTACTGCATGGACCTAGGCACGGATCCGTAAAAAGAGATGCGTGGCATCCTCGTGGCCAACGCTTTACTTAAGACCGAGCTGCTGGCATTGGCCAAAGAACATGCTTCGGCTAAGAAATATGTAGCAGATGAGTACCTTAGAGAGCATGTTCACAAGGTGATTCGGCTGCCTCTGTACCATTGCTATTTCAGTGCTATTGATCCGATCTGAGCACAGGTAAGACAACGCGTTAATTGTTGGTTGTACCCTAGGCTGATGGAATGTTGTTCATAGGCAAAACAGTATTATGATAAAACATTGGCGAAGACGGCAATGCTGAAGCACATGTGCTGACCAAGTGGGCACGTGCACTGGAGGAGTGCACCCCTTGGCATCAACGGGTGCGAGGAACTGAKGTGTAAAGTGTAATATGCAGAGCTTGCSCCTTACACATGCACCACCAGCAACACACATTATGTATAATTTGTAGCCCGCTAAACAGCACGCCACTGAAAAAAATCTGACAGCGGCTATCAATCGATTTGAACCATACACTTTAGATTTATGACGTGAGGCTCAACTTTCATTTCACAGACTATATTACTAAATAAACTAAATTTCAGTGAGAAAAAGTTTTAGGGTCCTTAGTTTTGTTATTATAATTGGCTTGTATTAGTAGGTTTTACTACATGGTCGTGTTAAAATAAATTTGTCACGTTTGTAACTTCTATGTCCTACGATTCCTTGCGTTTTAGCAGTTGTTGGCCCTTGTGTAGCTCCTGACCCCTGGGTTTGTTGACGTAGCTCGTTAACTTCTTGAAACTCTACTGCGCTTGGACTATTTTTGCATTTGGAAAACACGTAATTCTATAAAAGGGATAAAAATAATATAATATAGGTCCAATTACTGATCCTTTTATATCAGTGATACTCATGCTAAAATATTAATTGGATTCAGAGAACATGCTACTTTTTAAACTCTATTAATACTGAGAATTTCGAATATTGATTGATTGTATCATTTAAAAATTATCTACGGTATAAAAAATGCACGTATACGGTATGTCAAAAATTTGTAAGGCATTTACGCAAACGTTAGCCAACTTTTGTGATTTTATAAATTGAAACATGAAGTACATTTTGTAGACTTTGAATGGTGTAACAAAAGTTGTAAATAATCTTTGATTTAATATATACTTTTGGAAATAGTTATGATATTCTTGGTGTATGTATGTATTGGTAGATGACAGGAGTGAAACTGTCAATTGTGTAAGTGGAATAACTGTGGTGTTTTAGGGACTTCAATTTTCTTTTCTTTCTGATTATTTGTAGCGAGAAATCACCTGGCGCTCGAACCAACATCTTTATTTTACCCAGCAAATTTCGTGTAATAAACTGTCACGAAATAAATGTGCGTGTTCTGACGGCCCCCTAATAGTCCGGATTTGAACTCCTTTGGCTACTCTCTTTGGGGCCTAATCGAAAGAGTTACAGACAAATCCCCACACCCTAACGTTCTTTTATCATAAACACACCTTGCCTGATAAAGTTCTTCATTACGTCCTCGTTACATGATTACTTATTAAAGAAGATAATAATGACGATTTATACTGTTTACCTTAATCAGTCGTTACTAATTTAGACAGTCATAGCAAGATATCAAGTTTCTTTTGTTATGTCTTTAGGTGTAACAGTTTCATACCATCTACTAAACCGATCTATCATTGTCAAACAATGGCTTAACTTCTGATATGCCTGTGCATCTTGGACTTCTGGCATATGAGGCAGTCTTTTGACCAACATACCTAGCTCTGCCACTTAGACGAAAACTTAGACGAAACAGTCCTTGTACAACATCGAAAACATTTTTTGATAATTATTGTATTCAATGGATATACTGTACGTGGCACAGTATCAGCTACTACGTTGGCTTTTCCGAAGGTGTGAATAATTTGGTTGTAAAGTGGCTAATAAAACCCAGCTGTCGAAGCTGCCTAGTCATCTTTTGGTAGGGAACCATATAAGTAAATGAACTGTAGTCAGTATAATTTATTCCAAATGAGAAGGTCACAGGGACGTCATCACTGACGTCGCTGCGCAGAACCTGTTTTAGCGACTGAAATCAGTTGTGACGACCTGTAGACGCAGACCAGAGCTGCGTCGGTATTTCAGAACCGGTTAAACATTATACAGTAATTTGTGAATCAATACTTTTTCCGCAGGTAATTGTTTTCGGTACGGCACTGGTTACACGAGTCATGCGGAAGCAGCCATACTTGCTACGCATATGACGTCAGAATTTGATGTCACTATCACTTTTTCTTKTGGAACAAACAATACTATTAGTTTTTTCKGTCTATTAGATTAATCAGTCCGGCTATAGTTCCWATMCAGACAACACAGCACAGAAATTGGAGGCAAATGACACAATGTTACCATTCTCTAAGATTGTTTAATTTTAGCTTGCCGACATTAAAAAACATGTGTTTAAAATACAAATGGATAGAAAATTCTTAGTCTTATAATCTACTTAAGAAATATAGATGCCAAGTCAAATATTTCATTGTGAAACTTTATACTTGAAAACATCTAGGGACTCTTTGAGCTTTTTGTTATATTATATTACTTTTCCAGTTTCTATGTAAAAGCCTGTACTACAAATTCTGCTTCAATTCTAAGTAAAAGTTCAATAATTTTTGAAATGCCCATTTTGTGTTGTAAAGGGATATTTCAATAAACTTAAAGTATATCAAGGGTTAAGTCTTTAAAATATTGCAAAAGAAATTCAGAATTTTCTATTCATATTTGCTAGTTCATATTTTCATTACATGTGAGAAAAAACAGAACTGATGTATATTTTTTTCCTGAAATATCTAATTTGTATAAAATTTTGTTGCGAAATCTTCAATGTTTGTAGTCTTAAACCATCGGTGGAAGAAATTGGAGTTTCTAGCATTACTCACATCAAGAATTCAAAGAGGTGTCAGGCTATATTTTTACAAGTAACGAAATTAGGCGACCTCTGCACTTTCCGTTTTTGAAGCAATAAAGTTAGCTCGAGAAAACGATCGGTTTCTCCTATAGTATTCATTGTTTCAGAGATTCGATTCTTTAAATTCAAGTGGTACGGTACCTAGCTGATACATCGGCAGATGGGACGTGACTTGAATTTTGCATGTTTTGTAGAGAAATAAAGTTCGACGAATCACTTTGCGCTTTACAGGTAAAACACGCATCACAGTTTGTAATGGGTTACCCAAACATCAAGTTGTTTGTTTTTTCCTTTTTCTCTTCACCTAAATTTTCCTGATAGCACCAATTACCTACTTTCTCTTGAAGTGGTACAAAACTAACACAAGTTTTACTCTCAGCAGTCTCTACCCCTGACGTTTTCCTTACGATTTAAAAAAGTGGCTCTTAGCAACAAACGTATTAACTTTTAACCTTACGAGCTAAAGTTGTCACTTTTAATCCTAGGATTACAAGTTTTGTTGAAATTAATAGTTAAATGTCGAAAAAGTGTTATGTTTCATTCGGATTAAAAGTGAGCTTTTTTCGCAATATGCTGGCCAAAAAAAATTAACGTTTTTAATCCTAACAAAACACTATATAATGGCATAAATTTTGAGTTTCTGTTACAACTACAAATGTTATGAATTATTAAACACGGAATTCCATTTGGAAGTATTAAGAAAGCGCGGACATAAAAGGCACAACTGTGCTAAAATATCAAAGTGTAAAGCTGTAAGAGCTGCTGTACCGAATCCCGAATCAGACAGTAGAGACAGTTATTAAAGGGCAACAGCGAGATTACAGCCACGACAACACGCGAAAGCCCCACTAACGGGTTAGTTTAATATGAAAACCAAACATAATGTTACCCAAGAGGGCAAATCCCTCTTGCGTCTATAAAGTATGAATTATGCAGAACCCCGACACTTTTACTACGTAAAGAATGAGACTATAAATAATAAACTTTTTCACGCCAAACTTTCGCCATACTTCTCCGTCGTGAACCCTTAGTGACCTGCAGTGTGGCAGTAAAGTTGTATGTACTCATCTATCACTTGTACATGACATTTGCAGTTCTTTTTTAACTGTTGAATTTTTAACAGTTCATTTCCTATATCTGAAAATAGACGACTCTAAAATGCCAACCTTAGCGTGGGAAAAGAGAAAGAGGATTGTCATGTATTTTTTCATATGAACAAAACAGTTATTAACCACATTTTGCACTTAACAATAACTATTATTAACTTAATATAAAAATTGCTAAGTTGCGGAATTGTAATGTTTGCAAAACTGTAAAGTCATGATAAAGTTATAAAGTTACATAATCAATAAAGATGATAAATAACAGCGAGCGGTGAAAAGATAGAACAACAGAAGTGAAGAACAGAGGTGACAGGTGCAAAATAAAAAAATAAGATGCAATTTACATATTTTCTGTTTTAAAGATTTTGTCGATATTTAAGAATATATCTGTCTGATATGGAGTAGGGATAGGGTCACAAATAGAAGAAAATTAGTAGGCAACGCCAAATTTTTGTTATATTTATGACTACATCATAAAAATTAACTCATTGCCCTCCAGCTCAATCAATAATTTTGTAGAAAAACTTGTACAACCTGTTCCGAAGAAACAGAACTTATTTGTTTCACAACATCTGAACTGTCTCCAATTTTACAGTCCTGAAAATTCATCATTCACAATCATTATATCCTACAAGGCGTAATTCTACTAAAGCTTTAGAAACAACATTCCTTTTTAAATTTAAGTTGCCGCCATCTACCGGTGATATTTGAAACTTCTATCATCCTGTTTCTAAAAGAGCACCATATTTGTAGCTTGTTAGATGGCAAAGATCGTTATCCTTTTAAGTGGAGTTATCCGTAATTCTATCAATGGTAACTTCGCGAGTTTGGATAGCAGCAGGAAGATGGCTCTTCTAGAATTTTCGATGGGGGTATAAATAACCCCACGGAGAGGGCGTGGGCAGTTCTGAATTCGAATAACGGTAATAAAGCGAGCGAAAGGCTTAGTGACGTAGGTGTTTTGGGGCTAGTGTGTGCAGTAAAGTGGTTTAGTGAATCAGTAGTCTTATACAGTATTCTTTGGAGCTAGTTGTGTTTAGACTTAGTGTATTTGACACAAGTGTCTTAAATAAAAGGATTTAAGTCAGAAATCCACATATTTGGAATTTGTACACCGTAACAGTATGATAAGCCTGCTGTATTAGCTGTTTGCCAAACTGTCAAATTCGAATTTACCGTAAATTCACTTAATACCTCTCAAGAAAATATGTACCTCTCGCAGCTGATCAATATAGTTTCGATACGTTCTGAAGTATTATACTCCATAAATTTGACAATTATAACAATTATCATCTTTATGAAATTACTAGTTCTGCAAATTTTTTTTTGCTAAATGTTTCAGTCAAATTTTCTTTGCAGTAATAAAGAAAATTTCATCAATTTATCCATTCGTCGCGTGATTACTAAAGAATTTACGACCAAATCACAAGTTTTCAACGTCATTAAATAAAATTTTCCACGAAATTTATTCACTTTTTAAAATAAGGTGTCCTGTTCTAACTTATTGAGCATGATTGGATAGCATTTTTATTAGCATATCAACCATAAACCGCAAGTGGGAGGCTGACATTTAGAAATTTTTAAATGGGGATTGTGGGGCGGGTGGGGTGGATTTCAAACGTTATTTGAACTCCCCTTAAATTGTACATAAATGTTTGAAGATTTATTCGGTCATTCCACTAGGTTTAAGAGTTATAACGACTGATTGTAACTTTGCAATTATTACTAATTTATTTTTATAGTAAATACGCACATCACTGACAATAATAATACTAATAGACATGTTGAAAATGTCAAAACAAATATAAATTTTCCTTGTTACAGCTAGATCTGAGGTGTTTAATTTTAGCGTTGGAGTATGAAAGGCCAATCGCAAATTGTAAATTGTTCAGGCGAAACACTACACAATTAACGAGGCAGCGGGCAGCCCTACGAATTTCATTCACCGTAATTAAGAGACTTGAACAAAACCAGGTAGAAATATGGCCGTGAAAACAACGGAAGCCTAAATTATAACAAAATCAACGCGTACCTAACTTTTCTGCAATTTCGTGACCATTTCAATATTTATGAATCTATTTTTGGAGGTATATTTCAGTTTGTTTCGGGACCCTTGCTATCCCTTTTTATACCGTCAAATTTCGATTTTTAAACAAAAGTCGTGCTGATTCAGCAAGGCGGGTCGCAAGGATAACCTTGTTACGCTATATTCATGGGATGTCGGCACAATGGAACGTTTGTGTGCATGAATAAACCTGATGGAACGCTTTCCACATGTCGCATTAAAATACGCAACGGTTTTACTGATTTCTGTGCAATTGCAGCTGCTGAGATATAAAAAAATAGTATGCACATCTCCAATATTAGATACGAATGAGTTTGGGCAATATCGAATTTTTAATGGCTGGTCCAATTATTGCTTAGGAATTTTAATATGAAATAAAACCTAAAAATGGTTCTTAATTATTTATTAGAAACAGAAACCAATTATCTCTTAAAATTAATATCGTCCAAATGTTTACTACGGCTTTGTTGACAATAACTCATTCGATCAGTCCAATTTGCAATTATTTTTTCACACATTTGGATCAGGTATCTTACAGTTAACATTTCTGATATTAATTCTTAAATCCTCAATTGTAGTTGGATCAATGACGTGCAACTGCGATTTCATCCCATCCCAAGACGTTGCAGGGTGATTTGTGAAAATATAGACTTAATAGACAACTTAAAAATTACGTTTAAAAACCTATATTTAAAATTCATTCTAGTTCAGACAAATCATTTGAAAATTTTCAACCATTCAATTTTTATTCTAGCGTTTTAAATTTATCGAAAGCTAGTTTTTCTCATAAACAATTTCAATGTCTAAATCAGCGATCAAAATTTATTCCTCCCAGAAAAGCGGATAAAAATGTACATCTACTGACTGTGACACAATTTTGGATAACTTTGATTTCACGTATTAATTCATTATTACAAAAATATATTAGTAACATTTCTTCCCAGATTAACAAAAAAACAGTTAGTTCATTCTAACAGCAACAATTTACTTAAGAGAAGGAAATTGTATGGTGATTTTAGACAAAAAAGATTATTTGAATAAAGTTTTATATTTTTTGGTAAATGGAGATTTTGAAATGATTGAAAATGACATAAGGATTAATGACACATTTTATGTTTGAACCCTTTAACACCAAGACTTTATGGACTTCCTAAAATACATAAAGATGGTTGTCTTATCAGACCTATTGTTTCTTACAAATTCTCCATTTGTCTCCAATTTGTAACATTGGCAAAATGGTTCAACTTGATTGTCCGTGAAGTTCTAGACTCTGAAAATTCCTTTGCTGTTAAAAATATACTGGATTTGACTAACAAACTTGAAAATTTCCAAATTCCAAAAGATTGCTTCCTTGTTTCTTTTGATGTAAGAAATTTATTTCCTTCCATTCCTCCAGAAGACTGTTTAAAAATTTTAAGTTTTCTACTTAATYAAAATAGTAACTTATCTTTATTACATAAAAAATAATTTGGTTTTGTTGACGGAGTTTGTTTTAAATCAAAGTATTTTCTGTCTCAATAATACAAATTTCATACAAAAGTCAGGTTAGTTCATTTTTGGAAGAACTTTTTATGGATACTTTAGAAAAAGATATTTTCAAAAACATTTGTTTCTCGTCTCATGATAAATTTGGTACCGTTACGTAGATGATGTTTTGTGTCTTTTGCAGGTAATTCGTTTAATCTAATTAGTCTTTTTACTTTTATAAACTCCTTACATGCTTCTTTAAATTTCAGTTATGAAAAAATAATCAGATTCCTTTTTTAAACTTATTAATTTTCCGTGACGGATCATTTTCGTTCATCAGACAATGTTATTTATTTTTCTTTACACTTTTTAAGCGACTTTTCAAATTACAGCTGCACAAGTGCTCTCGAAAAGGGGTGTAGCTCATTCTCCAAATTGCTTTCAATAACGACTATTCAAATTATTTAACAAGAAAATATTTAACAAAATTTTCTTCTTGTACCACTTATTTTGATGAAATGTTTAAGGTTTGGTTTCCTCTTAAGTTTGTTCGTCAGGTCTCACGGATTAAATATTATTTTTTCTACTGTAGGCAGTGTGTTTTCCCGTTTGTCTGTAATAAAAAACAAATTTCAGTTTTAAATCATTCAGGCGTTTATAGGTCTTCATGCAACGATGGCAATTTGGTTTATTTGAGAAAGATGAATCATTATGTTCTAAGTGCAGATCAGCTGTTAATACAAATAAAACGAATTAAACGATGTCTTACTGCACAACCATTTATTCAGTTTATGCTGGACAAACGGGTAGATCGTTTTTAATTAGAGGAAAGGAACATTTAAAACAGTTCGAAAAATTCTTTGTTAGCTAACCATTTATTGTTAAATAAACACACTGCCACACTGGGACAATTTAAATTCATTACATTTGTGCAATAAATCATCAAAATTAAATTATTTGGAAATTTTAGTTTATAAAATTATTAATGAACAAAATTTTACTATTCTAAATGATTTATGTAATTTCAGTTGTCCAGTTCTTAATCAATTATTTGATCTAAACTATAACGTTTATATATATAACGTTTGTGTAGCTGGCCTGCAGGTTGCTTTATGGTTTGAAGGAAGTTTGCTTGTTTCTAAATTTTTGACAAAGTCAAAATACTTGGAAAATTCTCCTTTTTTTGTAATTTATGGTGCTGACGATGGCTACTTGTTAGCAGAAAGAGTTATACCTTTAATTAAATAAAGTGGATGTAACTACAAGTTTGTTTTCTTAAAAAAGATTTAATTATTTCTAATGTAAATAAGAATTTAGGATGGCAATGCCATCTGTCAGTATTACACTGACATGATGACAAAGCCACCTAGCTGCCATAACGGGTACTACTTCCTAAAGGAAGTGACCTGTAGCCTGACAAATAGGCAACTGCATACTGATGAGCTGTAATGACAGCGAAATAGATCTATCTGCAGTTGGTTGAGGCGTAGACAGCACAGCATAGACATGCATTTTATTTCTAATGTATTTTAATTCAGCTGGTACAGCAGAAGCTAAAGAAAGTTAAACTGGAATAAAATCACTAATACTGATCTTCATAATATCAAAAGCAAAATTTGACTCTTTTTTAACAAAACCCTTAACAAGCTAACGACAGATAAGCCCACAGCGAGCACCAAAAATAACTCCCCAAACTTGTTACAATCAATTCATAGGCAGACTAGGAACAATGAAATATTTATCTGGCTTTCCATATGCATGGTCGCGCACGTCACCCTTTTCACAAGTTCAGCATCGCGCGGCCTGATTGTCCGATCACCCGGGGCGAGAAAAATTGTTTAGGCGGGAACTAAATTGCGGATGGCTGGAGTTGCTCCGCCGCAAGTTTAAAATAAACGGGTAGGTATATTTACCCGGACCGAAGTTTGCAAGGCCGTTTTTCATCTACTTCCTACAAGCTGTTAGCGCCTGTAATTCAATTTTTCGGGCATCTCGTGTATAGAGCGGATTTAAACAATCTTATGAATAAGATTATTCTAGGTGGATCGGGCGATGCTATTTTTGGCATGGGGTTTACACGCTGGAGTAGATAAGAGATGCCGAAAACTCTCAATCGTTTGCAAATAGAATGTTAAAGTTGAAGTATACGTACTAAATCGAAGTAGGCTTGAGAACATATAGGGTTAGTCAAACAAAACTGAAATAACAAACTTAT
Organism: Rhyzopertha dominica; assembly: GCA_025024175.1. Classification (NCBI taxonomy): domain Eukaryota; kingdom Metazoa; phylum Arthropoda; class Insecta; order Coleoptera; family Bostrichidae; genus Rhyzopertha; species Rhyzopertha dominica. The sequence goes on from QCXZ01000138.1 coordinate 11,965,849, forward strand.
TTTATTAACTTCACAGCAAAAAGTTTCTTTGTTATATAATTATTTTTCATTACAAAGCCCACTTTAGTGTTTCTGTACGTTCATGCATTTCCCTGTCAGCGTATTTTCTTTCTGACAACCTAGTGTAATAATAATAATAATAATAATAATAATAATAAAGGTTTATTGCCAAAACAGATTACAAATCCACAATGGGACAAATCCACACAGTAAATATATTGTAATTGCAGTAAATACAATATTATGAGTAGGTAATACGTTGCAATATATATTCAGATGATACCTTCAAGATGTTACTAAGGGTATTAAAATTTATGTCACATATGTTGGAAACGGCATTGAAGTTGCTACAAATAATTGATACAGGTGAACCAAGCAGCGCATTTGTTCCACTAAACGGGGAGCAAAAAGTAACATGCTGCCTAGAGGACATCCTAGGAACAAGGAACTGAATTTTGGTTAAAAGCGCTTCGCAATTAACTGCGTTATTTAAGATCTTATACAATAATGCAATCGATGCTAGTATGCGACGCTCTTCCAGCAATGAGCGATGCCTGCTCAGTAATTCTTTATGGTCAAAACCTTTGGGAGGATAAACTCCATCAAGTAGGTAAGATAAAAATTTCATGAGCTTTCGCTGTACACGTTCTATCAGATTTTTTTTATAAATATGAATAGGGTACCATATGAATGAACAGTTTGGATGCTAAGAGGTATAAATAAAAGTTAGTAATACTGTTATTTGCATTCGAAAATTATCCGCAGTTCCTGCAGATAAATCCCAAAACCTTGTACACTGATGAAACAATTCTATTAATGATGAAACGAAAAAAAAACGCCCAAATCTTATCAGTTTTGAAACCTAAATGGTTTTTACAACACCAAGTACTAAGATTATCGATGTTTCTTTGTAGTTCAAGGGTTTGTTCAAAGACATTCATAGTTGCTATAACGCTTAAGGTCATCGACAAACAGAAATTTCTCCCAATTTAATACATCAGCTACATCGTTGATAAAAAAGGGTAAACTGCACTGATTATAGTGCTCAATTTGCTTGCGTTCATGATGAACAAGAATATTATGATCAATACTGTTAAAAGCCTTTTGGAAATCGGCGTACATTACATCTACTTGACCTTGGACATCGAGCAATTCTGAGATAAACTGCGACAAAGTAGCCAGGTTGGTAACGGTTGATTTGTTTTTCATAACACACTGTTGTATAGGCGTTATCAGATTTCGCACATTGTAGTATAGATACTTATACAGGATCGACTCAAAAAAAAGTTTGATGAATGCAGGTATATTATCCAAACCCATTGTTGGTTTGTTTTCAACTCGTTTTAAGGCAGATTCTACATCATCAAAAGAAAATTCCGTGATCTTAAAATTAACACATGTGTTTAAGTCTCTAATGCCGTCAAACGTAAACTGAAAATCAGGGTCAATATATACACTCTCAAAATAATCGCGAAAAGCATTCACTAGAGTGTCTGCACTATTTAGTCCAATGCCGTTGTGAGTCATTATACCAGGTATTCTAGAATTTACCTTTTTATTGTGCACGTACTTCCAGAAGCTCGCAGGATCCATAATTAAGCCATTTTCGATTTTCTCCATCTATTGCTTGTAGTCCATCTTAATTTTCTTTTTTTTACCAGTGTCCGTAGCCTCTTGAATCCATCATAGGAAGTAACACTACCAGTTGCTTTATACTTCCTATGCGCACGGTTTTTTCTTCTAATTTGTGTCATACATTTTCTATAACGAATGAGTAATTTTACTTCAAAGAGACATGTTTTATTTAGAATTTATTAGGGATTACAAAACTGTATTAGTTTTGTCTAAAAATCTAATAAAAAGAGGAGGTGTGCATTACCCCAGTACACGCCACTGGTGCTTTATATACCCCCCGATTACTTTTTCTTGTTATAACTTATGACGTTATGATTCCCACCAAATTTGAAGTTGATATCTTTTACGGTTCTTAAAAAGTCTTAAAAAACATTTTTTAAATTCAATTTCAACACCCTGTATATCAAAAACCAAGCGTTTTCAGAAATTTTTTTTATTCAAAAAAAGTTTTTAAAATTGCTTTTTCTATCATCTGTCAAACGTTGTCGGTGTGTTTCGAGGACACCTTGTATATGTGTATGTATGTATAAATGTATATACGTCTAATCTTAATACATTCGGTCTTAAAATGTGAACACCTCATTATGTGTTGAATGCAGCGTTACCAGATCTACGGATTATTCCGTATATCTACGGATTTTTTCCAAAATATACGGATTTCTCATCAAAATTAATATCGATGTAGTGTCATCGATTTTTTAACATATAAGGTAAATTCCATACCCGTTTTACTGCAGATGGTAATGTAGCTATCTTCGTAGATTATCATATCGCCACCTAAAAGATAATAATTCCCTAGATTTATAAATTTAGGGACTTAGAAAGATATTCGCCGCACGCATTTTGAATTTGTTGACACACAGATTTGCATGTACACGGTGAAGACAAGGATGAGATATGTTAAAAAAACTCAAACTTTTGGTTTTACCTTATTCATTTACGTATATTTGGTTTTATAATAAATAATATATATGTATATACTCGTGTCTACGGAATTTTTTGTTCATCTACGGATATTTTGACAGTCACACTACGGATATTTGATTTATCTTTCTGGCAACACTGGTTGAATGGTAATGGCAGTTAGGGTTAAGCTGTCTTTTTACTAGAAACATTATTCCGACGCACCGCGTATCTGCTATCTTTGTCTATCTGGATATTGGGTAGGTTCTCATTCCCTCGTCTACGTAGGTATCCGCAAATTTCACTTTAACAGATAACTGACGGTACCAGCAGGTATTTGCAATAATTGGTCCAAAGCCCTTGTTGATTGGCAATCACTGAAGTATTTTGCTGATGCTGTCCTATACCTGATATATTGTCGATAAGTCAGAGTATCTTCGTTAGTCCATGTATATGAAGACACTTGCTTTTCAGACGCATCTACGTTATTCTTAAATGACCTTGTCAATTGCGTAACTACAGATTCTGAAGCGATGCTAATCCTTGCTTGATACGGGAAACACCCTATATACCCTATATTGCTCAAATAAAATCAATTTCACATCGTTCTGATCTTTCCGCTACACGTTCTAGCCGTTTGGAAGGAATTGGGATGGATACAACAATTATTACATAGCATGTCGTCACCTAATGAGATTTCGGAATGGTAAAGCATGAATAGCAGTGCACTCTCTAAAAGCATCCGTAATCTGCATTAGTAGATTAATCAGTCAGTCTAGCTATACACCTGAAATTGCTATGTATTCACTGATCAAGGCTTTGATAACGCAGCACTAATTCGCTTAAATGCACAATTGTTGCTAACACAGTATTAATTCGAACACAGTCACTGCAACAGTGTACGGACAGCGTTTTTTTTACTACGGGATATGCTGTTAGTCATAATACGGCTTAGGAGACGGTATAACCTACTAAGTATCTATTGAATCACGCTAGGAAAAGCGCATTTTGTTTGCGATACAAAAGTCTAAACGACGTTATTTTCACTTTGCAAATTCTAAGTTGGGGTATGTAAGGGATTTCGAATGTATTTGAATTTACAAGCTTAAAAGGGGTTCGTTTCAAAAGGAACGGAGCGGAGGTAAGAGAGGACAACTGGGAATTCACTTATTTCAAGTATCCTACTGCCACAATAGCTTTTGTATTTTGAAAAGCTGAATAGTGTAGGAAGAGTGTGGTTGCAAAACTTTTCATGCATTGTGATAGCTTATGTAAACCTTTGTGGAACTAAAACGAATTTAAAGTCAAAGCTTTGAATACAGAATGAATATAAATAATCAAAGGTAAAAGGTATCTTCAAACAATAATTTATAGCTCGTTTAGTTATGCAAAACTAGGATTTTAAGGTTCTAAATATGATGAATTTAAAAATGACTTTTTATTAGTTCTGTAGTTATTTCTTCCATTCAAATAAGCCTTGTAAAACTAGGCATGTGATACATACATACAGATATTATTATAAAATTATTATAAAAATACGCATTTTTAAACCTGCTAGTTTTATTTGTACTAAAATATTTCGGTACTTCCTGACATCGTCTCAGATTTTCATTCAGCGCTTTACAGTTCCATCTAGGCTTGTTGCTTGAAACCCTAAAATGTTTCAGTGACTTCGCGAAATACACGACCCAATTTGCAGAACACATTTTTAATGGCATCATTTAGAGGAATAATATATGTTTTAAGACTGAAAGTAATCATGGAGAGAGGCGATCCACAGGGCAAAACCTAAAAATAATGTAGAAACATAAGCAATTACTATAATGAGACATAAAGGAAGACGAGCGTTAAGTTGTTTTCTAAAACCGTGTCTGTTAAGGAATATACTGATGCTTTGAATCAATAAACTACGTAGATAGTTTTTGAAAGATTTTAGGACATATTTTTCTTATCTAGGGTACTTGCTTCAATTACAATCAATATCAAATTCTGCGAAGGTAATATTTATTAAGGACATATGCAAGAAAAAATGCATTTTAATCTTGATGGATTGCTTATCCAAATTTGAAATGAAAACTTATTCCTTAATAAATAAATGTGTCATCTAATATCAATTACAAGAAGAAAATTTACCAAAGGCTTACTAATATATGTATATAGGTGTATGTTAGAGAACGTGGCATGCATTTGTAAAAGGCTGATTTATAACAATCTCAGAATTTAAGCCCTGACGAAGACTCCAATAAAGTCGAAAGCTTGGCAATAATTAAAGAGTTTACTCTATTATAAATAACAACAAGGTCGATTACCCCCTAATTTAAGAAAAATAAAATGCAGTATATAAATTTATCATCAAACTCACACTAGCAGCTTTAGAAGTCTAAGCGAGGAGTGAATGATAGATGAAAAAGAAAAAAATTATTATAATTCTTAGGCTGCAGACTCGAAGAATAATTATCACTGTCAAAACTCAGAATGCGTCGTGAGCCATACTTAGTACTATGTATCATAATGTAAGCTGCTGCATTAACTCGCCAAATAACCTAATAGGCATTAAATTTATGATATTTTAACTCTAAAATTACTCAAATTACTGCATAACTTTAAATCCACCATTTATTATTATTGTCTTCAGGCTGCTAAAATCATTTCGTGTTTATATTAAATTAAATTAATTGAACACAGAGTAAGAATTATTACAAAATGTAATAATTATTAATCTTATTCTAGCATTGTAAGTTATATAGGGTGTCTATAAATCATTCATGCACGCAGAGCGCTCACAGAAATTATCGATTAAATCAGTTTGCCCCCCCCCCCAGCAAACTGAACACAACTATTGCTTTGACGCATTCTTGTCATCTGTCGATTGTTGAATTATTTGATATATTTTAATATGAAAAAGCACGTGGGAGTGTGTATTTTCAACATATTTTGTAATGTTTTGTGGGATAATCAACTTTAAGGTTACAGAAAGCTAATATTTCGGAACTGCGGAGTGACACGGTTTCGTATAACTTTTAGATTATGTATCCTATTTGTGACATTGTGGCTACAATAAGCCTGTTAAATAATTGTACTATTTTGGACTGATAGATGATTTTAGCATGTCGCAAATGTAAAATTCATAAACTAAGTGGAAGTAACTTTAGCTGCACTAGACAGAGCAACAGTGCAATGGTGTAGACTGTAAAGGTTACCACAAACATACTATAACAATAATTATTGTTATTTATTACCTTTGAAAGAAAAATAGAACAGTAAGTTGTTGGAAAATCAATTTCGCGACTGTGACTTGATCTGCAACCTTCAGTACTACCGTGCTCATTGATGTTGGATCGCCGTGCTTATTGTAGCTTGGCAGCAGTTACAAAAAGGTAGCACAAAAAATTCCGTTACATGAATCATTTATAGAAAACTAGTACTTCGACTGATACTTTTACGGCATTTTTTTGTCGTATCAACAGATATACGCAGTTTAAATTCATTAAGCGTTTACTGTCAGTATCTGAAGCTGAAATATGAATACATTGACAATGTTTTATTAAACTTCCCAATCATCCCATTAGCAGAATATTCAAATAAATCATATTTCAGTTCTCTAAGAATTTCGGTTTCTGTTGTTATATTTTATACCACTTATGAAAAAAGCAATTCATTCACATTTTACAATAAAACACTTCTTTTTGCTGTCTGGCTAAAATAATGACCGGGGCATAAATTGCAATTATGCCTTTAAGTGATGGTTGAGTAAATCGATCGATAATAAAATCAGAATTAGATGCTGTGTTTAATACTATTGTGTAAAATGTAGCTAGGGATAAGACTGTTAGTTAATATAATTAAGATTTCACGCTATACTCCATGTTGGAAAAATTGTGCAAAATGTGCTATATCATTTGCGCTATATAGTATCTTCAATGTTACTGTATAAAATTTTCAGTTGCTTAAGCAAAATGTGTAGAAAATTATGCTGTTGTGAATATAGAAGAGCGGCAACTAATTGGTTGAAAGAATGAATTTCGCCTTGGAGTTTACTTGATTATCGCATTTTTCATTTAGTTAGTGCACTGTTTAAAAAATTTACGTCTCACTTAGTATTTTAACAAAATTGCGTCTCGTTTAAACAGCAAAATATTTAATCGGACTTTAGAAGTCGTTCGTACACTGGCATTTTTAACAGCATACCACGTTTTAATTCGTGCTGATAAAGCTTTTATTGGTCTTTTTTGGATTCCTAAAGCATGTTATGTTAAATAAATTGACTTTCAGAACGTTCTGATGTATTCCTGTATTAATCTTTAAAATTCATGGCGAATGTAAGAATTTGGTACCTGCATAGTGTAACGTCGCCGTATTGCACGAAAAAGTTGGTGTTATCGCCGAATACGTGACAGAAACTTTGTATTCCACACAACACACAACAGTATGATCCACAGTTGAACAATACCTATAGGGAAACTGGTGAACATATTGGAAAAGGTCGACAATGTAGAAATCGTACTGTCTGCTCTAAGACAACGATTCCTAACAACAAGAATGTTACAGTTACAGCCAGTGCCGGCGCGAGGTTATTTTGCGCCCTAGGCAAAATTTGTTGGTACGCCCCCCTTCTTCACCTATTATATATGTATATTTTCTTCATAAAAAGGCAATAATTAATATTTATGTATTTATAAATAAAATAAAATATATTTTTAAATACAAAACAAAATATAATCATAAACATACAAAACAACATACGGGGTTGCTACAAAATAAGGAACCAGCCGGATATTTCATGTTCTGTTCGACCGATTTTTCTGATATTGTGCATGGGTCTATAAGTAATTAAAAGGCATTTTTTAGAATTTTTTCATCTCCGTGTCAGCTCTCGTTTTCGAAATACAGGCGCAAATTGCATTATTTAAATGGGAAGGAAGTCAAAAGACACATCAATGGTGATATTATTTCCTAATTTCAAAAATGTATCACACTTATACAATTTATTGCTTCTGAGTTGAGAAAAGTGTGATAACAAACTTGGGTCTTGCAAAAAACCGGGTTAAAAACCATATTAGTTATCGCTAAGTAAGAGTAAAAACTCCAAGTGTCTCCATTTTCCTCGTGACTGGTGTTAAATTTAATTCACTTTGTTATTTGCAATCGCATTGTCTCAGTTAAGTGAACATGATCGCATTGAAATTTTGATGATGATTGGTTATGGAAATAGAAGGCGGGTTCTTCGAAAGTAGTTGTAACCTTCAATGCAATTCAAGAAGATCGTGAACCAACCAGATCAATAGTTATTAAAACATTGCAACGTTTTAACGAAACCGGCGGTGTTAAAAAATATTGCTACGAGTGAGGGAAGTAGCTTGAATTTCGTTTAAATGTGTAGTATTCCGTACAACAGCGTGCTCTCACTCACCATATTAACAGAAGATCTGATTACAAAATTTTGAAGAAATAGAGAGGTTTCATCCAAACAAAATTCACTTATTACAAGTACTGTGCGAAGATGATTTTGATCGTAGGATAGAATTTTGCGAAACTGCTATGAACATGCGAGATGAAGATAGAAATATTTTAAATTGGATTATGTTTTCTGATGAAGCGACTTTTTGCCTCAATGGTAATGTGAATAACCATAATTGCAGATATTGGCCAGATACAAATCCACATTGGATGTAACAGGTCCACACACAACACCCTCAGAAATTGAATGTCTCGTGTGGTATTACGGGGGAGCACATTATTGGACCTTTTTTCATCGATGGAAATTTGAATGCGGTCAAGTATTTACAGCTCTTGCGCGAACACATTATACCAGAACTTATTCGACTGTTCCCTAATCGTGAAAATGCTGCGCGTCCTTCTGAACAGGTACGCTTTCAACAAGTTTGTGCACTGCCACATATTGCAATCAACGTTCGCTTTCAATGATGTGCCTTTTGACCCCCCTTCCCATTTCAAAAAATGCAACTTGCTCCTATATTCCAAAACGGGAGCTGACACGGAGTAGAGAAAAATGCATTTTAATTACCCATAGGTCCATACTTAATTTCAGAAAAATCGGTTGAACAGAACCTGAAATATCCTGCTGATTCCATACTTTGTAGCGACCCTGTAAACGCAAAAGATAACACAGAACACAAAATCAAAATCTCAATTTTCTTGCGTTTTTCTTTGCAAATTGTTCCACTAACTCTTTCAAATCCACCATCCACCAACACGTGTGTGAAAACTGCCGGTACCTGCGCGGTGGGGGTAAATGCGAATAGAGCGTGAACAATATCGAGTTATTGCTAATAATATTACATATTACGATTGTACACATCACACATCCACTCTTCATATTTTCCGTACCATTAATTAACTTAGATTACTTTTTTAATAAACCGCTTAAAGCGTATCAAAATTTTTTTAACAAAAATTGTATTAACATCTACTACATGACCAAATTTGCAGCTTTTGCGCCCCCTTTAGCCTTGCGCCCTAGGCGACTGCCTAGTTTGCCTTAATGGTAGCGCCGGCCCTGGTTACAGCTTCAAAACACATATGGAACGGATAACCTCGAAAAACGTTCTACAACGACTTAGCCAAGATCATTTGCGTGGATCAAATATAAGTTCTGGATGAAAATTATGAAATACTGACTTATATTTTTGTTTTATAAATTTAAAATTTCGTTAATAAGTTTTTAGATAAAGGCACATAACTTAGTAGAAAAATAGATGGCAATGCCATCTGTTAGCAATGAATTAACACGATGACAAAGCCACCTCGCTGCCCTAAGGGGTACTACTTCCTCAAGGAAGTGACCTGTAATCTGAGAGGGTGGCGTGCACCTGACCTGCCTCCACGGCACTTTTTGCATAAAAAAGCATGTCTATGCTATGCTGTTTGCACCGCAACGAACTACAGATAGATCTATTACGCTGTCATTACAGCTCATCAGTGTAGTTTAGGTCTAATGCAGACAGCATAGTATAGAACTGGTTTTGCCTATATACCAAGGGCTTGGTATGATGTTAGTAAAAATGTAGATGGCAAAGCAATCTGTCAGCAATGAACTGACATGATGACAGTCACCTAGCTGCCTTAACGGTTTTTGCCCGTAGCAAAGAGTGCAGTGGAGGCCCACTGTCAGGTTGATGTATGCAGGTGCATGTAAACTTGTCAGATTACAGGTCACTTCCTTCATGAAGTAGTATCCGTTAAGGCAGCTAGGTGGCCTTGTCATCGTGTCAGTTCATTTCTCTAACATCATACCAAGCCTTTGGTATATAGGCAAAACCAGTCCCATGCCATGCTGTCTGCGTTAGACTACACTGATAAGCTATAATGACAGCGAAATAGATCTATCTGTAGTTGGTTGCAGTGAAGGAAGCATAGCATAGACATGCATTTTTAATGCACATAAGTCATAAGTTAAATGTATGGGAGGTAGGAAGGACCCCAAGTTCGCGGCCCATGCTCTACTGGGTACGCCCGTGGTTCTACTAAATCATTTAATTCTTTACGTTATGCAATTTCATTTGGTAACCTTAATAATTGGACTGTAAATATCACTACTTCTAAAAGTTGCAGTAATTGTAGGACAAGATTCCTTAATTAAAAAGGTTTATATTAATTTTCATTGTAATTTTGACAGATGAGAGAGGTAAAACCTTAGTTGGGCACTTTCCTTTCTGAAATTATGTTGGAAAAGCCTACTTTCTTTTCCGGTCTTAGAATATAAGTTCTAATGATAGAGCATCTTATATCATCTTTTATTTCAAACTACATCAATTTAACATCATTTTTATGCCGCCTGAAATACTTAAGTCGGAATGAGTTAAAACACATAGTAAAAGCAACATTTGTAAGGCTTCATTTATTATGGATTCAATGAACACAGGAAAAAAACAAAAGTGGTTTCGTCTGTCCATTTGACCCGAATTTCCTCAATTTCCTGGGCCCTCGAGTAGCCCCTCCACAAACAGATTTCCTTTAGCAAATAAAACCTCGCCCTCGCCCACGCGCTAAGCAAATATTTACGGACGCGGTCGAACCAAACAATATTAAGTGGTACTCACGTGTAACTCCTTTTTCCAGATCCTCGTAGTAGCCGCAGAGGGCCAGCTGCTGCAGAACGGAATTCGGCAGGCGACATAATTGCTCCACTCGGCGCAGACGACCTGCTATCAATTCCACGTCCTTCACGTTGCGATCACAAGGCCTGCAAATAAATGAAACGCCCAGTTGTAATTATGAAAACAAAAGGATGCAATTTCTACCTTCTTAAACGAAAACGCCCAAGAAATTAATACCATCCAGTTAAACCTAAAGAAAAGATTCTATTCAAGGGCCTAAGAAGAAGTTCAAAGTTGCGATTAAGTATATATAAAATATTAATTAAATTGAAATGTATACGAAATGTATACAAAAAGTTAATACTATGTCAGTGTTTTCAAGAGACAGCGATCTATCCGACAAAATATTATCTTAAATTGAAATGCAACTGGAAAAATTTGTTTTGATAAAAACTTTCTGGTTTACACGGGATCTTGCGCTTTACACCCCAGTGTGTAGACCACTACACCACCAGAGGCCTCAGTCCACTCACGGCCAAAGCCACAGCGATGTATCAAAGGTGACATAAACACAATAGTGATTAAGACCATCTCTCTTTCACCACAATCTAGCCGCAGTGGTGGTTTATTTGGAAGCTCTAGAATGCTAAGTAGCTACAGGTCGCTGAATGTTTTAATATGTTTTAAAGTTTCGAGAAAAAGTCGGTAAAGCGGTCAAATTTTTTTGCGCAAATTCGCCCTAAATATATCTTTCTCATGCCCAAATCATCATGCAAAATTTCTTTAACACTTGTTTCAGTTGAAAAAGACAATTCCGCAGCAATAGCAGGGATCTACAGCAGATCTGTATAAGCATCGAATTTCAACTTGTTGAACATTTTCCGCAGTTTGTGCTTCAGGTAGTCGATCAGATTTTGATCACTCTGTATCAAGTCTCTTCGTTGCTGAAACTGTTTACACCAAATATCTTTTTATCTTATTAATACATAACTAAATTTATATCACAAACTTACATTCAGGGCTAAGAAATACTTTCACTCCTCTGTTACGGAGGACACTGGATTCGATATAATCGGTAAAACTAAATCTAAAGCTTCGATAAGTTGGACATTATTCAGATTCGTTTGTGGTGTCTTTTTGTTGTACGTACCTTATATTACACATAAAACGGCTGTGTTTATTAGTCTCCGATGGGTTATACTAATATACAGGATGTCCTCGAAATACACCGACAACGTTTGACAGGTGATAGAAAATGCAATTTTAAAAACTCTTTTCGAATAAAAAAATTCTGAAAACGCTTTGTTTTTGATATACAGGGTGTTGAAATTGAATTAAAAAAAATGATTTTTTAAGACTATTCCTGAACTATAAAAGATATCAATTTCAAATTTGGTGGGAATCATAAGTGCATAAGGTACAATAAAAAAAGTAATCGGAAGGTTTCTAAAGCAACAGCGGCGTGCGCAGGGGTAATGCACACCCCCTTTTTCAATAGAACTGTTAGGTTTGTGGATTTTTAGAAAATATTAATACATTTTTGTAATCTCTAATCAATTTTAAATAAAACACGTCTCTTTGAAGTTTGCCGTAAAGCGATTAATTCGTCCATAAAAATTAATATTTTGATTGAAAAACACTACATCGCCATTATTTTGTGAAATCACAAAAATATTATTGAAACTGACAACACTTGAAAAGTGATAAAGAACGCAATTTTAAAAACCTTTTTCGTATAAAAAAAATCCGAAAACACTTTGTTTTTGATATGCAGGGTGTTGAAATTATTGTATTTTAAAAGATCATTTTTTTAAATTCAATTTCAACACCTTGTATATCTCTCAAAAATATTGCGTTTTCGTAAATTTTTTTATTCGAAAAAAGTTTTTAAAACTGAATCTTCTATCATTCTTCGAACGTTGTCAGTTTCAATAACATTTCAATCAAACAATCAATTTTTAGGGATGCATCAGTCATTTTACGGCAAACTTCAGAGACATGTTTTATTTAGAATTGATCAGAGATTACAAAACTGTATTAGTTTTGTCTAAAAATCCACAGACCTAAAAGTTCTATTAAAAAGAGGGGGTGTGCAATGTGCATTACACCAGCGCAATATCATCAACATCTTGCATATAAAAAACAAAGCGTTTTCGGAAATTTTCTTATTAGAAAAAAGTTTTTAAAATTGAAGCCATTGAGTAGCAAAGTGAACGGCTGAGACCAATGTAGCGTAATGCCAACTTTTAGGTGTTCCACATTCAGTCGAAGGCAATCCAGTACAACAGTTTATTGGTATAGTAACTGAAAATGGTGTTCTCTAAGAACTTTTTTTCTGTAATTTGCTTTTACGACGGCGGTGCTATGCACCGAGATTCTGCGTAAGTTTCAATGCTACGCCATTAGATAGATGGATAAAGCTTTGGAGTTTTATGGTAAATAGTAACAATCGGATCAATATATGTATAGATATCAAATTAGACTGCATTAGTGTGCAAATTGGCTATATACAAGTACTGATACTGCAATGAAACTTCATCCTACTTTGACTAATATACAAAAAAAGCTTTCAATCAATTTAACTCGTTTAAAAGGCATTTGTAATGTAAATAAAGATGCTAATAAATGAGCTATTAATTAAATGTCGTTATCTAAGTAAGGAACATTTACCAATAGTTTTTATTTATAAACATGCCACATATTTATAACAATTTAAAAAATACCCTCTCCACCACTCTTCTCGTCCGAAACCTAAATGTTCGACTACAATTAATAAAATATCTAACGACATTTACTTTCACTGAGTATAATTTAGCTTTAAGCTACAACAGAAATTGCATTTTTTTGATTTCATTGTCATCGTCCCGTTTTACTAATGTGGATTACATTACAACCGTCAGGCGGTTTGAAAAAGACGGGAAGTATTTCGTAGCAAAACCAGTTTAGCTGTTTATATTAGTAAATTTCTGATTATTTTATCGTACTGCAGAACCTCGAAGGGTAACTTTTCTGTTTATTGTATATAATGTATTTACAATAAAATCATTTATAACAATTTTTCTGGTGCGTCATAATCCATGTGTGTATACTGGCTGTCGGTGATGGGCGTTTACGCGTAAATTATAATTTTCTATACTACCCGCGTAGAAAATGTAGATAAAGCATTTTGGCATAGATTTTGAGTAGAACATATGAGACGAGTATATTATGGCTATTGTATATTAAGTGTATTGTGCAAATTATTTTGTTCCAATTTCCCTGTTTTATAGGTCAATTCTTAAAAATTTTTAAAGCACTGCAGTTTTTTAATATTTATATTACAAATTTGCATAACTTATTATAGTAAGTCATCAGAATACCCAAACGGTTTTCTTACTTCTTTGGGACAAAACATGCGTTTCGAAGTCTTTTCTTCTAAGAGTATATTAGGTATAATAGGTAGCATATGAAATAGCCCGCTTCTTCCGTTTATAGACAAAAAAGATTATAAAATCGTAGTTTACAGTCATTTAGGAACCCATTGACCGATTGAGGGCTCCAAAGCACGCTTGTGCCTTCTGGCCCTAACAACTGTATGCCGAAACAAGTTATTGTTGTGTAACGTGTGTCTAGTTATTTTAATTACAACGAAGTAGTATTTTGTTTAGTTATAATATACAAAATAATACTGTCATTTGGAGCTGTAAAAAGTACTAAATATTACTAGTTTGCTGTTTATCTACATAATGTTATTTTCTACAGTAGACTTTTAAAGTAGAATATTACATAGTTTACGCGTAGATAATGGCGTAATCTACATGGAGTATTGTACGCGCCCATCACTGCTGGCTGTATACAAAATTTTGTTTGAACTCGTGAAAGACGATATTTTGAGGTTCTAGTTTTTGACAAAGATGACAGGCGTAATCGAAAAGGCAAGTTAATAAGTTTTTGTCAGCGTTGTATAGTGACAGCGATCCTTCCGCATACATATTGTCTTACCTGAAATCTAAATGTTCGAGGATAATTAATATAATATGTAATGACTTTTACCCTTACTAAATATAATTTAGCTTTAAGCATTTTTTGAATTCATTATCGTCGTCTCTTTTGACTAATGTGAATTACATTACAACCGTCAGGTTAATTTGAAAAAGACGGAGGCCAGGTTGCACAAACGTGGATCAAAGATAATCCAAGTTTAATTCGCGGTCGTTTCTTAGTAAAGTCAGCTTGAAAAGTAAATTACTGATTATTTTATCGTAGGTACTGTAGAACACCGAAATAACTTTTCTGTTTGTTGTATATAATGCAGGCAACCTACACACAACATAGAAATAAAATATCATTTTTCATAAGTAAGTAATTAAGTCTTTGGATACAGTTTGTGGGTTGTTTATCACTATTTATTGAAAATATTTAAATTTAACTCATAAATTATACCTTGCTTGTTGCTTGTAAAATAAAATAAAAACCTACGACATTTATACGACAACTCCATTATCAGACAGACGTGTTCCATTCCTTTTTATGCCCCCAAGCTTCCATGCCTATTAATAAATGAAAATCATTCGGGCGAGGCTAATGCAATATTAGGAAAGCTCTGCGACCGATTGATCAGGTTTATGTGAGGTTCGAGTGAATCCTCTGCAGGATTAAGTTTTGATGTAACCTGTTACGATTTTTATGCAGAATACAGACATTTTAACCTGCAAGATAAAACAAGCTTGAAAGCTTTTCTCAGACAATAGCAATATTTCTTCAATCTTCGACCAATTTGTTTGCAGACAGTGGAGTTGACATTACTTCCATAAATAGGCATGAAGTATGGAAAAGTTCTTCTTTTCTAGAAGATTCCATCGAACAGCAAAAAAAAATTTTTTGGTTTGATTCTTGGTCGTGAGGAGTCTAGCACTATTTTCAAAATTGGCGAAGAACCTCTTCTGGCACCTTAAAAGGATCAAGAAAAATGGAATATTTTGTCAATTTTGAAGCATCTGTTGAACCGCATACCATCAGAAATAGGAAAAGGATCAGTAAGGGTATTTTTCAACACTTGGAGACAGATATAAAAATAATTTCTGAGAATCTATTATCTATTTAACTGCTCAGGATAGAAATAAAAACAGTATATTATAGTCATCTGCAGCGTCATGTGTTTTGAAAGTTGATGGTCAAGCTAGGCAGTAATCAAAACTGAACTCTGTTTAAAGCACACATTGAACCTTTAGTATCCCAACAAATAGCTGATATGAACGTTGTTATCGGTGCAAAGCTAGATAGAGCATTAGCTCTACTGTTAATATTCTAAGTCAAAAACGAAAAAAAGATGAATAAGAAAGCTTATTGGATACAAGACACGAAGTGATCTTGTGCAGATATGTATAATTTGAAGAAAAAAAACTAGGAGAACGCGTCAAATGAGCACCATTCAAATAAAGAAGAATTGAAGGTGAGAGAGGCTACGTATTGATAACAGATACGATCCAGAAACTTACGAAGGTGCGCTTAAAAGAGAAAACAGTACTAAATAGAAACAAGCCAAGGACAGGGAAATGGATTCGTTGAAGCAAAATAATACATGAAACTTTCAGGACTTTCAGAACGTGCCAGGTGAATCCAGATGGCCGTGTAATCAAATACACATCTAGACTAGTTGCCAAAGGATTCACTCAGAGTAAAGGCAATAAATATGGTCAAACTTTTATTCCAGCTGCAAGAATGACGACTATTCATTCAGTTTTGAATTTCTTTGCAAATGAGAAGACGCACTTTGCTAAATTTGATATATCAACGGCTTTTTGGTATGGAGAATTTGAAGAAATAATTTACATGGTACTACCGAGGGGGTATGGAGATGGAACAGACCGGATGCGTAGACACAAAGAGCTTGTGTGGCATCAAAAGGGCAACAAGATGCTGGAACAAAAAATTCTGTTTATACTTGGGTTCAGAGAGAAGCTGATCTATGTTTGTTTATTCTCATCAAATTCTTCAGAGGATTCTGGTAATACAGGTACTCTATGTAGACGACGGACTAGTGCCAATTGCAACTTTTTTTTAATAACTTAAACAGACGTTAATGCTATAATTGCAGCTGTAGGCTAAGTCCTGGATCTCCAAATTAAACGTAACGAAAATATTTTGAGTCGTTTTGGTTTAGCATAGTGTAAATCGATATCGACAGCTATACTGAAAGACTCAGAGATCCATGAATCAGGGAAAACATCAAGAACCAGTATCTGTAGAGAGGTGTGGGAGCACTAATGTATCTAATACATGGGACAAGACCAAATTTAGTTTTCATTGTAGGAGTTTTATCCAGAGCATTAGAAAAACCAAATGATAAAGACGTTTTAAGATTGACGAGAGTTTTTAGATAGGCACGAGGAAGGTGTTGCAATGCCTCCGATTTTTCTAGTCATACACGGACTTGTCGATCGACATCGGGAATTGCGATAAATTACCCAAGAGGGGTAATTTCCTGTGCGTTCAGTGTGGACATCAAATACAGAAGTTAAATTACGTGTAACTCATGACGTGACAAAAGAAATTGTATGGTTAAGTAGTCTATACAGAGAAATGGAGAAACGTCCTATTTTACAAGTCGATAATGTAGTAACGAGGAGGTCGGCTTTGATTCCTGAACCTTATCGAAGGACAAAGTACTTCTTCATACGAAAGAAGGTGTTCTTGTACGTCTTACATATTTTGTTATTGTTTTGTTTTGGTAGCCAGCATTACCGATTTTATATTTTCCGTTGGCATCATTTCATTAATAGGATTTTAGAAGTTATATTCCAAAACTAGTCGAGTTAACCGAGGTATCGAATCCCCTACCGTTTCCACTGTCCGGTCTTTTATTGTGTCCCGGAGGTAAAACCCCGCCGAGAATGACGTTTGCAGACAACATTGTTTTAATCTGTTTCCGGATGAGCGTCGATTGTATCCATCACAACTGCGATTTAATCATTTCAGCGACCGCCGTTCAACGAGCCCTTAATCTACCCCTTTTCAATTCTCTGCCAGGACGTCGTTTATCCAATCCCACATTTTCCAGGACGTCTCCCCTTCTCCCTCATGTATCATAGCCCGTTTTTTATCAGCCCTCGTCGCTAAACACCGTCGTTCGACGGCGCTCTTTAATATTTTGAATAAGATGAAAAAGAGATTTCCGAGTTCCCCCAAAGGCAGGTATTGGAATACGAGAAGGAATTAATTCTGGAATCATGTTGATAGATGTCTATTTTGCCAGAGATGTATGTATAAACCAACATTCGCTTCAAATAAACTGCGATATAATATGTATACTGATTCAATACTTAAGCGGAAGAAATTGCCTCCTTATTCAAACAGAAAGAGAATTATATGTTTCCGTGTCAAACGACTGTGTGCGACGTTTAGAGATGTGTCAATGTCACATGAATGTTATTTGACAACTAAGATACTTCTTCCATTAATTTAAATGCTTATGCTAGATTAAACAGAAAAATAAAATAAAGGACACTGCAGCAATACTCGGGGGTTAAGAATCTACCTTCGTTGCATGAATCATTTATAGAAAACATGTTTTCATATCTTATTGGTATGCCCGCGCGTGACCGTTATGGTTGTTTTTCTTGCTATTGGGTTTTCGTCTGTTCAGCTCTCTGAATGATATCTGAATGTTTGATTTTCTCGTTCAATTTTCTCACATATGTGCTGATCGGTGGTGTGAACGTTTAATAGCACTTTGGTTAATTTACAACCACCCTTTAGGGGATCATAGCTGCTAACTTCTGATATTGGATTAGAAACAATTGTATGTTGTTGTGGGTAATATACTCGCTCTCTTTGAGGATAATTCGGCGCATACGGTCGACGAAATTCAGATACGTCAACGTAAAAATAGTATATATTTTCTTCAGGAACAATGTATCGGAACTCCACAGTAGAAACCCTTACTTTCATGTAAATAAGTGGATTGTTCAGCGCATGATTTTTTTGGGTCTCCGGCCACTCCGAGCAGTCGTTCTTTGGTTTTGAGTTATTGTTGTCCTTTGGCTACATAGCTGCCCTGAAATTAATGGTTTTACGACTTGAGCAACTTCAAAACCCCAGGCTTTACTAAATGATTCATGCAGCCGCTTCGTGAACGAACGAACGAGTTGCGTCACGCTGAATGATCTAGTTCGTCGGGATAAAATGAACTAGTTTTGAACTATGCAAGAGATTTGTATGCTGCTGACTGAAACAGACGCCGTATTCGGATTGAACAACCGTGAGCGACCTATGAACGATAAACGACCGAATATAATCTTTTCGTGAATTGACAAGGCGAAGTACGATTTGCGGTCTGGTTCCGAGTGAGCGATATGTAAAGCTAGTTCACAATGTACAACTTAATAATTGTTGCAAAACTAGAATGTTGGAATAAAACAGATCTATACCAAATATGTAATTTATTATATCAATAAATATTACGATACTTTTGAAATGGCCTTAAGCATTTCAGTAATACCATGGTATGTTAAAAAAAAAGTTAAAATAAATAGTATATAGTTAACATTTACGAATACCTAATTGGTGCGGTTTATTTTACTTTTATTTTTATTATGTTGGAAGTCCTAGTTATTATCGTGATGATTACGTACATTAACCCGAATCAAATTAAATCAATAACTTCACAAGTTAAGAACTTGTACAATTTATGCACATTTTCATTTTATATAAGTTAGCTAAGTTTGAGATTGTCAAGATACTTAATAGGGATGATTTTTAAAGAACTTCTCTGATATGTATGGATTATACTTGTTATAAAGTCGCCTTTTAGGTAAGAATACCTGTAATTGTTATGGTTGTAATTGTATTATTTATTAACGAAGTTATTAATTATTACTTTCATGATATTGTGTTTCCAAACCCATACATTTCATTTTATTAGTTATTTCTTTAACAATCAAAGTACCTGTTACATCTCAAATACAAATACAACGGCATGCGTAGCTATCATAGAACTAAACGTTAATCAACTATTGTGTGTTGTCAGTTTATCAACTGCAGGACTACGAAGCGTCCATAGAATTCGAACTTTAATTAATTTCGAACTATACAATTGAACTATTAATTTAACTGAACTAATTCGGTACGAACTATTCACCAAAATGAACTATAACGTCCGTCTCTAGTGAGTTTCATTCTTGTTATTTTATAAGCTACGGAGATATCACGTGTGTTAGTGGATGTTATTTTTTTATTGATTACTTATCTTCAAAGAATATATTACTTATCTGCAGTGTACAGGAATAATTATTAAGACGTAATGTGCCGTGCCGCCTGTTTTAAGTATTTTGCACAAACAATTGATGATTGGCGTATAGATTACGACTAATCCCGCATTAGGATTTAATTAATTACTCATCTGTTATGACATACTTACCTGAAACACACTAGAGTAACTTTGAATTCAGTTGTGAACTGTTGCACGCTCTCATAAAATTTTGTCGTAGGTATTTAACGGAACGGTATCATTTACTATTTGTGTAGCCCTTGTGGGAACCGCCCGTCATTCTTTTGATACTGTGAACATAAGTTAAAGAATAATAAGTGGTATTGCTGTTTTCTTATTCTGCTATTGTACTTTAAAATGCTCTCTTATTCTGTTACGGAAATTTAATTGAATTATCAATAAAGTTGGGCTTAAATATTCAGCATTGTTGACTTCCTTGATAGTTACCTTACCTTTTAGAAGTGGGGGTAATTGCGTACAGGGATTTTTTTTTTGAAGGGAGACACTCCAACTCCTGGGTCCCCCAAATTTATTTTGTTTTGGCTATTTTGAAATTGAGCCCACCCCCGGTCCACTCGAGCTGCTGGCCTCCTGTGTTCTCAAGTCACTCTCTTCATACACAGGGAATGGTGAGATAATCAATTCATAACTGTGGGTTTTATTATTTCGTTTTTACAAATAATCTGCAGAATATATGAAATATTGGCATGTCTGAAATAGAGCTTCTGTTATACAAGGTTTCTATAAATGATTCATGCAACGTGGGCGGCGTTGAGTTCTTATTCCTTTGTGCCGCCTTTTTGTAACTACTGCCAAGCTACAATATGCACGGCGATAGTAGCTGAAGCTTGCAGATCAGTGTCACACTGCAGCTACGAAATGTGAGCTTTCTCAACCTTAAAGTTAATTATCCCACAAAACAGAATATGTTGAAAATACAAACTCTCATGCGTTTTCTCATATTATTAAAATAAATAAAATAACTCAAAAATCGACAGATGACAAAAAAATATACGTCACTTTTCTGAGAAGCAAATTGATTTAATCGATAATTTCCATAAGCGCCCTGGATGAATGAATCATTTATAGAAACCCTGTATACATATGTTTCAAAATAAGCAATTTAGGACATTTTTAATGTATTTTAAACTTTTAACTAGCTCTTGCTATCTGAAAACTAATACAGACAGAATGTAATACGACAAAGCCTTCAATAACAAAATAATGAAAATGTAATTAGTTTAATATCGATTACGGTGGCCGAGCCTGGAAAGCGCAGTGATGAACACAAGAATAGTCAGCGGTGTAGTTATATCAGTGTGAATTCACCTTGCTGCAGCTGGAATTGTAATTGTTCATGTATAATAAAAAAGTAAAGCTTTTTATACTACAGTGAGCTACGGAGTGTCTAGAATTACAAATGTATTTAACAAAAAGCAAGTGGTTGTCTGCAAAAGGTTAAAGAGAAGAAAATAACAATGAAAATACTGTATATACACACAAAAATAGGGAAAGACTACAATGAGTATAAGAGCGTAAGAAATGAAGGAAAACAAGTAATTAAGACTGAAAGAAGAGAGAAGATGTGATAGAGCTATGAGGACAACCAGAAATTACTTTACAGTTCATTGAAACGACTAAGCCAAAAGAAAATATTATAAATTACAAAAGATAAAAAATTACATACTAAACAGATGGAAACTTAGAATAGGCAAAGAATATCAAAGAATAAAATAACCCTGGCAAAAGGAACTCGTAGAATTATTAAACGATATTTTACAAACAATAAATAAAATAACGGAAGATCGGATGTGGGAATAATTACGCTAATATAGGAAAAGGGATACGGGAAATATTGTACAAATACACCGAACACAGCAACTGACAAGAATACTAAGAAAAAGAGAGCACATCGAAGAAACATCGGAACACGTTCACTGAAGGTGATGGGGGTCGCACAGCGTGCTTACCTTATATACGCAATGTCACCGATAAAATAGGCCGATTATCAAAGCGTAAAGGTTCTAAAACGAACATCCAGCCTACTGGTAAGGTATCTCAGCAGATTAGATCAACAAAAGACAAGCAAAATCCCATGTATACACCTGGTATTTATCGCATTCCGTGTGAGTGTTCAAAGACTAGATTGGGATAACTTTACGTCCTGTTAATACAAGAAGCAAAAGAGCCACGAAAGGGCCATTTCGGCGATACAAAGGTGTTAGTATGTAGTTAATCAGAAGATTAGGCTATTACAACTTAGCCATAAGAGAAGCACTGGAGACTGAACAACACCCGATCACCGATCAGGCGGATAAAAGTAATTCCACCACAACATTGACGGTCCACACCAATGAATACAGTAACAGCCACAAATGACATTCAGCGGGATAAATAGGTGTTCAGTTCAGGTGGAACCATTACACCAAATTACACCACTGAAGATGCTGTCAGCTAGGAGCAGCGAAAGAAGGGAGAAACATTAGACTACGGCGTAACAGCCTAGAATAACAAAATTTGATTAGCTCTAACGCTGGCCGTGAAAGCCTAATGAACACTAGTACATATTTGCTTTATAGACTTACAAAAGGCTTTCGACAGAATAAAGAGAAGAGACGTGTGTGGAAGTGTTTAAAAAAGAGAGAAACCTTTAAAGCCCTAAATGAGAACATCAAAATAAAGTAAAAATCGTAACTTAAAAAAGGTATGCCAAACAAACACTGCTATTTACAATAATGATTGATGAGGCAACAAAGAGGTATAACAGAAAAAATTACAAAGATGTACTATAGGGCAACTGGAAGATGAAAGGATGCAAGGACTACTATTTATAGATGATACGGTATCGGTTGCGGAACATAAACAAAGACAACAAATACTGAGATAATTGCAAATAGAAAAACACACCATACTAAACGAAAAATTACTGGAACAAATAGAGAATTATAATTACCTAGGCATGATCACCAAAGAAAATAGATAAACAGGAATAATATTTATTATTTTAAGAAGGTGGGAATTACAAGGACAGCGAGAGTTAGGACGAAAGCATAGTGGAAAAACTAAAAGTAAAACCTATAATCGAAGTAAGAATACAAGGTAAAACAAAATAGGGATAATACCTAATAAACGGAAAGAGCAAGCAAGACAGGTGGCGGCAAAAAGAATTGCGTGAAATCAAATCCAACACCAAAAACGGTAGTATACGAATTAAATAGAACGAAATATAATATGCTAGTTTTAGCATTAGAAAACTGTAAGAAATGTAGGAGTAGGTAACGACGTTGAAACACCATATTTTTGCAATTCTAAGTACACCTCATTAGTAGTTTAACCATAGAAAGTTACATCTTCATAGAATGAAGTCATTATTCCTTTACGATTAAGTGTTTACGAATTATCGCAGAATATTCTTATTTGTGACTACATACTTCCTTTTTTCTTACTAGTAGCAACTGCTTTTTTATGCTACTTAATAATAAAACACAAGAGCAGTCTTTTCGTCAAATGATTCCATTATTGTATATGAGATGTTACTGATTCAAATATAATTAAGAAAAGTACTAAATCTCACAAGAAATATGGAGTCTGCTACTCTACAATTTCGGATTAAGTTTGCTGTTGTTTCCTAATGAACACTATAAACAGAATGCAATAAATGAGTTCCATGAACCTGAAGCGTTCAACACCACCAGCCGGCGTCTGTTCTTTAATTGAATTCTTAATATAGACAATGATCGAAATTAAGGAAAACGAATAAAGAAAGCCAGCTACAGCGTCTATCGAAGCTTTTCCATTTGCATCTTATTATGTCTGTGGAGGCACGGGCTTATTTGATTTCCCAGTTCCATATTCTTGTAAAGGCAATCCTACATCACCACCGTGGAATGCGAAATGATAACGAATGGGACGCTGCGAACATCTCTTTTTTTAGATAACGACATCAAATACTTTGTGCTGGAATAAAGGTAAAGTGTTTTTTTTTTAACGAAAGTAGATAAAACAATTACAAGTTCGGATAAATAATAATGAAAGGTAATAAAAAACTTACGCAATAACATAATATAATTTAGGCTAAGAAAAAGAAAACACCATCAGATTTAAGCAGAATGTAGAGCCAAGGAATATTATTTGAGTGCTATGCATGGTTTACGTGATGCTATTTGTCGTAAAAAGGCCGAATTATGAACAGGTAACATTTCGTCAAAAATTCAACTCACATAGTTCCCCAGTCACTGTATTCGCCCAATTTAGTACCGAGTGACCTCTGGCCATTTACTAAACGCAAAAGACTCTTCCGCGGACACAGCTTCGACTGGATAGAGGAAATAAAAGCCGAATCGACGAATGCGGAAAGGGACTGTTTCGAAGTGACACAAGGGTGGTCATCCTCATCACACCAAATCGTTGTGGAGAACGGAATAAAATTGGACACTACAACAGTGCATAATAAAAATAAAATTTCTTTCTTCAACTGTTGAACTCGATCTGTTAAAAATATTTTAAAGCATGTAGTAAAACTAAACAATTTCCCTTTAGAAGACATAATTAGTGGTGTAGAAAATCTGATTATAAACTTATGACAAGAGAACACATCGGAATTGAGAAGAAAATGAGCGGAAAGATTTTAGATGAAGAAGTACCTAGGGTGACGCACTCAGTCTTTGCCACATTAGAGGAAAGCCGATATTTGAAATTCGGTAATTACTTTAGGAAATATAGTAGGTACTAGGTAATACTAGATCACGGCTTCTAGGTTGGTTTACGTGTTGGAAATTATTATATGGAAAACAAAGTCCTTCATTTGAATAGTAACATTGCGAAAAAAATTAATTTAGAAAGCTTTTTACCAGTTTTACCAGGTTTAGTCAAACCTGGACGATGAACTGACTAGACCTGAGGAATGGCCAATCTTGATCGGTGTAGGCCTTGGTGGACTGTGCCACGCGTACCGAAGATTGTCCATTACCACAACATCTGAAACAAGGAAACCACAACCCGAAAAAATGCAAATTTTGGCCAATGCCCGTTTTTCAGGGGCGTAGCCAGGGTAAAGCGCTTAAAAAAAGAGAGAAAAATACAGACGACACATTTCTGAAAAATTGGTCGTCGGTATTTCAAACCATTATTGAAATAGACCCTCGCGCCATCTATGAGTGGGAAATCATACCATCAAATTAGAAAAAACAAGCAGCAACTCCACCGAGGATACCGAAAAAACGATTCGTTGGCGAACCTGTGTTTGCCGGCGAATTCAAGCTTTTACGGATTGCCGATAGCTGGCGATCCATGTTAAATGTGTAATTTTTATTTTAAGTTAAGCAGTGTGGCATAATTTCCTTTTTACTGGGCAAATGTTGGGTTTTGTTTTCATTTCAAGTTGTAAAACTACAAATATCACCATAAGTAGAAAATTTACATGTAATAAAAATGCTTATCATTTATATCAATTAAAAAGCTTTGTACGTTCTACCGCACATTTATTTGTTTGTCGGCTCTAAGCGACTTTAAATTTCGCCAACTCGAACGTTAAACAAATCATTTAGCAACACTCAAACTATGATAAGTTCAAAACATTTAAAAGGTAAACGAAATTTGTGAAACAATAGACACTTAACTTTAAAAATAGAGCATCTAACCTATTCCGTATTATAACTGTTCAGATCATACTGAAAATTTGATTACATATTCCTATCTCGTTCTCCTATTGCATAATCATTATTATGCGTTTCACTCGGAATATATTACAAAAAACGTAAAAGTCTTACACTTGTATGAATG